>CP126893.1:142575000-143775000 GCA_030440675.1 Furcifer pardalis
ATATTTATAAGGAACTCCAAAAATCAGTGCAGATGGATATAGAGATGGAAAAACAATTCTTTGGCTACAATTGTTGCCTTACTAAAGATATGCCTGATATGATAAATCTCAAAGGACAAACAGAATTAAGAAAAAGGTTGTAGAAACATATCAGTACAAAAAAATTGGACCCTAAACCAGGGGTTCTCAACCTTTTCATGGTGTGGGTTGGACCATTCCCCTCAGACAGCTGAGTGGGCTGGACTGATGGTTTCCCCTCCATAAATGCTGCCATAAAATGCACCCACGTCTGTCAAAAACACAATTACAACAGCTATGGATGCATTTTATGGCAGTGTTTACATGTTTACAATAGCCACGGGTATTTACGACAGCTGGCGGTGGCAACGTGAGCCACCTGAAATGGTGCTGCAGGCCAGGGATGGCCTACAGGCCATAGGTTGTGAACCCCTGTCCTAAATGATGGAATGAGTCTATGGTAATTTGTCTCATGCTCTGGTATAGAAACTTACTTCCCTACAGTACTTGTATTTTAACTCAAGAAGCTCAAGGTAATTTATGTAGTTCTTTTCATTTCACATTTTATCCTTCCAGTCATCTTATAAAGTCGATTAGGCTGAAAGAGAATGGCTGAAATCCTGTTGCTTAGTTATGCATCCAAAAAGTAAATGGCAGCATACCATTCTGTGATTTCTCACTGGGAATTAACATCATTGCTGGGGTTCTGAGATGTGAATGCCTATTGGAATCCCAGCAGGGATTTATAAATCTCTAACTGATAGGTGATGAAACTTGCATTGTTTGCCTTCTATGTGTGTAACAAAGCAACAGGGTTCAGTCAATGATCAGCCAAGCTTCATGAATGGGTGAGAACCTAAAGCTAGATGTCTGTAGTCTCTGCCAATGTACTCTAGAACAGAATTTCCCAGACTTTGGTTTTTTGGCTTGAATTCCCAGAAGCCTAAGCCAATTGAAGTCCACCAGTGTTCTACAGAACATTGTTTGGAAAACGCTGCTCTAGATATCTCCTTGTGTTTTTCTCTTCATAGTGACAATGGCCAGAATCTTCTTAGTGAAGCCTATCAATATAAAGCAGATAATTTCTATAAGCCAATTCACAGAGGCATTTCATATTTCATATTAATCAGCATGTGATATGAAATGTCTACTCTGACTTCTTAACTTGGGGTAATTGGCAGCTGAAAGTTACACCATTGCCAGAAATATACAGTGGTGGGCTCACAAATTTTTTACTACCACACTGTGGGTGTGGTATGGTGGGCGTGGCCAGGGGGAAAGCTCTGTGTTGCACCCGAACTTGGACTACTTTATTTCAAAACTTGGATGGGTGGGGCCAGCCAGAATTTTTGCTACCAGTTCTAGCGAACTGGTGCAAACCTACTGATGCCCACCACTGGAAATATATCTCAGGATTCTGGCTCTTGTTTAGTAGTTGAAATGACCTACAAAGACTTCCCACATTCTTTATTTCCAAAAACAATTGTTTTCATGTGTTTTATTTCCAAAAACAATTGTTACTAATAGTCACATAAGTGGCCCAATGAAAAATTGCTTGTTATAGCCCAAACACTTAAAAGCAAGTGATAAAAATTAATGGCATCATGTATCTTTCTCTAAATCAATGAAATTAAACAATAGCAATGGATTAGTTGCTCTTTAAATAAAGAAATATATTAATCAAAAAGTTTAATGAAAAAGTCCTTTGTTTCTGAAGGGCATTGTATCTGAATTTACATTAGTGTTAAAGCTTTCTCACAGAAAGGTTCCAGTAACATTTCACCCATAATTATAACTCATATTCACTATCAAACCATATTTAACTAGTTGATAACATTTGATGAACATATTGAGCATGCCTGATTTCTAGTAGGCTTTTTAAAAAGTCTCACAATAAAATGATACCTTTTTTGTGTGTGTAAACTATAACACTTTTCAAAAGGAAAAGTTAATGTTTATTCCATTAATCATGGTCACTATTTGTATACTTCCCAGCTAGAGGTACTAATTCATATGAGTGGTGTGAGGAGTGTAGGAAAACAATGCATTAATTAATATGCATAGTTTTGTTCTGCCTATATAACATAATATGACATAGTTGTCCATCATGAAAAAATAATTGCCCACCCACATCTAGAATCCTGGCTATGGCCCTGACCACAATACACACTGGGTTAACATCCTGGGTTAACATCCTGTAACATCCTGGGTTAACATCCTGGGTTAACATCCTGTAATACTTGTTAACATCCTGTAATACTTGTTAAGGCAGGAAAGGATAAAGTTTGGTCCCTTGGTCCCTTGGTCACATAAGATCCCTCAAAGTCAAAACTGGCAAAAGGGGAGAAATGAGGCCTCTAGTAGTTTCTTGCCCTTGGGATTTGTGGATTTTCCCAAGAACCTCCAACCCCAAGATGATCTGATAAAACAGATAAATAATAAAAAGTTGTGCCCATCTTGTGTGGTCTACAATGGGGGCTGAAGACTTCACGCTGTCACACCTTGCCCCACATGTTTTAATCAGTAGTGGGCTCTAATTTTTTTTTTACTACCATGCTGTGGGCATTGCATGGTGGAGATGGCCAGGGGGAAAGCCCTGCATTGTACCCGAATTAGGACTACTTAATTTCAAAACTTGGATGGGCGGGGCCAGCCAGAATTTCTGCTACAGGTTCTGAGGAACTGGTGTGAACCTGGTGATGCAGGAGAAGGCAGGCTTCCTCCAACCTTTGCATTCAAATTCTTGATGCTGGAAGATATCAAGAGAGGCTCTCCATTTAGATCTGCCCAGTTTACCCAACCAAGGCATGAGGCCTGACAGTACAGCGACCCAAGCATAGACACATCAGGCCATAAAGTATTTGGATAAGAAGATTAATCATTAGGTCTGAGTAGGATGTATTTGGTAAGGAGAAAGGAGGAAATCTATACCACCTTAAGCAAGGGAGGGGACGATTACTGTGTAGAAAGATTTCTGTTAATATTCAATTAATAAAATAAATAGCTAACTATTAACAATTAAGGATTTCTAACTTAAACAGATTGACTTCCTTCTCTTAATCATTCTGGTTTGGATGCAAAACTGACATAACAGATTCAAACATATGACTTGCTTGCACCTTAAGTTTTCTGTTTCATATTTCAGGTCACGATATAAAATAAAACAGTAGATAAGATGCTGAATGTGCCTTTGGTCTCTCATGCAACAGGCCTGTACTTATTGCTTACAATTTGCCTGCTGTTCAAGTGAATCTCTGCTTCACATTGCAGCTACTATGAGTTACAGTGTTAATGAATTTGCTAGAACCTTGTTCTATTTATTCAGCAGTTAAACACTTGTTCTTGTCATTCATATTCCTTCCAACTAAATCAATGCCCACAGAAGGGCATTGCTTATTTTAAATAAACTCATTTTTTAAAGATGCATGTAAGCACTGTTTTAGGAATAAAGCCATCTTCACTCTTCAATTAGAATATCTCTTGTTTAATTATGACAGAAAAGGTTAAAAACTTTTATCAGACACTCATTCACATTTTATCTGAGTCTAAAATATAATTAATCATCTTTTGTCAGACCATTATTATATAGCACTCATCTCTGGAGCCAATTTGCTTTATTTCCTTTTCATTCATAACTCCTCTGACCTTCCTTTTCTTTCTGATAGCAAAGACCTCAGGTAAATTTCAGCTGACTGTTCCAAAATGATTGGATATTGTTAAACCCATTTGTCAACCATATTATCAGCCTGCAAACATGAGACCGCTTGGCAAATGTTTAGCATTTTCTACAAAATACTGCAAGCACAAGTATTGCCCATGGATGGCATCTGTCAGTGTTGACAGAAATGAAATTTTTGAAACTACTGTAAATAATAAAACAGTCCTAGAAAGATTATTTCTCTGGAGCATAAGCTATCAACAAACACAATTTGCATTTTCTGCTTACAGCTGTTTCAACATGAGCTGTTTGCTGTGCTTCATTAGAAAGATTCGATTTGTCAGATTCCAGGACTGTTGCAAGTTTTCACATGTAACAGGCGCAGATAAAGAAGATGCAATAAATCCTTATTATTTTTTTGGAATTACATACCTGGATTACTAGCAAAATTTGAATGAAAAAGAACATACACAACACAACACAACACAACACAACACCCCCCTGAAGATTTAATTACAACACTGCAATGAAATAGCACGGCCATCTCTTTAAAAAGAAAACTGCAATTAAAAACCTCTCTCTTATCATCTTCCATGAAAAAAGTGTGATGATGATGCTGATGATACAGCCACCACAAAATGGTTTTAAGTAAATGGAGGTTGGAGTACATCAGACATTTTCTCATTTAAGATGTTTACTTTGAAAAGAGATTTTTTAAAATTAAGAATGATAATTTTATGACATGTCAATTGAAGGTAGCAATGTTATATTATTATATACAGCAACTGTAACTACTAATATGTATTTATTAAAAATATTTGTAACCTGGTTTTAGTTCAGTATGAGTGTGTGTGTGTTGCTTTCATTACTTTTGTGTTGTTGTTTTTGTGCACGTGTCCTTTTGTTTTACACAAAAGTGACTATCTGTTTTGCATCCTTTTGTTTTATTCACCTATTCAGGTCACTTCTAATATTATAGTGATAAGTCAGTTCTCAATTTCCTTGATCTGGCTGGGAAGCCGCTGCACTATCCAGTTTGCACCCAGTCATCTCTCCCAAGTATTTTTTACCAAAGAGTACTTCAAGCGGTGTCCCTTAACCTCATCCTCTGCTCATGATGACATCTGCCCATCTAGATGATATCTAGATGACATCTGCCCAATATCAGGCCATACCAACAGGATTTCATCTTGCCAACATAAGGTCTTCCTCAGTACATGTTGAGGGGCATTGTGTGCATTGTATCTTATGGGTGAAAGTTTGCTCTTCACATTCACACAGGCTATCATCTACAAGGAAACCCCACTTCCTCAGAATATCCCTTGATCTTCCTACCCCTGCATGCAGTCTATTTAAAGCTTTCCACACAGGCCATGATTGTTCTTGGCCAGGTGGTAGAGAATCATATGGTTCTGCCCAGTTGTCTGGTAGCTACTTGCTTGCCTTCCATAGTTTTACAGTGGGCTATGGGGGCTGGTTGTTCAGGGGGACAGAAGTTTTGAGGAAACTGTGCCTTGACTTCAGTCTCTGCTTTGGTAGTTGGTGATCAAATATCAGGCATATTTCCAATGATCTTGTTTTGACCCACTCTTTCTGATCAGCACTTTCTTGATGGAATTTTGGTGGAGGGATGCCAGCTAAGTAATGCACTTTTTGTGTTGGACTTGGTTTTAAGCATCATGTGACCAATCTTGCTGTTTTATTTAGGCCACGTCCACCTGTTTTGCATGATTTGATCTGGACTAGCATTCTCTCCCATGGAGTAACATAAATCGAGTGCAGGGGTTCTTAATGTGTGTGGTTGGGCACCCATCTTGTGCTTGTTATTTTCCTCAGAATATTGCTCCTTGCAAAAAGCTTCTGTTTGGTATTGAAAGTAAGAGTTTAATCCAGGGTAACTCCCAGGTATTTGAGGATGATGCAGTGTTTGAGTCTGGTGCCATTCCAAGTCACCTGCAACCTTCTTGATGCATGGTGGCAGTAACAACAGCAGAGGCAGTGAGAAAGACTGGTCCATATTACTCAGATCAGCCACACCAAGGTTGCTCACTCCCTGTTTTCTGCTACCATTGGGGGTTGAAATAGTGACAGAATGATAACAGAAGCAAAGAGCATTCAGTCCTCATGACCAATCCAGGTACAATTAGTCAAAGTTATGCACAAAGTTAGTTCCCTTCTCTTGGACCTTCTGATTGTCTGATGACAGCCACCCTCATAACACTATTGGATAAAAAATACCCAGGAGATTTGACAGAAAAGAGTGAAAGAAAGGTTAAAGTAAAGAGGGAAACATTTTAAAAAAGACCCTTTTTTACCCTTCTTTGACTGTGCTTAAGTAGGGTATAACAGAACATTTGGAAGTGCAGGCGTTCTTCATGAGAAGTCCCCTTTGCCACTTCCATAAGAAATGGAAATAGCAAGATTAATGACTGCTAGAAATTAGAAAATAATCCCAAACTTTAAATTGGAAGAATAGTATAAAGAGATTTGGAATGTGGCTTTAAATGACAAATTAACATGAGAGTTGAATATGAGGAAGGGATTGATTAAGGAAAATCACTTTTGGGAAATATAGAAACCCCTCATAGACCATGAAATAGCAAGAAATCAAGGTTTTAAACCTATACAAGAGACTATGAATTTCTGGAAAGATAATATAAACAATTTGAGAAATTAGAATACAAAGGAGGAAGTAGTGATCCCCAAGGGGTGCTGGGTACGCTTTCAAGTTATAGAAAAGAGGTGAAGTTTCCCCCTTTTCAGTAAAGTGTTAATGTTATCATGTATTGAAAGCACTAGGTTTAAGGTAAAAGGGTATTGAAAGTAAGGTAGTAAGGTGAATTATTAGGAATGTGTATGTTGATCTAAATAGTGTATTAGAAAAGATTTACAAACCTACTGCTAATTATCATTGTGAAGATATTGATTTCCCTTTTTCATTTACAGTAAAACCTCAGATAACACTAAAACCTGGTTCCACAAGTCTTGGTGTTATACGATTTTTAGTGTTATCCGATGCATGTTAAAATCCTATGGGATCCATAAAGATACATTGTAACCACACAGGCTTTAGCGGTTGTTATCTGATGCATCCTATAGGATCTTAATGTTATCCGATGCAATTCTTCCCCCCAGATTGCTTAATGTTATGCGATTTTAGTGTTATTCGATACTAATGTTATCTGAGGTATTACTGTATTTATTATTTTGTTTCATTTTATACTTTATTGAAAATCTTTAGTAGTAGGAGTAGTAAAGAAGTGTCTAAAAGTTTAGGGAGATACATCAGTCCACATCGACAAATGGCAGGTATTTTGTACAAATAGAATGTCTTAATTGCCTATTTAACATCAAAAGACCCACAAACAAAATACAAATAGTTTCAACAAATGCCTTTTTTCCTGGAAAAATCAATTTCTCTCCCAACTACTCACCTTGTGAGCCCTGGTATTATTACACTACTGAGTTTGTTCATCAGTTGTACAAGCACAATTTTTATGTTACTATTCTCACTTCATAAAAATGCCCAATACTTTTTCTACTTGACCAGACATTCCCAGACATTCAGTTAGTAAAAATGCATTTTCCATGTGGCTAAAGATTAAAACAGTGGCAATGGAAAAATAAATGTCCTTTTATAAATTATTCAATTGATTAACATTTTTAACATTTATATGTATGCCTTAAAAACAACAAGTATGTGTGATTGGTTAAAAAAAAGTGCTGCCAAGAATGGATCACATTAGGCAACACCTTTACCAGATTATTGAACAGTTACAAGTAAGGTAAGCTTTTGAATATCATAGAATTCAGTAATAAGATAAGATCAGGTAAAGATATCCATTCAGTCACACTGCCAGTAACAGACCACTTTTATAAATTTATATAAAAAGTCAAAATATGAGAGAAATGCAACTTATCATAAAACTCTCCTTTGCAAAAATATTGAAAACATTCCTTTGTGTTTTAAGGTAAAGGTAAAGGTCACCCTTGCTCAAAAGCCAGTCACATTCAACTCTAGGGTTCAGTGCTCATCTCTTTTTCATAGCCAAAGAGCCAGCACTGTCTGCTTCTGCAGACATTTCTGTGGTCATGTGGCAGGCATGACTAGGCACCGGAGTGCACGGAATGCTGTTTACCTTCCCACTAAAGTGGTCCCTATTTATCTACTTGTAATGTCTTGCTTTCGAACTGCTAGGTTGCCAGGAGCTGGAACAGAGACAGGAGCTCATTCCGTCCTGCAGTTTTTGGATATCGAACTGACCTGCCACCTTCCAGTCAATGTCTTAACCGTTTGCAGACCCTTTGTGTTTCAACTGAGCACAAAACAATGCTGCAAAATGACTGTTCCTGGACAAAGCAGGTTTCTTCCTTCTCATGATGTCAGAAAGAAAACAAACCAAAGCAGCAATGGATGTTTTGTTTCTTTTGCCAAATGTCATGTTTCCTACCAATTCACCAGTCACTGCTTCTAAATTCGTTTATCAATCAGAAGCCTTTATCACATTTGAGTTGCCAGAAAATGTAGCTGCCAATTTGGGCTTCCCTGGAAACTCTTCCTAGATGACTGGGATTCAATTTGTTCCCTCCACATCACCTCCATTTGCTGGAAAACAAGGAGAAAGGCAGACAGACAGACACAGAGTGAGAGAGAGTGAGAGAGTGTATGTGTGAGTGTAGGCAGGATGCCCTGGGTTTATTTATTTATTAATTAATCATATTTCTATGCCACCCTCCACACGAATGACTCAGGGTGGCTAATAGATATTTATATAAACCAGTGATTCTCAACTTGCGGCCCACAAGCCCCCACCACACCAGGAAGTGCCATGTGGTGGAGGAAGGGCAAAATAGCAGTTTGGCCCCAAAGCTATCTGAGGGACCGTGACCTGGCCCCAACTTTAAAAGGTTGAGAACTCCTGGTATAAACTGAAAAACCACTTGGACTGCGATGGCTAACCTTGGCGCTCCTGATGTTCTTGGATTTCAATTCTCAGAAGCCATGATCAGCGAGTGTGCTGACTTGGGCTGCTGCGGATTGAAGCCCAAGAACACCTGGAGTGCCAAGCTTAGCCATCAATGCACTAGGATATATATTGGAGTACTCATACAATGTAGCTTGCTATAGCTAAACTGCAAGCCTAATTCATTTTTCGGAATAGACTGTTTTCTGCCTGTTTTACATTGATCCTTGTGAAGAAATTACCTCAGAATACACCCATGCACTCTTTACCACAGCACAGGAAGAGGACATCAGTAATTGATAAATAGGGGCAGATATGAGGTTTATTATTGGTCAATGGCAACTGCTTGTGCCTTTGTGCTGATCTTGATGAACACTAATGATCTACTAGTGCATTTGTCAAGCAGCAGCAGGGGTATCAACATTGACTGATGAGACTGACCAGATTTTAGAACTGAGTTTTCTCTCAAAAAATATTCTCGAGTGGTATAAAAACAATTATACTCCCAGTGATAGAGGAGTAAACATAATTCTATCAGTCAAAAATAATAGTAACTGCTAGTAGCCCTATCCTCCACAAATTCTTCACATTTGTTTTTTTAGCTGTTCACATGGGTTACTGTGTCTGCATTTTACTATTATGAATTCTACAGTTTGAAGAAATGCTTCATTTTATCTAAATAGGGATAAGGAGATAAGTTATTGTTGGTAAGATTCTGGATGAGACAGGCCACCTTGATATATCAAGACAATCTATATAGGATTCTCCAACTTGCTCTGAGAAATCTTATCTCCAGTTGAAGAGATAGCAAATGTTTTTATTGGTTGTGGTTTTTTTCTACAATTTGCACAAAATGTGCAGAAAGTTTTTTGAAAAGTTAAGCACATACATACAGAAGTACAAAAGGTCAGGCTGATTAAAAGTGATGGATGGATAATTAATCCAATGTTACTCCTTTTTATTTATTTTATTTATTATTTATTTATTGCTCGTACTTGCTACCCTGCTCCAATCGGGCAAACCCGACTCTGAGCGGCTTACAGATTAAAATATAAGTCATCTTAAAACTTGATGTTTAAAACTTTAAAAATTCATAAAAGCATTAAAATCACACCAAAAATTGAACTGAAGGGTGGCTGTCACTAGATCAGCCACCCTGCATGAGATCCCACAATCCTATGTCCCCACACTTGCTTAGCCAGCCAGGTTTTTAAGCCTTTCCGGAAGGGCAGGAGCTCTGTCTGTAGGCGCAGCTCGATTGGCAGGAGGTTCCAAAGGACTGGGGCAGACACGGAGAAGGCCCTCCTCCTAGTGCAAGAGAGGTGTGCCTCTCTAACTGATGGAACAACAAGGGAGCCCCTCCGATCCGCCCTGGTGGGGCGGACAGATGTTCTTCGGGTGACGCGGTCTCTTAGGTATCCTGGCCCACTACCATATAGGGCTTTAAAGGTAATAACCAGCACCTTGAATTGCACCCGGAGACATACTGGCAACCAATGCAGCTCCTGGAGCAGCGGCGAAGCATGAGCATAACGCCTGCACCCTGCCACTACTCGGGCCGCCGCATTTTGGACCAGCTGGAGTCTCCGAATGGTTTTTAAATAACAAAACCTATCCTTTTAATTTTTTTAAAAATTATACAAATGTAGACAATCCAAGTCTTCGAAATCTATAAAATCTCTTTCAAAATCATCCAGACTACCCTAAAACTCTAAATGTTTTACATTTTCCTTTTCACCTTATTATAATGAATCAAGAACAGGCTTTACAGTCCTAATCTTGTATGTTCAACCATTCACTGGAGTCCCCCAAGTTTTAGCATCTTCATAATTTTACACACATCCCTTTGTCTCTTCTCCCTCTTGCTATTTTTCTACACCAAACAGCCCTGCAGAGAACAGAAATAATCTTATTTGTGTGTGAATGCACAGCACTGAGCAAGTGTCATGAACAACTGACAAAGATAAAGTTATATTAAACACACATGCAATGTAATGCTTGAGATGAATTTTGTAACATATAGGTATCCAAAGAAATCTCTCCAGTATATACAAACATATCATCAGTTCTTCTTAGGGCCGGCAAGATATGCTCCCTATCTGAATGCTTATAATGACAGTATGGACTCATACATTCATCTACATAGGTCCAGAATGCACTCATTGGTCTTAATATGGTCTTCTTCAAAACCAGGTGCTGAATATTGCCTCAAACTCCCATGTAAAGGGTGCATAAGGAAGTGTCAGCTAAACTATTAACAGGATACAGCTTGCCTACTTCTGTGTACTCTCTTGTTGTGTTTAGAAAACAATTTTGTAGTTGAACATAGTATAGGAGAAAAGGAGGTAGTAGGTCCTGGTGGGTTGGAGTACTTGGCTGTAGAGCTAGAGTTTGGGAGTTTGATTCCACAATGGGTTTCTGGGAGAAGAGCCATCCTGTGATGCCCTGGGCAAGCTACACAGACTCAAGAATGTCTCCAGAAGAAGGGAATGGTAAATCATTTCTGAGTGCTGTATGCCTTGAAAATTCAGGACAGAGTCCCCATAAGTCAGAATTGACTTGGTGGCATGTGATACTTAGCTATTTTAAAAAGCGAAGAATTCCAAGTGTTTTGCATTTTATAATAAGGGTGGTTGACATACCTCCATTATGATGACTAAAAGTCAGATGCCAACATGTACATAAGAACGTACCAGTCACTAGAGATATAGGACCACACAATGAATATTAACATTATGTCATACAGAGTAATGTTTGTGTCTATAAATGTCTGATGACTTCAAGTACAACTAAGGAAACAAAAGGGGCTTGTTAGTTACAACTAAGAGACTGTGGTGGCTTAGTGGTTAAGACGCTGAACTTGATGACTAGAAGCAGTTCAAGACCCGAGTGCTGCATGATTGAGTGAACTCCCATCTCTGTATCAGCTCCTGCTAACCTAGCAGTTTGACAGCAAGAAATTGTAAGTGGGAAGATAAACAGAGTTCTGTGTCTAGTCATGCCTGCCGCATGTCCACAGAAAAAGTCTGCACATGCAGGTAGTGCTGGCTCTTTGGCTGTAAATGGAGAAGAGCACCGAACCTTATAGTCAGATATGACTAGCTTTCTAGCAAAGGTGACCTAGTTCCAACTAATGTAATTAACCCAACTCTAATCCAGTAAGTTGTTGACCAGTTAGGTGAGTTAGGTATCTGGCTGTGGAGCCCGAGGTTGGGAGTTCAATACCCCACTACACTTCCTGGGACATGACCCAACCTCTGTACCATAGGCAAGCCACACAGTCACATGGTAGCCCCAGAAGATGGAGATAGTAAAAAATTTCTGAGTACTCTCTACCTAGAAAATCCCTGGAAAGGGTCACCATAAGCCAGAATTCACTCGATGGCACACAATTATTATTATTATTACTCCTAATAAATTATTGTAAGGTTTAGTTGCATTAATATGTTTTAAATAAAACACTTGACTGAGATAACAGATAATCCATTGTTTTAAATATACTGATGTAGCCTTTATTCTTATATTTCAGTCAATTTGAAAAAAGAAATTAGCCTACTAAGTATCCACTCTAAAAAAAAAGCAACTCAAAATAATGAACGCAAAATAAAGCTATTTATAAAAACAACTGAAAAAGGAAAAGACATTCTAAGACACAAAATAAAGGACCTTGACAGGGTACTGGATGTGATCATTACTGATGACAACAACATGTCTTAATGTAATCTCAAACTCTATCATTAACCAGTTTAGAACAGCATATGAGCTGGCCTGAAATGACTTGTGCACCCTTGCTAGCTCTTATCTGCTGAATTGCTTTGTAGCAACCTCCCTCTGTGTCCTTGACTACATTTGAAAAGTATTTGTCTCCAGTCTCCAAACAATATGACAAGTCTGCTTTGTGGTTTCCTAATATCTCAGGATATAATTCTCATTTAATAGCCAGCTTCTTTCTCTGATTCATTTTTCTGTGCCACTGATGGATGACTGGAGACCTTAAATGATTTGGAGACTAGAGCAATGATCATCAATCAAATGAATCCCTTCACCAAGAATTTAACTGGATAATGGGAAGGGGGAATCACATCATGTAGTGTCTAAGACAGCAAAGTTTAAACAGCTACATGTGTGTGCCCCAAATGAAAATGCTATGATTTAATTACATAAGGTAGTTTCCAGTTGTCCCTTTGCTAGAATTCCAGTTTTGGAAGCAATGTAACATAGGAGCTGAAGGAGAACGATTATATTAGGTACAAATATTGAGACATACCAACATTCCAAAGCTCTTCAGGAGGATGGAAAAATGTAATAATTTTTGTTCAATCCAAACTTAACATTGAAATATCAGCCAACAGACCATCCTTTGGCTGTGCAGTAAACCCATGTGGATTCCAGGGATTTGGGCTTCTAGGAATTGAAGTTCAAGAACAGCTGGAGTGCCAATGTTCATCATCATTGCCTTATAGTTTCAGCTTGGTAACATGTTATCTTCTCTTTTTTTAAATAAAAAATCCCTGATATATTTCTGACTAAGACGGTACAATGTGGTCTAAATGATGCTTCAGTCAAGGGGATTTATAGATCGTTGACAAGTTGTACTCAAATAGTATTCAATAATGGTTCTTCTTGTCCTGGAGGAAAATGATAAGTAGGGTGCCACAGGTTATGCCTCAAACCACAACACTGAGAATGGTAGCCAATATTTTAGAAGACAGAATCAACATTCAAGATGACTGTAACAAACTGTGGAAGTGGAATAAAACAAAACTGAGCAGAACAAGAATTTTATTAGGTGAAGAAATTTAGAAGCCTATATTTTGGCAAGAACTGCAGCCACAAAGATAGAAAAGTGAGTATCTAGCCTGACTGCATCTTGTGCAAAATGGGTCTTGCCCAAGCTAAACATGAGCCAGCAGTGAGATGCAGGGGCAACAAAATGCAGTACTCAGTTGCATCAAGAGAAGTATGATCCAAACCAAGGGATATAATAGTCTCATTTTATTCAGCTTTGTTCATCTCTCCTTGGACTACTATGTTCAGCTACAGTCACTTCTTTTAAGAAGATTATGGACAAACTGGAACATGTCCACAGTAAGGCAAACAAGATGGTCAAAAATCTGGAAATCAAATTTATGAAGAATAGTAGAAGGAACTGACTATAATGAGCATAGAGAACAGAAGATTGAGACCTGATGAGACAGCCACCTTCAGTACCATGATATGGAACTTTCCTGACAATAGGTGCTATCTGGCAGTGAAATAGACTACCTCAAAAAATGGAAGGCTGACCTTCATTGGAAGTTTTTAAGACTGGATAGCCATCTGCCAGGGATAGTTTAGCTGTGGATTTCTTGCATCAGCAGGGAATTGGATTTGATGGCTCCTTATGGAACCACATCTGACCCCACAGTTCTATGATTCTGCAATCATTCCTCAAAGGGACCATCACTACCTAGCCTACCATTTACATACAACCCCAAGGGATAGTGTTGAAGACTGTAATCCTACACTTTGCATGGCTTGGTTCTGAGGAGACATTTATAGGATTATGTTGTAAAGGCATTAAATTAGGGATACGTGAATTAAACTTCCCCAGTGATGAAACTTCCCCAGTTCACCAGAACCTGTAGTAACTTTTCCCAGTGTCCCGGAGAACCGGTAGCAGCTTTTGGGGGGAACCACCTTCGGGGCTTACCTTTTCACTGGTTCCCCCCAGAATAAGCTTTAAGCTCTGGTTTAAAAGCTCTGGTTGATTTGTGTTTGGGGTGGGTGGGGTGGTGTTTGGATGGGTGGGTGTATTTTAATGTATTTTATTTATTTATTTATTTATTTATTTATTTATTTATTTATTTATTTATTTATTTATTTATGGGTTTGTGTTGTGGGTGGGTGGGTTGAGGTGTGTGTGTGCTTATTTTTATTTTATTTTTTATTTTTATTTATTTTTATATATTTTTCTTTGGCCCTGCCCACAACATGACATCATGATGTTAGCTCCACCCACACTGTGATGACGTCATGGTGGGGTAGTAAATTTTTTGACATCCCACCACTGACTTCCACTCAGTGAAGTAGCAGCTGTGACTGTCAGAAATCCCTTCTCAAGAGAGCATCCCAACTTTTTTTTTAGTGACACTAATAAGAGCCGGAAAATTGGTAGAGGATAATAAGTTGAGTGTCAGAAGTTGAACATATGAACCATTCCAACTCACCAAGCACACTTAACTAGCTTCAAAATGTGCCTGCTTGTGCTGTGTCAAAAATGTCATGATTTCTTTGACAGAAAACAAGTTGCTTTTAGTGCTCTCCTGCAGCAGCAGCAGCCAGTGAAATTCCTGAATGTTGTTTAGGGAGTTTCTTGTAAAGGGCCAAGCAAGGTGTACAGGAGTATAGTTGTACCTCGCTTAAAGAGCATAATGTATTCCACAGGATTGCTCATTAAGCGAAACACCATTGTAAATGACCAATGTGGGGGGGGGGGGATTGCGAATCCTGATTTATTTGTTAGGTGAGTTTTTGGTTGGTTTTATTTGTTAAGAGAAGCAAACATTCAGAGAAAATTCTGCTCTTTAAGTGAGTTACTCTTTAAGCGAGGTGCTCTTTATGTGAGTTTTGACTGTTTATGCCTTTCTTTGTAAAAGCATGTATGTGACATTTACAGGATCCCCAGGTTGCTGCACTATGCTTCAAGGCCAAGGAAGAACTCATGAAGGTAACTCATTCTGTGGGTCTGCTTTAGATCAGGAAAGATAGAGAGACTTAGAGTCTACTTGTGATGGAGAGACCCCAACTCAGACATACACAATTTGTTACGAGTTTGTTTCTTACCTGTTGAGAAAAAGAAAACACACTGGGTGTTCTTAGTATTCTGACTCAACATTCAAGTATTTTTAATGTGTTCTGAGATAAGCTGGTAGGAATCATGCATCACAAATTATTTAGACAATGGCCATGTTCTTCATCCTCTATCTATCTGAAACAGGCCCATCATTCTGGGTAACTAAAACCTGGAGCAGATTCACTATCCCACTGCCTTTGGAGCCACCTAGGTCCACTGACCTGATAGCATACCATCCTAGGGAATAATTGATTTAAAAGCTAAATTCTTTAAGTCTGTCTATAATTCCTGTGTATTCAACTATGTTAGCACTGAGTTAGGGTTCTCATTCCCCACTCCCACATGACAGACTCTTGGCCTTTAACACATGTATGGCATGCAAGTACAACTCTTCAGAACACGGGCATTTTTTTTTTTTTTGGTTCTGGGACTCTTTTTCAGGAATAGCAGTGCTCACTACATTCGGGAGTATGTCAGTTCAGTTCATTTTCTCCCCAGCACTCAATTGTGATGCTAGATATTTGTCTTGATTTTAGTTCATTTACATTATGGAACTTACATATTTATCTTTTTTTCCCTTACAAGCCTGAAGCCAGTGATTTACACTGATGCCAGACAATGACAATAAAATCTCAAATGCCCAAAGGTTTGAGGGGAAGAGCATGCAGAAATTGTTAGATTAAATAATTTAGCAATTAAGCACATATTATGATCTATGTGAGAGCAGAAAATAACAAACAAAATGTGCAAAGTTGATTGGAAGTTGGCAAATGCAACCAATGCAAGTTGTTAATTAGGAAAGACATTGTGCTTAAGCTTTCTGCATTATTATAGAGTCAATGTTCTCTATGGAAATACAGAAGCAGCCATGAAAGTAATAGGATGTGAAATACTCTTCATAGGAAACATCAGATCACAGTCTTTGAGAAGTTTCTACATGTCTCTACATTCTTTTGATGGTTCACCTACCATACGCCTGGGATTCTATCCACATTCTGACAGCCTTGATCAACAACAGGGAATGAGTAATGCTGGCCAATCAGGAGAGAGGGGCATGATCAAAGAGACTGAGTCATTTAGATTTCTGCCTTTAAAGCATGGGAGTTGGACAGCCCCAGGTTAAGCCTGCAGAGTCCAGGTTTAGTATCAGCACACTTAAAAGTGCTGTTTGAAAGATGGATTTTCTTTTCCTCTTCTCTAACCCATCAGTTTACAATCCAAATCACTAAAATTATACATTATATGTCATCCATACAGCTAGCCAATTGTCCATTCACATTCCTAATAACTGGGAAAGTGAAGCATATAATTGACCATTCTGCAGTACTCTATTCACCATATGCTCACTGATAGGAGTAATTGTTGCACATAAGAAAATTTGTCAGTCTCCTTTTTTGTCTCTGTTTTTTCAATCCCTGCTGTTCTCTTATTCTATTCCTGTTTTTCTATTGAGATACAATATTTGTATGCAAGTTTATATGCAGTTCCAAAAATTTGCATTATTAGTTCTTCACATTTTGGAAATCTATGTATGGTTTAAAAAATACTTGCAAATATACAGATTTCTAAAAAGTGATGCATTTTATTCTACTGCCAGTACTGAGAGTTGCAGATTTCATGTTTCTGCATAGATCTGGTGTTCATGGCTGGGTGAGGAGATCATGCCATGAGGTTGATAGACCTGGTGTCCTCCCCTGTTTCATGGTCAGATAACTATCTACTGAAGTGACTAGTGCTGAACTGAGAGTGAGGGAAATTAAAAGGGAGACTGAAGGAAGTGACAGGTAAAGTGGGCTACATTCACAAATTCCAGTGTGGATCTAAAGACCAAAGTAGAGACTATAGCTTTCCGGACAATTGTGATGTCTTTCTAACTGATGTAGTTCAACAGCATTCAGATAAGAAGGGAAATGATCACACTTTCCCTATCCCTCCTCAGAGGAGCAGGGGAAGGGTTTAATTTTAATATACAATATGCTGAAGGGGCTAATAACCATACACTGGAATCAGCCTTTAATGACGCCAAAGACCCAATATATATTTTCCAATAGGGATTCAAAAGGTATAACTTGGGGAAAACTTGGCCACTCCCCATCCAACTTGTCTGGAGGCAGGGGGAAAAGTTGATTATCCTGCCGTAATATGCCTGGATAGTTTCTGTCCAGGGCCTAGAGATCTTCTACAGTCAGTGTGAAAAGCTTGTGAAAGGTTACTTTTGGATTAGCACTCCCAGAACCCCAAGTCATTTTGCATGCCCTGTGAGACATTCTGCAAGTTAGAGTCAAAGAAGAAATTTCTCCAAAATATGTTTACTGTAAAGAATATGAAGCAAGGTAGCCTGATATCTGACTTGTTGTATGGCAGCCATTTATGTTCCCAATCTCTCTGCATGGCAACACAACGTGTACATTCGGACATTTGGAATCCAAAGTTTTGACACATAAAAAGGAAACATATTTAAACACATTTACATTTAGAAGAGGTAGCACAAGTCAGGTAAGATATCATTCATTCATTCATTCATTCATTAGTTCCTTTGGTTTGATATAGTATGAGAAAGATTAGCTGGCAAAACAAATTTGCCATTGCCTGAGGTACACCCAATTGTGCTTCAAAAAATGTAAATGGTAAATAATCTTGGCAGAGATCCTTACTAGGATCAATGGCAACTTCCTCCAAAACTGGAGATTCTATGTAATGATGAATGGCAAGAGCAACACATGGAGGTTGCATAAGAATGGACTGCCGCATGGAAGTACAGTACATTGTCTCCAACATTGTATAATACATATGCGAATGATCAACCAGTTCCTGACAATACAAAATTGTTCATCATTGTGGATGGCACAGCAATGGCTGTACAAGGACCACATTTTGACAAGATAGCTGGAAAACCTACCAGAGTATTTGAAGAATTAGGACAGTATTACACCATCAACCATTTGAAGCCTAAACTGAGCAAGACTCAAAGGTCCGCTTTCACCTTGGAATCTGAGATGCAGGGGTTGAGTTGAATGTTAAGTGGCAAGGGAATCGATTACAATATTGTTCAACACCAAAATACCTCAGCATGGCACTTAACAAGATGCTCTCTTTTAAGCAGCACTGCTTGGATACCAAAGCTAAACTCAGTACGAGGAACAATATCATCAGGAAACTGACGAACTATACATGGGGAGTTCAACCATCCATGCTACATATATCAGCTTTGGCCCTAAGTGTCTCTGCAGCAGAGTATGCTGCTCCAGTACGGAGCACATCCACATATGCAAAACAAGTTGACATTGCTGTTAATGAAGCTATGTGTATAGTGACAGGATGCTTCAAACCTACACCAGTTGAGAAAATCTATCTTCTTGTTGGTATCACTCTACCTAAGATCAGGAGAGAAGTAGCAGCTGACACCAAGAGAACTACGCAAGAGAAAAATCAAATCAGAAGATGACGTAGGAACTTTCCAGGAGGATATAGCTGAGGAACTTGACCTCCCCTGTGTCACTTGGAGAATCCCGAATAAATTGAGAGCCAGAGAGCCTAAATAAGACCAACATGCTCAAGTGGGGGCTGCTGGCAGACAACAACACATGGTGAGGATGTGGAGAGATACATTTATTTTTATTTTTATTTATTTATTTCTTAGATTTGTACTGCCACCCCCTCGCCAGGGGCGACTCTGGGCGGCTCACACCAAATGTTGCAAAACCCAACATAAAAACATCCCTGCAATAAAAGCATCATAAAAACCCTAATCTGTCTCATTCTCTAGTCTACAGATTACTACTGGAAACATGTATCGATGAGGATTTAAGTTTGGCCAATGACAAAGTGAAGAAGATGGCTTCATTTTGTAAGTTTAAAGGTTGATCTGAACATGAAATAAGAAGGTTCATTCATTGTGTTTCTATATGTCCTTTCTCCCAAGGACTCAAGGAGGCTTTCAAAATTATTAAAAGACTATATCAAATTAAATTAAAACAGAATTACAAATATTAAAATAGGATTAAATTAATTAAAATGTAAAATTGAAATTGAAACAATATAAAATTATTTACAGTATATTAACAATTGTTTAGCTTTAAAAAGAGAACCAGCACACTTGGTAACATCTTACAGTTTTAGATACTTAAATTCCAAAGGCCTGCCTGAATAAAAAGGTGTGAATCACTTGATGGTATGATTCAGGGGTGGGCAAACGATGGCCAGATTCAGTCCCCAATGCCAAATCATCTGGGCTGCGCTGCCCTCGCTGCTCCCAGAAGCAGAAGTAAAACATGCCGATGCATGCATAAACTGCTGCCATAAATGTACCCGTGGCTGTCATGCATACATTTACAACAGCCATGGGTGCATGTATGACAGTGTTTTGCACATTCGTAGGAGCATTTTCCATCTGATTCTGGTGGGAGGAACCATGTGACCGGCCTGCAGCTTGAAAAGTTTGGCCACCCTTGAATTATTCCTTCCAGGAATTAAAAACAACAACAACAACAATACCATCTATCTCACCTGCTGTGCATACATATTTTTACACAAGCATTCTAAATGTATATAAATACATTTTAAATGTATATAAATTTATAAATGTATATACATCATATACATGCATATAAAGCCCACATTATTTGCTGATAGATAATATATCATCCACCCTCAAGGTTGGGCATTGTTTACATGAAGGGCAAACAGACATCATTCATTCTGCCCATACAATTCCGAACAGATGTTACTAAAATAAATTTTGGAGAAGCCAAGGAGAGTGCAAGTTGGGTGCAATTAAACAGAATGAATGGATTTAATACATTCTGTTGATGCTGAATTTATGACAACAGTCAAGAAGAACAGGGTGAAGAAACTAGATAAAGGACTATAGTTTAGGGATGAAATGACAAAAAGTGTCATATCCCTGAAAGCATGAAAACTACTACACCAGGGAATGAAATTCAGTGTTAGAAAGGCAAATAAACAGACATGAGGAATCTTCCTATGCTTTCTACAAACCATATATCTTTGTATATTAATTATTTTCTGTAATTTTTCTAAAACCTGCTTCCATATTTCAGAGGTGTCTATCTCAACTTCCCCCAAATCTGGGGCCTTTCAGATGTTTTGGATTATATTCTTATTCCCTCCAGCAGCTAGTGCCAATATCTTGGCACTTTTAAAGTCTTGAGAGACATAGTTCAACCCAGTGAGACGCTCCCAGTTAGGAAAAGATAGTCTTTCCAAAACAGAAAGGATATTTTTTTCATAAGATGTACACAATTCCTGTTATATAATTTCACTACAATTATGGTACTTAGCAGGGGTTTACAGAGGGATACAGACTGGGCCAATTCATTTAGCACCTTTTAGAGACTTCTAACTCTCTCTAACTCTGGTCCATGTGTGTATTTCCAGATCTCTGTTAAAACAAATGTAAAAAAGAAGGAAACATAAATAGTGATTATTTGGATTGTGTGACATTTTTGCGGGGAAAGGGGCTCACCAAAATTCTCCAAAACAGATATTTGTATCAAGAAGATTGTACACTTCACCAGGCTGGTAAATTGGGCAATCGGGCTTCCTCCCACTCCACCCTCGCCTCTGGTGCTCTGGGGTGCCAATAGCAATGTATGAGATTCCCCCCAACCCCCAAATAAGTGCCCCCACCATTCCCTATCCAGCACCTTTCCATTGTGCCCTGCACACCCCTGCACTTCACCTCTCCTGTGTACAAAAATAGTAAGAAGTAGCAAACAAAGGTAAAATAGATTTGTTCCTCCAAAGTCATCTTGCTATTCTATTATTGTTCTCCATAAGGAGAGATACTGTATGTAAACACAATACAACTAACATACTTTAGGAACATCAGGAAAAAATAAGCAATACAGTAAAACCTCGGATAACGTTAAAACCTGGTTCCACAAGTCTTGGTGTTATCCGATTCATGTTAAAATCCTATGGGATCTATAGAGATACATTGTAACCACACAGGCTTTAGCGGTTGTTATCCGATGCATCCCATAGGATCTTAATGTTATCCGATGCAATTCTCCCCCCCAGATTGCTTAATGTTATGCGATTTTAGTGTTATCCGATACTAATGTTATCCGAGGTATTATTGTATAGGGAAAATATTAAGAAAGTTTATGGACTACAGAATAAAGTTAGGTAAAATAAAATTTTGCAGGACTGTGGTGGCTTAGTGGTTAAGACACTGAACTTGATGTATGGAAGGTCGGCAGGTCAGCAGTTCAAGACCTGAGTACTGCACAATGGAGTGGGCTCCCATCTCTGTCCCAACTCCTGCCAACCTAGCAGCTCAAAAGCAAGAAATTGCAAGTAGATAAATAGATACCTCTTCAGTGTGAAGGTAAATAATGTTCCATGCACTCCGGTGTCTAGTCATGCCTGCCACATGTCCATGGAAACTTCTGCAAATGCAAACAGCACTGACTCTTTGGCTATGAGCAGAAATGAGCCCTGAACCCTAGAGTCTGATATGACTGGCTTTCAAGCAAGGGCAAATTTTACTTTTATCTTTAAGATAATTTACTGAAACATGAAAGAAAAGAAAAACTACTGTGCCAATGTTTCTT
Source organism: Furcifer pardalis (assembly GCA_030440675.1). Taxonomy (NCBI): domain Eukaryota; kingdom Metazoa; phylum Chordata; class Lepidosauria; order Squamata; family Chamaeleonidae; genus Furcifer; species Furcifer pardalis. The sequence continues at coordinate 142,597,054 of CP126893.1, forward strand.
TCAAGGGAAATGTCTAAGAAACAGTAGCCCATGTTTGTAAAGTGCACCGATTCCAACCCCGAATAGAAACTATACAAAATGCCAAGATGGATTTGTGAACTACAGGGTGCTCTTCTGGAGAATCACAGCTCAAAGTTTGGTGGGAGAATCATGGTTTATTTATACAGGATAGTCACACACACAGAGACATAAAAGAGAACTACTGGAACTGTGTCATTAAAACGTAATGTGAGAAACAACCCAAGGCAGTTTCAAGGAGAAGGGCTTTCACTCTCCGTATATGGCATAAGCTCAGATCAAAATAATACCAATCATCTTCCATATAGCCATTTGCAACCTTGTGTCTTCCTCTACCTTCACTTCAAAAGCCTTAAATAATTAGCACAGAGAAAGAGCGTGAAGCCTAGAATGTCATTTGCCCAGTTAAAAATGAGTTTAGAGCAATCTAAGTTTCCATGGAGCTTCTTCAGCAGTCAAAGGCTAAGAAAGCATCTCAAATTCTGATCTGAAGGGTCAAATTAAATAGCAATTTAAAGCCATCACTAGTAGCTGCCTCTTTTGTTATCCTTTTTCTTTCTCATATGCTGCTGCTGTTGCCCATTTTTAGAGTAGACAATTGCCTGCTGTCTTGCCTCTGAGTTTTGGAGTAGTTCTGAGGGTTTTGTAGGGCTTTATTTGATCTAGTGCCAGAAGCCGAAATGAAGAAAAATGAAACCAAAGGATCTGAAAGAGCCCATTCTTTTTACATTTAATGAAAGGACTAGTACCTGAATGACCTGAAAACAAATTATACATCCACATTGGCTTACTAGTTAAGACACTGAAGTTGATGGCTGGAAGGTTGACAGGTCAACAGTTCAAACCTGAGTGCTGCATGATAGAGTGAGCTCCCATCTCTGTCCCAACCTAGCAGTTTGAAAGCAAGAAATTGCAAGTAGATAAATAGGATCACTTTGGTGGGAAAGGTAACAGCATTCCATACACTCCAGTGTTTAGTCATGCCTGCCACATGTCCACGGAAATGTCTGTAAGCGCAGACACTGCTGGGTCTGGTTCAGAGATGAACACGGAACCCTAGAGTCAGATACAACTAGCTTTTGAGCAAGGGCAACCTTTACCATTGCACATCACTATTGATGATTCTTAGGATCCCTTCCAGTTTTACATTTGTAAGCTTCTATGAGTGTATGAAACAGATATACATGCTGGTGTGACATCCAAATATTTAAATCAAGCTCATAGCATTAAATGTATGAGGATGTCCATGAAAGAAATGAAACAAAATTATCTCCCATCTCAACTGCACAAATTCAATGTCTTTGTATTTTCAGCATGAATACGATTATTCACTATATGAAGAAATGACAGCTATATTTCAACACAGCAAACTTCATGCATCTGTAAATATTCAAAATAGACATTACACAGCTAAGCACTCAAAGTCCCTCTGAGTTTTAAAATTTTATATTATATTATATTATATTTGGTTGCATAATTAATTACAGCTATATTTGTACTTGTTCTTTGGTCTTCCCCAGTAGCTATGTGCTTTCTGACCTGGGAGTCCCATTTTCCAGCACTATCTCTTGTTTCATTTTGAACTGTGTCATCATAGAGTTTCCATGGTAAGCCAAAATCAGCAGGTGTTTACCTTTGCACATTCTGTGCAATAGTGAAAGAGATAATAATTCAGTAGAACCCCAGATAACATTAAAACTTGGTTACACGATTGTTAGCGTTATCCGATTTTTAACGTTATGTGATACATCCATTGTATAACATTAAAATCCTATGGGATGAATCAGATAACATTAAAACTGCATTGAGATACATTGTAACTGGCACAGGCTTCAGCGAATGTTATGTGAAACATTCCCATATGATTTTAACATTATGCGATGCAATTTTTTTCCATATTGCTTAACGTTATGCAGTTTTAGCTTTATCTGGTGCAAATGTGATCTGAGGTATTACTGTACTAGAAAATGTTGAAAGCAGTAGGAAAGGATGAAATACTTAATGTAAACTGGATTGGCTCTATAAAAGAAACCATTCATTTATTTATAAATATTTGTAGTACACTAGTACCCCGAATAACGTTATGACTTGGTTCCACAAGTCCCGTCGTTATTCGGTTTTTAACATTGTGCGATACATTGAACACACAATGTTAAAAAAAGCCCTGTTTCCCTGGAGGCTGCAGGAAGCGAGAACATCAGGATTTGAATCCTGACATTTTGGCTTGCTGCTGCCTCCAGGGAGGTGGGAGAACTTTGGAAACAGCTTGGAGCGGGTTTCCCCACCTCCCTGGACCCGGCGGGGGGGTCAGAGCCCCCAAAATTGGTAAAAAAAACATCCGTTTTTTTTACCAATTTTGGGGGCTCTGACCCCCCCCGCCGGGTCCAGGGAGGTGTGGGGACCCGATCCAAGGTGTTTCTGGGCTTCCCCGACGTCCTGAGCCAGTGCAGCAAGCCAGAATGTCAGAGTTCGAATCCCGATGTTCTGGCTTCCTGCACTGGCTCAGGACGTCGGGGAAGCCCAGAAACACCTTGGATCGGGTCCCCACACCTCCCTGGACCCAGCGGGGGGGTCAGAAACCCCAAAATTGGTAAAAAAAACGTCCGGTTTTTTTACCAATTTTGGGGGCTCTGACCCCCCCCCCCCCGCCGGGTCCAGGGAGGTGTGGGGACCCGATCCAAGGTGTTTCTGGGCTTCCCCGACGTCCTGAGCCAGTGCAGCAAGCCAGAATGTCAGGATTCGAATCCAGACGTTCTCGCTTCCTGCAGCATAAAAGAGGGTGGGGGAAGTTCAAAATTAGCGCACATCAGCTCTAGGGAGGTCGGGAGACCCGATGCGCGCTAATTTTGAACTTCTCCCACCCTCTTTTATGCTGCAGGAAGCCAGAATGTCGGGATTCGAATCCTGACATTCTGGGTCGCTGCACTGGCTCAGGACATCGGGGAAGCCCAGAAAAAGCTTGGATCGTGTCTGCCCACCTCCCTGGACCCGGCGGGGGGGTCAGAGACCCCAACATTGGTAAAAAAAAAACATCCGTTTTTTTTTACCAATTTTGGGGTTTCTGACCCCCCCCCGCTGGGTCCTGGGAGGTGTGGGGACCCAATCCAAGGTGTTTCTGGGCTTCCCCGACGTCCTGAGCCAGTGCAGCAACCCAGAACGTCGGGATTCGAACTCTGACATCCTGGCTTGCTACACTGGCTCAGGACGTCGGGGAAGCTCAGAAAAAGCTTGGATCGTGTCTGCCCACCTCCCTGGACCCGGCGGGGGGGTCAGAAACCCCCAAATTGGTAAAAAAAACGTCCTTTTTTTAACCAATTTTGGGGGGTCTGACCCCCCCACCGGGTCCAGGGAGGTGTGGGGACCCGATCCAAGGTGTTTCTGGGCTTCCCCGACGTCCTGAGCCAGTGCAGGAAGCCAGAACGTCGGGATTCGAACTCTGACATTCTGGCTTGCTGCACCGGCTCTGGACGTCGGGGAAGCCCAGAAACACCTCCAGAGAGATCAGAGGACCCGATCTACAGCTGCAGGGTGGCTGGGGAAGCTGACGGGGACTCCCTGTCGGCTTCCCTAGCCACCCGCCCATGCCTCCGCAGCTGTGGGGTGGCTTGGTAAGCCGATGGGGGAGCCCCCCGTCAGCTTTCCAGCCTCCCCACCCCTGCCTCCGTAGCTGCAGGGTGGCTGGGAAGCTGAACGGAGAACCCTGTTCAGCTTTCCACCCACCCTGCTGCTAAGAACGACTGTATCGTGTAACGTTAAAATCGCGTTACTCGATACAAGATGTTTCCGAAAATCTTGTAACGTTATGCGGTTTTAACGATATACGGTACTCGCGTTATACGGGGTATTACTGTATATGCCAACTGCTACTGCTGCTGCTGCTACTACTACTCCTCTGGCTGATTTTACAATATAGAACATCAAATATAGAACATCAGATAAAAGTACAGTTAATGACATGACCATATGAAAGTCATTAATTCATAACAATGCCATATCTCTTGGTCTAGCGTTGACCAGAGATACAGTGCTTAAGAATCAAGGCATAAAGATCAACTGAAATTAAATCACAAACTTCTAGAATTTGAATATATCCCTTCTTTTAAGATTGTCCATTCTATTTAGTTTACATATTCATATAACTGGGGGGAAAAGAAAATCTATCTATCTATCTATCTATCTATCTATCTATCTATCTATCTATCGATCGATCGATCGATCCATCGATCGATCCATCGATCCATCGATCGATCTATAGATATAGATATAGATATAGATATAGATAGAGATAGAGATATAGATATAGATATTCTTTCTCTCTCTCAGAGCAAATTACTTATACCTTTTGACTTGTGTGCAAAAAAGGGCCATGCTACCGTATTAAAGTGTTTCTTACTGCAGGGTTGTGTAGTAATTAAAGATGTGTCATAATTCATTATGTTATCTTCTAGCAGTTGGTGTGCAATATTCTTCTTGCCACAAGTGATGCAAGTGGGGCCTTTATTAATATGCAGCTGTAGCCAGCAAACAGTTCAAAGGGTAGAATTTAATTATCAGACAAAATTCATAATTTTCAATTATTGAGGCACTAGGGAGCTGCCCTTGAGAAAGGGCAGATAAAAAACAGCTTTGCACTCTCTGTAGATGTATGACTAAGTAGCAAAAAGCACATGGAAATATTTGTGGGGATAGATGTCCATTGACATCCCTTTTTGGAAATAGCAATTGGCTCCTGCCATATTGATTCACTTCACTGGTGTGATGTTTGCACAGTATGTCGTAGTGACCTAATTTATTTATGTTCTGTTTGATCCAAAAACAATTTTTAAGTGGGAGTTCTTCCTTTCTACTTTGTGTCCACCTTAAGAAGTGATGCACAGGCTACCATGGAATCCATTTTACTAAAGAAGGTAAGGTCAGATGGAAGTCCAACGCTCTGTTATGTCAATAGCCAGTCAAATACTTATGAGAAAGTTCACAAGAGATCCTGAGCATAAAACCACCTTCTTGTCCATCTCCTAATCCTCTCCTGAGATTGGTGGTTGATGTTTGGAAAGGCACTTTCAAAAGACATTTTGTATCACATTTTCAAGGTCCACTAAGGTGGCACAACTATAGTTAAAGGTTTTTCAAAAGGAAAAAAATATTGCTACTACCTAAAGCAGGGGTTGCCAAACTATGGCCCATGGGTCGGATCTGGCCCACAGTGCCAAATCACCCAGCGCACCCTGCCCTTGATGCTCCTGGAAGCAGAAGTAAAATGCACCCATGCATGTGCAAAACGCTGCCATAAACACACCCACGGCTGTCATAAATGCATTTACAACAGCTGTGGGTGCATTTATAACGTTTTGAGCATGTGTGGGTGCGTTTTACTTCCACTTTCAGTGGGAGGAACCATGTGACCAGCCCATTCTACCACATGACTGGTGCAAAAAGTTTGGCAACCCCTGACTTAAAATAGCCCACAGGCTTATGGTACAAACTACATCTATGCTGAGATGCCACACATACTCTGGAACAGTAAAACAACTGGAACCGGTTAAAGTTACATTTGCAAAAAAAAATAAAAATATGGCATTATCTTTCATCACATTAGAGTCATCATCATGTTATTGGTTGGATAGCACTAAATTGTAGCATCAGAGATAGGCGTTTGGACTTGGAACAAGTTACATGGTTCCACAGCACTCACAGAAGAACATTTAAAACTCACAAGTTTAATTTTAGATGACTAGGACTAGGGCTAATCCAAGGCTTCAGTATTTTCAGTGAGATAGTGGATTCTTCTGCTTCTGTTTCTTTGAGGTGTCCACAGAGTAAATCCAGATATGGTTTCTCCAAAATAATACATATTTGTGCAAATAATTATCTACTCAGCTTAACGGTGAAGATGTGGAGCTGGAAAAACTCCTTCTTAAATATCTCACTTACCCTGAAAACACTTATTATGAGATATTATTATCAATATAAAACCTTATTAGCAGAAAGCCCTTATAGGAGCCCTGGTGGCACAGTGGTTAAACTGCTGTACTGCAACCAAAAGGTTGTGAGTTTGATCCTGACCATGAATCAAGGTTAACTCTGCCTTTCATTCTTCCAAGGTCAGACAAATGAGTACCCAGCATGTTGGGGACAAAATGCTAATTAACTTGTGAACTGCACTAAACACTATGGGGTGATATATAAGTGTGATTTCTTTGCTTTTTGCTTTGCTTTATTAGGGTCACAATAACTTGCTAGACTAGTCTCAATCTCAACGAAGATTCAGATTTGGTGGGAAAGAAGGGGAGGAGGTCAAACAAAAAGACAGAACTGTGGCTGAGTGGAGGAGACAAATTATGTGTGTTGAATAGTTTGAGCTTTTACTCTACATCAGGGGTGCCCATCTGATGTGGATCATTGTGGCCAGATTAGGAAGACTCAGGACACTATAAACCATTAAAAAAAACCCCAAAAAAACCATGCCTTCAGGAAACTCCCCCATGAAAAAAGCATGAAAATCTCTTCCTTAGCCACTTCTTGTCTTGACTGTTGAAGCACATTGTGTGGGGAGCAGTCTTTAAAGCAGGAGCTTAAAATATAGGATGGGTGATTGGAAATGAACAACTACATCTTCAAGTATGTATCTATATACGTGAAACTTTATCAGTCTGAAAATTGCTGCCTGGAATAGAATATGGGCTGAAAACGTCATGTTATATATGTTGACAGGTTTGCAATTGTGTTTAGTGAATCATAAAGGCAAAATTTTCCATGATATATCTCGACTCTTCTTTTCTCACATACTGTACTGTGAATAAACTGACTTTTGCCCTTTCTCTTTTCATAGAATCATAGAATAATGGAATTAAAAATGGTTTGTATGGCCATAGAGTACAACTTCCTGCTCAATGCAGGAGTCTAAGTGTACCTGAGAGATAGTTGTTTAGTTTTATCTTGAATGCCTCCAGCATTCAAGTGCTCACCACTCTCAAAGTAAATGGTTTCATTGTTGTACTGCTCCAGCAGTTACGAAGTTTATTCAATCAAAATCTGGCTTCTGATACCTTCAGCCAATTATTATGTGTCCTGCACTCTGGGATGACTGAGAACCAGTGGCGTCGCGCAGTCTTCAGCCGCCTGGGGCGAAGAACAAACTCGCTCCCCCCCCAGCTCACTGCTGCCACCACTGCCACCACCGCTGCCCCCCCCAGGACCCAGGCAGAAGGCGGGCCCCCTGCTGACAAGCATTTGCCTCTTTTGCAGTTGCATCACACTGTTGGCTCATACTCAGCTTGTGATCTACAGCCATTTCACAATCCTTCTTCCACACAGTATTTGTGAGCTAAGTATCCTCCATCTTGTAATATACATTTGGTCTATTTTTCCCAGCTAAAGAACTCTGCACATTGCAGTACAGTCAGTGATGGGATGACAAAAATTCTACTACCACGCCATGACGTCACAGACGTCATGGGCGTGGCCAATGTCATGACATCATGACGTCATGGGCTGAGCCAACGTCATGACGTCATGACGTTGTGGGCGGGGCCAAAATAAAAATAAATAAAATAAAAATAAACACACACACACACCCCTCAGCCCACCCAGCCAGCCAGACAGCTACACACACAAAGCCGTAAATAACTTAAATAAATAAATAAAAAATAAATAAAAATACAACCACCCACCCAAAACACAAATAAATTACCCACCCACCCCAAATAAAAAACCCTCTGCCGGGCGCCTGTCACCTCCTCCTCCTCGGGCCGGTGCCTTGCACCCAAGGGGTGGGGGTGGGGGCGTCCGCTCAACTCAGGCAGCAAAACAAGCCAGGCAGGGCAGGGCTGGTGATGGAGGGCGGGAGAAGCCCAGGTGCCCCCCCCTTTGAGAGGGTGGGTGTCGAGCAAGCAAGATGGGCCTGGGAAAGGTGACCCCCCCTCCTCCTGGGGCAGCTTGAGCTGCAAAGAGAGCAGGGGCGGGGGGTTTGGGGGGGGTTGCCGGCAGGCCGAGACATCCCAGGGCGTCCTCCTGCCCAAGGGACTCCCAATCCCCACGACGGGTGTCCGGTTGGGGGGGTTGGTGCCACCCCCACTACCTGCCTGCCTCCTTTACCCCACCCCCACCCCCCGGGGCGAGGCGAGGTGAGGCTCACCTGGACGGAGGCATCAAGGGTGGCGAAGAGGACCTTGCAGGTCGGGCAGCTCAGGTTCCTCCAGCCAAAGCGGACGCCGGACACGGACAGCAGGCGCTCCGGCCCCTCCGTCGCCTCAGACCTGACCCTGACCCACGACGGCAGCAGGAGTAGGAGCAGCGGCGGCAATAGGAGGAGCAGAGGCAGGAGGAGCCCCCCGCGCCCAGCCTGGGCCCCATGGCTCCCCCGCTCCGTCTCTCTCTGCTTCCTCCCGACAGGCTGACAGGCCGCCGCCGCCAACGGAGAAGGGCCGGTGCCGCTGCCGCTGCCGCCGCCACCGCCGCCCTGAAAGGTGCGCAACTCCAACTCTAAAAGAAAAAAAAATTAAAATCGGAGCCAAAATGGCTCCAATTGACTGCGCATGCGCAGAAACTCAATCTGACGTATGCGCAATGTGTCAGATTGAGTTTCTGCGCATGCGCAGTCAATTGGAGCTATTTTAGCTCTGATTTTTTTAAAAAAAATTCTTTCGGTGAGGCGTCCGCAACCGGACGCCTCAAAAGTGGACTCCCCTCCCGGAGAACCCTCCGGAATTGGTCCTACCGGTTCCAGGGAACCGTCTGGAACCGGGAACATCCCATCACTGAGTACAGTGAATTGTGTGTTACATTGTTGGAAGAACCATTTTACAAGTAACACACAAACAAAGGACTTTCTTTCAAATTGGAGGAAGTTTGCCCTTACTTCTAAAATGTCTCCTTTTTGCTGCCTCGATGGCTGACATCCAGTAGTAGCTTGCAACTAGAGTAGAGTTGTTGAATCAATAGCTGTTGAGTGAGTCAACACTTATGCAAGTTCCATTGATTCAATGGATTTACTCTAGTTGTGAATTACTGCTGGATTTCAGTCACTGTTTGTATGCAAGATACTCCAAGTCACATGATGACAGACTCTTTATGGAAATGCCCTACACAATTGAGGACTTTCATTCAACTTTGACAAGACTCTGTCTCATGAAATTTGGGGATTTCTGGTGAGGCGGTTGAAATTATTTGATAATAATAATGCAGTATGGTTGAACTGGAGCAACAAAATCACTAGACTACAAATCCTAGCATTCCAAGAGGGTAGAACTAGGACAGCAAAGAAGTACTGTACACCTTTATAATTGTGTAGTGGAGAGCTCTCCTACTGCTACTGCTACAAGTATTTATACTTGTATTATCACGACTACTGATCCTGGCTAATGCTACCAGAAGCAGTAATTTTATAAGTAAACATTTATATGTACTTACATGTGAAGGCTGAAGATTTAAATATGCATACCTCTAAAATGAGTTACTATTCTAAGTTGCTCATCTTGCCACAATTACTATGAAGGTGCACAGTCTAATTTATGCACATTTACTTGGGAGTACTTGATATCATATTGCAAATATCCACAGACTTGAGCACAAACAAATCTACAATAACTAGTTTTAAAACACCAATTAAGCCAACCTTGCTGGGAGCACCTTCTTTCTGTACTCCAAAATCCAAAGGGTGCCTATACTGGTACATTATATGTTTTATATGGGATTCAGATATTAGACTGAAATCAGTGGCTATAAAGGATAAGAGTTACAGTTGCTCAGAAAGGTCTCAATACTCTTCCAAACAGAAGCAAAACTGGTGGTCTCTGCATCATTTAGCAAAATCTAAGGACTAAAGGTGCATGTTACCTAAGCCAAATTAACAGCTGTTTCTCTTGTTGAAGCTGGAGGCAAAGGGGATAAATGGCCTTAATGGAACACATACCTAATGTGAGGCTGTGCACTGTGAAAGTGAGCTATTAAAGCATATTTTGGGGCATATTTTTAAGACATTTAAAATGTATATAAAAACAGTAGGGGACACCTTTAAAGTTGCTTTAGCATGAAAGGCCCATAAAAACCTCCTTAGGTTGGAGCAGCATGAGATGATCTCTTTCACAGTATGTACAGTTAGCCAATTCTTATATTCAGTAGTATTTGCAACAAAAGCACAGTATTTAATGATCTGTGTCAAATCAACGGAGGAGGGGGAGAAAAGACTCATTTTGCTACTTACTGTGATATAAGTGTAGTGCAAGTTCAGCCTGAAAATGAAGCTTTCCTATGCAAGGAGGAGACAGGAAAAGGTCATGGAAAAGCCCACATACTTTTCCAGTATAAAGCTCCTTGATTAGGTATTCATCCATATATGATAATGAGTGGAGTATGCCCTGGAGTACATGCTTTCTGTTGCAGAAGCATAATGGGAACAGTCAGGTATCACCACTCCTCATATTCCCATTCAGTATGAGTCGCTGGATATCTGGCCAGGTTACCGTGCTATGCTAATAAAGTAGACCATACTGCCAGCAACTCAATGGCAATTGTCAGACAGCAGTTAACTAACCTGACAACCCTGAGGACTAATGACCTTGAGTGGCGACATCCACAGGGAAGGGTAATGGCCCCCAAGTGGATTAAATTCCACTTGAATCCATCTAGATGGAGGGCAGCAGCTTCATCAATACTGACCTGGGGCTGATGAGGACTTTGAGTGCCAAAAGGGCTCAGGGTCAGAAAGTGACTTGCGGAACTGGATCAGTGGTACAAGCGTCATGCTACAATGCATAAGGTAAATGGAAGACTAATGCTTTATATTGTTCCCAGGACAACCTTCATGGCTGATCAACATGATGATAGCCAATATTCAGAATCAGATCTGGCACTTGAAAAAGAAGATGGAGTCACTCCCATTGAAATGAAAGAAAACTACTTCACTAAATGGGTGTAAGGTTGGAGGGCTTGAGTTCTATACATCTCTTTTTTCAGAAGTCTTGAAGGAGGCTGGCATGCCAAAGAATGGCATGAAAAGGCTGTGAATGGCATATTCAGTTTTGCTTTCAATGAAGAATCACTTCAAAAGTTCTACATTCCTCACACAGTAAGTCCTACTATGCATATAAAAATAATAACAGCAACAAGATATCTCTGCTTATCCCATTTATTCTCTTTAAATGAGCACAGAGTGGTGCGTGAGCTGTTGGGCTAGCTAAGAAGTTAATCTCAGGAAATTTAAATAAAACGGTGTTGAAATTAATTCAGGTACACAGGTGGGTAGGGTATAAATATAATAAATAAATAAATAATGTTTTATTTGTTTCTTAGTTTATATATGCATTTATGATCTTGTCTTTTACTGTTATGCAGTTGCCTTTTTTGTTTAAATGTTTTTAATGTTGCTAAATGCCAGAATAACTGTTCTAGAGGTCTAAAAATATAAAAATAAATAATTATTCAATATGGGAAGAATTTGAGATTTAAAAAAATTGAATATTGGATGAGGAACTTCTTAAGCATAATGCCTGTTTGAGTGAAAGGCAGAATACTGATAAACTGAATGAATGAATGAGGGACCAAAACTGATACAATTTTGCATCCAGACAGAGAGTGCTTAGCTCTTAAAAGTCTGTGTTTGTATCTCTACATAATACAGCAGTACTGAAATAAAGTTGCCACACCATTTTCCTAAAAGGCAAGTAATTTTTGTATCTATTGAACCAGGCCAATGTAAATGGGAAGTTAATTCATTTCAGTTCATATTTAAGAAATTAACACTACTCAAAATTTTGTCCAGATTTAGAATGGAAAAAAACTTGATACTTAAGCAAATTCCTAAATGCCTAGGAGAACTAAACTGACAGCCTCTCTCATTTCTGGTACATGTAAATTCTTTTGATCTTTACAATAAACCTATACTATGGTTGCAAATTCGGAAGTGCAGGGTCTCTCTTTCTAAGCCAATTGTTCTATGACTCTATGGCCCTTCTCATTATTTTCTAGGTGTAAAGTACACAGAAACCAGTTGCACTTAATTCTTCTGAAGGTACTCTGGTACCATGCAGCTCACTCAAGGCCACATAGGCTGGTTTTTCTCTTAGGGGCACAGTGAGGAGTTGAACTCTTAAGCCCTGTTCCAAACAAATGAATTTTCCTACCAGTAACATTTCAACCTAACTCGGTAGGTATGTTACATACGATCCCTGGACTTATAGGCCCCTTCCAACTCCATTATTCTATGATTCAGGGTTAGGATGAATCTTTCTTGAAGAAATAGGCATAAAAGCTCCAGTTCATCCAAACCAAGATAAAATGTGGTGATGAACGGGCAGTAAAATGGAACAGACGGTCAAAAACAGATCAAAAGACTGTGAGGAGAAATGATAATGCCAGAATGTGGGATAAAGCCACAAAGTGCAAAGATTCATATACCAACACTAGGAACCTGAGCATGTAATATTTTGTGAGCTCCAGAGATACAGTGAGCACACTAGAAAATGAGTGGAGTGGAGAAAAATCAGTGGAATGTTTTATGTCTGGATACAGATGGTACAGAAAGGGAAGTGAAATGTATATGAAAGATGTTGTTATATGCCACCAAGTAGGTTTTCAAGCAGTATTGTAGCAGGGGGTGGTCTGCCCCGGGTGGCACTTTTTGGGCATTTGGGTGTTCTTGGACTACAATTCCCAGAAGCCCTATCAGGAGCAGGCACCAGCGTCCCAGGCACCTGCCAGGGGGCGGCAAATTTGGCTTACGCCCCGGATGGCTGAATCCCACACTACACTACTGTTTTCAAGGTATGTGAGATATTTAAGAAGTGGTTTTACCACTGGTACCACCACCCTGTGGGTTTTTGTGGCTGAGCAGGGATTTGAAACCAGGCCTCCTGTTCTGTTCACTATACCACACTGCCTCTATGTTAAGGACATATGTTAAGGGCAGATGTTAAAATGCAAAGGGCAGAGTATGAAAACATACTTTATAAAACTGAAAAACTAATACAGAAAAATGTGACTAAAATGAACAGGTGGCTGAAATACTTTGAGCACAAGGAATGGCTACACCTTTAGGGGCTTTCTAGTTTAGGAATAGCAAGACTTTTCCAGGAGATGAATGATGCCAGCAACATTGCATTGATAGTTTTGCTACACCATTCCAACAAAGTTTTGGATGCTTTGCTGTTGCCTATAAATTGGTGAAGAATGTCTTCCTTGCAAAATTCCTGATTTATAAGTTGTAACACCTTTTATGTGATTCTTAGCAAGAGCTGTTTCTCCAATCAATATTACAAAAAGTCAGCTTTAGCAATGTGCAGTTACTAATCATCCTAAAGAATGAAAGGCACTTATACCTGCCAGCAACTCAGTGCTCTAGTGTTGGAAAGGTCACACAGGATAAATATCCATGCATCTAAATAGCTCATGAAACCTCTCCCCCACCAGGTCCTACTATTATTATTAAAATAATATTTTCTATCTCTTCCTGACAGCTGTGCTCTTAAAGTTTTTCTCTGAATTTAAAGTAGGCAATTTCAGATGAGTATCCCTACTGCAAATACTTTGACCCATGAGGAAAAGCTATGATGAGATCTTTCATGGGATGTTATAAATACTGGCTAAACTCCTTGTTTTTGTTGATTTAAGACCTAGATTAGGAATTTATTTAGCCCTATGATGCATCGAAATTTATAAAATCTGTGCAAAATGTCTTTGAGACAATTGTGCAAAACAAGTATGTGTTCTATTGAAGAAGCAAAGTGCACATGTAAGTACATAGTAAGATGCAAAGAAACCATCAGATACTTAAAACCCCATTCAGAGAGTTCTGCCTGGTCACTCATCCTCGAAAGCCAGTTGTATCTGACTCTAGGGTTCAGTGCTCATCTCTGTTTATAGCCAAAGAGCCAGCGCTGTCTGCGTCTGCAGATGTTTCCATGGACATGTGGCAGGCATGCCTCAGCACTGGAGTGCGCGGAACACTGTTTACCTTCCCACTGAAGTGGTCCCTATTTATCTACAGTACTTGTGATTTCTTGCTTTCGAACTGCTAGGTTGGAGGGAGCTGGGACAGAGACAGGAGCTCACTTTGTTGTGTAGTTGTTCTATCTGACAGACACTTAAATGTGGCTCACCTGGGAGAAAAGCAGGGGTGGGCATCAGTAGGTTTGCCCCAGTTTACCAGAACTGGTAGCAGAAATTCTGGCTGGCCCCACCCATCCAAGTTTTGAAATAAAGTAGTCCTAATTCTGTTGCAACACAGGGCTTTCCCCTGGCCATGCCCACCATACCATGCCCACAGTGTGGTAGTAAAAAAATTCAGAACCCCTCCACTGGAGAAAAGGCCCCCAACTGGAAAGCTTAGTGGCTCAGCTAAACCTAACTCTATCAAGCTTCATGTTCAGAAAGAAAGCTCCTAGTTAGTACTGGGTCAGGAAAGGGAAGCCAAGAATTAGCTGGCAACTCTTTTTTCTCCAAATTTTCCTAGTTCTGTGCATACTTAGCATGTGTATAAACATGTAATCTTAAAGGTAAAGGCAAAGGTCACCCTTGCTCAAAAGCCAGTCATATCCAACTCTAGGGTTCAGTGCTCATCTCTGTTTCATTTCTTTGGTCATGTGGTCATATGACTAGACACCGGAGCACAGGGAACACTGTTCACCTCTCCACCAAAGTGGTCCCTATTTATTTACTTGCAATTTCTTACTTTCGAACTGCTAGGTTGGCAGGAGCTGGGACAGAAATGGGAGCTCATTCTGTCATGCAGTATTCGGGTATCGAACGGCTGACCTGCTGCCTTCCAGTCAGTCTCTTACTCATGTGCTAAAATCACCAGTTGCTTGTGCCTGGTTTTTATATATTTACACAATTTTCTTAATTTATGCATTTTATGTTCTGTGACTCAAAAGGGGCTACATCATCATTTTATAAGCATCCTCCCCCAAATGTAGATAAACAGAGACCGAGTGATTCATGAACCAAAATTTCTTTGTATGTCAGGGATATAACTTGGTAAATTGTGTTCTCATTTCACCATATAAAGTTTACAACCTATTGTTTCGGCTTCTAGTAAAAAAAAAAATAGTCCACTGCAAATGGTTTATGCCCCTTCAGGATTCTCAACACATTTTTCAAATTTAGTCTATTCTCTCCAGCCCAAAAAAGTTGCATCATGTCTCCAGAATTATAGACTCCTTATTTGGCAAAAATGAAGGAAAAGTGAGCTACATTTTTAAAAAAATTCCCTGAGTTCCATCCAGTTTAATTCCTTGTCTCAAAAAGCAAAGGAAGACAGCAAGACTTGTGAGCATCCTTGCTAAAGCAGCAGGAGGAGTTGAGTGTGGCTGATAAACTGATGAGAGAAGAGCACTGCTGAGGGAAGCAAGATGGATCCTTTGTTGTCTCCAGACTTACATGAGCTTTACCGTAAACAGACAAGCCTTGACTTTAATTGGCGGCCATTCCTCACAAGGCAAATTCAAACTCTAACTCATTTCAAGTGACATGATACGATTGGAAGCTAAGCAGTAGGCACAGTAATATCTCTAGATTTCTTTTCCAAGAAGAAACTCTATTGTCAATTGCCTGTTGTCAGCACAGACTGTGCCTCTTGACTATATTCTTACTGGGAAACATCCCATTAAATTCTTTGATCCAAGCACAAACCATGAACTAATTCATATGATTTTATTCTTAGGCCTTCTCTAAATTGGCATCCCACTTATTGAATCGCCTCTCTACTTCTGTTCACCAAACAGGCACTGACTTTGCCAGGAGTTATGCTGCAGAAGATAGCTGTTATTTTTTACCAGCTTTTAGAAATATGATACACATGACATTTATAGTCCTTATATCTTTTTCTGTGTTCTGCTTCACAGTTGTTATATTTGTATAATCTTCGCTCTCTTATGTAGCTACTGTTTTCATGATTTAATGAGTTTTCGGAGTGGTAGTTGTGTTAATCTCTGCAGGCTTAACAGGCAGGAAACAAAACAAAACAAAAAGTTTTAAAAAGGAAAGACATAAATGTTTTGGCACCTTTAAAGACTAACTGCTATACCAGTATTTTAATGTGAGCTTTTGTGGATCACCTTGTCTGAGGACATGGATTTGATCCAAAAGAACTCTCATTAAAATTTCCCAGTAAGTCTTTAAGATGCCTTAATATTTTGTTTTTATTTTATTTTTGTTTTGGTTTTTGTCTGATATGGTTTAATGAGTAGAAATACATTTTGAGGATTATAACTTTGAAAGACAGCACAGAGACATTTCAAGTAAGAAGGAAAAAGCTCATCAGAGAGCTTTAAGAATATCAGAGAGCCTAGAAATTGCCAGATGCAGCTGGGAAAGGAAACAAAGGGGTGGGATCAGAAGCACATGATCACTGACTTCGTTTTTTGTCTCCTTCCCTTACAGGTATCAACTTAAGCAGAGAAGAATTCAACATCACACTTGGAGGCATCCAGGGCCGTGAAGATGCATGTGTGGAAGAGAACCCTTACTCTGAGCTCTTTCCCTAGGACTGGATACTACAACAGTTGATGGTGGTAAAAGCTGAAGGTGACACTGGTAGAGGAAGTAACGACAGTGATACTCAAACTCACTTTTATTAATACCGCACAGTAGGTGACAATGGCAAGCCATTGCATAACTTTCCTGACCAAGAACACCTTTGGTGAGATATACCAAAATAAAACAAGAAATAATTGCAGAAGTTAAAATTCCTAGATCAGAAAGGACTCAATCAGCTAATAAGGGAGAGCAAAGGACAGTTATAAATCTCTGCCACTGAAAAGGTAACTAAATTGCAAATGAACAGATGTGTAAACAACTGATGTGCATAAGTGAAAGGAAAGTTTGAAGTGGTACAGCACATGATACATGAGAAGTATGAGTCACAGCAAACTGGAAACCATAAAGCAACAAATGGAGTGTATAAGCATTGTAATACTTGATATCAGTCAACAAAAGTGGACTGGAATGGGATATTTTCAACTAAACAACTACAAAGTGTTCTACTCTGGAAATGACAGACTCAGCAGGCATGAAATGGCTCTCTAGGGTTTTAATGCAAGGTAGAATGACCAATAGGCAGTGATGGGCAGCCAAAATTTTTACTACCACAATGTGGGTGGAGCCAATGTCATGGGCAGAGCCAATTTCATGACATCATGGGTGGAGCTAACATCATGACATCATGGGCAGAGCCAACATTGTAGGTGGAGCCAAAGTTTAAAAAACACATTAAAAACACATAAAAACACAAATTAAATACACATTAAATACAGATAAAAATTCACAAAAATACAGATAAAAATACACAAAAATACACATTAAAACACATACAAATATGCATTAAATATACATTCCAAGCACCCACCCACCCCAAACCTGAGTCACTTACCATGGAGAGCAGATGGCAGGGCACTCACTACAGCAGCGGCATGGCGGCCCAGCATGGCCTGATGGCATGGCATGGCCTGGCAGTGCGGCACAGCACAGTGGTGGTGCCCGGCATGGTGGCACGGCATGGCGGCCCAGCCCAACAGCCTGGCAGGGCAGGTGGCCCAGTGTGGTGGAGCAGCCTGACAGCCCTGCGCAAGGGCCTCAGCCACTGCTGCCACTGCCGCTGCACCTCCAAGGAGGCCACTGAGGGCCTCAACAGCCACCTAACAGTGCAGCCCAAAATAGCTACTTGGTCAGCACACATGCGTTTTAAGCACACATGCATCAATTGGTATCTTAACATTCATGCATGCATGCTGACCAAGCAGCCATTTTGGGCTGCACTTTTGGGGGTCAGAGAGGTGGCTGAACCGGCTGCCTTAAAAAAAAAAAAGTAACAAACTTGGGTAGAATTGTTACTACCGGTTCTGCTCAACCGGTGTGAACCAGCCCATGGCCACCATTGCCAATAGGGAAGTATGCTCTTAAAAAATGTACTACCACACTGTGGGCATGTATGGTGGGTGTGGCCAAGGAAAAAGCCCTGCATTGCACCTGAATGAGGACTACTTTATTTCAAAACTTGGATGGGAGGGGTCAGCCAAAATTTCTGCTACTGGTTCTGGCAAACTGGGGCAAACCTGCTGATGCCCACCATTGATGCTATCTGACCAGGAAAAATTAAAACAAAGTGGAAACAGTATATTGAAGACCTCTACAAAAGAGATAAAAGGATGACAGACTGCTTTGAAGAAAAACCCTATGATGAAAAATGTACAATTCTAGATAGTAACGTGAAAGCTGCTCTGCAAGCAGTTTGAAGAAATAAATCATCAGGAGTAGATTGGATACAGAGTCTGAATCTGTTAAAATTCTAACTAGACCATGGAACAAATGTGCAAAAGAAAGTAACAGCCCAAAGACTAGACATGTTCAATCTACATTCCAATACCAAGATAAAAAGATGTCAAGGAGTCCAGTAACAGTAGAACCATTGTTTTAAATTTCCATACAGGCAAGTTGATGCTCAAGATGCTTTAACAAAAGGTTACATCTTATATGGAGCAAGAAATGTTTTGTGTTCAAGCTGGATTTCTAAAAGGAAGAGGCACCTGAGATAATATTGCAAATATCCATTGGATACTGGAGTTCACCAAAGAATTTCAGAAGATCAGCTTGTTAAAGATTTTAACTGTGTGGATCATGAAAAACTATGGCTGGTTCTGAAAGAAATGGGGGTGCCTCAACACTTGGTTGTCTTGATGCATACCCTATATCCGTGACGGTGAACCTATGGCACATGTGCCCAAGGTGGCACACAGAGCCAATTCAGTCAGCATGTGCTGACATTGAGTAAGCCCCGCCCCCACCCCCGCCCTCACACCACTCCCTGAATGGCCAATGGCGCCACAGCCTCTTCTACCACCTGGCTCCATCTCCCAATAGGGAGGCTGAAATCCCACCCAGGAGGCATGGCCAGACATCCCCCTCCTACCTAGGAGACAGGGAGACAGCATACTGCTCCTCTTCCTTGGAGGGGTGTCTCATTGACTCACTTCACCTCCAGATAGGAATTTCAACATCCCCAGTGGCAGGGGAGGCGAGTGGGTGGGCTTTGGGCTGTGGGCACCATGGAAACAGGGCCTTGTCGGAAGTCCGAGGTGGCTGCGGCAACTTCACCCACCCAGGGCTTCCAACAAGGCTGTGCTGGGCTTTGGTGTGTGTGTGGCAGCAGGGCCTTGTCAGAAGCCCAGGGTGAAAATATTTCCTGGGAGAGGAAGAGCGAGTGGGGGGGGGGGGAGAAAGACTTCCTCTGCAGAGCTGGTATTCTGTGTCGGTCCTTTAGGGAGTTCAAGACCCATGCAAGCGAGGTGGAGAGGAAAAGGTGGGAGCAAAAAGGCACATCATTGCAGGACGTGAATAAATAGCCCCAGACCTGCCTGCCAGAAAAAATGGACTTGTGTCACTTTGCAAGGGTGCCTGAAAGTTTACAAATCCCTCATCTCCTCCCCTTTCTCGCCCTCCTTTCTCTTCTCTCTCCTCACTCTCTGGTTCCAGACACCTCTCTCTCCTCTTTATTGACTATATTTAAGAAGTGCTCACATATTACCCCCTCACTCTCCTTTCCCCAAGGATATAAACATGCCCAGTTCCTTCAATCTCTCCTCAGAGGGTTTGGTTTCTAGTCCCCTGATCATATTTTTTTTGCCCTCCTGTAAATTTGTGGGTTTCTTGGGATCCTGCTTAGGGTGTTTGTCCAGAACTGGGCAGCATAGGAACCTGGGTCTGCCCTGGTTGCATCAGATAAGGAAATACAAGGGGGACCTCCTGGGTTTGGGAAATGTGGCTTCTGTTAATGCAACCTAAAATAGCATTTCCCTCTTGGCTCCTGATCTACAACAATCCAATGCTTGGAAAAGTAAATGCAGCAGAAAAAGAGGGTGGCCAGGGATAAGATGCATTGACTCTGTGAGAGAAACCACAGGCTTGTGTTTGCAAGAGTTGTTGAGAACAGAACATCTTGGTCTGTGATGGCAAATCTTGGTACTCTAGGTGTTATTGGACTTCAATTACCACAAGCCCAAGTCAACACACCTGCTGAGAATTGAATTGCAAGAACACCTGGAGCGCCAAGGTTCACCATCACTGATGTTGGTGATTTCTCATTCGTAGGGTCATCATTGGTTGGAGACAACTTGACATCACATAAAAATAACAACAGTAATTGTTAACATGAATGGTTGTGTAGTAGTCTACCATATTTTTGTGTGTCCAAAGGCAGATGAGTTGTTTCTGGGCCCCAAATTCAATCAATCCAAATTATTATGGCCAATAGGGAGATGTTATGAGACCACATTAGTCTTTAAAGAGGAATAAAAGCTGCATCTAGAGACTCCTGTTTGGGAAATATTTTATATCCTGCAGCTTAAATCTAAATTGCTAGTTCTTTAATTTGAAATTTGCTCATGTTTTTTTTAATGTGATGAACAGTATACCACACAATTGTGTTGGTTTTTGCTGTTGTTCTGATGTTTATGTGATCTATATATGTAAAGAACTCAGACTGAATGAAAAGGAACTGAGTTGAGGTCTCTCATTTAAAAGCAGACACACAGAGAACACACTGGGGAAGATGAAAAATTGCAAGGGCGCTTTCTGTAGACAAATCTTATTAGCAAGCCTGTGGGATGCAACCCCAAATCCTCTGCCCTCTTGAAATAAATGTGCATTAGCACATTGGGAATAATCACTTATATTTGCATTTTTCATTATGTCAGTTGGAACCTTTAGAAAGATAAAGCACTGAGGACAATATCATCATTCTAAACTCCAGAGCAAGTGAAAAACATATTGCTAGCCAAATGCTTAGCAAGTTCCAGTTCTTTTAAACCAAGGGTCCTCAACCTTTTAAAGCTGAGGGCTGGATCATGCCCCTCAGACTGTTAGTGGGCCAGATAGGTGCTGCTACCAGCCAAGTGGCAGTGGCAGGACCACCCTGAGCCCTCCTCACTCCTCCCCTCCACACACGCACCAGCAGTGGCAGCAGTGGAACCAACCCACTGCTGCCACCGCTCACCCCGATCCACCCACCCCATGCTGCTTCCTTGCTCCCCAGCCTGGAGGAGCTGCTTGGTGCCAACTCATCTGGCCCGTTACCTCACTACAGCCACTGCTTTTGCTGCCACCACCTCAAACCTTGTCTCCTCCACTTGGCTTGCTGTGTCTCTAATGATGCTCCATAGCAGGATGGATGTTGTAAGCATCATAACATTCGCCCTGCTATGGAGCACCATTAGGGACATTGCAAGCCAAACAAAGGAGACAAAGATTGGGCCAGATGAGTTGGTGCCACTGGCCAGATCCAGCACACGGGCCATAGGTTGAGAACCTCTGATCTAAAACTACGTACAGTAAAACCTCGGATAACGCTAAAACTTGGTTCCACAAGTCTTAGCGTAATCCGATTTTTAAAGTTATCTGATACATGCATTGGATAACGTTAAAATCCTATGGGATGCATCGGATAACGTTAAAACTCCATAGAGATACATTGTAACCAGCACAGGCTTTAGCTAACGTTATCTGATGCATCCAATAGGATTTTAATGTTATTCGATGCAATTTTTTCACCAGATTGCTTAACATTATGCGGTTTTAGCGTTATCTGATACAAATGTTATCCAAGATATTACTGTATAAAGAAGACATCATACAACTCTAGAGAAGAAAATGGCACAATTTTATTGGTTACAGTAACTGTACATGGCCCAAGTTTGGAGAATCATCTCTCTTTGACTGAGAGACCAGCCATTAAATCCTTCAGCAGCTACTAAAGCTTCCACCAAGAGTGGCAGGGTTTGTTTGTTTGTTTGTTTTTATACCCCGTAGCCATGACTCCCTGCCATCTGATGGAAGGTCTATGACAATAGGCTTCTTAGCCATGACCCTGCCTCAGATCACCATAAAGGAATCATTTAGCAACACAGGCTACAGCATGCTGTTCTCGCACCATTTGGATTCAACCTCAAAGCCCAAAACTCCCATCAGAGAACTGCAGCTGCACTCAATCTGCTATGGCCAGCTAAAAGCTCTAGCCCAGTGGTTCCCGGCATGGGGCCCACATCCCACAGGCGGATTTCAATTCCCAGTACATTGTCTGATCAGTGCTTTGGGGAATTGACTTAGGCTTCTGAGAATTGAAGTCCAAAAACCAAAAGTTGGGAAACACTGCTCTATCCATATATATTGTCCTCAATGCAGTAAGAAGACACCATCTGGCCAGGATAGGTTTGTCCAGTTAAATTAAATATTCAAATGCTTGATTTGTTTGCCAACTCTAATGCTACCTTCTGCCCACTAAGAGTATTCTTGCTAGGAAAACCCCATGGTCAGTGTCAATAGGCTAAAAGATACGATGCTGGAAGATGAGCCCTCAGCCCAGAAGGTGCCCAACATGCTACTGGGGAAGAGTAAAAGGCAAGTAAAGTAGCCCCAGAAAAAGTGTAGCAGCAGGGCCACAGTTGAAAGGATGCCCAGTTGTGGATGTGTCTGATGGTGAAAAGCAAGTCTGATGTTATAAAGAACGATATTGCAAAGGAACCTGGAATGTGAAATCTAAGGAATCAAGGCAAGCTGGATGTGGTCAAACATGAGATGGAAAGACTAAGCATTGGCATCATGGGAATCAGTGAACTAAAGTGGACAGGGATGGGTGGATTTAACTTGGGGGACAGAATGATCTCAGTCTGAATTCAAGGCAAACCATTAAACATCACATTATTCCAAGTCTATGCCCCTATGCTGATGCAGAAGAGGCTGAAGACAACCAGTTCTATGAATACCTACAACACCTTCTAGAACTGACACCAAAGAAAGATGTCCTCAACATCATAGGGGACTTGAATGACAAAGTAGGAAGTCAATCATTGACTGGAATAATGGGCAAGTTTGGCCTCGGAGTACAAAATGAAGCAGAGCAAAGGCTAAGAGTTTTGCCAAGTGAATGCATTGATCATAGAAAACACCTTCCTCCAACAACCTAAGAGGCAACTTTTCATGCAGACATAACCTGATTGCCAACCCTGAAACCAGGTTGATTATGTACTCTGCAGTCAAAAATGGAGAAGCTCTATACCGTCAGTAAAAACAAGACCAGGATCTGACTGTGGCTCAGATAATGAACTACTGATTGCCAAATTCAGGCTTAGAATGAAAAAAGTAGGGAAAACCATCAGGCCACTCAGGTATGACCTAGATCACATCCTTCATGAATATACAATGATGAAGAATAGATTTAAGATCTTAGACTTGACAGAGTGCCTGAAGTTCTATTGATGGAGGTTCATAACTTTGTACAGGAGGCAACAATTGGAACCACTCCAAAGGAAAAAAAATGCAAGAAAGCAAAGTGGTTGCCTAATGAGGCTCTATAAATAGCTGAAGAAAGAATGAAAGTGAAAAGCAAAGGTGAAAGAGTAAGATTTACTCAACTAAATGCAGATTTCTAGAAACAAAAATGTTGTAGAACTTTAATTTAAATTTAAATTTAATTTAATTTCCAATTTGTATAGCTGCCCTACTCGGAATGACTCTGGGCAGCTTACAACATTAAAATCAGTACTACAATCTAAAAACTTAGAACTGGTAAAAACCCCAAATAAAAATACAATAAGAAATTACCCTGACAGCTAAAAAGAGTGAGGGAGCAATATTATTATATCAGCCAGCAGGTGGGGGTCACTGCATCCCCAGTGCCCCGCACCTGCTTTGCCAGCCAGGTATTTAGTTCTTTCTTGAAGGGCAGCAACTCCATCTGGAACTCAATTGGCAGGAGGTTCCATAGGGCTGGAGCAGACACAGAGAAGGCTCTCTTTCTGGGGCTAGAGAGGTGAACCTCTCTAGCAGATGGCACAATAAGAGAGCCTCTCCGGTCTGCTCTGGTGAGATGGACAGATGTTCTTGGGGTGATGCAGTTTCTTAAGTATCCTGGCCCACTACCATGTAGGGCTATAAAGGTCATTACCAGCACCTTGAATTGCACCCGGAGGTGCACCGGTAATCAGTGCAGCTCCCAAAGCAGTAGCAAGGCATGGGCATAACGTCTGCACCCCATCACCACCCGGGCGCTGCATTCTGGACCAGTTGCAGCCTCTGAATGGTCATCAAGGGGAGCCCCATGTAGAGCGCATTACAATAGTCAAGTCTGGAGGTGACCAGAGCATGCGTGATCATGACTTTAAAGACTAAGTGTTATATTTTTATGTTTGCTTTTATGGATTTTGATTTAAGACATGGATTTTGATTTAAGGTTCTCCAACCTGGAGATTCAACCAGTGATGTTTCATTCTGGCTTTCCTGCTGTCTGTTGGTTAAGCTACTTGAGACAAGAGGAAGACATAATGCTCCCTTGCTATATTTACATCAAGAAACGTTCTATTGAAATGCATTCACTTTGATTTGTCAAATAAAATGGAAAATACCAAGGGGGTGCCTCTTCCCATTGTTGATATTATGTGCCATCAAGCTGCTTCTGATTTATGGCAACCCTAAAAATTAGTGAGTGACCAGTCGTTAACAGCCCAAGTCAAGTCTTGCAAACTCAAGACTATAGCTTTTATTATGGAATTAACCCATATCATATTTCACATTCCTTTGTTCCCTTTTGTTTTCAATTCTTCTCCTTGTTATTTTCTCCACCGTAATGCCTCTCTCCATCCTGAGGCAAAAAACCCGAAAAATAAACAGGTAAATAACTAACAATTTGTTGTCTTTTCAGGACATTCCAAGTCTTCTGAACATTCTGCCTAATAGGAGGGTCACTGGCAGATTTGAGGTTAATGAATAAGGATAACCTTTTTACAAAATCATATCCAAAGTATGAGGCAGTGACTTTTGAACTTGTTCTACAAAAGGCATTCATTAAGTTGTGTTTTTTTTCGTTCATACAATTAAATAATTTAGTTTTCACATCTTCAGCATAAATGTATTTTCCTTAGCCACTAGGAAACAATAAAAGTAGGAAAATCTTCTAGATGGGCAGGGTAGAAATAAAATAAATAAATAACATGCAGTAAATGTATCATATAAATAGAAAATAATAAAATGAGACAATTAAATGAAACAAAAAACAAACAAACGAAAATGGTCTATTTGCTTGGCAAGATTTTTATGGACGGAACCTGCATAGGTCACCTTTGCTTGAAAGCCAGTTGTATCTGACTCTAGGGTACAGTGCTCATCTCTGTTTATAGCCAAAGAGCCAGTGCTGTCTGCATCTACATATGTTTCCATGGACATGTGGCAGGCATGGCTAGACCCTGGAGTGCATGAATGCTGTTACCTTCCCACCAAAGTGGTACCTATGTATCTACTTGCAATCTCTTGCTTTCAAACTTCAAATGTAGAACCTGCAAACATTTGACAAATAGTAAGATTCGGAAATCAAGGGGTTAAAAAGGAGAAAATTTCACTTTGATTTCTGCATCTGTTACCCATCTAAAGCTAGTGAAGCTTTCAATATATGCTGTATAGCTATTTCAGCTGAATTAAAACAGGACAGATCTGTTTTGGTTTTCTTGCTTTGTTTTTGTTTTGTTGCAAAGTTCTTGTCCTCTGTAATGGGGAGAGGGGTGGGCTGAATCACAGCTAGGATGAAGATCATCATGCTCACTATTAATTGGTCATGCAGTGTCGTATCATGGACAGAGCCGATCTGTTCAATTGTGCTAGCCAGAATCCTCTTGGCAATTTATGCAGGCAAAAATGAAATGGCATAAGTCATGGCAGTGAATTGCCATTAAGTAATGCTGTCATATCCTGCCAACCTACCAGTCTGAAAGTAAGAACTTACAAGCAGATAAATAGGTACAACTTCAGTGGGAAAGGAACAGTGCTCCATGTGGTCTGGCATTTAGTCATGATCACAAAAACATTTGCAAATGCTGACAATGCTGGGTCTTTGACTGTAAACGGAAATGAGCACCACACCATAGAGTCAGATACAACTGACTTTTGAGCAAGGGCAACATTTAGCTTTAAGCAGCATATGTCTATTTAATTCAAACCATCTCCCCCCGTGTTGAAATACATAATTCTGAACCAGACCATTATGTGGTACAAGTAGATCAGAATAAGATGCCTTCAGAGCCATAGGACCAGACAATGGGATAAAATGGCACTCCATAGAATGTGTTCTCTTGAAGGATGATCCAGCCAACAAGACTATTTGGAATTATGAGTGGCAGTGATGATGCAGAATTCGTTCCCAATCTTCATGTAGTTAGTACAATAGAATGCCACAAACATGAACAAAACATGGAACATTTCAGTAGTGTTGCATGTGTGGTTGATCTATCAAATGGATAGTACATTAAAAAACAGTTTTAATTTTCACTTTGCGTTCCAAGAAAGCTCCAGAGTAAACCTGTCAAGGATTTTTCGGTTATCATTTCAAGAAACCATTCCTCAGCATTCCAAGAAGCTATGAAAACTTATCAAGGATTCCTCAGTTGAAACATCAGCTGTGGTACAAAAGGTTCCTTGAAAAGCATCTAATACACATTTAATGATTTGTCCTGACAACAAAGAAGTGCAGGAGGAGGGCAGACATGAAAATAATATTGTGAAATTCATTGTTCTTGTCAGCTAAGGCTGTATCAAGGGACAGTAAATATCACAGAAGAATTTTAAAGTCCAATGAGAGCACTTTCCTGCAGCAGAGTGTGGGGAAAAGAACTTTCTCCCTTTCTGAGTCTCTGTAATTTACAAAAAAATGCCTCTAACATCCCTTTTTTAAGAAGCAAAACACAGAAAGAGCAGTCGCAGAAGGACTGGCTGAAAGATGCAACCACCCATTTAAGTACAGTAAAATCTTGCATAAAGAGTGCCTCGCTTAGAGACTAACTCACTTAAAGAGCAGAATTTTCTCTGAATGGTTGCCTCGCTTAACAACTAAAACCAACCAAAAACTCACTTAACAAATAAATCAGGGTTCCCAATCCCCCCCACCAGAAGTCACAATCAGTCACTTACAATGGTGTTTCACTTAAAGAGCAATCCCATGGAACGCATTATTCTCTTTAAGCGAGGAACCACTGTACTTCAAAATCTTAAGTAAAGTCCAGCTTTGGGCAATTCATACAATTTGTGCAAAGAGATGAAAAGTCACACGAAGGGTTGATGTCTGGGGGAATAAATGTGATTGACACACTTTCCAAAGAGGAGCAACCTTGAGTGCGAGTGAGTGGAATGGAGAGATTCCAGTTTTTCTAGCACCTCTGAAACCACTCTTGGTTTTACTCTACACTTGATAGAGGTTATGAATGGCTCCTGTTTTGGGCAAAGCATCCAACATATTGGATGACTCCCAAGAAGAGCAGATTAAAATCCATAGTGGATACTTTCAAAAATGGAGTCACCATTGGCTACCAGTGCTTCCCCAGTATTGTGGAAAGCAAAAGGAAGTTGGTGATTTTCCTTTTCATCATGTAAAGGTAAAGGTCACCCTTGCTCAAACGCCAGTTGTATCCAACTGTAGGGTGTGCTCATGTCTGTTTATAGCCAAAGAGCCAGGGCTGTCTGAATTTGCAGACATTTCCATGGTTATGTGGCAGGCATGCTTGAACACAGAACGATGTTTACCTTCCCACTGAAGAGGTCCCTATTTATCTACTTGCAATTTCTTGCTTTAAAACTGAGATGGGAGCTCACTCCATCATGCAGTACTCATCATGACATCTACAATATGTCATCATGACATCCACAAAATTAAAGCAAAAAAGCAAGATCCCAAAATATAGGTCGAGTGGGCCCTCTATGGAATTGGGAAGTCTCTGGAAAATAAGGCTACATCTGTACAGGCACTGAGTTTTATCCCTATTAGCATAATTTTCTTTGCCTGCTAAAACACCTGGATTAGGATGGAGGAGTTTAGTCTCTACCATTAGTCACACTCCCAGGGGTGCAGGATCAATGATGGAAACAGCAGGATTCAAGTCTCAAAATGCCTCCACTGGAGAGAAGATGACATTGAAGAGGAATGCTACGGTTGTGGACATTTACCAATTTTAGGCAAGGGATTACTTGTTTGCATCTTTTTTTCCTGTGCTTGTGGATGGATATGATTTGCTAATCATTAGGAAAGGATTAATCTTCAGGTGTTACATTTTGCAGAAATTATGGAGAGATTGCCCTCAGCCTTGACTGGAAGAACAAAAAACATTCAAGACTTTAAAATTTCTTTTTACTGAAGTGTCATCTGCGATCTTTGTTGTCACATACATTCATAGGATTTTGTCAATCCTATGAATTAACAACCTTCATAAAATCTTATCATTAATAGCCTTACACTGGTCTTATAAAATTAAAGGATGTAGCTTCTTTTTTTTTCTCTTTATCCCTACTACTTATCTTAGCATTATTTATCTTCTCATGATATCTACAAAATATGGCACCTTCTGTTTAGTCATCTGAAC
The DNA here is from genome assembly GCA_030440675.1 of Furcifer pardalis. Lineage (NCBI taxonomy): Eukaryota > Metazoa > Chordata > Lepidosauria > Squamata > Chamaeleonidae > Furcifer > Furcifer pardalis. Next base: position 142,625,448 of record CP126893.1, read on the forward strand.
TTCTAGACATAGTTTAGACTGATTTTGACTTAGCATCCACTAATTCATCTTTCTGGAAGTCTGTGATATCCCTAAAACATTCCTTGTACTACTGGGACAGCCTACATTGATGAGGACAGAGATTTGCCCAAGTATTCTTCACATCCTTAATGAGAAATGTTTTAATTAGTCATTGTTGCCTGCATGAATGAGAGGGAATACATCCATAATTTGGAAACCTACATGTCATAGCATATGTATTTTTTGCACATTCGTGTATGCATTGTATTCATTTTTCTGACAGCTAAGCTATGTTTATGTACATTCTCGCATTCACTTTTGTGTTTTTTTATTTTCATGTAATTCAAAAAGGGAAAATCGGGGGATAAGAACTGTATGCTTACTGTTTCTTCTCAATAACAGAAAACTGCAGGATATGTGCCTACTTTCATTCATTCATTCATTCATTCACTGTCATTTTGGCTGACCATGAATTTGATATATCTGTAAAGAAAAAAGCAATGAAAGCAAAACCCTTCTTTTTGTTTGTTCTCTAGACAGAAAATGAAAACTGCTTTCTGTTGTCTTTTAGAAGATACTCCTACTATGTATCATCTGTAGCAGGAGTCCCCAAACACTGGGCTGCAGGCTGTCCTGAACAGGGCCACAGAGTGGGGGTGGGGTGGGGGTGGGGGGACTGGGAGTCCTTGTGACAGCCTTCTGCCCCCCCGGGTCCTCTGCATGGTCTTCCCAGCAGGTGGGGGTGCGGCTTCAGACACAGTGGATGGGCAGGTGGCTTACTACCATACTGTGGGTGAAGCCAATGTCGTGGGCAGAGCCAACGTCATGATGTCATGGGCAGAGCCAATGTCTTGGGCGGAGCCAAAGTAAAAAAAAACCCCATAAAAATAAGTACACATAAAAATACACATAATATACACATAAAAATAAATACACATTAAATAGACATTAAATAGACATAAAAACACGTAAAAATACACATTAAAAATAAATACACATTAAAATACACCCACCCATCCGACACCCAAAGGCGAGTCACTTAACCTGGGGAGCAGGCTGTAGGGAGCTTCAGGCTAGCAGCTGCTCTTCCTCTTCCCCATTTGGGAGGACAGCAAGGAGGCTGCCGAGGGCCTCAGCAGCAGCCACTGGTTCCTCCGTGGCTGTGTGTGGCCGCCCAACGCTCTGGCTGCCACACTCCATGCAGCAAATGGCTGCTTGGCTCAGCAGGCAGAGCGCTGTAGATGTGCATGCATGCCAAGCGCTGTAGGCATGCCAAGCGCTAGAGGTGCAAATGCACACCAAGCACTGTAGGCACGCATGCATGCCAAGCACTGTAGGTGCGCATGCACGCCAAGTCCTTGGCACATATGCACAGTGGGGGAACTGGTGAAAAGGTAAGCCCCTGAGGTGGTTACCCCCAAAAGCTACTACTGGTTCTCCGGGACACTGGGAAAAGCTACTACCGGTTCTGGCAAACTGGTGCAAACCGGCTACTGCCCATCACTGCCATATGCTATTTCTATCATCCACTGGAGCTAGGAACAGTATATATGGAAGCACGCTGATAAAGTAGAACTGCCTCATATGTGCCAGTTAGATAGTTTTACTTTATCAGTGTGCTCACATCTGTTCCCAGCTCCAGTGGATGATACCCCAGTGTTGGGGGTGACTGGGATTGCTCTGGCTTCCAACAAGTGTGGACACCTTTTTAAAAACATTGACCATCCCATCCACATCCCCTGTCCAGCTGTAGACTTATTTCCCAGAGGCTTCCTAGTTTCATAAGGGACCCACTTCACTTTGGTTTTTACTTTAATATTATTGCTCTCAACCCCATTCCACAATACTGGATAGTGGACTGAATGACTGTGTGGACAGGGTCTGCATCTTTAGATACTTGGGATTTGGATATTTCTGCTTCAGGAGATGAGAGGGAATATCAGAGTTTGACAGTAGCGGTAGGAATGCAAATTGCTTTTAAAACACATAGTCAGCTCCAGGTAATATCAAAGTTTGCTGACATGGCTGCTTGTCCTGTTTTACTGCTTCTCAGTAAACACCATAGGCATATTAGTAGAAGAAACATATCCATTCGGGTAATGATGGTAATTAAAAAAGATGTAAACTTTCAAAAAAGCTGACACTTACTCATTACACAAAGCTGTCATGCTTGACTGAGCTAACGTTAATTTCGATATCCCATTATATCTCGCTGATATGAGCTTAAAGATGTCTGCTGTTTCTCTTTATAAACGGGGATCTGAAGTCATAGCAGTATTGATTGCAGTGCAAAGTTGACAGATGTGAGAGGTAGTCTAAATGCACTGGGGCTTGAGAATTTTTTTTTGGTGGGGGGCTTAAATCATTCAATGAGCTAAGCCATGATTTCTAATAAGCTTCAAAAAGGAAGTTCAAAGTGAAAATTGCCCTGAAAATGCTGCCTCAGTTTTCACAGGCACAAACATTGTGGTTTTCTCCTGTAAACGTTTTCAGCAGGTGCTGGTCTCTTAAGGTTAACATCTCCAAGGAACAGAGTTCTTAGGATTTCCACAGAAGACATGAGGTTGTGGAAAAAGAAAGGTCAGTTTAATTCCATCCTCACTTTTTTAATTGACCTGAGGGGAAACCAGCTGAAATTTTAAGTTAAGAAAAATGATAAATAAATAAATAAAATTTCTGCTGTGTTGAGCAATATTCTTTACTCCTAATTTCAAAACATTGTTCTGCCAGTGATCATTTGGGCTTTATCTATAACATGCAAGAAGCAGAATGAGGCATTTAAATTCCATCTGCAACGGATGATATGTTTTTTGCTATCTTCATGGGTGAATATTTTTTCATTCAATTACCTGGGTATCTAGGTTTTTAATAACAGTATGTATTTTGTACCCTTAACACCCAAAGGGGTAAGAGAGGAAGTAAAGAAGAATGTATTTTGAACATTGAACTGATGGAAGCAATGCCTTTTAATGCTCACTTACAGCCTGGAGCTCCAGCAAATGGGTTTGAATTGCTTGTTGGGTAGACAGATACTTTGTCAGATAGACACTTTATCAGAACAGGCCAAGAAGAGAAAACAATAGAACACCACTGGTTGTCACTTTCAACTCACAACTCAGGCCTCTGACAAGTATAATAAAAGATCTTCAACCCATCCTGGACAAGAATATTTCACTTTCCTAAGCTCTTGGTGGCAGACCCCTATTTGCTTACAGAAACCCCCCAACCTGAAAAAGCTATTGACACACAACAAACAACACAAGAGTGAAACAGACATGGGAACTTCAGCTTGCAACAAACCCAGATGTCAGCTATGTCCCCACATTTACTCTGGAAATACAATTACTGGACCCAACCACGTCAAACGCAGCATTAGGGGCAGTTTTACTTGTGCCTCTGCTAATGTGATTTATGCCATCTTCTGCCAAAAATGCCCTTCAGCCCTCTACATAGGTGAAACAGGACAACATCTTCACAAAAGAATTAATAGACACAGATCAAACATCAGAAATGCCAACCCATTGAAACCTGTTTCAATTTTTTAAATTTACCTGAACATTGTATACAGGACCTAAAAGTTGCCATTCTGGAACAGGGAAATTACAAAATGAGTTCAGAGAGAGACAGAAGAAATAAAATATATATACATGCTGGACACTCATCACAAAGGTTTGAATATTAGCCAGGGGTTTCTGGGGCATTATCAAATTTAAAAATGCCGCAACTAAGGTGTTACATTCACCTTGCAGAACAGATTTTAAAATGTGGGGAGGGGGAGGGAGATGTTTCTCAGGACAGTTGACCTCTGGCTGTGCCTATCCCATAAAGCTTCCTCAATTAATCTATTAGCCAGATGTGTAATATCAGAATGTTTATTTTGCAAACCTAACTCCTCAAACTGATTTCCATCAGAGATTCACCACTGTAAAAAAGACTGTGATTGCATTTTATTAGTGGTTCTAAAAATCTCTGAGTGGCTCAAGTGGTTAAGACACTGACAGGAAGGCGGCAGGACAGCAGTTCAATACCCGAATACTGCAAGACAAAATGAGCTCCTGTCTTTGTCCCAGCACCTGCCAACCTAGCAGTTCAAAAGCAAGAAATTGAAAGTAGTGGGAAGAAATTGCAAGTGGTGGGAAGGTAAACAGTGCTCCCTGCATTCCGGTGTTTAGTCATGCCTGTCACATGACCATGGAAATGTTTGCAAAAGCAGACAGCACTGGCTCTTTGGCTATGAAACAGAGATGAACACTGAACCCTAGAGTCGGATACGACTGGCTTTTCAAAAAGGATGACCTTTACCTTTACTAAACATCTCATTGTTTTTCATATCCATCTCTTGAACCAAACAAATCTACCCAGCTACTGTGGGCCTCTATACCAGATGTATAAATATATACAATGAAAATACACTCTTATGTCTAATGAAATGGACTTGAAACATGAATGCTAACATTAAAATACAGGAGTTAGTCTTTAAGATACCACAGTGTTTTTTGTCTTCTTTTTTGTTTACTCTCTGATATGCTTGCACAAGCTAACACGGCTATCACTTCAAAAATTTGTCAGAACTGATATCGTCATCCTATGTATCCATAATGTTGGGATCGCTTTGGCCATGTAAAGTCTTAGCTAGAAACTGACAGGACTAGCTCAAGAGGCACCACATCTTACAAAAATGTCCCCTTGTAGGATGTAAATTTTATGATAGTCACAAGAGGCTTTAACAAAGATAGCTCTTCTTTTTAACAAGACAGTAAAAGAACCTTGAGATTGTTCATCCAATTAAAATCATATTTCTTTTCCTTCATCAATTCTGTCTTGGATCATCATTCAGAGCATGATCACTAGAGCTGAATTTTGTCTTCCAGTAAAAACATTTTGATACTACTTTCCCTTTCTTTCCTTCTCCCTCTCTCTCTTGCTGGGGGCAAAACATATTATCTTACAATTGCATTACACCATTTTTTTTAAAAAAATGTAATTGTTAGTTTAATTTGCTGCTGCTATGTCATTAAAAAGACAAATAAACAGGATCCTTTCTTTACTTTTTGCCTCTTACCTGTTTATACAAGTCCTCTTTGCAAGGGGAACACCCTAGTTTGAAGCTTGCTCTCTACAACAGCCTCCCAGGATTTGGACTCAGGGGAATCTCAGTGAAGCTAACTGGAGCTTGGAATAGGCAAAAGGCACCTGAGGGCTAGTGATTATAATTCATCCATTTGAGACTGGGCTAGAAAATACTGTGGTGGAAGTTGCTGAACATTCCATAAAAGTTGTTGCAAGTACAAGTGACCCAAAGCCTATAGAGCAGTGGTGGTAAACCTATGGCACATGTGCCAAAGGGGGCACTCAGAGCCCTCTCTGTGGGCACACATGCTGTTGCCCCAGCAGAGTTTGTCCTACCCCTCTGCCCAGCAGCCCAATGGGAGTGCTCCTTCCCCCCAGCACAGAGTTTGCCCCCCAGTGTTGCCATTTTGCTATAAATAAGTGGGTTCAGGGTTGCAGTTTGGGCACTTGGTCTCTAAAAGATTCGCCATCACTGCTATAGAGTTTGTCTTGGGAGACCCTAATGCCACCAGCATCTGTGTGTGCATGTGCATGTGTGCACGCATGCAAGTGCGCATGCAGCTGCGGTGTGCACACAGCCATTAATGACCATGGAGCCTGTCAAATTCAAGATCCTAGGTAAAGTCCTTTGGCATAATGGAAAATTGTGTCCCTCTCCTTTTCTTCTTGGCAATGCATGTTTAAGAAAAGAACTGTAGGTTTCTATTTTAATGTTTGAATTTCCCAATTATGGTGACATTTGAAAAATTGTAGTCCACCTTTAATGTACAGTACTTACATTTAAATACAACTTAAAATCAAAATATGAGTGTGACCCTTTCATATACCAGTTCCATCTGCCTGATAATGACACAACAATGGGAAACCATAGACAGGAAGGCCAGCTTGTAATGCAGACCTACTCCTGCATTTGCCTTTTTCCTATTAACGAGGATAGTACACAGATAAGCAGGATGAAGATCTCTCCACTGTGACATCCAAAGCAGGCCCCAAGAAATCCCCTGTGCTGACTTTCTTTGAGCCCAATCTATACACTTTCAGAAACAGAGAGGGTGCTGCGAGTGGGGGGATGGTGCTCTACCCACTCATTCTGGCCATTCATTGGATGTTCAAGACATTCAGGTCAACAAAGAGTGGCAGTGAGAATGAAAAGCAGAGCCTGAGGAGGCATTAACTGGCCCAAAACAATGTTTCTCCAAGAATTATCCTCTGCCATCCAGAGGCTTCTGTATGAATAGATCTTGAATGTACCAGATTATCTGAGGGGTATCTTTAAATAGTAACTTAATGTTTAGCTAGTACTATCAATCAGCTAGCACTGCAATAGCTGTCTTTTCTTTCTCATTTAATTTAATAAATGCATTGTAGAGATTATTTTAATAAATTAGTAACTCTTTGGACAGTGATGGCAAACCTTGGCACTCAAATTATTCCTGAACTTCAATTCCCAGAAGCCTTGTTCAGCAGGAGTGCTGACTTGGACTTCTGATAAAAGTCCAAGAACAGCTGGAGTCCCAAGGTTCACCATCACTGTCTTAGGAGGAGTAAGGAGGAGTTGTCCTTTGCACTCTACTTCCGTGAAAACTTTCAGACTTCTCTTAAGAAGCAAGACAACCAACGCACTCCAGACATTGGTTTCAGCAATGTTCTATTGATGCCTCTTCTCTATAATATATCATTTTTTTTTTGTTCAGTCACACAGTCGATTCCAATCCTTTGTGACCCCATGGACTACTGTCCGCCAGGCACTCCTGTCCTCCACCATCCTCCTCAACTCGCTCAGCTCTGTGCCCATTGTGTCCACAATACCATCTAGCCATCTCATTTTGGGCCGCCCCCTCTTTCTTTTGCCCTCAATCTTTCCAAGCATCAAGGCTTTCTCAATTGAGTCTTCTCATCTCATTAGATGTCCAAAGTACTTTAGCTTCATCTTTACTATTTGCCCTTCTAAGGAGCAGTCAGGGTTGATTTCTTCTAAGATTGACCTATTTGTTAAAGCCCACTGTTCACCTGCAATTCCTCTATTTTGAGAATACGACTTTTGATGTTTGACACAAATGGGACCAAGAGACTCAGAATAATTAATTTGTGCTAAAATACAATGGGATTTTCAAACCATTCATTGATTCTTACCTCTCACATTCACTGCTGTACACAAATAACATGAGATGAAATGCACTGCTGTTCCCTTGTATTAGTAATATAGTTACTGAGCAATCCACAGTCATATCAGCAGATTTATATATCTAATCTTCTTCTTCCATGTCTAGGCCAGATGGGAAACTGCCATAAAGAAGGCATCTTTTGGTGAGTTCATTCTGCAGTTCCTTTTGCCTGGCCTAGTATGAGAAAGATTAGCTGGCAACATAAGGTTGCAGTTACCAGGGTATGCCTGATTGTGGTTCAGAAATACCACAATCCTTGAGGAGGCTCTCTCTGTGTACCCCTATATATCTACATCTAAACACATTCCTCCTTCACCAGTATTCATAATACCAAAAACTATGGCAATAGTTTCCATAACTCTAGAATGTCAGATTGTGTCAAACTAGACATAGATGAATGGTAACTCAGTGGTATAGGTATCTGGTTGGGCGTTCAATGCCCTTCTGTGCCAGGACGCTCCCAGAAGAAGGAATGGTAAGGTCATTGAGTCCAACACCCTTCTCAGGTTCATGGATTTTGTCAGGGAACTACCTTTGATGGAGCAGGGAGGTATTTTTCAGCACAGGAAAATACTTAAGACATGCCCGACCCATTGGGTGCCTGCCAAATGGACACAACAGTTTAGGAGGGAACTGAGCCTGTTGCTTCTTGAGTCTATCAGCCTCATTAAACTTAATAGATTTTTCTCTGATCTTCAGGGAGCTCGAGAAAAGAAGTCATCCTTCTTAGCTTCCTTGCTAGGAAGAATGTATAAACTCCCAGTCATCCCAAAGTGTCAATTAATAGAGCTAACAAAGTAAAGGGGGTGAACAAAGATTGACTGGTGGTGTTGGGGCATAAGACGCAAGAGACAAAAAGCAATTGTCTGGACAGTTATAAAAGCTGTAAGCCTATTATTACTTGAGTCTCAGTTAACAACCAGTCAACCAAAGGAAGATAACTTTCAGAGAGTTCCTAGCTTGTTGTGTTGTTAATTAGAACCAACATGTAAAAAGAAACCCACAGGAGCCCAATTGCAGCTGCAGCCTTACACATATCAGAGTAAGCTTTACTGATCTCAGTGGGATTTACTTTTGAGTTAACTTGAATAGGATTACAAGTGTTTCATGACCAATCTCAACATAACACATCTGCTGTGCTAGGCTTGCCTTCTATCATTCCAGTTGTAAAGCTGTGTGGATTTTACTTGTGTAACTCACTGTACTTTATGTCCAGATTTTGGTGAATCTTCAATTAAACCTAGCAGAGTATGTAAGGCACTTTTCTTATCAAATGTAAATAATATCTACTATTGAATAGGTCCAGATAGTTCATTCACTGTGTCAAAAGACAAGATGGTGCCCCTCCATTCCATTTACAGGAGCTACACTGGACTGGCAACTCAAACATCCTTCAGTGCTGACAAGGGTATAGAGTTGTGCACAATACTTGCAGACAGCAAGCTGTTTAGAGGGTGAAGAATGTTCAAGTGTTACTGCTACCTATCATTTGCTACCTGAGGTGCTTGTCTCACTTTGCCTAATGGCAGGGATGGCACTGGTAATGGACCTCCATAACACTCAGTACACACTAGATCCTATCTGATTTTTGAAGTTTTGTAGCCTGGTTAATAAATGGTTGGGAGATCACCAGGGCATACATGAGATCTTCAGGAGTGGCTAGAGTAGAATTATGCCTAAAGCCCAAACAGTGGCTGTTAATTAGAATTATTGATACTGAAGAAAATGGACACATAGTCATTATTAGGTCTTCTCCAATGTTCCTCGAGTATGATTTAAGAGAATTCAGGGGCTACAACTATCAGGTTTGGCCTACATCTTCTGATAAAATCAGTACTTGTTTTTTTTCCATGCATACAGGAAGTATGCATACTGACAAATCAGATCTCAGAATATCTCACTAACTTTTGAGTGTTTGCATGTGTGTGTGTGTAATTGCATGTGTGTGTGCACGCACATGTGTTTTCATTATTTTAAAACATCTAGTTCTTTTAATTCTATTTTGTTTAAAATGTGTTTATTTTAGCTTTGTATGTTATTATAAGCTGGCGGTGAGTCTGATACAAATAAAGAAAGATTTTAAAAACAGCTCTCCACTCTTATTAGTGCAAGGATGGCATACAAAACTGAAAACTACTCATAGAAAAATAAAATACAAGAAGCAGAATATAAAATTGTGCAGGGTCCATGCTAGGAAAAACAGAGATTTCACTTTGATTCGGGGAGCTATAGTACAAAAAATGTGACTTTCGCCAGCAACACTAATATTGGAGCCAGCTGTAATCCTATGGGAAAGATTTTCCACAAAGATGGTGAAATGGCCTCTACCCTTTTTGACACAAGATATACTTAAGAAAGGACAAAGACCAGATGTTGAGCAGGAGACCTTACTGCATGGGCAGGGACAGGGAGCCGCTGCCGACTACCAGGTCCTATCAATGTTTGGATGATGCCGTGGGTGTGGTTCATGCTGAACTGTTTGGACTTTTATTGTTGCTATTATTGTTGCTATTATTGTATCTTTAAATTTTTAAATGAATGATTTCCTTTTTCTCTATTGTAATGTAATTCTCTATTGTATTGTAATGCTCTGTTGTTTTTGTTAGCCGCCCTGAGTCGCACAAGCAAGTGGAAGGTATACAAATTAAACATGATGATGATGATGATGATGATGATGATGATGATGATGATGATGATGATGATGATGATGATGATGATGATGATGATGATGATGGTGATGGTGGTGGTGGTGGTGGTGGTGGTGGTGGTGGTGAGGATGAGGATGAGGATGAGGATGAGGATGGGCAGGTAAACATTAGTACGTGAGGCAGCTTCTTTCAGAAATTTGTGCCACATGCTTTCACCCAACTCACATGACAAAGGGAAACTGAGCCAAATGTGATCAAAAGCTCTCTGTTGACCTCACCCAACAGTATTTTACAGAGTTAAACAAACATGGAAAGTGGAATAATTCAAAATAGCATGAGTACCATGAAGCAGTCTCCCAATGTGGCTTAGTATGAACATCCAAGTTCCAAAGCTAGTCAGGCAGGACCACTGAGGTTGATGGTATCAAAAAGTGCTGAAAAATCTAGGAAGATCATACTCTCCTTGTCTCTCTCCAAGGATAACCTGTCTGGGTAATCCAAGCACATTTCACTGCCAAGCTTTAGACTAAATTCAAAATGAAGCCTGTAGCTGAATGGTGGGATGGAGTAAATTTCTCCAATGAAAGGGGGGGGGGATGAGGTGCTCACATTAGATGTTTATCATAGTATGACTGATCACACATTGTGCCTTAAAGTAACAATCACACTGGTTCAAATCTTCAGATAAAATAACTTGATAGAAGATTATAGGAAAGGCCATTTATTAAGGTCTTGGAGAACTGCAACCAGACAGAAGAGATAATTCTGCAGTAGATGGGCCAGTGACATTTCTGAAAAACAAGATACTTTCTACACTGCAATTTGTTATATTTGTTCCCACCCTAGAGTACTACACAGTACAGGTATGGGATTACCACGCTAGAAATGAGATAACACTTATCTTCATGTTTAAGAGGCATGCAATGAATGTTACAAATTTACACCTTTCTTACTTGATGAGAGGCTGATGCCACTGTATCCATTATCAGTAAAGTAAAATTAACTTTCCTTTTGTTGTCAATTTCTTATAAAAGAGGGCATATTGTATGGGCAGCACTGACAATGTTAAAACACACACAGTCTCTTTCAGCCTGGGTTTTTATGCTCAAAGATATCTGCAGTAAATTTTGACTATTAAGTTTTGACTATTTTCATACCTGCACAGCCAGAAACAATTGAAAAATATATTATTATTTTATTTATTTATTATTTATTTAAGCAAACTTTTATGCCGCCCTCCTCACAAAGACCCAGGACAGCTAACGAACTTTAAAAACACTTAAAACACAGTAAAACATGGTATAAAAACAGGACTAAACAGGATTAAAAAGTTACAAAAATTAAAAGAGATTAAACAAGTCACACACAGAAAGGAAGGGGTTAGATGAGCCAACAAACTGAGGCAATTGTCTTGCCCATACCCCACACATGCCCCGCCAGCCAGGTGTTCACACCCTTCCTAAAGGGCAGCAGCTCCATCTGGAGACATAACTCACTTGGCAAGAGGTTCTATAGGGCCGGAGCAGACATGGAGAAGGCCCTCCTTCTAGTGCTAGAGAGGTGCACCTCTCTAGCCGAATGGTACAACCAGAGAGCCTCTCTGGTCTGCTCTGGTGGGACGGACAGATGTCCTTAGGGCGATGCGGTCTCTTAAGTATCCTGGCCCACTACCATATAGGGCTTTAAAGGTAATGACCAGCAAAGCCGGACCAAATTTACTATAAGCATAATTTAGTAAATAAAGCAAGAAAATTATACCAAGAATCCACTGGTTAAGAAATGAAAACTATTTTTCCCAAGGAAACTTGACTATTTTGAGTTTGTGGAACACAGTACAGCATGTTAATTTGAAGAAGGGAATAGAAAGCTCTGAAGAGGAATCAAAAGAATATCTTTCCCGCCTCTCTCTTTCTCTCTCTGTGTCTTATTTTTTGGTAAGGACTTTCAATTTAATGCAACCTAATCCATCCTAAAGGCAAAAATTGTTCTCACTGGAGTATTTCTTTGAGCTCCAGGGAGGGGTAATATCTGATAGGGAGGATTTTGTAGTACCCAGGAAGGGGCTAAACTCCATCGGTGGCATGAAAATTGTATCAGGCTTACTTCCAATTTGCAGGAGTACCTTGATCAAAGGTCTCTCAGGGAAGGCCCTACAAAATATCACTGCCTCACATTAGAATAAATTGTGAGTCCTTAGAATTTCTAATATGAACATCTTAGAAAAGCATACTGTTACAGCCACGTACATTCTTCGTTAATAGAAAACTGCTTTACAGAAGGAGAACTAGACAGAAAAATACGTCTGCTAATAGGCAAACTGCATACCTCAAGGCTTTTTTTCTTAATTTCCCAAAGTACATTTCATTTTGTCCAAACAAAGCCCCAAACATCTTTTCACAATCCAAAAATTCAGTATTTCCAAGGAAACCAAAAAAAGTTAATGAATAAAATATAATTCTATGAAGGGAAAAGTCATATAATAGGCTCCCCCAAATTAATACTGGTTTCACTGAGAATCTCTCTCATCCCTCATTGCTGGAAAATAGCATACAGAAAGATACCCCTACCCTCTCCTCAAACATTCATATTTATAGAACTCTGAGCTTGTCCTTGACACTCATAACAGCAGCAAAGATTGTCTTTTTATAATTTCGCTATCATTCACCAGTGATTCAGGCTACAGTGGGAAAAGTCCTTTCTAAGCAAGAAATCTTTGGGCTGAGGTTAATTGAACACTTACTCTTGAGGTTAAAGATACTACAAATTACAGTGCATCAACCTCTAAGGAACATTTTAGACTTTACCAATTCAACCTGACATAGCAGAATTGGCAGTCTTAAACAGTTATAAGGGACCTATGGAAAAGGCCTTTCCTTTAATTGTTGCAAGTCTGGGTTTGTATACCAAGGCTTAAAATTTTTATTCACTTTACACTGTGCTTGAGCACTCACGGAAGACTAGGGAATTTGAAGCCATCTAGATATTTTTGGATTCCAACTCTCATCATTACCAGTGAGCATAGCCAATGGGCTGGGACTATGGTACTTGTAGACCATTTTGAAAGCATTAAGTTGATAGCCAACTACTAACAACTAACCCAGTGTTTCCCAGCCTTTGGTCCAGTGTTTTCCAAAGCACTGACCAGCCAATGTACTGTCAGGCTTCTGGGAATTGAAGTCCAAGAACAAAAGGTTAGGAAAAACTGATCTAACCCATTCATTTGGACTGTAGAGGCACATCAGCATAGGGTCTTCATGTGCCATAATTAATACAGAACAGTTCTGTTTGAAGACTAAGAAAATGATGGCCAAGTTGAAGAAGCTGGATCTTTTTGTACAAGCTGACTGTCAGCAACTTATTGGCTGCCGAAGAAAGAGTTTTAACTGGTAGATCCTGCATTTTCAATACTATGCTGCTTTCATTTCAACTCTACTTTCGTTGGTTAGACTGTCATACATCTTTGTTTTATCTGTATTCTTTAACCTTACTCTTGTGGTGACCTGTCTTGAACCCCATTTTTGAAATAAAGGTGGCATATAAATTGAATAGAAGAAAATAAAAACATCTGGAGGGCATTTTGTTGGGAAAGGCTGAACAAGGACAATTGAACAAACTTCCTTGCTGTAAAATAAATAAAAAAATATTTCAGTTAATGCCCAGAAAATAATAAATAAATAAAAAACTTGATGAGCCCAGGATAAGTTTCTAGCAGAATTTCTTCCCCAGTCAAATTAAGCATAAATCATCTGAATTTTCAAAACATTAGTGCAGGGGTGCCCAAACTACAGCCTCGGGGCCGGATGTGGCCCCGATGCCAATTCATCTGGCCTGCAAAGCCCTCATTGCTCCTGGAAGTTAAAGTAAAATATGCCCGTTTTACTTCTGCTTCCAGGTTCAACAAGGAGTTTGTGGGCCAGATGAATTGGCATCGGGGGCTGCATCTGGCCCAGGGGCTCATAGTTACAGGCTCCCTAAACCATGTGACTGGCCTGTAGCCTAAAAAGTTTGGATACCCCTGCACTAGTGCTTTGGTTGCCTACCTCAAGGGAGACCTGAAAGATGGTGACAAGAAATCAATTCTTCTTGGTGGTGGGCCCTTCAACCTGGAAAGGCTTTCCAACATATATCCAGGAATTCAGGAGAGCGATTAAAGTTGAATTTTTCATGAAAGCATTTCAGGATATATTCTTCCTGTTGGATGCTCATAACATTTTGGCCAGTTTGTTCATGGACTGTCTTTGCTTGTTCTTTTAAGTCTTGATTGGTGTATCTTCTTTGTAATTTAATCTGTGATCATTTTATGTGTGTGTCTTATTTATATGTTCATGGGAGGGGAAGCAGCCCAGCCCAGTGTCCCTCTGGCTTTCTAGTAATGAACTCTGGTGAACTCTTTGCTGGGGCAACAGTGTGTATGCCCACAGAGAGGGCTCTCAGTGCCCTCTCTGGCACGCATGCCATAGGTTCACCAACACTGCTCTAGGCCAGTGATGGCGAACCTTGGCACTCCAGGTGTTATTGGACTTCAATTACAATAACCCCAAGACAGCACTCCTATTGATCAGAGCTTCTGGGAATTGAAGTTCAAGAATACCTGGAGTGCCAAGGTTTGCCATCACTGCTCTAGGCTTTCAAAGGAAAATTAGTTAACCGTCTACCCAATAGATATTGGATTTGTGTATTAAGCTGTGTGTTGGATGCAATGGCCTTTTTAGGCCTCTTCCAACTCTATGATTAGTCATTAGTCTATGATTCTATGGCAGTGATTCTCAATGTTTTCAGGCTGCAGGCCTGACCATACCTCCTGGGCAGCTAATTGGGCTGCTCATGTGGTTCCTCCCACCCAGAAGTGGAAGCAAAATCAGCGATGGGATGTAACAGGTTCTCACCAGTTCTCCAGAACCGGTAGTAACTTTCTCCAGCGTCCTAGAGAACCGGTAGCAACTTTTGGGAGGAACCACCTCCGGGGCTTACCTTTTCACTGGTTCCCCCACTGCGCATGCGCGCCAAGCAACAAAAGAATAGTCTTTTAATGTATTATTTATTTATTTATGTAGTTATTTAATTTATTTACTGGTTTGTGTTGTGGGTGGGTTGAGATGTGTGTGTGCGCATATTTTTATTTTATTATTTTTTATTATTTTTTATTTGGCCCCGCCCATGACATCATGACATCATGATGTTAGCTCCGCCCACATTGTGATGACGTCACGGTGGGGTAGTAAAAATTTTGACATCCCACCACTGAGCAAAATGCATGCCATGCATGCACATAACGTGTTTTACTTCTGCTTCCAGAAGTAGCGAAGGTGTTGGGGGACGGATGAAGTGGCGTTGAGGGCTGGGGATGGCCTGTGGGCCATAGGTTACAAATGCCTGATCTATGGTGAGGGAACATGTGAGCCATACAATAAGTATAGCTAGAAGTTTAAATGTCCTGTGACTAAGCCTGAAAGGAGGAAAAGGGGGAAACAAAGGAGACTGAAGTGCATTAGCTGGAGAAACTGATGGCTTCAAAGATTGAAAAAGGAGAAATATTTGCATATTCTTTGCCTCTGCAAGAGATTATAGTCCCATCAACAGACACATATGGTAATACGAGGAAAACTAAGGTATGATTTCCTGTAAAATACAAAATGGGGTGCAACACAGGAAAGCTTGTGACAAATAAATTCCAATAACTTTCCAGCTGACACAAGACTGTTGTTTTCCTTACAACAGACCATGACAGCTACTGCACTGGAAACTTTTGAAAAACCAGTGGTTCCTAGATTATTACACTGAAGAGAACTATGCTGAGTTCATTACATAAACTGAGTAATTATACCTAACGGCTCAAAAGCAAAGCAAAACACTGCTGCTATTCTCATGATGACTAACAGTGTTATAGTAAATGACAAATTTCTATTAAAATGAACCAAAGTACGAGTTTGCTATAAAAATATAGTAAAGCCATTAAAGTCCTGAAGCATGACAAGGTTTTAAATGCTTTGATGTAAGAGTACCATTGCTCCCTAAGTTCAAGATTTTTTTGTTTTCATGGCAGATTCAGATTTAGAATCCCCCCCCCCCTCGTGTCAGAAGCACACAAAGCTGCTTTCTGGGTTGAAATAATTTTTGCTGGAGAAACTCTGCTCAGGGGAAGCCTGAATGAGGTGCCTTTCATGTCCCCGAGATTTTTTCCCACTGAAGGGGTCCCTGTTTATCTAATTGCAATTTCTTGCTTTTGAACTGCTAGGTTGGCAAGAACTGGACCAGTGACAGGCACTCATTCCTTCATGCAGTACTTGGGTCTTGAACTGCCAACTTGCTGACCTTCCAGCTAACAAGGCAAGATTCTTAACCACTGAACCATGGCAGTCCCTTCAGATTTAGATACCTGAAGAACATATACATATATATGATCTTCTCTGAGAAGTCCTTTCTCTCCACTACTTTATTTTTTAATTCAAATGTTGGACTAAGTTCATGCATATATCTCAGTGGTTACTCTGGCCCTCTAGTTTCATTAGTCAATATGTTTGCCAAATGACAATTTGGCCTTAAACACCCTCATTAGCACAACAGCCAAATCCAAACCCTAATGATCAAAACGGGAAATCTAAAAGCATTTTGCTAAAAATTCCATCAGCAGAGTGATCCCTACATTTTGCTTTATTCAAGAACCTCTGCCAAATTAAAACGAACCTGGAAATCAACAAATTGGAGCATGCTGGAGTCTTCAGGACTGAAAGGAACTAAAACCAAAAATAGGAATATCCAAAATCAGAACCTCTCTGTTCACATATGTAGAAATCATCAGGAGAGGCATATATGACAATACATGCAATTATACAAGCAGGTTGATTGCATGGGTTGTTGTCAAACCACCAGAACTAAAGTCAGGAGCAGAGAAATATAAATCTGTCGACACATTTGCAGTCCTCCAAAACCCAAGATCCATAAGCCTGATGGAACAGAATGTGTCAGGAAACGACATCTTTTTCCTAATGTTCACAAAGCTTGATGAGGTTGTAGTTTCAAATAGGCCTCAGAACAAATCCTTTGTCTTCTCTGAGCCTCAAGGCTGTGTTACAGACAGCATGTTTTGCAGTATTTCTTATCTTTCTAAGCTAGCTGAGATCCAATGTTGTGTCTAGGTGCCAGAGCACTCTCTGTGCACGTGTGTAAACAATGCATTGTTTTGAGAAAGTTTTCTCTGTTACTTGATTGGCTAAAGCTAAACCACCTGACTGCAAATTCTCCATTTTGGAGAGAAGTAAGGAGTTCGTTTCTGCTTCTCCATGAGTTAAGACCCGTTTTTGATTTGAGAGCTTTTGTTCCTGGATCTCTATGGGCTAACATTCTTTAGCCTAGGAGCTATGCATTTTTGCTCCTTAAAAATGGTTACTTAGATTACCTGTGGACTGTATTGGACTGACTTATGCTACTGACTTTTATTCTTTATGAACCTGATCAATAAATCTTCATCATTTTCCTGAACAACGTGTCTTCACTGGACTAAAAGGGTAAGAGAAGCATTGCATTTCACACACAAACCTTTGAACACGCTACCAAATTAAAACCCATTTTGGCTGATAAGCAGCTGAGAGCTGTAACTCTGTTTTTAATGCCGTCCATCCCGCCCTTTGGATGTTTTGGTTTAGGGGTTTCCCAGAGAGAGGGCCAGCTGGTACGTGACAGAATGTAAATGTGTTTAGCTGGGTCTTTTCCCTGCCCTTCCTGCTTAGATTGGGATGACCGGGAATTGAGAGGAAGGGGCAGGACATATCTTACATTTTCTCCACTGTTGTGACTGACAAATGCCCAAACAGAGTTTGTGTATTGTTGCTTGTGGGGAGGGGCTTGAATGTTTTCTATCTCCTGCGTTCAGGGGGATGGGTAGGGGCAAAACAAAAGTTTTTGTATTTATTTTTGTAAGCCAGTACATAAATTGCATGTGTGTGAGGAGTAGAAAGTTATGAACTAAAAAAAGGAAAAACAAATAAAGTGATATATTTATGCTTAGATAAGGACACTACAATTTCAATTCTTTAATCAGCAGCTTCTCCCAGAGGTCACTTTAAATATAGATCACAGCTTAGTGTAGTAGGAATGTGGACATTCAAAAGCCTCTTCCCACAGAAGTCCTTAAATCAGCTCTGTACTGGTTCCATTCAGATTATTTAAATATAAAAAGAATGAAAAGAAAAACATACTCATATTTTTGAGTGCATTTTTCAAATAGCGTAGTCACATTCATAAGCTACTCCTACTTCCTTACAAAAATACTGTATCCAAAATTGGTCCATCTTGTAGAATGTCCCTACCACACACTCCAAGTCTGACAAACTATGGATTTCTGACCACAAATTATGCCCATTCCTATATTCTGCTTGAGAAGTGTGAACTGAGTAAAGCCACACATAACTCTGCTTTGTATGCAAGATGATTATTAAAAATATGTTTTCCTAAGTTTGTTTTTTAAACTCTTGACATCAATTCCTTAAATTTTGACTGAACGTATTTTTCTCTCTCATTTTAAAAATGCTAATCTGTGTTTAGTTTTTGATGCTAATCTGCAAGGGTGAAAAGTTTCCTTAGACTTTACTTAAAAATAAATACATGTTACTGATTGGCACTACTCATATTTCTCTGATATACTGCTTCCCACCTGGCAAAGCTGCTAAGACTTAGCCAGAGGGGTTTTTTTTTATCTCCAGTTGTAAAACCAAATTTGCTTTGAGTGACAAGCAATTCATTACATGATTTTCTTTTTAAAAAATCTTCCCTGCCCAGGCTATCTTTTTATCTGGAATCAGGGCATTGTTGTGCCAAAAGTATCACATCTTCTTTTCTATTTATTACACCATGCAGTTTGGATTTTGCTTTGGCACACTTCCAGCTGATTTAAGTTGACATTCACAGATCAATCAAACTGTCTCATTACTACCTTCTGCCTGTCTTGTCATCATGGTCCAGTGTTGACAAGTATAAGGAATGAACATCCACGAGGTCACCTTGAAAGAAAACCTCATTCCTTAATTGCAACCTGCTAGTAGGCTCCAATTGGCCGATTTTACTCTGGACTGCAAATTGTATGACATAGACTAATTTCATTCACAGACAGGAAAACCTTGGTGCAGTTTTTAAAGGAGGAGGAGGCGGAGGAGGCGGTGGCGGCTTTCTGCTCTTCAGGAGACCCTTGCTTTTGTGGTGACCTGCAGTGGCTTAGTGGTTAAGATGCTGAACATGATGACTGAAAGGTCAGCAGGTCGGCAGTTTGAGACCTGAGTGCTGCACGATGGAGTGAACTCTTGTCTTTGTCCCAGCTCCTGCCAACCTAGCAGTTCGAAAGCAATAAATTGCAAGTAGATAAATAGGGACTACTAAGATGGGAAGGTAAACAGCGTTCTGTGCAATCTGTTATTAGTCATGCCTGCCACATGTCCACAAAAACATCTGCAGACACAGACAGCACTGGCTCTTTGGCTATAAACAGAGATGAGCACTGAACCCTAGAGTCGGATACGACTGGCTTTTGAGCAAGGGTGACAAATTTCAATTAACTAACATTAATTATCTATTCTATACTAAATATCCCTGAGATGCATATCCTGATGATCTCCTCACTGTGGATGTCAAATGTCAGGTGTCAAGCTTTCATGATCTTGGATCTGTGGTGGAGGCAGGCAGATGGACAGCCACATAGACGAAAAAACACTCACATACATTCTGTTATCATTATAGTAGATGATTGACATGCAAAGCAAAACAAAGCAATCACACTTATGCACCACCCCATAGCACTTACTGCACTCTCTGGGCGGTTCACAAGTTAATTAGCATTTTGTCCCCAACTTGCTGGGTACTCATTTTACTGACTTTGGAAGGATGGAAGATGGAGTCAACCTTGAGTCCTAGTCAGGATTGAAGTCACAACATTTTGGTTGCAGGACAGCAGTTTAACACTGTGCCACCAGGGCTCCTATGTTCACTATATCTTCAGTACTAACTATAATATTAAAATATGAATAATGATACCTTCTTCTAATAAATGATACCTTCTTCTAACATTGTGTGTTAGCTCATACTTCTTTCCTCTCGCATGAGCAATACATTGGACTCATCCCCACCGCCTTTGGACTATGGCCCGGTGGGGCGAGAGAAGACCTCAGGCTGGGAGCGCCGAGACTTCTCCATCTGTTGATGCTCCCGGGCCCCACGCCAGGCTTGAGAAGCCACCACGGTGAGCCGCCACCACCTCTGGAATTTGCTCATGGCTAGGGTGAGGGGTTTGAAATTACTGGTTCTTGTACTGTTATAGTGTATTATTATATGTTGTTCTTGTAATTTAATTTAGATATATTGTACTAAATTATATATATTGTATTACTGTGCATTTATTGTATTTGGGTTGTTTACCTGTGATCTGTGTATGATGTTATTATGATTGTGCAACTACTGTATGTATTTTACATTCCTGTAAGCCGCCAAGAGTCACTATCGTGAGTGGGGCGGGGTATAAGTCTAAAAATTAAATTAAATTAAATTAAACAATGGAATGAATTCACCAAAAGGTGGCTTCATTTTAGCCATTTAACATCTGTCCTAGACATGAAAGAAGCATCAGCAATACATTTAACTCAAGGCTTTGAATGCATGCATTAAAAAAAGAAACTAGCCAAGTAAAAGGCAGCCATTAATCTGTTCATTTACTGCATTTGTTAAACACAACTAGGAATTGAAGCCACCATTTTTCTAGCTAAATAAGAGAGGCTTATAAGAAGGACCAATATTATGTGAGTTCATATCCTTTGTTATATTTCAGGAACTAACACCCAATTTAAGATTTACTTTTCTGGCAGACCCAAGAGAGTCAAACCAAATGAACCTAAGGAGAATGGGAGAAACCAAACATCTCAAAGTTGTAAATATTCTCAGCAGAACTGAGGCATAGATTTAATTATTACAAAGCAGTACAATGTGGAGCAGAATAAAACAAAAGCCCTGAGGAGTCCGATATTTCAGGAAACTCTAGATAACCATGGAAGAAAACACTAGTGATCTGACATCTTTATAAAGAGACACTGTCTGGATCTCATATATAATATCAGTTAAGACCAATAGAATCATAGATGAATTGAATCAATGAGTTAGAAGAGGCCTATGAAGCTGTTGAGTCCAAACTCCTACTCAATGCAAGAATACAAATTAAGGCAGATCTGATAGAGACCGCATCACCCCTAGAACATCTGTCTGTCCCACCAGAGCAGACCAGGGAGGCTCTCTGGTAGTGCCATCAGCTAAAGAGGCACATCTCTCAAGCGTCAGAAAGAGGGCCTTCTCTGTGTCCACTCTGGCCCTGTGGAACCTCCTGCCAACCAAGTTGCATCTCCAGACAGAGTTGCTGCCCTCTAGAAAGGGTGTTAAGCCCTAGCTGGCAGGGCAGGTATGGGGTATGGGCCAGATGGTCAGCTCAGCCTGCTGGCTTGTTTGACTCCTTCTCTCTTGGTAAATATCTTTATAAATCTCCTTTTTTAATCTTTTTAATCTCTTTTTAATGTTTTAATTTTAATTTTAATTCTTTGTTTTAACTGCTGTTTTTTTAATGTCGTGTTAGCCACCCTGGGTCATTCATAAGGAGGGTGGCATAAAAATTTGTTTAAATAAATAAATAAATGGTTCTAAAGCTTTCTCTTAAATGCCTTCAACGGTGGAGCCCTCACCACCTCCTGAGGTAATAGGTTCCATTCTTGTGCTGCTCTCACCATTAATATATTTTTTCTGATATTCAGCCTATATCTGGCTTCCTGTGGTTTTAGCCCATTATTATGTGTTCTGCACTATGGGATGATCAAGAGTAGATCCTGTCGTTCCTTCTTATGACTAATAGTCAGGTGTTTGAAGTGCTATCAGATCCCTTCTCAGTCTCCCTTTTCTCAAGGCTAAACATGCCAGATTCTTTCTATCTTTATTCATAGGGATTGGTTTCCAGTCCTCCGATCATCTTTGTTTCCCTCCTCTGAACTTGTCCTAATTTGTTGGAATTCTTCTTAAAGTCTGGTGTCCAGAATTGGATACAGTACTCACAATAAGACCTAACACAGAAGAATAGATACCTTTGAAATGTGGTGTTTGAGGAGAGTCTCGAGAGTATCCTGGACAGCGAAAAGAATAAGCAGGTCGATCTTAGAAAAAATCAACCCTGACTGCTCCTTGGAAGGTCAAAGAGTGAAGATGAAGCTAAAGTACTTTGGACATCAAATGAGAAGAAAGGATTCACTTGAGAAGGCCTTGAAGCTGGGAAAGGTTGAGGGCAAAAGAAGAAGGGAGTGGCAGAAAATGAGATGGCTAGATGTTATTGTTGATGCAATGGGCACAGAGTTGGGCAGGTTGAGGAAGATGGTGGAGGATAGAGGTGCCTGGCGTGCGGTGGTCCATGGGGTTGCAAAGGGTCAGAATCGACTGTGCGACTGAACAACAACAAAAGTACCACATAGAAGCGGATTAGTATCTCATGGGTTTTGGAGACTATACTTCTATTAATGCTGTCTACAATAGCATTAGCCTTTTTTGCAGTACTCATTGGGGTACCTGAAAATGTAGGCATGCAATGTCTGGAAAGCAGACACACTAAAGATATATAATTGTTGGAATATAACCCTGAACAATATTGTACATTTTAAATAATTAGATTTTTTTTTAGTTGAGTTTATAGTCTTAAAGATATTCTTCAGTTTAACTTGGTGTCTGGGCATAATATAGTTATTACTGGGAAGTTCTGTAGAACTCATGCTATTCAGAAGGTCAGGGAAACTAATCATCGCTTTTGGCTTTAAAATTTATCATTTTGCAGAAAGAAAGAAGAAAGGAGAAGAAAGCCAAGCATGACAGAATAAAGGATAATCTATGGAAGGTTTTGTTTTGTGGGGGGATGCCATCTCTGTACCTGCTCCTTGCCCATATTTCTTGCTCACATAGGGACACACATACAGAGAGAGAGACCTTGTTATCTTTATTATCTCTTCTTACATTCTTGGTAACTATAGGGGAAGATGACTACAAAGGTTTAAAATATAAGAACGCATCAAGTGGTGAGTATTCACAAATATTATTTTTGGGAAAGAAATCACAGGTATGTTCTGTAGGCAGAACTGGCAACACAGGAAATTTAGAAGACCTTTGATTTGAAAAGTGACTCGGATTGGGAGAATGAAACATATATCACTTTTCCAAGTCACCACAACACTGCAGTCATTGCAGATGCACAAGTACATCCCCCTCTTGTTGGTCACTCCAGCACTCAGTGTTTACTGACTGTGAGTGGTGCTTCATTGCATCATTTCCTAAAATACAGAATCAAATGAGAGATCTCTGCACCCCCCCCCCCCTTTCCAGGTTGAACTGTACTGGAAACCATTGCTTTGCACTCTCAGAAACCATCAGTCATGTGATTGGGCACATGATTCCACACCTTGTTTATTAGCTGCAGTTTGCCGCTATGACTTCCATGATTTCTTACTGAGTAAAATTCTAATAGGACTCCAGCCAATGAATGAAAGATGGATTACCCTTTTTGAGCAACAATTCATTCTGAGTGCCTACTGGGAAATTTTATGGCTCAGTACTTTTATATTATGAAATTAACATATTGCATATACAATGGATACTATTTGTTAGCCACATATGTTCATATTCAGAGAGCTACAGAAAACATATTGCACTATGGTGACTCATATTGTACTTATATTTAAATTATGGTAATAAAGTCTGTTTATTATTGAGATTTGCATATAATAGCATCAATTAGCAGATGCAAATTTAATGCAAACATGTGCTCCATTGTAATAAAAGAGGCTTTCCTTTCTGCCATTATGGCGAGTGATGCCTGCTCTCATTTGTGGCAAGGCAGTCATGACCAGTCTAATCAAAAGTAGTGCCAACAGTTTGGGGGGAAACTTACCTATTGTTCTATGTGTGATCTGGTTCACATATGCAACATATGGACAACACGCATCACCTTAAGAAGAAAAATGTTGGGGAAAAGTAAGGGGAAAGATTGAGATTAGAAAGACATCCATGTGTCCAGAAAGGAGATAGCAAGATTTATTATGTCCAGATTTTCTCCATTTATACCTTTTGAGAAGAGAGAAAAGGAGAAGTTGGAAGAGAATGAGCCGCAAATTATGATCTGGGAACAGCAGAAGCTGGCATGCAAATGTTCTCTTGCATCTAAATTATGTAGAGACAAAAGGACTTGGAGTTAATTTGCAGCTGAGAAACAGCAGGCAAGAGCAGGATAATGTGCCTGATCCCCCCTCTCACTTTTCTGATTTCAATTGCCCCTCTAAAAGTGAGCTGTTCCATTGCCAAAGTTGTATGTCAGGGTAATGTTACACCATCTGGGTATGACTTCTCATTTGATCCTTAGCTTCCTATTCCTTCTGGACAGTTGCACTTGCTTGTATCCTACAGTTTAAGAACTGTGCATGGAGAACGGCACACACCAACCCTGCTATAATAGTGGCTCATTGCTATTCCCATGAATGCAGCATCATTTGGGAGCATACAGTAGAGACCTGTCAGATATACTTCCTCTCACATGTATACGACAAACAACCCCATCCTGTAAACTCTATTTGACCTTGAAATGACACTTTTTGCAATTAAATAATGAGGCAACCCCTGCCAAAGGGAGCGGGGGGGGGGATGCTCTCCCTTTGTTTCAGCCACATAATGGCAGAATTTCAGAGGTGGCGTTTTTCCTGTATAACAACACTTCTGCAGATTTTCCTTGAGTGGTAGTTTGCTTCTTTCTTCTACAGCTGACATAATCTCTGTCAATATATAAGATATCCATAAGGTTCTGCTGCAGATTAATGGCAGGTGTTGATTTTTTTTTTTTTTTGGTAAATCCAGTGGTGGACTCCAAAAATATTTACTACCACACTGTGGGTGTGGTATGGTGGCTGTGAACAGGGGGAAAGCCCTGCGTTGTACCCAAATTAGGACTACTTTATTTGAAAACTTGTATGGGCAGAGGGGCCAGACAGAATTTCTGCTACTACTGTATTTCTAGAGAGCTGGTGCAAACCTGCTGATGCCCACCACTTGGTAAATTGTTAATAAGATGAGAAGGTTGTTAATATTCTCCTCCAAAAGTATTCTTCTCCAAAACCAGAAACCTTCAAAATCTTTCTATCCTGAATAGCTATATGTTTAGAGTAGGGGTTCCCAACCTAAGGCCCATGGGCCCTATCTGTCCCATGTGCCATTTCATGTGGCCCCCTACTCCCTCCAAGGGCATTCAAAATGGCTGCCTCTATCGTGCAGCCAGGACAAAATGGCCATTCGGCCCTTGAAGCTGACTGAGAGAGCATGACCCGGCAACCGGGTTGAAAAGGTCAGGAACCCCTGGTTTAGAGTAATGGCACTCATAAATATTATGTATGGTTCAACCTCTCTCATTGTTTTGGTGTGTAGCATCAACAATATTTTGGCAATGTGTCTCAGTATTGCTCAGGCTACCATGCATTTGACTCTAATGAATAATATTGATGTTGATTCCATTCATTCCCCAACTATTTTGTTTTATAGGGGAAATACAATGTTTAATAGATATTTGTTAATTGTTTATTAGAAGCTTAAATGAATTTATTTAAGTAAAAAAATAAAAATATAAGAAATCAATAGTAAATCACTGAAATTTTTAGATATAAGCAGATTCTAAGCATACAAATAACAATATACAAACATATAAGGACTGTGGTGGCTTAGTGGTTAAGGTGCTGAGCTTGACGACTGAAAGGTCGGCAGGTCAGCAGTTCGAGACCTGAGTGCTGCACAACCAAGTAAGCTCCTGTTGTCTGTCTCAGCTCCTAGCAGCCTGAAAGCAAGAAATTGCAAGTAGATAAATAGGTACTACTTTGGTGGGAAAGGTAGCATTCAGTGAGCTACGGTGTCTAGTCATGCCTTTCACATGATCACAGAAATGTCTGTAAATGCAGATAGCGCAGGCTCTTTGGCTGTAAACAGAAATGAGCACCGAACCCTATAGTCAGATATGATGGGCTTTTGTGCAGGGGCAATCTTTACCTTTACTTTTAAGCATTCAAAAGAAACAAATATATTACCATGGTGGACTTTAAAGTACTGTAAAGGTAAAGGTTTCCCTTGTTCGAAAGCCAATCGTATCCAACTCTAGGGGTCAGTGGTCATCTCTGTTTCAAAGCTGAAGAGCCAGTGCTGTCTGCTTCTGCAGACATTTCTGTGGTCATGTGGTCATATATCTAGACACTGGAGTGCACGGACACTGTTACCTTCCCAACAAAGTGGTCTCTATTTACCTACTTGCAATTTATTGCTTTTGAACTGCTAGGTTGGCAGGAGCTGGAACAAAGACAGGAGCTCATTCCGTCCTGCAGACCTCAGGAATTGAACTGCTAACTTTCTGCCTCCCAGTCAGCGTTTTAGCCACTAAGCCACCACAAAGTACTGTGCCAGAATTGTATTTATGTGTGAAATTTCCCACACCAACTGCCTTACTGTGCCTTTAAAACACTGATGCAGGAATGATTTATGATTATCAATTAGGGATATTGCAGAACTATCTGAAGATAATTTAAAAACTGAATGAAATCCCCACCATTCCATTTTGAAATCTTCACCATTCCATTTGTACCACTATTATTATCATGTCTTGGAAACCTTAGTTTCTTATAGCCCCCATAATTCCCCCGCCAGTAGGGTGATATAAGCTCCTCTGCTGCATATTAATTAAACAAGAGAAAGGAAAAAGAAATAGGAATAAATACCTAATGGGATGATTAAGATATCTTTGCCAGTTATGTCAGAAGAGATAGCTGATAATTCTGGCTTTTAGTCAACCATGGCTGTTTGCTGAAAGGTTTAGAATGAATTGTAGGCAAACACACTGAACTTCTTTGTTCCAATGAAAAGTAGTCAATAAACATCTGAAAAGAACAGTGATAGTCAAACATTCTCAGAGGGAACAAAAAGGGAACCAAATTATTTTGAGCATCAGGCGAAGCCTCTAATCAGTCTTCCTTGTTGATTACGAAACCCACCCCGTACTAGTGTTTATATTTATTTATTCAGGTTCTGTACCACCTATTTAGCATATTAGCTACTGGGGGTGGTTTTTATGGATTAAAACATAAAGCATACACTAAAAACAACACAATCAGGTAAAACTAGAAACTATAAATAGAGCAATGTGGCAGGTGATGATATAAGCACTTTAAAAACATTAGAAGGGTTTTCCCCAAAGGCTGCTCAGAAACATAAGTTTTTAGGTTGCTTTCTAAAGACCAGGATGTCTGGAGCTTCATGGACTTTTTGTGGGAGGGTTATTCCATAGTGAGGGTGCC
Source organism: Furcifer pardalis (assembly GCA_030440675.1). NCBI lineage: Eukaryota > Metazoa > Chordata > Lepidosauria > Squamata > Chamaeleonidae > Furcifer > Furcifer pardalis. Next base: position 142,652,700 of record CP126893.1, read on the forward strand.
ACCACTGGAAAGGCCCAATTTCTTGTTACAGATTTCCAGGGCTTTCTTGAGGTCTTCATGTCCCGATTAATCCTTGGACTGCCAAAAAGAAGCTACTTTCTTGGTTTTGTCATTGGCCAAACTTAAGTCCTCATCAGTGCATGTTTCTGGCAATAATTCACAGAGCAGTAAATGAGCTGGATTTTTGATGAAGTTGGTCTTACCTGAGGGTTTTTTGTCCATCTGAAATCAAACATTACTACAAACATGGCAGCATACACTTGTTAACGATCTACAAGTCAGAGCCAGTGTGAATGTGACAAAGAAATGAGGAAGGCAGAAGTGAGAGTAACTCGTGTTTCTATAATTCCCAGTTCTGTTGTAATATGTGAACTGGGGACCCTGTGGGGTCTGTGATCTCGCTGTATATGTTATAGCAGAAATGGAGATGGACTACAGAAATGTGAGCCCTTCATGTCTTATATCTACCATAAAATCCAAGTTAGCTCTCATGGCTGGTTTAGAAGTTGTAATTTCTTCACTGCTGCCCCTGAAAACTTCTTTCTGGGACTGTATTCCATGTGGTGTTCACAGTAAGCCTCATAAAGCACATCCACACTCTCATGGAAAGAGTCCATGCATCTGGCTATTAAGCAGACATATGGAGTGCTTTTAAATATTACTAACTACTACTTCCCTGCAAAAACAAAAAAAAATCCAGATGGAATGTTTGCAAACAATCTATTACTACATCAAAGAAACACAATAAATATAGGCTACAGGCCATGCTTATAGGGCTGAACAAAATATCGTTCCTGCTTTCTTTTTCATTTTCCAGCTGAAGTCAGAGCTTGTGAAGCAAGGCCAAAATACATTCTTTCTACCCATCTACCCTGTTTTGTTTCTTTGTGTGTGACCAGTGTTCACTCCCTTTGTTTAAAAGTGAATATTGTAGATAAATCATCTTTTAAAAAACACTGCACACATTTTAAATTATTAAAAAATATATATTTTTAGCCAGGATTTCTAATTTTATGTTGAATTTTTTGTAAGTCGAACCGTTTGTATGTCAGGGTTTCACTGTATTTTAAATTAGTATTTAAAATACAGTGAAACCCTGGCATACAAACGGTTCGACTTACAAAAAATTCGACATAAAACTAGAAATCCTGGCTAAAAAAATTCAACATACAAAAAATATATGGTGACATCTAGTGGCCCTTTTGGCAATTCACTCTGTTTTCAGCATACAGGTTTTTTTTCAACATACAAATAACCTTGTGGAATGGGAAAAAAATTTGTATGTAGAGGTTTTACTTTAATATGTATTTAAATATATACATTTGAAGGTAAATCGTTTAAAATATAATTTGCTGCAAATGGGAAAAAAAGATTGATGGAATGGACTTAACAGGGCTTGGAATGCCCCAAAGCAGCAAAGAAATTTGATAATCAATGACCAAACAAATGGACCTTTGAAAAAAATCTTTTCTTTTATTCTTTATTATGAATTTGTGAACTGAAATGCTACACTGCTTGATATGAAAAAAGTTTGTAATTCCCATTTCCTTATGAGAGCTCCGAAAGATGTTTAACAAACATGGCAAGAGAGTTGCAGGTGGAGATACCTTATAGAGAACCAAGAGTTCTTTCAAATTCCCTTCAGGCCCATATCTCATTATCAAGGCTCTCTAGCAAGCTCCTTCGGCGTGTCAATTGCCTTTTGAATGTCTCATATGCCATTTCTCATTATTATCATTATTCTGGGGCATAGTCTTTGCAACATCATCATATGCAGCATCTCCAGACAACACAACAAATTGACATTAAAAAAAACCCACCCTGTCTCTCAGGATACTGCAATTAAACCCAAAGAACAACCTTCAGTTATGTCATGTTTTTGTTCAAATCCAGTGGATATTTGCAAGGATTTCAATTATGATGATAGGAGGATAGTACAGCTGTGTGATGATTCAGTACCTGAAGTACCGGTATCTCATTTGTATCACTGAACAGGTTGGAGTCTGCTTTAAGTAAACAAATACAGGGCACAATGCAAAATGCTAGGAGTAGATGTGACAAGAAGCAAAGAAGACCCAAAGCAAAACTGACTGGTTCATCTTGTACTTTGACCTTCTCCATTCATGTCACACTGACCTTGGAGACCAGTATAATGTAGTAGTTAGAATGTTAGGAAAGGACTCTGGTGACCTGGGATCAAATCCCCAGTTAGACATGGAATGTACTGCAGGAGCTTGTGCTGGTCAGACTAAAATACAGTGCTGTTGAGGGTCAAAAAACTAAAAGGAAGGAAAATAATGAATGTAGAGTTGCCATAATTCTCTCCCACAAAACCAGGACAGAAGTATACTTAACAAAAATGGGCGGGTTATCTACAAAATAGCCTTTTTAAAACAAACATAATGACAAGTATAGAACACTTTCACATTAAATACATCAATACATAAATGAATTTGTTTACAACAGTTAATTCTTACTGTAAGATTATCTGTTTTACTGCTGAAAATTGGTGTCAACTCTTAACGTCTTCAGTTCCAGGAAACAAACTGGTCACATTTATCAGGTAGTGGTGTGGGACAAGGACGTTAAGATTTATCTCCAGGTATACTCCAATGTGGCAGAAAATTGCTTGTTTGATGGCAAGAGTTCAAAATTTATTTTAATGGTGTGTTGTAATACACAATCAGTAAGTTTTAAAAATCCGGGACTTTAACATGATTTTTATTAAACTGGCCGGGACAATTTTTCCAACCTTGAATCCTGACTACCCTAAATGAATGCCACTCTGAGCTCCACCGAAGTGGTCCCTATTTATTTACTTGCAATTTCTTGTTTTCGAACTGCTAGGTTGGCAGGAGCTGGGACAAAGACAGGAACTCATTCCATCCTGCAGTATTCAGGTATGGAAACGCTGACCTGCTGTTTTTCAATCAGCGTCTTAACCACTTGTGCCACAAGGTCACCCTTGCTTGAAAGCCAGTCGTATCCGACTCTAGGGTTCAGTGCTCATCTCCGTTTATAGCCAAAGAGCCAGTGCTGTCTGCATCTACAGGTGTTTCTGTGGGCATGTGGCAGGCAAAAATCCATTTAGCTATACAGTAAACTTGCAAAGATGCACAGAAGAGAATAGTTACAAATCTTCCAGAGTCCACATTTTTCTCATTAATGGACACTCAAAGTCTCAATAACTTAACCAGAAACATTTGTAGGAGGAAAAAAAAACCCTTTTCTTTCCTTACAGTTACGTGGCAATACAGACATGCACATGTTTTTTTCTACTGCATGTATGCTAGCAACCAGCTGAACAGATCAACAACAACTAAACCAGGGGTTCCCAACCTAAGGCCCATGGGCTGGATATGCCCCCCCCGGCACCATTTCATGTGGCCCCCACCCCCTCCAAGGGCATTTGAGGAAAAAATGGCTGCCCCTTTGAAGCTATTGGAACATAATGACCACCCCCATTGTGCAGGCAGGGCAAAGTGGCTATCCGGCCCTCAAAGCTGACTGAGAGAGCCTGACCCAGGCTCCGGCTTGAAAAGGCTGGGAATCCCTGAACTAAACAATTGCCAAACAGAGGGAAAGAATACAGAGCAGAGAAAGGTGGGGTTCTCTTTGAATTCAGAGGCAGGAAGGAACAGTTCTTTAGGGCTGGGTAGATAGGCAGTCATCTTAACTCAGACATGTCCTTCCCAGTCATTCTAACTACAAGCAACATGAAAGACTTTAAATAAAACTTCAACATGGATGGCACAAGCAATCATAGTTCCAGTATAATTCAGCACCTGGGATGCAAGATAGATTTCTGATTCAGCCATCTTTGGAAAAACTGTGGACCCTTGTGAAGTCTGGATTAGACTCACCTGTAAACAGCCATGGCTAACTGGGACAAAGGGTGCAATAACTTTTCAGTTCTTCCAAATAGTTAATAAGCTGTAAACCTAGAAGTTCTGCTGGTGGTGGTTAAACTTCACATACCATTATCCAAAAGGCCCTAAAACTCTGAGCCCTGTAGTTGAACAATAAACAAGGACATCACAAAAGGCACCCTAATATTCAAATTGGACTGGATTTCTCAATTTTAAATACCGCAGCTAGAGAAGGCTTTAAGGACCAGATGGCAGTTAAATCCTTGTCCAATTCAGTCCTTAAGAACTGCTAGCTGTTGAAAAGTCATTATATGACTTGTGTCAAAGTCTGTATGTTGACTCACTTGCATTAACTGCTAGCATTGCAAATATAAGAGTCACACTATGGATTTGTGAAGGAGTTCCACCTTCAGAGAAATGTATGAAACTGAGATGTGCTCATTGAGGTCCCAACTTGATTATCTCAGTTGGAAGAGGCTTGAATCTACCTTTAGCAATAATTCAAGTACCAGAAGGAAAGCACTCTTTATTCAAAGGGATGTGGGCGGGTGAAGTGATTAAGGCTTCACAAACTCTAATTAGCTGGTTCATTTTTATGTATATGTAAACATGTGGTATATGCCTGTGAAATAAATTGAATGAATGAGTGGATCCATGTGTGGCATATATACATGGACATGTGTATTTATATGGCATGTGCAAATTAATGTGCCATACTGACAAAATAGCACAGACTGTAAAGGGTTCTGTGCAGTCCCATCCAACCCACCCGGAAGTTTGTTACTCAAGTACAAAATCTCAGTTCCATAGCGACAGAAACTGTATTCTGATTTTACAATAGTTTCCAAAGAATTAACTTCTAAAATAGCCAGAATCCTGCTGGGTTCCAGATTTTATTTAACAGAACACAATTGACTGTGCAACTGAACAACAACAAATACACATTATGCTGCAGATCTGACAGAAGAATACAATCACTTCTGCTTCCCCACTATGACAAAAAAAAAAGTCAGATCAGAAAGCAGATAAAAGCCCATGGGTCAGAATGCTGGTACTAAACCTATTATAATGAGCAACATTATCACATTATGAATATTGGGAACTTCTTGAACATGCAGCATATCATAGCTATTTGGGAAGCCCAAACATATAACCTTTAAAATATGCAGTTGCTGGCTTTTGACAGGCTTCACTCTCATGACACCATCAAGGTGACAATCAGGTGAGAGAAGTGTTATTGCTCCCATTATCATTCCCCCACCCCACCCCACCCTACCCAGACATTAGATTTAGCCTTGGTAGTAACACCAAATAACACCAGCGGAGGCTGCTAGAAGTGCCAGAGCAAGAACCTTGTATCTCCCTCAATACCCAAAGGAGTAAAAAAGGAAGCAAAGAAGAAGAGAAGTAACACCAGAGATACTCAGTGTGGTCTAGTGGACTAAGTGATGGCCTAGGATTTAAGAGGCCTCAATTCAAATCTTCCTTTAACCCTGAAAGAAAGCTCACTGCGGATGTGGTACTGGCGAAACCATGCCTTAAATATCTCCTTTACCGTGATAGTTGTAGTAAGATCAAGTTAGTTCAGACTTAATGGTCCATAACAAGTGGTGGGCTCCAAAAAAATTTACTACCACATTGTGGGCGTGGTATGGTAGGTGTGGCCAGGGGGAAAGCCCTGCATTGCACCCGAATTAGGACTACTTTATTTCAAAACTTGGATGGGTGAGACCAGCCAGAATTTCTGCTATCGATTCTGGTGAACTGGTGTGAACCTGCTGATGGCCACCACTGTCCATAACAACAAAAACAGTCACAGCTAAGAACATTTGGTAGCGTGAGTGGGTGAGTTTGCTCAATATTTAATGGCACCCAAACTGCCATTGCATCCTGCCTAGCAGTGGTGGCCTAAGTTGAAAGACAAAGCAATGAGAACATGAGTGACAAAACCAAATTTACATTTCAAGTAGGAAGAGCACTTCTTCAGCACGAGATATCCATTTGGGGTTGCAAGTTAATGTCATGTTTTGTTTTATTGTCATTAGGATAAGAGCTGAAAGCCTGGCCCAAATCAGACTCCCTAATGCAGCTTTCCTACATGTACAGATTTATTTATTTTTTAGCACAGATTATTGTTACATTGCCAAGGGCAGGGGATAATAAATTGTAAAGAAACTGGTCCTGCTAGGCTGTGAGGCAAATGCATGTAAATCGATCAAAACAAAGGCCATGGCATCCTGGGAATCTTAACATGGTCATGCAGATATTCAGTGGGTGATGCTGGCTTTATCCACCCATGGCCTTAAGAGGCCTCTTGACTGACTGGCACCATAACAATAGCAATGTTACCATAAGGAGGAGCCACTATTGTTTATTGCTAGGGATATTGCCAGTCAATTTCCTTCCCATTAGAGGTGCACCATATGGTGCTTCCCTATTAGGATCTAATCTGGAAATGATATAAAGAAATCTGCCTCCCAAATTTGTTAGCAACAAATACTGTGGCTGTGAACAGTGACCAGTGCTTATCTTATATGCAATGGCTTTGAATAGAAATGAGCTGGATCGCTATTCCTTCCTCTTCATTTCAAGGATTTTGGATAATAAATGGCTTGATAAGCAAAGAGGAAAAATTTTCCATTTCAAAACCACTGCTGTTGTTTATGGACAATGCCTGATTAAGTCTAAGAACCACTCAGACTTCTATTACAGGTTTTTACAGCCCTAAACAGCTTCAAACATAAACACCAACAACTTAGAAAAATAGTTTACTGGATTACAACTCCCAGAATTCCCCATATGCCCCTCAAAAAGGAGTCCAAAATAATAACAGCTGCAAGCTCAATATCACGGACCATCTTATTAGGGGATCGAAATTGAGATTCTACCACTATTGAAGAGAGGATGATACATTAACTTGAAATCATCTTGTGAGAATAGATATCACCAAGACCAAATTGGACCTGGATGGGAACTAGCACCTCCAGACAAAAAATTCAATAGACACTTGTCTACCCTTTAAACCAGATTCTAGTGTGTGGGGGTTTTTTGTTGTTGTTTTTCTTGCAAAAATACAAAATTCTGCAAGAAAATTTTATGTTCCAAGCACCTTTGGATGAGGTAATCTCTGGTATGTATCCTTTTACAATTACTGAGAGGCAATGAAAATATTCCTTTTTAACATTTATTTAACATGAGTATATATGAGTATATATAGCATCATTTCAAAACAAGGTTTCACATATTTTACAAATACAAAATATTAGAAGGACTTATTGCTTACCATATATACTGAAGTATAAGCCATTTTTAATATATGCTGAGGTACTAATTTTACCTAAGAAGCCAGGAAAACAGATTGACTTGTGTATAAGCCAAGGGTAGGAAATGCAGCAGTTACTAGTGTGCAAAAGGGAGGGAGGGAAAGAAAGAAAGCGAGAGAGAGAGAGAAAGAAGCTAGAGAAATCTGCCACCAAGCCTGTCTTTTCTGTACATATGGAAGAGAAAGAAAGAAAGAAAGAAGCCAGAGAAATCCACCGCAAGCCTTGCCACACCAGGAAGTGATGGGGGAAGGAATGGATGCTATGGGATGGCAGGTAGCCTGTTTTTTGGGGGTGGATGGGGTGGAAAGAGGGCTCCTTTGAAGTCTATTTTTCACCATCCCACAGCTGTTGGCTGCCAGCAGCTGGGGGAAAACAGACTTTAAATGAGCACTCTTCCCACCCCATTTCCCCCACCCCTTCTGCTCGTGGCCAGTTGCTGTGGCATGGGAGGACATTTTTGGAGGGTGGAATGGGGTGGAAAGAGGGCTCCTTTGAAATCCATTTTCCCCTGATCCCACAGCCATTGCCTGCCAGGAGGCAACGGGGGAAGGATTGGGTGAGGAAAATCACTCCAAAAGTTCCACTCTTGCCCGGCTTGGTCCCAGCGCCACTGCCCATCAGTATAAGCCGTCTGCTTTTTTCACACATTTTTGGTGCTGAAAAAATCAGCTTATACTCAAGTATATACAGTATTTCAGTTGCTAACAAAGTAAATATGAGTAAGTATGACAATTAACAATGTGTTTTTCATAGTTGTTGTGATGCTCTTTTTGTTTTTGTTTATTTTGTGGGTTTTTCATTTTTATTCAATTAATAAAAATAACAGTTACTGAATTCACTAAAGTGTGACGAAATTGCTGAATTAACAGAATATAAACTAGGTAATATACTTTGCAATAAGAAAAAACCTTGAATGTCTTCAATGCAGGACACTGAGGTAAACTTCAAAGTTGGAAAGTTCATCAGCAGGGAAAATAAAACAAGCTCTCTACAAATGGACAGCAATACTGTGTGAAGCTCTCATTACCTATATTAATAACAGAGAAGAGAATAATTCAAGGTGAATGCAATGCATCAGGTTCATCAGCTATAGTGAAGCGTTCTTGGTTTTTTATGTTAACTACACAGAGAGATCAACAAGATAATAGTATGCTATTTCAAATGCACATCTATCAAAACTTATACACTAGAACATCGGATAACGGTATCCACAAGTCATGTCATTATTTGATTTTTAGCGTTGTCCGATGCATGCATTGAACGCAAAAAAAAAAAAAAAAAAGCCCTGACGTCAGGGACAAACCGCACGGTTTGTCCCTGAAGTCAAACTGATCCTAGGCTAGCGATTACTAGCCTAGGGTCAGCTTGACCTCGGGGACAAACCAAGCAGTTTGTCCCTAAAGTCATTGCTGTGTTGGATCGAATGTAGCCGTTCTGGGCTGTGTTCAAAGTCTAGTGGCGCCCAGGCTAGCTAGGCTTCGTCCACAGCCTGGGCGGGCTGTGTTCGAAGCTGCTAGGCTTTGTCCACAGTCTGCACAGGGTTCGGAAGAAGCCTAGCGCAGCCCGGGCTAGCTAGCCCAGGCTAGCTAGCACAGCCCAGTGTGGCTGTGCTAGGCTTCTTCCGAACCCCATCCAAGCTGTGTTCGAAGCCACTGCTGTTGTTGCCTGCCTGCTGCTCCCCAACCCCAGGGTAAGCGACTAGGGTTTGTGTTTGGGGTGGGTGGGTGGGTGGGTTGAGGTGTGTGTGTTTTTTATGTAGTGTGTTTTTATGTGTATTTAATGTCTATTTTAATTAGTATTTTTATGTTTTTTATTTCTATTTAATGTCTATTTTAATTTGTATTTTTATGTGTTTTTCATTTCTATTTTTATGCGTAGTGTATTTTTTTAATTTTTTTTTTACTTTGGCTCCACCCACGACATCATGATGTCATCATGTTGGCTCCGGCCATGATGTCATCATGTTGGCTCCACCCACAATATCATGATGTCTTTATGTTTGCTCCCCCACCCCATGATTTCAGCTCCACCCACAGTGTGGTAGTAAATATTTTGGCTGCTCATCTCTGTGTAGTTCCCATGATTTCCACCATCCGCTATGTTAGCTAGGAGTGATGGGAGTTGCAGCTCAGCAACTAGAGAGCTACAAGATGACCATCCCATTCTATGTCTTTGGTTGTATGCCCTCCTCTCTCTTGTTTACAACCAAAATAGGATTTGAGTATCAGGTATTTCGGCCCCACCTTGATTGCTTTTCCTAATTATGCAGGATTCAGTATTCCAGTCAGTGCAGAGCAGAGCTTCTGAGTTTAGCTGCCCTTATAAAACTCTACCACACATAAGATGCAATGTCATCTGAGAATTTTCTGAAAAGACACCCATTTGAGGGAGCTCATCCATTCCCACAGGGTGAGGAATCATCAGTATGCTGATGATACTCAGCTATACATTTGACCCATGGTGATCCAAGCAATGCAGTCGGAGTCCTATCCAGGTGTCTGGAGGCTGTTGGGGTCTGGATGGGGAACAATGGGCTACAACTGAATCCCGGCAAGACTGAGTGGCTATGGGTTTGGCCCCCTGCGTTATCTTGGGAACTACCATCTTGGGTCAGGGGCCCCAGTGCATAATCAGGGGATCCTCCTGGACTGGCAACTCCTGCAGGTGGCAGTCGTGGCCAGGAGAGCTTTTGCACAACTTTGTGTTATATGCCAGTTACGTCCATTCCTAGATTGGAACTCCTTGCTCATTGTCACACATGCTCTGGTCACCTCCAGACTTGACTATTGCAATGCGCTCTACATGGGGCTGCACTTGATGGCCATTTGGAGGCTGCAACTGGTCCAGAATGCAGCTGCCCAGGTGTTGATGGGGTGCGGGCGGTATGCCCATGCCTCACTACTGCTTTGGGAGCTGCACTGGTTGCCAGTGTGTCTCCGGGTGCAATTCAAGGGGCTGGTAATGACCTTTAAAGCCCTACTTAAGAGAACGCATCACTCTGAGAACATCTGTCCATCCCACCAGAGCAGATCTACTAGGGAGGTTCGTCTCTCTAGCACCAGAAGGAGGGCCTTCTCAGTGTCTGCTGCAGCTCTTTGGAACCTCCTGCCAATTGAGCTGTGTCTCCAGATGGAGTTGTTGTCCTTCAGGAAAGGGCTAAAAACCTGGCTGGCAAAGCAGGTGTGGGGCACCAGCAATGTGGTGACCCCTGCCTGCTGGCTGATTTAGTAAGAATACTCTCTCCCTCTTTTAATCTCTTTTAATCTGTAGGGGTCAGAGTAATTTTTGGTAGCAGTTTTAATGGGGTTTTTATTTGGTTTTAAAATGTGATTGGTTTTATTTTCTGTGAGCTGCCCAGAGTATTCAGAGTTGGGCAGCAATATAAATCAGAAAAATAAATAAATAAATAAATAAATAAATAAATAAATATGTCCTGCACTGATCAAGGCACCAATGAAAGTAAGCACAAAGAAATTGTTGAGCCCTGGTAATAATCAAGGGGCTTGGCCACTGCTTTAAGGAACTCATGTGCTTATGCTAACCTAACACAAGGGACAAGTGAAAAAGAAAATGACATTTTGTAGAACTTCTTGAAAGTGTTGCAAAGAAGTTGAATACCTGGCTTGGAGCTCTGGGCCATTTTCACTTAAGAATGGATTTTCTCTAACTCATTAATTCAGTTTTCAAGAATGCAGTTATATTTTTGCAAAGAGCTAGTTGAGGTTTTTTGTCAGCAGTAGGGGAAATGCAATTTTGTTTCCTACGCAGTTAAAGATTCAATAAAATTAATATCCTTATATTTCTTCTCTCATTCATGGAATTAAGTAGTGAGGCAGATGGCTAGGTTTCCCTGAATATTAGAAACTGCATTTTTAATTGGCAATTTTCGTTAAAAGGATTAAGTGTTTGCTGATTTTCTCCCACCTATTTGGTCTGTGAAGGAGATTTCAGGTTGGCAGCCAGCATAATACATATCTCAACCTTTAAATGTGTGGTTGGTTTACATTGGTAATGGAACCGTGGTATTTTATTGTTTTACTAAATAATGCTTTCCTTTGTTTGTTTTTGCAAATTGTACCAAGGCAGCATCTTATTACAGCTTCTGTCAATATGTATTTTGACAAGTCTGTACCTCAAGATAATAGAGCAAGGAATGATATATTCTCCAATATCATTTAATGCTGCATCAAATCTTGAGCTATTTTCAAGTCTGAATTCAATTATTTAGTATTTAATCTTCCAGAGTAGAACTACCCCATACAGAGCTTAGTAAAAAGTAAGAAATGGCCTCATAGAATGAAGAAGGAAAAGAGCATAGCCCTAACAGTAGTAATCCAATGTACACATCTAGAAACATAAGGGGAGAAGACATCTGATTCAATCTCTGTTGACCCCAATGTTCAGTTTACTTACTACATGCATTTATGTTGTGTATTAACAGAGTAAGTCATCTACCTAGGGTCATGGTTGCCAACCTTGGGACTCCAGCTGTTCCTGAACTTCAATTCCCAGAAGTCCTGATCAGCAGGAGTGCTGACTTGTGCTTCTGGTAACTGAAGTCCAAGAACACCTGAAGTGCCAAGGTTCTCCACCACAGACCTAGGAAGTCTCTATAAGACTATTAATTTAATATAATTCATTAAATTGCACCTCAGAGGTTACAAAAGAAGAACCACCGCTCACCTACTAATATGCATACTTTGGACACAGAATGTATCAGTTTCATATCTTCACACTGTCATTTGAAAAAAAATATATTGGTAGATGGTACCAGGAATTCCTCTACTTAAGATCCTAGGAAATCAGTGAATGCCAGAATAGACACTATTGATGAAAATTGTCTCTTTTTTCCTTCCAGGATTGGTTTTTTGATTTTTTCAATAAATAAACCAGAAATATGATTTAGTATAAGACAGCTGTATATGCAAGTTCTCCATTCATTTTGAACTACAGCATAGGATCATGTTTAAATCATCTTTAAATTATCCATTATTCTCCATTTCTTTGTATGGTAAACAGATGCAAAGGAGAACTGATCTAATGCACCACTATATTTCTGGAAGAAAGACCATCGTGGGCTCCTTGCCACATGACACATGAAAAGCTGTGTCATTTGTAAAGTTTAAATGATTATGAAGGAGGAGGAGGAACTGATAGAAAAAACATCAATAATTTATGACAGAAGTTCTCAATCTTTTTAAGCCGGGGCCCAGGTCATGCTCCCTCAGACAGCTTTGGGGGCCAGATGGCCATTTTGCCCTTCCTCCACCACATGGTACTTCCTGGTGTGATGGTAGCAGTGGAGGGCCACATGAAATGGTGCCATGAGCCACAGGTTGAGAATCCCTGATTTATCATATACAGATGACAACATATTATCAGCAGAAAGCAGCAATGACTTGAAATCACTCCTGATTAAAGGGGAAGAAGAAAGTTAAAAAACAGGTCTGTAGTTGAACATTAATAAAACAAAAATCATGACTACAGAGGATTAACATAACTTTAATGTTGACAATGAAGAAATTGAAATTATTGAAGATATGGTATATCTTGGCGGAACCTTCAAACCCAATGGAAACTGTCAAATATCAGAAGACAACTGTGACTTAGGAGGGCAGCTATAAAGGAATCAGAAACAATCATCAAGTATAAGGATATATCAGTGAGGATCAAGGCCAGCATCATCCACTTTAATGCATTCCAAATTACAATATAAAGATGTGAAACTGGGACAGGGAAGAAGATAATTTTAAAAATGGCGACAGAGGAGAGATTTGCAGATGACTGGACTGCCAGAAAGACAAACAAGTAGGCTTGATTTTAATTTAAACCTGAATTCTGACTGGAAACAAAAATTGTGAAACTGAGGCTATCATGTTTTAGACACATAATGAGAAGACAAAACTCATCAGAAAGGGCAATCATGTTGAGAAAAACTGAAGGTAGTAGAAAAATAGGAAGATGAAATATGAAATGGTTTGACTCCATAAAAAGAAGTGAAAGACAATGGTGGGATTCAATTTTTTTTACTACCTACTCTGTGGGCATGGTATAATGGGCATGGTCAGGGGGCAAGCCCTGCATTATTTCAAAACTTTGATGGGCGGGGACAGACAGAATTTCTGCTACTGGTTCTGGTGAACTGGGGAGAACCTAATGAATCCCACCACTGGCGAAAGACTTGAGTTTACAAGAAAGTGAGCAGGACTGTCAATGCCTGAGTATATTGGAGGTAACTAACAATCAGGTCCAGAAATATTTGAACAAAGATAACTTTTTGGGGCAAGGCGGCCTCCGCACTGAAGAAGAAAGGAAACACACAAGATGTGAGTGAAGTCAAGATTGTCAGCTTTAATACAAGGGGTCTAACAAAATGGAACACTCCCAATGTTTTTGCTATCTCTGTGGTAGGTCTCTTTTGTTTTCTCAGCCTAGTGATGGCCTCCTTCACTCACATGGACACCTCTTTAGACCTCATTGGAAAGTTCCAGTGAACTGCTACCACATACAAGTATAACACTCAGAACCATCTCCAGGCCTTTTCTCTGCTTGATTGGTCATTAGGAAACCAGGAAACAGGCCACACCTGGCCATGCAACTACTTGTCAGCCATTTGTTCCTTCACTTATGAGCCACCAGAAATAGATGTGTGTCCACATACCAAACAATTTATCCTTGTTCCAATATTTCTGGAACTGACTGTATTTATAGGGTCCCCATATGTCAGAAGTGACTTGATGGTACTCAACCTCCACCACGATGCCCTTGAGATATTTTGGGTTGCAGCCAGGGCTGTAGCCAGAAGGGGCCAGGGTGGGCTTGGCCCACCCACCCTGAGCTAGCAGTTTGCCCACCCTGGCAAGGCATGGTTTCCAATAGGAATGTATTGAAAAGAGGCTATGCTGCCCACCCTGAAAAATATTCGCCCACCCACATCTAGAATCCTGGCTACAGCCCTGGCTGCAGCCCATTTTGCCAATCTTGTGGAGCTTGGAGAGCTAAGATCCAAAACCTCTGGAAGTTTACATGTTCCTTCAGTTAATCACAAAAAGAAAATGATGTTAGTACAACCTAGTAAATATCAAGGTGTGACCTATTTGTGGGCTAGCAACTCACCAGTTACTGTATAAAGAGACTGATTACAATTTTTAGCATCAAGGATAGAATAGTAATTATGTAACGTTTTCTTAGATGTAAAGTTTTCCTTCTTACATGATCGTAATGATCTATTACACTGCTTCAATCAACCAAATCTACTACCAGCTTACAGATGTCTATTTTTATTATTTTTAGCACCAAAACGCTTTTCTGTTCCAGGATGTCATTAAGACATTCTTGATTCCAAACTCATGTGTCAACCACTCAGGAGATCTCAGGGCTCCTAGGCCCCATAGTATAACAGCTGACACAACAGCTGTAACCTTGTTATAAGCAATATCAATCTGTAGCACAATTTAAATTTATATTAATCATTTGCATGACACAAGGAGCTGGGCTAGAAGTACAACAAAGCCTGAAAATATTCAGTAAATCCAGATTTGAAGCATCCTTCTATTTGGCCATTCTGTTTAAATTGCCTCATTTTGGGGTCCTCTGTGGAATACTATAACTTTTTTTGGCCTGACCAATTAATAGTTGCATTGCTATTTGGTCACTGCATTGTATTTATGAACGAGGCAAGAGCCAATTTTAGGACAGACATTCAAACTAATGCAAGCAGGGGGAAACTCTTGAGTTGTCACATTGAATGTAAACGTCTGAAGTAGGTTCCATAATTATGTTTGGCTGAATGTAGTTACAGAACTGTCGACTGGGAGACTATCAGGATTCCAAATCACTGGAGATTTCTAAATGCAGTCATCTCTATGCTGTTAGCATGTTGTGATGCTGATAGGTTTGCAAGGGTGTTTGGGAGCAGACCCCCTGCATGCTTTTTCTCTCTACAGATGAAGCATGAACTCCTGATTAGAGCTTATTTGAAGTCATCAAGTATGTTTTGGCTAGTAATTTTATGACCCAGTCCTATGGATTAAAGCAGGGGTTTCCAACTAAAGGCCTGTGGGCCGGATATGGCCCATGACACCATTTCATGTGGGGCCCCACCCATCCAAGGGCATATGAGAAACAAAATGGCTATCCCTTTGAAGCTGTTGGGACAAAATGCCCACACCCATCATGCAGGCAGTGCAAAATGGCTCTCCGGCCCTCAAAGCTGACAGAGAGCATGATCTGGTCCCTGGCTTGAAAAGGTTAGAAACCCCTGGGTTAAGGAAATAAATGATGTATCACAGTATGCAGTTTCTAGTGTCAGTTTACTGCACAACTCATTTTGTCTGCACACTTTGGAAACAGACTTTGTCACTCTGAAGCCAGTCTGCCCACAGGAAAGACTCCTATTTCCCATGTTGCCCATCCCGAAACAGACATGTTTTAATAGAAAGCTAGAAGATTATTTATAGATCTACATAGGAGTAGGCCTTAGGCACATTTATGAGTGCTGAGTGTGTGTATGTGTAGATATTAACATTCTTCATCTTAGATAATAAGGAACAAGTAGTTTTGAACAAGTAATTTGGACAGTGTTCCGTAATATTAGTTATAAGCGTACTGTATTAGAAATACTCAGCATGTGGAAAATAAAACCAGTTGAAACATCAAAAACAACATGTGTTAAGACACAAAAATATGTTTTCTCAACATTCCAACCAAAGTTCTAAGACCAAGGCCCTACACTGCTTCAACATTCTGTTTGTATATCGGCAAAGGGCAAGGAGGGAGTAGAAAATAGCCTTGTTTTATCTCCACAATGCTATGCAGCTGTGAGATGGGCTGAGATTTGCCTGAGATCAATCAGTGGGATTTCTTGGCCCTGGGAGTGGGATAAGGCTCCAGCAAAGGAGCTAGGAGGAAAAGTTCCCCCTCTCTCATATTCCCTCAAGGCATAAAGAAGCTCCATGACAGAAATTACCATCTCTCCCTACTAAGGACACATGTTGGCTGATGGTTGATTTGGCCAAGATAAAATTTACTCACCAGCACGATGGGGCCAATCATGTGAAGATATCACTTTTTCATATCAGCATTAGTTCAAAATTTTACTTTGTCACAACCTCTTGGTAGGAATGCATGTAACACTTACATCCACTTAGATGAGGCAGGAGATGTAAAATCTTGATGGCAGGTTTTTAGGAAGGTCCTCACAAAGTGACTTTATGGGTGAAACTACCATATATACTCGAGTATAAGCTGAGTTTTTGAGCCCCCAAAATGAGCTCCAAAAAGGGGACATGGCTTATACTCAGGTCAATGAACACAAGGGTCCCAAGACTGCAGCGGATTGAGACGCACCAACAATTTAATTAATTTTACCATATTTTCATGTATTTTGATCACTAGTAACTTGCATTTCCCACCCTTGGCTTATACTTGGGACAATCAATTTTCCTGGGTTTTCAAGTCAAAATTAGGTATCTTGGCTTTTATTCAGATACATGGCCCCATAAAGCTTGGAAGCCAGCTTGTCCACAAAACATGTAGATGGCAGAAAAGATCTCATCACTATAGCAACCTTGATATTCTTGTCACGTCCAACACGGGCTTCACCTGTTGGGCTAAGAGAAAGAACTATGACAGCTATCATGCTGTCTAATGATGAAATTCAACTAAGTTTGAAGAAGTTGTTCAAACTACAATTCTGAGTAGCCATAGAGCAGTGGTAGCAAAACTTTAGAGACCAAGTGCCCAAGGAGGAGGAGGCTCACGGGCAGGTACTGCATGAGCCTACATACACATGTGACATCACGGGTATGCACCTGACGAAGTCATGTGGGTACTCCCCACCCCACCCCATGAGTGCTCCAGACTCAACTCACCCTGCCTCCTCCTCCTGGGTGGGATTTCAGCCTCCCCTCCTCATTGGCAGAGGGAGAGGGATGGTGGGGAAGCAACCCTGCCATTGGCACTGGCTGGACTGGGTGGGACTTCCCTTCAATAGCAGGCATGCCAACAGAGAGGCCTCTGCAAGCCACCTCTGGCACCTGTCCCATTGGTTCACCACCACTGCCATAGAGGTAAGAGGATTTTCCAGTCTAAATCTGGATTTACCCAATGTGGAATCCAGCCCTGTGTTACACCAAAATGTACTGTGAACTGATATCAGTGGCCTGTTTCTACTCTTCAGCTTTAGTTCAACAGGTATTGTGAGTACAAAGGGTTTTTTAAAAGTATAATTTAGCATCCAAGTTAAATTTTATTCCATTCCCAGAGAAACAAACACAGTGGTTTGATCTAACCTTCACACATTCACAGAAAAGATGGAAAATATGTTTATCTCAATAGGGCTTTAAGTATCTCATGATTGCCAGGATTTGAAAGCTTGTAAGAAGGAGCAGTCTCTTTTGCTGGCCCACAATGAACCAGCATTAGTAAGTGGCATAAAATCATTCCATTTTGAGCAGTAACCTGACCTCTTGTTTTTAATTGTGTCAGATCTGAAAGCTCAAAGGAACAATGGGGAAAGATAGTTCTCCTGAGACCTATAGATCACACATCACTCAAACAGGCTTTCTTGCTTCAATGAACTAGGCATGCTTTGAATTAAATTCTCTGTAATGCATTTTTCTACCATATTTGGCTCTGGTTTTTTAAAATAATTTTAATTTTACATTTGAATAAAGGCATTTTTTTTAAAAAAAATTAGGAACAGAGATGTCAGACAATTTTCCAAGAAATTTCACATGCCTTTTCCCACAGCTGTTTAGACTACAGTTCTCTATACTTTGATCTGCAAGTAAATCCAACTGAATCTGGTGGAACCTACAGTAGGGTTGCATTGTTTGATTCTTCCAAAGTTTATTTTGTTCATGCCTAGTGGGGATTCAAATTGAGAATGTGACTAACATATTACATTAGGATAGTGGTGACAGAGTAATTACATGCACAATATTATAGGGTTCCAATCCAGGAGGAAAAGGAATAATAAATCAGAACTACTCTTGTGTTCAACAAGACTTCATCTCTTTTAATTTCCACTCCACAAGTGAGGGAAATGGGGGAATAGAATAAGTGAGAAACTGCCTTTTATAAGAGAGGTTGTCTATAAAACTGAATTAATTATAGCTTAGTGCAACCTCTGGCATCCAAACTGTATACCAGAAACTTCTTCAGATCCCAAGGGAAACAGATCCAAGGAACATTTGCAGTGTCAAAACATATTTTCACTACCAAAGACCACTACAGAAATCATCATGCAGATTTTAGATCCTCTGAAGAAAAATATAAAAGCAAAGCATCATGCTCAAGATTTAAGTGTTTTCCTAGATAAGTCCTTGCATGGAAATTTCTCTTAATAATAATCTAATGGGTTTTGAAGTGGTTAAAAGCAAGTGAAGTTTTCCAGGCCCTCAACCTGGCAACAAGTGAGAAAAACATGGAAGGTGTTATTATCTCGGCAGGAACTGCAGAATATTTTATGATGGATTCATTGCTGCTGCCAATAGCTTTTGAGTGCTAGCATTGTATTCATTGTTCAGGTTAAAAATGTCACTGTATTGATGGTTTAAACAGGTTTTGTAATTTTTCCCTGAGGAAAAAAACATGACACTAACATTTAAAATCAGGAAGCAAACAAGTAAATGAATGAAGCCAAGTGCTTTCCTTCAAGTGTGTGATTATATGGATCATCAGGTGGTGGGACGAGGGCAGTGGGAAGAGTGTGCGGTTGTGTAACTGATCACTATTGTCTTGTGCATACTTGGGCAAGCTACACAGTTTCAGAGTGCCCTGGAAGAAGAAAATGGTAAACCACTTCTGTCTACATTATAAAATGAAAACCATGAGAAGGGACACCACAAATATTAGTCAATTTGATGGCACAAAATTCATATTATTACGTGGAGTTGTACTATGTCTCCATAATCAAAGCAAACTCTGCCCTATGCAACTCCAGCATTTTGAATTTGGATACCCACTCCTTTATGAGGAAGTTTGGATGGTTAATGAATAGCTTTTTGCTTCCTGCCAAAGAAGATTCTTTCCACTATATCCAACCATGGCGAAGGCCTCTCATCTCTACATTGAACAGTAGGATAGACTCACACTTTCTCACACTTTCTGGTTAGAAAGGTGTGAGTAGGGACACTCTGAGGATGGACTACTTTGTTCCAGCAATCACTTGTCTGATCACCTGCAAAAGAAGTGAACCACCCCATCCCAACAGTGGAACAAACAGCAGGCCAAATGCCAATGTAGTTACCCTCATAGTTTACTAAATACGTAGTTCATTCCTGAGATGATGTCTCTATATGACTATAAATGAATGCTCGTATTCCTCTTGATTCCTCTGTTGCTAAGATCTGTCTTTCTCCAGTCTAAATCTCCTCACAACGCTACCTTTTTTCTTTGTGATGCTGCAAATCCTACTGCCTGCTGCAAATATTAATACCTGTTGGCCATCACACAATTGCTAAAAAGTGCCTGCAGCCAAAAGTGATTTCTGCCCCCTGTCTACCATGTCCCCAAAACAGATGCATAAAGGAGGTTTTACACAGGATTCAGAAGTTCACGTGTACACTCACAGGCATAAACAACAATCAGAACAAAGTGTCACCAAATGAACATCCAGTAGGCCAGACTGGGAGGGAGCTGCTATATGTTTCTAGGATTGTATTGCCCTGGAGTTTCAACACAGATTCAACAATGGATACTAGAAAACATCAAAATACACTTAAGATTGTAGGGCAAGGAGTACTTTGTGCCAAAATATAACTTCACAATTGGCTTGACACCAATTGTGTGACTCCATTGCCAATTCAGCTCAGTTCACACAGAGAACCTACCACAAGCTAGTACTGTACATCTACATAGTATGTCATCCTCATGCACAACTTTGCAAACATGCATACATGTTGTGCATTTCATCTCCCAGAAGCCACTGCAACAAAGTCAGTGGTAATATTTTATGACAGCTGTAATCCTAAACATGTGGTGAGATTTAAAAAAAGAAGGAAAGGAAAGCTTTCCATAATAAAAAAAATTCTAGGTGAAGTCTTATTTCTACAGCACTAGCCGAATCTGTTTATTTTGGTCTAACACAATCTGTTTGTATTAAATATCACTAAATGGTATTTACAGCTTTGTATGTCTCCCACAGACCAGGTGTGAGGTTTCTGTTTAAAGTGTAGAGCTCTAAATAGGATACCAATGACAGATTCACACTTTTTACTCAGCAGAAGGAGCTCAAAGCACATTTGGGTTTGTTTTTTTAAGAAAAAAATGTGATTCTACTTTAAGACATGACACAGATGGACTCATGTATGGTAGGTACCTGCCAAATGGTTTTGAAGATTGAGGCGTTTGCTCTCTTGTCTTGGGCTTGTGCATGCCTGCACTGCTCTCCTTGTATCTATTTTCCATCTTATGTGCAAATCCCACAGCTGTTGGTGCTAGCATCCTTTCATTTTAGTAGCATCAGCCATCTGGAGGAGCCTCACTGTGTACTTCCACTGAAATAGCTCTTCATCTGTTTTCAAATCTCATCACAAGCACCTTCCCCCACTTGCCTACTACACTTCATTTCTCTATCCATCTGCATCAGTATTTTTTTCCCAGAGAGAAAGAGGTAATTATTAAATTAGAGCACAGGCCTGAAACTAGATCAAACTTGATTCTGTAGCTCTAGCTAGCCTATGAAAGTCCACTCAGTCATTCGGTCAGAAAGCATGAAAGGGAATAAAGTAAAAAGGGAGTGAAGGTTGCAGATGCTGCCCTTTCCAGAGTTGAAGACAAAACGTAAACTGGAAAAAGAAGTGTGCAACTGGAAATTGATATGTGTGTGTTGTGTTTATTTGGAGTGTCATGTAGCACAGTGTGCCTAAGGGTTGCTTGTTTTTCTGTACTTAAATCAAAATAGATGGATGTATCCATTTCCCTATTTACATGAATAGGATTTTTCACATGATTACTTAAATTAGGGGGTGCTCAAACCTTTTGGGCCATGGGCTAGTCATGTGGTTCAGGGGGCTGGTCACTATTGCCTGGGGCCCACATCCAGCCCTCAATGCCAATTCATCCGGCCCCCAAAGCCCTCGTCGCTCCTGGAAGCAGAAATAAAACATGCCCATACATGCAAATTTTACTTCTGTTTCTGGGAACGATTAGGGATTCACGGGCCTCATGATTTGGTGTTGGGGGCCCCTGTCTTAAAGCAAACTGTTCAAACCATATTAAACCATATTTTGTTTGGTCCAGAACTCAGTACTGTATCTTCATCAGTTCTGAAGTTCTACACACCCTGTTGACTTCAGGATACAATACATTAAAATTACAACTAGACTTGAGGAATTGTGCTTGGTTTGGGGGCACGGAGGTCAGACAAGGCATTAATACAGCTGGGAAAATAGGATTAAAAGAAAACTGTTGAGTCCCTCTCGGTGCATGTTGGCTAGGGATGCTCAGGTGAAAATTTTCATGTTTCATTTGTTTCAAATTCATTTGGGAGGTACCTCTTTCATTTACACATTTCTCAAAATAAAATCCTTTTGTTTTCCATGGAAGCCAAAACTGCTTTGGAGTCATTCATGTTATGTGTCTCCATTTGTATTTTCTGCCACACCAAAATGAGTGAATCTCTAATGAATCTTTTAAAACTATTCCAGAAAAAGCAGAGACTAGACCAGTGATAGCAAACCTTTTAGAGACCAAGTGCCCAAACTGCAACCCAAAACCCACTTATTTATTGCAAAGTGCCAACACAGCAACAGGGGAGGAAGGAAACGCTCCCATTGGGCTGCTGGGCAGAGGGGTGGGGCGAACTCTGTGCTTGGGGGAAGGAGGAAGTGCTCCCATTGGGCTGGTGGGCAGAGGGGCAGGGCGAACTTTGTGCTGGGGGAGGGAGGAAGCACTTCCATTGGTCTGCTGGGCAGAGGGGTGAGGGAAACTCTGTGCTGGGGTGACTGCATGGGTGCCCATAGAGAGGGCTCCGAGTGCCACCTCTGCCAGGCGTGCCATAGGTTCACCATCACTGGACTAGGCAATAGAGAACCAATTGTCTCCAAAAACAAGCTACACCAAATGATAAAGAAAAATAATCACAAAATATATCCAGGCATTGTTTGATATTGTCACATTCAAAACAATAACATGAATTCAAACCTGCCCCCCCAACCCAGCACAAAGTTTCGGAGCCTGGGGAGCAATTGGTAAAGGGCAACAAAACTCTGGCATACAAAGACATCCACTCACTATAGCTGCAAACAATAATAGAACACCAAGAAAATCAGAAATACCTCAAGTTAAAACTGGAAGAACGGTATAAAGAAATGTGAGAAATTGTGTTAAATGACAAACTTACATGGGAATCGAAGAAATAGAAAGATATAGTTGTGGGAAATAAGTTTTGGGAAATATGGAGACCTTTTGTAGAGCATACTTTGGTGAAATTTAAAGGTGTTAAACCAGTACCAGATCATATGAGTTTTTGGAAATGGTAAGGGTGTTGTGACAAAATTGTGGTTTCCAGGGCTTTGTATTTATCACAGGGTGTTGTTAATTGTTTTGATGATATGGGTAATGAAGGTAAATAAAGTAGTAGTATATTAAGTAGATTAATGTATTAGAATGGGAAATTATAACAATATAATATAAGAGAGTGATACCCCAAAATTTTCATTTTTTGGAATAGTAGCTGTGTTAGTTTGTGGTTCAGGCATATCAGAAAACAAAACAAAATAAACAAAATAAAATAAAAAAACTGTAGCACTTTAAAGACTAACTGCTATATTTTTATTGTTAGCTTTCGTGGACTTTATCCACGAACGCTAACAATAAAAATATAGCAGTTAGTCTTTAAAGTGCTACAAGAATTTTCAGTATGTGTTTGATTTTATTATTGTCATGTACTCTTTTTCTTTTCTTTTTTTGTTACTTGTTTTATTTTATATTGCATGGTATTGTATTGTATTGTTTAATTGTTTTTATATTGTTTTTTCTTGTTTGTTTTATGTTAAAATCAATAAAAATTATAATATATAAAAAAGAAATACCTCAAGTTGTGTATAATCAACAACAACCTCTCCCACACCCAGCTGTATATTGACACAGTTACAAAGTCCACCATTTTGCAGTAAAAGTATAGCTATGGTTATGCCATTTAACATATGAAATTACTGACTGTACAAAGAAGCAGGTTGTTATTGAAATTGATGTTGGAAAGAGAGGAGAGAAAGAAGTGACAGGCAAGTGAAGTTTAGAGAAAATTAAAACATTTTAGTGAAATAAGCTATTGGTGCAGAGACTTATGCCGCTGAATAGAATGGGACTGAGGCACAGCTGACAGTAGTGTGTCTCAAAGATTTACTTCTCTTCAGCAATAGTTCAGGCTTTAAGAAAATGATTAAAGTTAATTTAAATAAATATGTTTGATCATGTTAAATTAAAGCACAGTCAAGCAAGCATAATCTCAGCCAAATTATTCCATCAGCTGTTTCATTCTTACTTCCTGTTAAATATTGCTCATGCCTAAACCAGGGCAATAGCCAGGATTCTAATTTTTTGGGTGTGTTTGTGTGAAAAAAATTTCAGGAGGGGCAACAATGTCACACTCACATATATAATATTGGCACCATGGGGCAGTTGGGGGGGGGACTGTTAGCTCAGGAGGGTTTTCACACACACACACACACACACACACACACACACACACACACACACACACACACACACACACACCCCTGGCTATGGCCGTAGCCTAAGGCAACAGGTTCCTAAACCATGGGCTGGGGCCTTTTGAAAGGCAGAAAACACTTGGACAAGTGTGTGCACTACCATGACCCAGGAAGAGATAGACAGCAAGAGAAATGGAGTATGTAGAGACTGTTACTTGTGCAATGATAAAAATCGCTCAAGCAGTGTGATCACACAATAGACTTTTCCACTCAGCTGAAGCTTGGCAGGCTATGAGGCATAGAAGTGTAGAACTAAAACACACACACAAACAATTCCCTGCTCATGCAGGAGAAGTAGAAATAAATCCTTCCAACTGATGAACTTCCAATCTACATACACAGTGCTTTCTGACACTAGGCCATGGGGGTGGGGGGACTATCTATAGCATTTATCCTTGTGGCCCCCTACTTGTTTTCCACAATTATATGGAATTTTGTACTGGGGTTTGTCCTTCCCCTTTTATTAATATAAAAACACTATTTCCTCCTACAAACATATCTCTGTCAATTACTCCCCTTTTAACTTTTATATTGCATGCCACTCTGTTGTTAATTACTATAGCCCAGGCTTCCATAGACCAAATCACATAATGGAATATTTTAAGTTGTTTTCCAGATCCTAGCAATAATAAATATCAGTGCTGTTAGCAAGTTGGAAACTATTTTTCTAGTTGTCCAGTTATCAATCTCTTCAAATATTGATAGAAATATGATTTTAGGAAATATAGGTAAAGGTAAAAGTCACCCTTGCTCGAAAGCCAATTGTATCCAACTCTAGTGTTTGGTGGTCATCTCCATTTATAGCCAAAGAGCCAGCACCGTCTGCGTCTACAGACATTTCTGTTGATATTTTGTAGTAATGGAACACTGTTAACCTTCCTACCAAAGTGATACCAAATATCTATTTGCAATTTCTTGCTTTTGAACTGCTAGATTGGCAGGAGCTGAGACATAGGCGGGAGCTCACTTCATCATGCAGGGCTCAGGTCTTGAACTGCTGACTTGCCAACCTTCCAGTAATCAAGTTCAGCATATTAACCACTAAACCACCACAAGTTAAATTGCTTATTTCCTTAAAAACCCAATTGTCAAATTTCAATATGTCCTTGATCTCTTACTACATATGAAAATAAGTACCATTCTGATGGCACACTTTCTGACACCTTTTAGAGTAACTAATATGTGTTTGGTTAAGTTCCACTGGAGTATGTTTCTCCATCCAATGTAGCAGACTGATCCATTCACAGAGAGAATATAAACCTTGTTTTAATGATGTTATTTTATTACATTTTCCACCATATAAAAGACATATTGGCTACTCTCTAGTTACCAGCTATTGTGGTAACCAGTGTCATATTTCTTCTCCAAGTCACTGTTTGATAGTAAAGGTCAGAATATATCTGCACCAGAATGCTGTTGTACTACATCGGCCCAATATTTCTCTCACTGCTTTCATAAATGTTTGTTTCTTATAAAAGTTTTGCAAAATGGACCACAATATCTTTGGGGGAGCCATCCCCTGCCCATGTTTTAGTCCCACAATATGCAATATCTCCAGATCTTCTTTTACACAGCCAGATCTTGGGGCCACTATATTAATCCGCTGTAATACTTTTGTTGTTCAGTTGCACAGTCGATTCCGACCCTTTGCGACCCTATGGACCATTGCTCACTATAATACTACATCTCTGATTTTCCCTCTGTCTTTGACTCTGCCTTCTGAATGTCTATTAACATTTTTCCTCTGCCCTCTATCCTCCAAATCAATCTGGTTTTAAAAATCAGTTGAACAGGTGATAATAAACTGCACCTCTTCCTCTTCCAAAGCATGAAAGTACTCTCAATTTCAGGTTTGTTTATAGAAGAATATTTATTAATTCTTTTTTTGGAGATCAGATCAGCAGTTGTTCATGTTCAGACCAGAAAGAGAACCTGTTTAAATACCTCCAATGAAGGAGAGTCCACAATTCTCTGAGGTAATCTGTTCAACTGCATTGTACTTAATATTTTATTGAAAATGCAAATGTGTTTGTGATAGCTGCTGGTTCCAAATTTAGGGACCTTGTTCCAAGTTTTAGTATAAGACAGGGGTTTGCAACCTACAGCCCCTGGGCCAGCCCCGCCCCCCGATGCCATTCCATCCAGCCCACAGCAATGCCCCCGGAAGTGGACATGAGCGTGCATGTGCACAAACGAGCCCACAGCGTGCTCTGAGCACATGTAGTCCAGCCCATGGCACTATAAGATTGAGAACCCCTGGTCTAAGAGTTGGGAGCTTGTGGGATTATAGAAGATATTTGGAACCAGAAGTCCTAGAATGTATTACATATTTATTACATCTGTACCCTGCCTTTCCACTGGTTCAATGGGTAGCTTAGGACAATCAAACGGAGGGGCTTTTCCTACTTCACCTCTTCATATCTATCATCCTAACATTCTACGTTGCTGTTGTGGTTGACTATGCAAATGGAAATATAATAAATTGAATTAATTCTGCAACATTCCTTAAAGCACAGCATTCCTTTAAACTCCTCTGGGAGTTTTGTATATGATGAAATGATTGAACTTGGAAACAATACTTACAGATCAGATACAGAAATGTAAAAATTGGTGTTTTTTAAGTGAATCTTGGCTTTTCAAAGCACTCATTCTTTTTATATATGGCCAAGGTCCTATGCATGAGCTAAAAGGAAGATGGTTGTTTTGGCAATCGGTATTCTACTTAGCTATCTGCTAGCTTCCAGGAAACTGAAGAAAAATTAATTTGTGGACATCGCCTCAAGCACATGATGTCTCTCTTAAGTCATCTGTGAAAGACAAAAGAGGGTACATTTTGTACCAGTCTTTAAAATTAATGATACTACTGGAAAATATCATAAAGGTATAAATATCCTTAATAAATATATACATAAATATATTGTTTTAGCTGAACAATGCTTATGCCTTGTAATTATGGGAATGAAGTGCGAAGACAGAACTTCAAAATCCCAAAAGGAGAGTCTGGATAAATCTTTACACTTCCCTTCAGGTGGACTTTTACTCCACAGTTTGCAGCTTCAACTATGGTAGCCATCCATCCTCTTTTAATGAGTACAGTTCTCCATTTGAATCTTCAGTCCAACTCTGATTTTTAAAGATAAAGAATCATAAGCAGAGTGACAATGGACTTTGAAATTGCTCATCAGCATTGAGCACCTGGACAGCAGACTTAGCAAACACATTAGTTCTGGTGATGCAGTGGTTAAACTGCTGTCCTGCAACCAAAAGTTTGTGAGTTTGATCCTGACCAGGACTCAAAGTTGACTCAGCCTTCCATCCTTCCGAGGTCAGTAAAATGAGTATCTAGCATGTTTGGGACAAAATGCTAATTAACTTGTGAACCACCCAGAGAGTGCACTAAGCGCTATGGGATGGTATAGAAGTATAATTGCTTTTAGTCACCTGATCACAAATTCCCCAAATCAAGTGAGATGCATAGTTATTCTGTTTACATTTTAAAAAATTAAAGTTTGCCTTTGTGCTTATTAATTAATCTTAGAACAGCAAAACTGGTACAGTCCTAAGTGGATCAGTTCCTGACAAGGAGGCAAAGTGGGGGATTGCGCTCTGCAACCAGATTCCTAATTCACTGAGCTATCCAGCATATATAGTTTTATACAAATCAGTGTCTGCTTTCTTCTTCTTCTTCTTCTTCTTCTTCTTCTTCTTCTTCTTCTTCTTCTTCTTCTTCTTCTTCTTCTTCTTCTTCTTCTTCTTCTTCTTCATAATTTCTGGTGATGTGCAAATGGCCATTCAAGCTTTGAATTACATTTCACACTGCTAAAGCCTCCCCTCACCTACATCGTGAGTAGAGTCCTCCATGGTTTCAAGGTATCTCCTGATTTATTAAGATATTAAATGCAATCTCTCATATGAACTATATGATATGCAGTCTTGGTTTTTAGTACACTGATGCTACAACAACTTATTATAAAAGTACTTGCTCTGGTATGAAATATGGATTAATATATTTGAGTCAAATGATTAATATATCTTTGAGATCCTAAATTTCACCATCCTATGCAGGACTGAATCAGTAACTATTCTTCAGAGCTGAGACAGAGCAAAAAATTATCCAGTTCAATAAAATGTACAAATATTTCCCAAATGTTCTTAAATTTTGGCTCTGCCAATATGGAATAAAGCAATACTGTTAGTCCATGTGTGTAGACAGAAAGAAGAAGGCAGGCAAGAGAGTTGGCCTAGGAAGATTAGAAAATCATGCCTATTGTTCCCATCCTAATATTAAAATAATACTGAAGTGGATCCAGAGTTGTGCTTAAGCATTCCACACTGTTCACATCAGAGAGGTTTACTCAAGAGGTCCTTTTTTTTTTGGGGGGGGGGGGAGGCTGAATTGACACAGGGAGACCATTCCCAGATATATTCAAATTAAAATGAATTTTAGTCCTAGGGTGCTATTAAACAGCAGGGAAAATATGGTTTGATTCTCTCTGATTCAAAATGGTAGAGATCAGTTTTCCTTGGGTGAAATAATCAAGAACTATTTGCAGGAGTCAGCAGAAGCAGAGAAGATTCAAAACAGCCAACAATCTTCTGTCCAGATGCATTTTGTTTAAGCTTACATACAAAATTAGAACACTTCATGAAAATGTCTTCTGCTTTCCACATAACAAGAGGTTGTTTGTGGCCGAGAACAAGTTGCTAGCTTGGCTGACAGGCTGCACTTAACATTTACTTTTTTTAACTTATAATAGTCAAAGCCACATTTCCCCAGTGATTTTTTTAAAATCCTTTTTGCAATCCCTATGAAATCCTATGGGGCAAAAAAGCAATGAAGAGGCTTTCTAATGGGCAGGTTATAAATCATTTTAGAGAAGATCTTGCTTTGAAATACAGTAATTTCAGAAAGATAGTGGAAGAAACAGAGTCCCTAGGAATGAAGTGGCATTGTTTGGAAATCCTACAGTAGGAGCAATGGGACTCTTTGAGATCTGATCAGCCAACACTAAGCAAGGAAAGTGAAATGAAGATACAGCTCCTAAAGCAAAATGAAGAGATTAGATGCTCTAGTTCCAAGGCGAGTACTAGCCTAGGCTCCTGAACTCCCCAGGGGAAGCCTGTCTCGCTTTCCCAGTGCATCTCAGACACATTTGGTGTAAACATGACAGAAAGCCTTCTGGCTGCTCCCAGTTCACAGACCCTCTCACAGGAGGTGAGGTTGTCTTTTATGCTCTCATCCTTCCAGCAACAAGTAAAGGTATTTATTTTTAAACAGGCTTTTAAACTACATTCTTACCTAGTAGGGGATTTACATACTGTATTTTTCTTTCCACTCTCATTTCCACATTTTTTTTGTTGCCCCCGCTTAGATTTGTGGTTCATAGGGTTGATTGTGGTTGATTTTGTTATGAGTTTGATTTGTTGTTGCAATACTACTCAGAGTAATGTTGGAGTAAAGCAAGCAAGCAGGAAGCACACAAGCTGCAATTTTGAGTATAGTAAAACCTCGCATAAAGAGTGCCTCACTTAGAGACTAACTCGCTTAAAGAGCAGAAATTTCTCCAAAGGGTTGCCTTGTAGAACAATTGAAAACTTCCTTAACAACTAAATCGGGGTTCACAACCTGCCCACCAGAAGTCATGATTGGTCACTTTCCGTGGCGGCGGTGGCGGCAGCAGTTTTCCCAAGTGTTTCACTTAAAAGAGCAACTCGCTTAAAGAGCAATCCCATGGAACGCATTATGCTCTTTAAGTGAGGTACCACTTTATTTTAAAGTGTATTTTTAAAATGTGTTGGATGATTTTTAAAATACTACTCTATGCTTAATTATTTTTAACTGAATAATTTATTGTGATTTTAATTTCCCTTGTACAGTGGTACCTTGCATAACGAATGCATCATACTGTATAGCGAAAAATTCGCACAACAAAGTATTCATTATGCAATAGCAATACCCCACATAATGATTTTTTTTTTTGTTATGTGGGGTTTTTAGTAACCGGGGTATACCCACTTAATGGGAACCCTGTTTAATGGGTTTGTTTTTTCATTATGCGGGGCATCTCCCATAGGGAACCACTTAACAAAACAAAACAAAAAAACGCATCGCGAAGAGCTTCATGGAATGGAGTTTTTTTGTTATGCGGAGTTCTACTGTATTTTAATTATCATAAGCACCCTTGAGTCCCTTTATGGGATAAAGACAGCATACAAAGTATATTGCATAAATAAATATATAAATAATAGACTTGTTTTTGGAAATCTACCACTAATCCCTTGAGCCTTGCGGTTCTATTTTGTCCAAAGCTCTCAAACACCACATTTTCGATTACAATTATCACTACTCTTAATATCACTGGCACTGTTGCTGGTTTAAAAAAAAAAACTACGGATGGAGGGAAAAATGGCTTGTTTCTGATCCTTGTAGCTTTTGCATTGATTCAGTCACAATTTACTGCATAAGAATAGAGCAGACCCAGATTTCAAAAATAACAAAAAATGTGAATGTGAGTGAAATGGATACAGATAGATTTGTCTTTCAGTATTTGGGGTTGTGATCCCCATTTTATGTCAATATTGCTCTGTTGGAGCTAATGCAAGTCAAAGTCCTGGAAGCCCACATATTCTCCAATTTTACCCTAATTCAGGGGTCTCCAACCACCAGGCTACAGATTGGTACTGGGCCACAGGCTGTCCCAAACTGAGCTGCGGGGGTGGGTGGTGCCGGAAGCCCTGATGGCAGCCTCCTGCCCTCAGCATGCTCCACTCAGTCTGCCCTATGAATGGAGCAAGAGCATGGGCTTCAGACACAGCAGGTGGCCAGGGCCCTCCTCCATGTTTTTTTAACTATGGCAGGGCTCCGCTCCGCCTGTGTGTGGCATGATGCCTCACTACCAGAATCAAACAGTGTGGCTGGCAGGTGACTGGGCCCTTCCTTGTTTTTGAGCTACAGCAGGGCTCTTCTCCCCACCTGTGTGCAATGAGTATCACACTGCCCATATTCAAGTTGTGGCTGGCAGATAGGAGAGATTAAAAAAAGATTTTAGTAAAACTGATAATTCATGAATATATATTGAGAATATTTTAGTAAATCCCACCACCACCACTCCATGCAAAAATTGTTTAGCATTAAAACGGTCCGTGGTGCAAAAAAAGGTTGGGGATCCTTGCCCTAAAAGATTCACTGATACTGATTCACCTTTTAGACTTTACACTGATCTTCAACCGATTTTCAAGCTAAAAATACTTCTCCAATGCACTGTATTTGCCTGTGTATAAGATGTACCCCATTATTACCAAAATAGGCGCTGCAGTGGCTCAGTGGTTAAGAAGCTCACCTTTCTAGCTAAAAGGCTGGCAAGTCAGCAGTTTGAAACCCAGGTACTGCATGATTGATTGAGTGCCTGTTTCTGTCCCAGCTCTTGGGGACATAAAAGGAGCCTCATTTGGGCATTCCCTGAGCATCCTTTCAATCCAGAATAATTTCTGACATGAAATTATTATTATTACCAAAATAGCCCACTATAGACCACTATATACAGTAAAAGACACACTCAATTTTCCCAGTGTATTTTAAGGGGGGGTTGCGTGTGGGTCTTACACCAGCAAATACGGTAATTTGGCAAAATTTGAAAAATAAATAAATAAATAAATAAAAGAGGAGAAATCAAACATGTAATTGTTTCTAGGGTTGTTTTAAACCAGGAGTTCTCAACCTTTTAAAGCTGGGGGCTGGGTCACGCTCCCTTAGACAGCTTCGGGGGCCAGACAGCCATTTTGCCTTTCCTCCATCACATGGCACTTCCTGGTGTGGTGGAGGCAGTGGGGGCCACATGAAATGGTGTTACGGGCCACAGGTTGAGAATCTCTGTTCTAAGCCTAGAAGGTTATTGAGTCAATGTCTGCAATCAATTATTTAACTCAATTTACAATTATCTTAGACACCACTTGCATGTAAGTGGAACTCATTTTTTCTTTTACTTAAAACTATTACCTTAATTCACCAACTGATTGCAATGTGCCATGTAAGATATTTTATTAGCTGCATTGAATATGTTATTAGTTAATTGCAGTAATTATACATTGCATATTAACAGCATTTCAGAAATGAATGGGGGTTGCACATAATATTTTATCATATTGGTAATAAGTTATTTCCAGAGCCTGAAACACGTCTAATATGACATGGTGGCAGAGAGCTATTAATACAACTGTGCCATTACATTCCCACACTGAACTAGCAAAGGTATGCCAGAAAGTGATTTCTAAAATAACATCTTGCCATATGGTACAATGTGAGAAATATGATGAGGGAAATGTTGATAAAGTTAGTTTCATGATAGATTGCACCTTATTTTTAGTTAAGTAGCCTATATATGACATATAATATCCCCCCATCTGTAGTTCATCTGCAAAAAAAATATGGAAGCTTAGGATGTTATAAATGTTGGCCAGGTGGCACAATTAGTTACTGTTCTGAAGCTATCCTCCTGTTAACTAATAATATCATTGCATGTTGGACTAGGCACAGAGATAAATTCCAAGTAGCTCTTCCAACCGGAGAAAACAAGAGAAAACCCAATTAGTAGTGGAACTAACTTACATTTTAAACAACTGTGTACTATTCTCAACAGTTCCTTCACCCAAGGTGCTATAACTCACATTATAGTAATTCATATAATTTTATGTGACCTGGCTGGCACAGCATGTGTGGGGTAAGGGCCAGACAGTTGCTCCAGTCTGTTGGTTCATTTGATCCCCCTCGCTCTGTTTGTCTTGTTTTAACTTTTAAAAAATTGTTTAATCTTTTAATCTTGATTTTATATTATGTTTTTATTGTGTTTTAGGTATTGAGAGTTGTGTTAGCTGCCCTGGGTCTTTTTGAGGAGAGTGGTATAAAAGGTTGCTTAAATAATAAATAAATAATGTACTGAAACATGGATTGTGCCAGATATGCTTCACATTCAAAACCTGATAATCACTATATACAAGCAATAAGTTGTATAGATCATTACAGAGAGTTTTCATTGTTTCACAACACCTGTAAGGCAGTGCTTAGCTGACTTCCTGGGGAAAATGGGTCATGATAGATAGAAGAACACTACTGAACTTTCACATTACATCAGTGCAGCTAGCAGATACATTAAGGGTGAAACCAGACTGTACATTTAGCACATTTTAGAGAAGAAGTATCTTTCAAGTAGTGAAAGACATTTATTTCTCAGAGCATATTATTTTCCATGGTCATATACTTTACCTATAGCATATTTTACCTTTAGAGTCTTCTTCTTCAGGTGCTGTATCTAATCCAGATATTGGTTATCATCATGGTGATAGTCTTCCTGTTCTTAGCTCCTTGGAACATGCCACACCAGTCTCTCAGGTTCTTCAACCATGAAGTCTGTCTATGTCCAGGGCCTCTCTTCCCAGGGATTTTTCCTTGCAGAGCAAATTGGAGTATTCTATATTTTATGTTGTTGCTCATGATATGGCCAAGGTATTGGAGCTTTCTTTGCTTGATGGTCTTAAAGAGTTCTTGTTCTTTATTTATCAGTGAAATACTTCTGTTAGTCACATTTTCAACCCATGATATCCTTAGCAGAGGCATAGAGTGTGGAGGGGGGGCAGCCCACCCCGGGCGGCATTTTTTTGGGGTGGCAAAATTTCACAACAAATAGGGACCCTTCCCCACCACCAGCATCCTGGGCCCCACCCAGAGGGCACCAAATTTGCCCTATGCCCGGGGCAGCAGAAACCAATTCTACATCACTGATCCTTAGCAGCCATCTGTAGATCCACATTTTAAAAGTTTCGATTCTCTTTTCAAATTTTTAGGCAATGTCCAAGCTTCACCTCCATATAGCAACACTGGGAATATGTAACATCTCACTATTGAGATCTTTGTAGTGAGAGTTAGATTTCTACTGCATAACAAATGTCACATTATTAATGAAGGTGGATCTTACTTTTTCTATTTGTATTTTAATCTCTACCTTGGGATCCCAATCCCTTTAGATTGATCATTGGCAATTTGCCTGTCTCATTATCCAGGCATATATTACTCAGGAAATCCTACTGTGGAATTGGGATTAAGTAGTCTCGTAATGACTAGTTCAGGGATGGCCAACCTACAGCCTGGGGGACCATTTCATGTGGCCCACCACCACCCTCACTGCTACTGGAAGTAGATATGTTTATGACAGCTGTAAAACATGCCTGCACATGCATAAACGCTGCCGTAAATGCACCCACAGCTATTGTAAATGCATTTACGACAGCTGCAGATACATTTTACATCAGCGTATACAGTGGGAGGAACCACATGACTGGCCCGCTCAGCTGTCTGGGGTTTGTGGTCTGGCCCACGGCATGAAAAGGTTTGGAACCCTGGGTCTAGTTTGTTTGTTGTCCAAAGCACAGAAACCAAGTAATGCAGATGTATACGAGTACCAACCCAAGTAATCGAATGGCAAGAAAGTTATAGAAACCTATGATGTAAGTGCAATCCAAAAAAACTTTGGAAAGATTTTCAATATTAACTCCCAGAATACCCCAGACTCAAGTGGCTGGGAGATTCTGAAAGCTGTAGTTCAAAATTAAGTTTTCCAAGCTGTTCAAAAGAGTATACTGTGCACATTACTATAAAAAGAGCCTGACTACCAAAGGAGCAGAGTGAAAAACAGACACAAAAATCAGTCTCTCATACTTGCTGTAAACTGACTAACACAATCCTAACTAGAGTGCAGGGGAAGTATATGTCTGTATGATTATTACTATGCAATGCTCTAAGGTTCTCAGGTCTCATTCACATTCTTTAACAGCCTCAATCATATTGGGCTGTCTGCAAGGCTTGCTACTCCTAATTGTGCCTTGCTGACAAGGTGCCTCTCAGTTGCATAATCAGATCCTGGACCAATATTAATTGTGGCCACCTGTCAGTTAGTCACCATTAGCCAAAGTAAATTATGCAGGTCTTAACAAGCATCATTAAGTTTCACCTTGTAAAGAGGTTCTCAATATGATTTCAGGTTTGAAACAAATGAAACCTATTTCAACATACGAAATAAATCTTGGCATCTGCATATAGTCTTTTGTGCATTCAAAATTATTTGTATGCTTTAATCTGTTAAAAATATATTTTTATCCCACAGGAGTAGAGAGAATCAGATTGTCTAAAGCCACATAGTGAATTCATGATAAAAACATTAGTCAAACAAGGGATATTCATATTTCTAGCTTCCTCTCATAGCCACTGTACTATTTCTCTTAGAGTACATGCTTAGCTGACCTTAGAGATATTTCTAATTCAGATACAGTGGATGAAGAGGATCTAAGCAACATTAGTATGCTTATATACATCATTTTATCAATGTATCTGCAAAATATTCACTTTGCCTTTATGGAATTATAATTAATGGATGATAATGATTCCTTAGAATGCCATCTTGGGGTACCTGGGGATATCTTGGATCTCAAGAGTTACTGAGAAGAGAGAAGGCCATATTGCCATTCATTTTTGCCAACCACTTACTTTAAAATTTAAATACAGTTTTGCACAGGATATCTAGGTTTTATTTGCTCATCTCTTTACAGAAAGAAAACTAATATACCTCGAGTTACAAATTGAATGCGTTCCAATGCATTTTTCATGTTATGAAAAATTTGTAACTCGAATTTCTCATAGGAATGAATTGAAAACCAAAATTCATAACTTGAAACATGGTTTCCCATAGGAATGCATTGAAAAGCAATTAATCTGTTCTGGAAAAAAATCATAACTTCAACCATTATTTTCAATGGGTTTTCATTCGTATTATGAAAATTTTGTAACTTGAACCACTTGTAACTCGAGGTACCATTCTAAAACTTCTCAGAAAGCTGCCCATAAACTTGAGTGCATTTTCCTGGTTTATGGAGGATTCAGACTCCATTGTAATAGTTTGATATGTTTTTCCTGTTCCCTCTCATTTCCATCATTTGTCACTACTTACCAAACAAGACTTAACATGGTTTAGAAAAGATACACAGACGTCAGATTTTCTGCCAGCAATTTCTTTTAATATTCCCATTTAAGAGGTAGAAAGGAATCTTTTGATCATGTATTCTAAAGCTCATATGTTCACACTTCTGATCAGTCAGACAATAAGACTTTATATATCTAAAGAAACATTTACAGCAAGAGAGACTCTGATTATCATCGGCTTAGCATATTAATAAGGAAATTGCAATCGGTTGAATTTTTGCCCAGCAGTGATCAGTCTCAAGAAGAAACTCCAGAAGAAACCATAATATCTGAAATATAACCTCAGGAAAGGATGCTCAGTTAAAATGACAGAATTTTGCATGGAGAGATTAGAATGTGCTTATGCTCTTTAGAACTATTATAGAAGCAAGCTAAAACTTCTCCAAAGTAATTCCATAAGAACATTTCTGTTATTTTTGTCTTTCCAACTATTGGGGGGGGGGGGAGACCACATCAAAAAATGTTTAATCTTTGCATATTAGTTTAGAAGCAGTTCCATCTTTTCCCCGTGGCCCCAAGTAGTGGTGGACAGCAACAGTTTCGCACGCCCCTCTGGCTGGAGAGGTAGCAAAATTGGGTGGCCTCTGGGCAGGGGGTGGTGAAATTGAGTGGCCTTTGGGTGGGGTGGTGGTAGCAAAATTGGGTGGCCATGCCCACCTCCCTACCCTGCCCAGACTAACACAGCTGCCATTTAAAAAGTTTTATTCTGTGCAAGCATATCAGAGAGTAAACAAAACAAAAAGACAAAAACATCGTGGCACCTTAAAGACTAACTGCTGTATTTTAATGTGAGCTTTTGTGGATCAAGTCAACCAGCTCTTTGGCTATAAACAGAGATGAGCACTGAACCCTAGAGTTTGTAACAACTGGCTTTCGAGTAAGGGCAACCTTTACCTAATAACAGAAGATCCCTGATTGGTATTCAAATTTGATGTCAGGTTTTGTCCCTACAAGTGGTTCAAGGTCTCCCTTGTTCAAAAGACAGCCATATCTGAATCTAGGGTGCAGTGCTCATCTCCATTTACAGCCAAAGTGCCAGTGCTGCCTGTGTTTGCAGATGTATACAGGGCAATATGGCAGGCATGACTAGATCGCCCATGACATAGGCTCTGCCCACAACATAGGCTCATACCATGACATAGGCTCTGCCTATGGTGTGGTAGCAATTTTTTTTTGCTGCCCACCATTGGGCCCAGGTATCCCAAAACAACCCTAGGCATGACCCTGGGGGTAATGTATACAATGCAGGAGGTTGGTATGGCCATTGAAGGTTGTGGGGTGACATCCTCAGGTGGCAATGTACCTTGTATGGCAAACAGTGCTGCTCTGTCTCCAAGTGCTCCAAATAGTCTTGCTTTTTTTGAGCTAGCTAGATCTCATAAACCTAAGCCTGAGGAAGGACCTACAGACATAGGCACTTGAGGCTTGGGCAGCACTAGAGAGTGAAAACTCAAAAGGTACATTGGGTTAAATAGGCCCCCAATAGTTCCCTCACATATGGTACAGAAGTTTTAAAGAGAATTTGTGTGCAAACTTTAAAATGGTAAATATCCAGGAATAACATACTTGGTATTCACTACATAAGGGGCTGCGGTGGCTCAGTGGTTAAAAAGCTCACCTTGTTAACTGGAAGGCTGGCAAGTTGGCAGTTCAAACCCATGGTACTCCATGACAGATTGAGCATCCATCTCTGTCCTAGCTCTTGGGGACATAAAAGGAGCCTTATTAGGGCGTTCCCTGAGCGGAGTTTCTTCTGCAAAAATCCTTTCAACCCAGAATAATTTCTGACATGAAATTATTATTATTATACTGTATTTTTAAATAACACACCATATTTGTCGGCATATAAGACACACCAGAGTATAAGACTCACCCCATTATTGCCAGAATAGCCCACTATAGGCCACTATATACCATTCAAGATGCACTCAATTTTTCCAGTGTATTTTAATTTTTTTTGGGGGGGGGTGAGGAGGGGTGAATCTTATATGCCAACACATTATGAGTATACATTATGTTTGTTGTTATCACTTGTCATCAAGTGACCCCTAACTTAGGGTGACCCTATGAATAAGATCTCTCAAAAATGTACCATTCTCAAAAGCCTCAATCAACTCTTGTAAATTGAAGGCTATATACTCCTTTAGGCAGTTATCTCCAACTTTCTGGGACATGGGAGTTGCCACATCTTAAAACAAACTAAAGGCAAACCTCTACATATGAATTTAATACATTCCTTGAGGTTGGTTGTCTCTTGAAAAGCTCTTATCGAATTTCCCATAGGAATGCATTGAATGTAATTTCCCATAGGAATGTATTGAATTTTGTATCTTGAATGTATTGAATTTTGTATCCATTAGAAATTTGTATCTGAAATTTGTATTTTTCCTGAGATTTTCAGATGTATCTCGAGTTTTTCTTAAGTCAAGTCATTCTTATCTCGAGGTTTGACTATACAGTAATACCTCGGATAACGTTTACCTCAGATAACGCTAAAATCGCATAACGTTAAGTAATCTGGGGAGGAGAATTGGATCGAATAACGTTAAGGTCCTATGGGATGGATCGGATAACAACCGCTAAAGCCTGTGCGGTTACAATGTATCTATATGGAGCTTTAACGTTATACAATCCATCCCATAGGATTTTAACATGGATCAGATAAGACTAAAAATCAGATAACACCAAGACTTGTGGAACCAAGTCTTAGCATTATCCAATGTTTTACTGTAGTATGCTATTTCAAATGCACATCTATCAAAACTTATACACTAGAACATCGGACGTTATGACTTGGTTCCACAAGTCATTACATTATCCGATTTTTGACGTCCGATGCATGCATCAAACGCTAAAATAATAAAAAAAAAAGCCCTGACTTCAGGGACAATCCACACGGTTTGTTGCTGAAGTCAAACTGACCCTAGGCTAGCGATTGCTAGCCTAGGGTCAGCTTGACCTTGGGGACAAACCGAGCAGTTTGTCCCTGAAGTCATTGCTGTGCTGGATCGAACATAGCCCGTCCCATAGGATTTTAACATGCATTGGATAACACTAAAAACTGGATAACACCAAGACTTGCGGAACCAAGTCTTAGCGTTATCTGAGGTATTACTGTATAGTAAATTTATTAACCTATCAATTTAGATTAAGTAAGCATTCAGGGGTCAATGAAGAAATGTTAACTTGATTGCAATCCATTTCAAAACCATAATTTACTGTAGAATCCTTTCATCTAGGTACACATACCTAGTCAGTGTAATTTTTGTAGCTGTTTTCTGTTAGCCAAGGCAGTAATGTCCAAGTGAAAGTTTGTGACAGTCACTCTTAAAATGTCACCTTAATGCCCATCTGTAAGTCTGGACCTGCACTTGGATTTCATAACTTTCATCTTGAAAAAAGTTTGTTCATAGATTTATCTGGTGCCCAAGACTGTGAACATGCCTGCAGCAAATTTCTTGAGGTTTATAAAGACATCAGGTAGACCATAAAATAAATCTAACGGACACTTTTCTGTGCAGATGCCCTCTGAGATGTTCATTGGCTTATAAATCAATTAGTTCCCTCTGAAAAAAGGTTACTTGCATCTTGTAGTAGCAGTTTAAATTGTTTCTGAAATGTTCTTATTTCCTTTCCATGCTTATGGCAATCAGTGAATCTGTTCTGGAATTCCATCTACCTTGATAGGTAGATGTATTCTTTTAGAAAAAATACCAGGCCTTTTACTCTCCTTTTCCATCCCCACCTCCCAAAATAAGCTAGACACCTCCTGTACCCATCCACATAGCTGCCTTGTCTTCCTTAGACTCTTACATAATCTTCATTATGGTAAAGCATGGAGGGGCAAAGTTGAAAAGACTTAGTGGTACAGGCACTGCCGCTCTGTTGGCAAAGCAACTAGACTGGCCAAAATGCTGGTACAGAGGATAAGACCAAGAGGGGACTGACACGAGAGAACAATGAAGACTAGAAGAAACAATGTTGCTATTTTGATTTTTATGAGAGGATTTTAAGCATGCTTGTGTATATTCTTTACAGAGTATTGTACATCCTTCAATCACCCATATTTACATTTCAAAATATGACACATTTTGGTGCACATTTTAGTCTCCACTCCTTACTTAAATCCCCCACACATACATTTCTGAAAGCTAGATGCATTTTCCCTCATAATGCATTTCAGGAGGAGCAAAAATGCTACTTTTGTCAATATAATTTTGTCAATATAATGGAATGCAACAAAATTCTTTCCCATCTCCTCTTCTGGTTCTTCAGTTGTTAGAATAAAACTCAGATCTCCACTATTACCTACAGTGTCTCAGAGGCTCCTGGGAGAAGTAGACCAGCAACATAAAGCGGGTCATAGCTTTCCATCCGTTACTCTGTAATAGTTATGAACAAAGCAAGTATCTGAGTTTCACTACACTGAAAATCAGAAGAAAGAGCATTTTGTGTAAACAGGATGTGATTTTGCCATTCATCTGAATGAGAAAGCCAAGACAGCTTTATGTTTTCTTTATTGCAAAGGTTTTGCTGCCCCGTGTCTAAACTGTTCTCTGGTAGCCTCTTTGTAAACAGATGGCTATAGTCTCTTTGTTATGTTTTCTGCCTCTGCCTTGGTTAAGATGCACTGCAAAAATCCTGTTTTACACTTATGCCAGGGGAAGATAAATGATATAACCTGCAGTGGAAAATTGTCACTAATTAGCAAGTCCAAATTCCTCATGCACACCAGCCTTTTGTCTTTAAATTACCACAACCAGCAGTTATCATTGATTTCTTTCATTACTGATCCACACTGCTGAATCGCTGCTCTGCCCAGTTCCTTTGCCTGCAATACATTCACAATGACACTTATAAAAGCACAGCAAAATGTTGTGCTTTGCCTTCTTGTAACATATATTTTTGGAAAAATCAGGTATATGGACCTATGCTAGTTGACAGGAGCTGGGGCAGAGGCAGGAGCTCATTCCAATGGGTCTCAAACTGCTGACTTGCTGACCCTCCAGTCATCAAGCTCAGCATCTTGACCACTAAGCCACTCAGCATCTTGACCACTAAGCCACATTAAATTGCAAGTTGAGAATTAGGTGGGTACAAACCAAACAAATCTTATCTACTATATAGGCTGCCCTATTCATTTTAGAAGAATGGGATGAAATACAGCATAGACTCCTTCCCTATATTCTATGAGTCTTTCATGAAAGAAAGAAAAAGTATCTCGAGAACTGGTCAATGTAGCTTAATATAATCTGAATTTATCCAATACAAGTGATAATCATCTTTTGTCAGAATTCTTTATAATACTCTATAAGCCAATGTTAATCAAACGCAAACACAATTGTGATTAGTTTGGATCACATGTTGCTTTGCAATATAATATATCAATGGTGGTGAAACTTGGCACTCCAGATGTTCTTGAACTTCAATTCCCAGAAGCCCTGATCAGCAGGAGTGCTAGCTCCACTGGTGGCATAGTGGTTAAGGCACTACGTTTGGAGACAGGAAAGACGGGTTCTATTCCCGAGACCTGCACAATGGGGGACATGAAAGAAGCCTCATTCTGGCGTCCCCTGCAAAAATCCTTTCAACCCAGAGCAATCTCTGACATGAAAATGAACAAGCAGGAGTACTAACTTGGGCTTCTGGTAATTGAAGTCAAAGAACACCTGGAGTGCCAAGGTGATGTTGTGGGCGGGGCCTTAAAATAAAAAAATAAAAAATAATTTTAAAATTAAATTAAAATAAAATAAAAACACACACACACACACACACACACACACACACACACACACACACACCTCAACCCACCCACCCACCCAACCACAACACAAACTCGTAAATAAATTAAAGAAATAAAATAAATAAAGAAATATAATAAAAAATAAATAAAAATACACTCACCCACCCAAACACCCATCTACCCACTCCAAACACAAAACCTAGGTCACTTACCCTTGTCCGGGAGCAGAAGAGGCGGTGGAGTAGCGGTGCGGCCAGCGTGGTGACCTGGCTCTGCGCCAAGGAAAGGCCCCCGCCACCACCACCTTAAATTTTTTTTCTGCGCATGCGTCAAACCTCTATTTGATGCATGCACAGTTCTATTTCTTACTGCACATGCGTTAAATAGACGTTTGACGCATGTGCAGTAATGGGCAGCCATTTTGGCTGCCCAGTAAATTTTTTACAGAACCGGATCTCCCAGGGTTCTAACAACCCCCACGGAGAACCAATCGTTATGGAAGCTACTGGGTCAGCGGATCCGGGCTGACGCGGTATTATCCCATCACTGCTTATATGCATACTTTGTGCAACAGAATTTCAACTAATATACTTATATATATTTGAAGGCCACTTCAAAAATATTTGGCATGTAAAGGTAAAATATTTTGTAAACAGTTTTCACAATTTTCTGGCTATCTGTCACACACCCAGGAGTACAACTGACTGCATAATTGATCATGTTTCAGTGGTACCTTGCTTAAAGAGCATAATGCGTTCCACAGGATTGCTCTTTAAGCGAGTTGCTCTTAAAGCGAAACACTTGGAAAAAACACTGTCACTGCCATTGTAAGTGACCAATTGTGACTTCTGGTGGTAGTGAGGGATTGTGAGTTTTTGTTGTTGTTTTGAGTTTTTGGTTGTTTTTAGTTGTTAAGTGAGGGTGACCATTCAGAGAAAATTCTGCTCTTTAAGCGAGTTACTCTCTAAGCGAGGCACTCTTTATGCAAGGTTTTGCTGTACATGGACTTGTCTGAATGCACAACACAGAGACAGAACAATCATGCATACCAATTATGCAATTTAGGTTTAGGCTGCACAGATTGGCTTCTGATCATTAATTCTTAAAACCAATAACTTTATCAATAATTCTCTGTGAATTTGATCTCACTAGCACAGAAAAGAGCAGTTGTTTTACCAAATGTGACACAGAATTCTCCATTTAAATTCAGTGCTTCCCTGTGAAATTGCCTAATGGCAGTAGCTTGTTTCTTTAGTAAAATTGTTTTCTTTTTATATCTGCTAACACATTTCTCAAAGAAGATAATTTTGAGCAGTCCTTGTCAAATAACGTTAGATTTAATGGAGCCACACTGCTAGACATAAAGAGAAAACACTGATATTTCTTTCTCTATAATTAGATGTTGCCGTTGATATCTACAACAAAGACCCAGTTACATTGAAAAGTGATTGTTGCCTGGAATGAGGATTGCATTTCCTGGAATCTGTCTTGCCCCTCTGGGTACAGAGTATGCACCAAACAGCCCTGTAACTTCTGATTGAACTGTCATAAATCTATCAGCTAAGAAAGCGATAGAGCATTTATATATTCCTCACTGTCTCTGGTTGTACACATCACATTTCACTATAAAAACAGACATGGCAATGGGATGCTATGGAAAAGCATCTTACCCATTAGTTGTAGCCATGATGATGAAGTGAGGGGCCGTACACCCATCCTGCTTCCCTCACACAGAAGCAAGTGGAAGAGGCTGTTGAATCCTCATAAGGTCA
This sequence comes from Furcifer pardalis, assembly GCA_030440675.1. Lineage (NCBI taxonomy): Eukaryota > Metazoa > Chordata > Lepidosauria > Squamata > Chamaeleonidae > Furcifer > Furcifer pardalis. Next base: position 142,696,153 of record CP126893.1, read on the forward strand.
CCCCACGATCGAGAACAAAGTTTTTGGTGTGTATTGGCTCAGAGTCGGATACGACTAGCTTTCGAGCAAAGGAGACCTAAACTCTCCCAAAACCTGTGAAGAATAAGATGGAATGCCATACTCTTTTTCCTATAAGCCCAGTTATTTTTATTTAATGTTTAGTCTTATATCCCTCTCACGTAACTATACAGTTACTATGGGTGGTGACATAGTTAAGACACATAATATCAAACTTGGAAAAGGTGGTGTTTGGGGGTTTTTTTTGCCTGCAGTTCTCAAAATCCCTCTGTCCACATGGGAATTGTAGTTCCAGAAATTACATTTCACAAGCTGTGTATGATATTGGCATGTCAAATCTCTTGCAGCAAAAACAATGCAAAGCAAAACTCAAGCTAGAGTCAATGGCACATTAAAAATTGATATTTTGCTAGGATACTGGCAGATTTCCCCCCTGCTTTGTGCAGGGCATATTTTTGTTGCATCCTGTTCACTCCTTTGCAATATTTCCTCCAGAACTGGAAGAGGTTGAATAAATTTACCTCAGGAACCCATCAGTTAAACTGCCAATAGCTTTAGTTATTAGCAAAAAAACAGTTGAAGGTCCATTTTTCAAGAAGTGATTGGACAAAATAATAACTATACATTCTGCCTTACATTTCAGCTTCTAGTAGTACTAGAGCAGGGATGGCCATCTTTTTTACATCATGGGCCTGACCACACTCACGGACAACTGAGTGGACCAGACCACACACCCTGAAAGCGGAAGTGGGTGCATTTACAGCTGTCAGAAATGTGCCCACTTCTGTGTTTACGACAGCCATGGGCACATTTGCGCATGTATGGGTGCATTTTATGGCTGATGTAAATGTGCCCACTTCCACTTCTGGGTGCGGTGGAGGCCAGATGGAATGGTGTTGTGGGCCATAGGATGGGAACCCCTGTGCTAGAGACTTGCCATTGAAAAAATGGGGGGAGGGGGGGTTACAGTATGTTCATGTGTTTTAGCAATAAATCTTGTGGCATCCTAAAGTTGTTGTTCTTGTTGATGATAATGATACATAAACTTTTGTGGATTCATTGTAAGATGTTGACTACAGTCCACAAAAGTCTATGCATCACAAACCTGTTAGCCTGTAAAATGCCACAAGCCTTGTTATAAAATAAAATGAAATCTGGGAGCCCACTGCAGTTGATAATTTAAAAAGGTACCAGGTTGCATGCCTGGAATCCATAACTGTATAATATGTCAAGCCTACTTATTATAGGCTGAGAGTATTTGGACGAGTAAAACAAAAAAGAAACAGAAAGAAAGGAGGTAATTATGTTGAAGAAGATGAAGAAGAATGCTTCAAAGTGAGTTCAGAGAGAAAACAACAGAAAAGAACCAACTTTAAAAAAAAGGGTTTACAGTATTTGAAAAATAATTCAATTCCCTAATTGGTCTTCAGGAATAAAAACAAACATTTACTGTATTCCTGATCTACATTCAATTTGAAATACAGTTGTACCTCGCTTAAAGAGCATAATGTGTTCCACAGGATTGCTCTTTAAGCGAGTTTGCTCTTTAAGTGAAACACCATTGTAAATGACCAATTGTGGGGGGGTGGGGGATTGCAAACCCCGATTTATTTGTTAAGCGAGTTTTTGGTTGGTTTTATTTGTTAAGCGAAGCGAACATTCAGAGAAAATTCTGCTCTTTAAGTGAGTTACTCTTTAAGCGAAACGCTCTTTTTGCGAGGTTTGACTGTATATGACTGCAACATTTTGTTTCATTTGATAAGTCCTGCCCCTTTATCAAAGGCTACATTCTTATGATAAAGTTCTATGGCCTTTTATGTCTTCTTATCCCAATTTGATCCAAATGTTGTTGTCATTTAAAAAACCCAACAACACTAAATAACACCAGAATTTTCCCACAGGACCCCTAGATTCATTTTTATACCAGGCCTGCCCAGAAGGCCTAGCTGCAATAACAGCTCCATTGAATGTTCTACATACACATAAAAAAGCATAATCCGTGACTCCAAGCCTATTTTATGAATAACATTGTTAATCATTCCAGCAGGGCTCCCTGTATGGTGCTAATTTAAGAGAAGTGACAATACAAGAGAGGCACTTATTGCAATTACAGGCAATTATGGACGGCAGTTTAGCTGGCCAGTTTCACAGGAGCTGGTGTTGAGCACATTGCAGCTGTAATTGAATAGAAGTTCAAATTGCCTTTCACACTCTGTGGGTAATGGCATTATTCAGGAGGGTTTTAGAAGAGAAAAGGACACCCAAATGAGAAGTGCAGATTGGTACCAAACCTCTGCCTCTGCACTGGTGGAACCAAAGTTCTCTCAAATTATATCTTTAATACAGGGACTCTCAACCTGCGGCCTGTGGGCCAGATGCAGCCCATTGCATAATTTCATGTGCCCCTCCCAATTCCACTGCACCAGGAAGGATTGCATGGTGGAATAAGGACAAAATGACCATCTAGACCCAGAAGCTGTCTGAGGGAGTGTGACCTGGGAACTAGCTTTGAAAGGTTGAGAACTCCTGCTTTAAGATAATTATGGGCAAAGGGCAGTGATGAGATGTTACCGGGTCGGCCTGGGTCAGCCGACCCAGTAGCTCCCATCACGATTGGTTCGCTGGGGGGGGGGGTCTTAGAAACACCGGGCAACCAAAATGGCTGCCTGTTACTGTGCATGCATCAAACCTCTATTTGATGCATGCACAGTAAGAAATAGAAATGTGCACGTGTCAAATAGAGGTTTGATGCATGTGCAGTAATGGGCAGCTATTTTGGCTGCCCGGGCAAAAAAAATTTTTTAAGCGGTGGCAGCGGCCTTCCCTTGGTGCGGTGCGCCATCAGGCCAGTGCACCGCTGCACTGCTGTGCCATTATGGGCAGCCATTGTGGCTGCCTGGAATTTTTTTTAAAAAAAGCGGCGGCGGGGGCCTTTCCTTGGTGCAGCGTGCCATCAGGCCGGGTGGCCATTTTGGCTGCCGGGGGGGGGGATTTTTTAAAGCTGCGGCACGGCCTTTCCTTGGCCGCTGACAGGCCGCTGTGCTGGTTTGCCGCTGTGCCAGCTGTGCCAGCCGTGCCAGCCGTGCCACTGCTCAGCCGCCTCTTCTGCTCCCGGACGAGGGTAATTGACCCAGGGTTTGTGTTTGGGGTGGGTGGGTTTATTTGTGTTTGGGATGGATGGGTGGGTGTTTGGGTGGGTAAGTGTATTTTTATTTAATTTTAATTTTATTTATTTCTTTATTTATTTAATTTATTTAATTTATTTACAGGTTTGTGTTGTGGTTGTTTGATTGGGTGGGTGGGTTGAGGTGTGTGTGTGTGTTTATTTATTTTAATTTTTTTAATGTTAATTATTTTTTATTTTTAAGGCCCCTCCCACAATGTCATGACATCATGCCATCGGCTCCACCCATGATGTCATGATGTCATGATGTCATGACATTGGCCACACCCATGACGTCCATGACATCAGGGTGTGGTAGTAAATTTTTTGTCATCCCATCACTGGGAAAGGGCAGTGATTCCAGAGTTACTGCCATGCAGTACTCATCAGTCTTAGCCAGCATAACACATGATCAAGAATGATGGGAGTTTCAATTTTACAAAATCTGGAAGGTCACCTTTTTCAGAAGAACCAATCATCCTTTTTTCTGTAGGTATTTCTAACTCTTTGCCTTCTGTAATGCAGAGAGTGTATCAAAAGAATAAGGTGCCTAAATTCACCTTATTATGTTGTCTTTTCCCTGTACTAGGGGTAGATTATAATTTCATCCATTTTCTTTTTTTAAAAATATATAAATATTTTATAGGTATTAAAAACTAAATTTAAGAGAAAGTAAAAATTAAACGGAGAAAGCAAAAATTCAGGAGAAAGCAAAGATTACCACACAGGATTTTATTTGAATTTTTAACTTTTAAAAGTCTGGCTTTTATTCAATTTCTCGTGGTTCTAAACAGAACCTTTTAGAGACCGAGTATCCAAACTCACCTTCACCACAGACTCAACAGGCTGCCGTCTGTGCCCCATGCTCACACCGCATGTACCCCAGACAGGGGAGGGAGGAAGCGCTCCCATTGGGCTGCTGGGCAGAGGACTGGGGCGAATTTTGTGCTGGGGGGAGGGAGGAAGCACTTCCACTGGGCTGCTGGGCAGAGGGACAAGTCAAAATCTATGTTGGGGCGATGGCACATGATGGCTCTGAGTGCCCCCTCTGGCAGAGTTGCCACCTCTGTTTTTTGTTTTCTGGATGGGCTTCCTCTCTTTCTTTAGCTTTATGGCAAGCAAATACAACCATACTCTGTCCTTTTTGGAAACAACTCCAACAATTGTATTTGATCAGCAGGGAATCATTCAGTCAGGTAGGCACATATGCATAAGAACTGACTAAAAAGAAAATGAGATTGTTTGTTTGTTTATTAAATAAGATGTGTGGGCAAGCGACAGATGCATTTTTTTTGCCTGCATTGTAACTTATACAATTTTAGTAATGACTTACAGAGCAGACATATTTTAGGTGGTTTGGAGGCCTCCAAATTGAATAGCCTGTGATCAGAACAATTTGCAAATTCAAGAAGAAGCGGAATATGAGGAAGAAGGGATCTAGGAATATAGTTGTAAAAACAACTGTAAAATTATTTCTTAGGAGGGTTTCAAGGAACATCTCATCTTTCCGGGTATCTATGCTTAGGCAAAAAACAAACAAACCTAAGATCAGACAAATGCAATTCTTGATCAAGAGAATCAATCAAACATACCCAATGAGGGTTGGATCAGATAGCTTGATACTAAGCAAGCTTCATACATTGTAAAATTAAATACATTAAAAGGTCTTCCCACGTTCCCACATATTATGATTTAATGGAGTCTGTTGTGAAATGCTTAGAGTCCTACAGAATGTTAAATTATTTCCAAGGCCTCTTAAATATGGAAATGATATACGAGAACAGTTTATCTTTATTGCCTTGTTAGGAAAGATCCATGGGCAGGAGACCAGATGCCTGATAGGTCTAGCTTTCAGAAAACATTGTGGTGGAGTGAGTTCTTAGATCAGCACACTTCTAACCAGAAACAAAATTCACTATGATATATTATGCTCCATTATAGAATATCCAGTACTACTGTGGCATAAGAGGTGGGAAGGCTACAATGTCTATTTCCCCCCAAATGGGGTGACAAAACCTTCTGTAAATTTTCTGTCTCCTCCACAACAAAGATTAGTGCTCAAGTGATTAAAAAATGGCAGGATGAAAAGAAACATGGCATGAAATTCCAGTATCTAAATCTACAGTATATGCCTGTACATAAGAATATAACTTGTCACAATCGTTGAAAGTTTTGTCACATTGATTTGTATATTTATGATCTTTTTTTATTTGTGAGAGCATTCCACAATTTAAAATCATGGATGTATATTAAATATAGGTAACAATCAAAACAAAACAAATTAAAGTGATAAAATAATTACAATATTTTCCACCAGAAACAGGCTACTTCAATTGCATTTACTAGATCTTTTGTACATGTAGTGAAGCATAAATTGCATGCACATAAATACTGCACTCATTGAAATTCTCTGCATTCACAGAAATTTGTCCTGAATCTAAGTAGGCCCATTTTTCTTGATCACTGGGGAACAGTGATTTTGGTGCCTCACAATTTTCACCTATTTCTGGCTGTATTTGGGTCACTGATTCCAAAAATGCTTTCAGTTATGCCCCACCAGCTCTAGCTTTTTAGATATGGCTTATTCACATTAGGTCAATCTAACCATACTGGTTGCATATATAACCAGAGGCGTAGCAAGGGTGTAAGCCACCCGGGAGTGGAGTGAAATTTTGCCGCCTCCCCAAAAAAATTTACGCCCACCCAAACTTTTTTGGCCCACCCAAATATTTTCCAACCCCCCAAAATAAGTATTATTAAAACAATCAATTTACGAATGGTGAGGCAAATACAAGTGTAGTCATAAGAGCAATGTATAATGACATCATCGATATCTCATGAACTAGAGCTGCTAGAACAAAATGGATGGCCTTTTCGGAATCAGCCGCACAAAAATGCTCGAAAGCAGTTGAAAATTTTTAGGCACCAAGAAAAATTTTTTTTTGTTCCCTAGTAGTGTTATTCTTTGCTCTTCTTACTTTGCTTCAAAGTCTATTAAATGACTTCCAGATGGTCTAGCCTAGTGTTTTCCAACCTTTGGTTTTTGGACTTCTATTTCCAGAAGCCTAAGTCAATTCCCCAAATGTTGATCAAAAGCCAATGTACTGACTTATGCTTCTGGGAACTGAAGTCCCCCTGTGGGGCATGTGCCCATGGTGGGAACCACTGGTGAAACTAGAACCATGTCCTGGTGGCAGAAACTCTTTGGCATTCATCCATTTGGCAAGGTGTGTCTGACAATATTTAGAGCTTGAGAAGGTGTATGTGTGGGGGGGGAGTACCCACCCGGAGGTAAGTGCAAAAAATCTATACCAACTTTATGGTATATTCTACACCTCACATTTATCAGGCTCTATCCTTGCAAGCAATCCAGAAGTTAACAAAGCTGAACTTTATAAGGCGTGCATTTAGGAATTTGCTGCAGCTGAATTGACTGTGTCCTCTGTGGAAATCATTTTTACCTTGCTGCTATCATTGAATTGATTCACATCCAGATGTCTAATGTTTGTTGTTTTCTGTATTTTTATGTTAATGTTCATTTATTTTTAGGGTTTTTTCTCTATGTATTTTTATATACCGGTATGTATTTGTTAGCGACCCAGGATGCATAGATAGATAGATAGATAGATAGATAGATAGATAGATAGATAGATAGATAGATAGATAGATAGATAGATAGATAGATAGATAGATAGATAGATAGATTTCTATCAATCTGATACCAAACAAAATCTATTAGTCTTTAAAGAAATGCAAAATGTTTTTTATCACAATAACATTGCTACTTGCCTAAAAATTTCTTAAACTTAGATCCAGCCAGACATAAGGACTTAATTCACTATTATCAGATCCTTCATATGTTTTTATGTTGATGGGGATGATGGTAGTTGTTGAAAACTCCAGATGTGAAAGTCAAAATTGTGAGTTCTCCTGTATAATACATGGGTACTTTTTTACATAACGACTAGCAAAGAGTGCTTAATAGCAGGCTCTTTGAAAGGCTCATCTCTATTAGTCATTTTCCCCAGAAGAGATACTTTTTTAGGTTGTCACTACATTTTACATATTGAAGGCAACTTTCTGTTTTGGTTTAAAATTCATGAAGCTGTTTCAGTGGGTGCACAAGGGGCTTTCCTTCCTTAGAAATGCTCTCTGCATCTGCCAGTTGATTGCTTGTGTACTGGTTCTCAATATTACAGACAGCTTAAAACATATAAAATGTATGGTTTTTATGCATTTGGTAGGAGAGGTGTCACAAGAAAGGATTTTTTAGGAGCAGAGGGAATGCAGAATTATACATGTGCAGAAGCAGTGTGGCTCATTTTATCCCAGAAGTGAAACTTTCCAATCTTAGATGGGGCAAAAGATTGATATTCATGTTCTTAAAAATAACTCAATTTTTTTAAAAGATTAGTTCTTTCAGATTTCATATTTGTTGACATGCAAAAGCTTTTGGAAATAATCTGAAATCTGTCAATGAATACCATATGCTCAGAAGGTAAAAACAACAACAATTCACCACCACCACCACCACCCCATAAAAAATCCAAAGCTTGAGAAGTTTCAGACAAGGAAGATCTAGGTAAGGTGGTGGGAGGAGTCTAGGAGCTGAGGTGAAAAAGTAAGTCTTCTGAGCCTGTCATGTTTTATATTGATTTCATGTCGGATTCCACAACTTTTTTCTACTCTGAATTCTATTTGATAGACTTCATGTTCAATGAGACTAAAGGTATGAACAAAAAAATCCAGGTGAACTACACCGTGGCAGTATGCAGGAGAGGAATAACTTCTTGATTCATATTTCTTTGTAGGAAAAAAACCACACACACACCAATATTTCACTAATTAACTGTTCTCAGCAGTTTGAGACCCAAGTGCTGCATGACGGAGTGAGCTTCCATCTCTGTCCCAGCTCCTGCCAACCTAGCAGTTTGAAAGCAAGACATTGCAAGTAGATAGATAGGTATCACTTCGGTGGGAAGGTAAACAGTGTTCTGTGTACTCCAGTGTCTAGTCATGCCTGCCACGTGTCCACAGAAACATCTGCAGACACAGACAGCATTGGCTCTTTGGCTATAAACAGAGATGAGCACTGAATCCTAGAGTTGGATTTGACTGGCTTTTGAGCAAGGGCGACCTTTACCTTTAACATTAACACAATAGGATCAGAAGACTGAATTTTAGTTTATACATCTTATGTAATGGTTATGTAATGATCCCTGGGAAGAGAGGCCCTGGATGTAGATGGACTTAATGACTGAAAAACTGGAGAGACTGGTGTGGCATGTCCTCAAAAGTTAAGAACAGGAAGACTATCACCATGATGATAGCCAATATCCGGAATGGATACAGCACCTGAAGAAGAATGTAATGATTCACCATATCACCTTTCAACTTCACCACCCTCCTGCCAATGTTTGTACGGGCCACTTCCCATATGATTCCAGATTTTCTATCACATGATTTCAATTTACAAAGAGAGATGCTATGGAACAAAAGTGGTGCAAGGCACTGGAGCTTTAACGGAAGTCAGAATTTAGGTACAGCTTGCTTGTGATGCTGCCTCCACGTGGCTGGGATTCTAAATGGTTGCCATCCTGCTGCAAATCACACATAGCAGGATAACATAAAACTATTTGCCAGACATATTTTTTTAACCACACACACAAATTCACTTGTTTAACATTTCTTAGCATACTCTGCAATATTTTCTGCAACAATCGTATCTGATGGTTATAGAGCTAGGATTATTTGTTTAATCTTCCTCTTTCCTGCTTACATATCCTTCTGGCCTTTTACCCTTTAAAGCAGTTCTCAACCTTTTAAATCTGGGGGCCGGGTCACTCTCCCTCAGACAGCTTTGGGGGCAGACAGCCATTTTGCCTTCCTCCACCCAATGGCACTTCCTGGTATGGGGGAGGCAGTGGTCCCCCCACATGAAATGGTGCTGCGGGCCACATTCTGCCCACAGGCCACAGGTTGAGAATCCCTGCTTTAAAGGATTAGGGTTAAAGGAGCCTTCTCAAAGAGTGGAAACCATTGCGAGTACACTTGGGCATCCCCCGGGGCAACAGCATGCAGCCAGCTAATCCTTCCTATATTGAAGTATTGCACTGTAAAACTCTTAATTGAGAGGGGAGTAGTACGGAAGGCCAGAAGGCCAAACATGACAAGCTGCATGCCGACCATGGTTAGCATTGCAGCCTAAAGAAACACACTTCTTCACGCCTCATTAATGTCTATATATGTACGTATGTAATCACTCCTCATTCACTAAAGAAGCACATTCACTCATTTCTCCTTTTAAACATCTTCTGAATATTAGCCTGGTTTTATGAGCTCCATTCACATTTTGAATCTGTGCATAGAGAGGAGACAGCCCACGTCAATGCACTTTTTATAATATGGGTAACCCTGCGAACAGCCAAATAGAGTACAGTGGAACCTTGGTTTACGAACATCTCAGTTAACATAATTTTGGGTTTATGAATGAAAATCCATTGAAAATAATGGTTCAGTTTACAGAATTTTTTTTGGAACAGATTAATTGTTTTTCAATGCATTCCTATGGGAAATGGCATTTTGGTTAATGTATTTTTGTTTTCAATGCATTCCTATGGGAAATTTGGTTTTCAATTTTTTTGTAATATGATAAGTCCCAGAGAACGCATTAGTTTCTTAACCTGAGGTTCCACTGTATAGTTATTCCACTGGGGGACTGTGGTGGCTTAGTGGTTAAGACACTAAACTTGATGACTGGAAGGTTGGAAGGTTAGCAGTTTGAGACCTGAGTGCTGCACAATGGAGTGAGCTCCCATCTCTGTTCCAGCTCCTGCCAAGCTAGCAGTTCGAAAGCAAGAAATTGCAAGTAGATTCAATTTAATTTAATTTAATTTTCACATTTGTATGCTGCCCAATCAGGGAACCTGACTCAGGGCAGCTCACACAATAATTAAACAATATATGCAGTAAACCAGTCATAATTAAAAGCAAAAAAAAAAAAAACCAACCCACGAAGATTATTAACAAAAACCAAAACAAAATAAATTAGAAGGTTAAAATATTAAAAAGTGAAAAGATTAAAAGAGAGAGTATTTCAATGAGTTAGCCAGAAGTCTGGGGCTACCACACCACTGGTGCCCCACACCTGCCCTGCCAGCCATGTCTTTAATCCTTTCCTGAAGGGCAGCAACTCCGTCTGGAGGTGCAACTCAATTGGCAGGAGGTTCCATAGGGATGGAGCAGACACTGAGAATGCCCTCTTTCCTCTAGCTGATGGAACAATAAGAGAGCCTCTCCGGTCTCCTCTGGTGGGACGGGCAGATGTTTTCAGGGTAAATAGGTACCATCCAGCATCTAGTCATAATCATAGAAACATCTGCAGATGCAGATAGCACTGGCTCTTGGGCTGTAAACAGAGATGAGCACCACACCCTAGAGCTGAATACAACTGGCTTTCAAGCATGGGTGAATTTTAACCTTACCTATTCCACCAGGGGTGTCCTAAATGTCACACACAGTAGTAGGAGATGCAACCCTAGGCAGCCAAACTAGCAGTAAACTAATTTACTAATACGTATATGTGTATTATATTAATTGAAACATATTGCTTTCAATCCCACATGACATAGTTTAGGAGAGATTTGTATGAACTATGCCTTTGAATGTCTCAATTAGTTCTATCTACCACTAGACTTGAATCAGCTACTGATAATCACTATGTAGGTTAGGTAGAAAGAACTAAGAAAAGAAAGCCAATTGGGGGAGGGGGACCGCATTGTTTGAAACAGAGTGCTGGGTAGAGGATTACGGATATCTTAGACCACCAGAAAGACAAACAAGTGGGTCATAAACCATATCACGCTTGAACTCTCTGTCAGACAACTGGCCGTCTTACCCTGGGGGCGCCTCCCCTTGCATTCCAGAGAATCAATCTCTTTATGGGAACTTCCACCACCACCACCCCTCTGGTAAAAGAGCTGGGCTGCAAAAAGAACTCTTACTGTACTCAGGCAATGAAGCAAATTGGGGAGTGTTTGGTAGCTAGCCTTCTGGTGTGTGTGCAATTTAGCTTCAATCTTCAAGCGAAAACAGTAGGTTTATTGTAGTAAGTTTCTTAAAGGATATTCCATAGAGAAAACATAAATAAAGTCCAGTAACATTAGTCAGTCCACAGACAGTCCAAAATAAAACCAAGTACAGTCCTAGGTAATCATGATGAAAACAAAAAGAGAAAAAAAATCCCCTGGCCTTGTTAATGGTAAGCCATCCCAAAACGAACTATCTGTTCTCTCCAAGATGGAGATTCTTGAGTCAGGTGGGGTACCCCCTAACCAATCAGGGATAGCTTTTACTGAAACAGCAAGTTCCCAAAACATGGGAACATGTTTACACACGTGTAGAGACCTATAGACATAACAGGATAGAACTCGGCAGGTTTTGAGATAAAGCTTATGCTGAACTGGAAAAAAAGCTGTCTTGTGAGACAGTCTTGTAACACAGAGAGGAAATGATTTTTGAGGCCTAGTGAAACTAGGTCCCCTCCATGCTTTGGGAATGTTAGGAAAAAGATGTCGTCTCATGACACTCTAAAAACAAAAATGATGAAATGCAGGCTATTGTGCTTTGGGTACATCATGAGAAGATAAGACTTGCTAATAAAGCAATAATGATAGGACAAAATTAAGGCAGCAGGAAAACAGGAAGACCAAATTTGAGTTGAAATGACTTAGTAAAAGAACCCACTGGGTTGATTTAGAGAGAGTGAGCAGGACTATTATCAATAGAACATTTTGGAAGTCACATGTTCCTAAGGTTGTCATGGGGTGGAGGTGACTTGACAACACATAAGAACAACTATCTAGAGATTTAGCCTGCTCTAGTGAGGGGAAAAAGTAGAGGGAATGTGGCAATGCATGTATTCAAATCTTGTACCCAAAGTCTCAACCACAGTGTCCATGACCTTGGTTGAGATGGAGATTTGTAGAATGCTCCTATAAACATTTGCTTGAATGTGAGTAGAGGTCTCCACATGACAATATAATTTGCAAACCCAAGGTTTCTGATAATACAGAAACATCTACTTGCACTCAGATGAATACATGGAGTCCTACCCTTCTGGTCTTCCAACTCAGGATTCCAGAAAGAGGAATGACTGAAGGGTACCAAATGAAAGTATTGAGCTTGCCAATATCTACCGACACCAACTTTCTACTTTAATTCTCCAGTGGGCCTGGTTAATCTGATATGGACTTTTACTTGATTGTTTCTGCAAAACAAGTTTAATAGCAGGCAGAGACAGCCTGGACATTTGGGTGCATAGCTTCCTCAACTTCTACATGCTTTGGCCTGAAGCAATGCAAGATAGAGGCTAGCAGACAATGTGCATTGGTTGGTTGGTTAAATTTATACACCACATTTCTAGCCAGAACAGGGTGTTGAACAACAAGGTAAAACCATATAAATAAGTACATTAAAACACAATAACATAAACAGAATAAAAATAAACTGGCATAATAAACTGGTATAGTCATGGGTCTTCAGCTAGGGAGAGGGAGAATGTCTCTAAAAGTCTCTCTATAAATTTCATCTTTGACAGTTCTTTGGAACTCCCTGGAAGAAGAGAACTAGGTGGATATTCAATGGGAGGGCATTACACATCACTGGCACAACCATTGAGAAGGTCCAGTTCCTTCCAGGCCTCCCTCAGGCGAGGATCTAAAGCCTTAATACAGGGGTGGCCAAACTATGGTAACTGAGATGCAATATTCTGGTTCTACATTTTGAATTATAAAACTGCAAGTTTGCCTCATTTTTATCTTGTGTATCCATAGCTTAGAAACAATAAATTTTCTCTGTCCATATCACTTCCTGCTATCGTTTTCAGAAGTGCTCCTAATCTCAGCATCTCAACAAAAATTGAAAATACTGTACATTCAAAGAATTATCATTTTGGATTTGTTTTCAGCTTCTTCATGTTCAAATGTAGCTAATCCTTGCTACAGCAATGGTTGCTATATTACTGCATGTGTCCTAAATTTTGAGTTCTAGCACTCATATTTTTTGTTCCCACTAAATCTATTTTCTTTCTTTATTTAAAAAAAGACAACCTTATAGGCATAATGCTAAAACCCTCAAGGGGCTTGAAAAATTATCAAAGATGCTTACTGCCTACTATGAAAGTGAGTTCCATTGAATTAATTTGTGCTTATTATATAACAAATTGGATTGCCACATCTGCAGAATCCCACTCCCTGAGATTCCAGGGCTGCAAACTGCTTATGATCGCATTTTATCTTGTAAGCCGCCCAGAGTCGGGTATACCCGATTGGGGCGGGATAGCAAATGTGAGTAAATAAATAAATAATAAATAAAACTGAAGTCAGGGGCTGAATTGTTGTCATTTCACAAGAGGGGGCCCTTGTGAGGTCGAAGAGCTTGGTCTTGGTCACAGAAACATGGCAGGTACCAATTGGTTGATATTGCTCGTTGTAGAAATTGGCAAGAGGAAATCTGGTTATATGTGGTCAGAATTAGGCAGGAAGAGAGCAGCTAGATGGGTAATATGACAAACAAGAATCAGGAGAAGCCCCTGCAGTTGGTTAGAGGACTAAATGGACTAGGAAGCTACAATAGGTTCTCCCATAATGGCTTCACCCCTTGCTGCTTTATATAGATAAAATATGATGGTGTAGGTTTCTTCCAAGCTCTACACCAGGAGTTCTAAACCTTTTAAAGCCAGGAGCTGGGTCACGTTCCCTCAGACAGCTTCAGGGGCTGGATGGCCATTTTGCTCTTCTTCCACCACATGGCACTTCCTGGTGTGATGGAGGCAGTGGGAGCCACATGAAATGATGCCACAGGCCGCAACTGGCCTGTGGACTGCACATTGAGAATCCCTGCTATACACTGCTGCAAGGCCTTGTGAAAAGCTAATTGCTAACCTGGAAGGAGTTTCCCCCACCTTATCCCCAAACCCTCCTTTGCTCTCTTCAGGGCTTTTGAATGTGGAGAAGAACAAACTATTGCTCATATGATACAATGCACACAGTGCCCCTCAACGTGCATTGAGGAGGACCTAATGCTGGCAACAGGAAATATTGTTGATGTGGCCTGATATTGGGCAGATGTCATCTAGTTCCTGTTTGCTTCATATATGTTGGTATTAGCTTTGTATGCTGTTATTGTATATGTTTTTCAGTGATGGGATGTCAAAAATTCTACTACCACGCCATGACGTCATGGACGTCATGGGCGTGGCCAATGTCATGACGTCACGACGTCATGGGTGGAGCCAACATCATGACATCATGACGTTGTGGGCAAGGCCAAAAATAAAATAAAAATAAAAAAATAAACACGCACACAGACCCGTAAATAACTTAAAGAAATAAAATAAAGAAATAAATAAAATAAAAATTAAATAAAAGTACAACCACCCACCCAAAACACAAATAAATCACCCACCCACCCTAAATATAAAAGCCTCACTTACCTTCCTTGGCGCTGACGAACCTCCATGTGGCCCGGGGCCACCTGGCAAGACACGCTGCCCCCGACTGCGGCTGTTTCCTCCTACGAAGGCCGTGGCCGGCCCTGCAGCCGCCGGCCACGGCCGCCACAGCCGCCTGCAGCCTCTGGCCAGCCACCGAGCTCCCACGGGCATGTTGGTGTCTACGTGGGCCATCCGCCGCCGCCGCGCCCTCCTAGGGACTGGGGCCCGACAAACCCCCATGCCCTGGGTAAGCCTGGCGGGGCTCGCCACCACCCCATCCTCCTCCGCCGGGAGCCTGCATCTTCCTCGGGGCGGAGCCTTTTCGGCCCGGCTCTGGCGGCGGCCACGGGCGGCCAGGGTCTGCGGGGAGCAGTGGGTATGGTGGCGGCTGCCGTCCCCATGCCGCACCGCCTCCAGCTTCCTCCTCCGCCAGGCGCCGCAGCCGGGCTAAAAAGGGACCGGCCCAAGGAGGAGGCTACAGGGATGCAGGCAGGTCCGGCGGCGGCGGCATGGGGTGGCAGCTGCAGGCACCCAGTCCACAGGCACCCGGCGGAGGAGGAGGCGGCAGCGGTGCGCCGCGTGTCCCCAGGGCATGGGGCTTGTCGGCAGCGGATGGCCCAGGCAGCCCTCAACGTGTCGCGGGGGAGGTGCCCTCCTCAAAGGGCTGGTGCCGCCGCCGCCGCCGCCGTCCTGAAAGCAGTAAAACAATTTTTTTTAAATCGGAGCTAAAATGGCTCCAATTGACTGCGCATGCGCAGAAACTCAATCTGACACATGCGCAATGCGTCAGATTGAGTTTCTGCACATGCGCAGTCAATTGGAGCCATTTTAGCTCCGATTTTTTTTAAAAAAAATTTCTTTCGGTGAGGCGTCCGGAACCGGACGCCTCAAAAGTGGACTCCCCTCACGGAGAACCCTCCGGAATTGGTCCTACCGGTTCCAGGGATCCGTCTGGAACCGGGGACATCCCATCACTGATGCTTTTTGGTGCCTCTGACATGAATAAAAGAAGGGCTTGTGAAACAGTGAGTAAGCTGCAGTACTGCAGTCAGAACTCTGCTCACAATCTGAGTTTGATCCCAATGGCCTCATGTTTGACACAGCATTCCAAGATTGGTAAAATGAGGACCCAAGATGTTTGGGGCAAAAATGCTAATTATTTTGTGAACTACCCAGAGAGAGCAAGAGAACTCTAAGCAGTATGAACCAGTACATAAGTGTAATTGCCAAATTACCCCCCCCAAATAAGAATAAGAATAAGAATAAGAATAAGAATAAGAATAAGAATAAGAATAAGAATAAGAATAAGAATAAGAATAAGAATAAGAATAAGAATAAGAATAAGAATAAGAATAAGAATAAGAATAAGAATAAGAATAAGAATAAGAATGCACCCACTGGCTCTGTCTATCGTGTCTCCTTTACTTCTCTTTATTTTTAATGCTCTAAAATGTCCAAATAAATCTTGCTAAGCCAATGAGTCCTGGTATCTGCTGGTATTGGGTGGAGATGGGGATCAAATGCCAAGGTTTTAAAGTCACTTTGTACAGAAAAGCAAACATTTTTCTTGATTGCCATGTACCTTGCACTTTGTCTCTCCATGTGGAGACCTGGACCCAGTGGTGGGGTGTCAAAAAATTTACTACCCCGCTGTGATGTCATCACAGTATGGGTGGAGCTAATGTCATGACATCATGATGTCATGGGCGGAGCCAACATCATGACATCATGACATTGTGGGTGGGGCCAAAGAAAAATAAAATAAAAAATAAAATAATAAAATAAAAATAAATGTGCGCGCACACACACACCTCAACCCACCCACCCACCCACCCACCCACCCACCTACAACACAAACCCATAAATAAATTAAATAAAATAAAAAAATACGTTAAAATACACCCAAACACCCACCCACCCACCCCAAACACAAATCAACCAGAGGTTTTCAACCAGAGCTTAAAGCTTATTCTGGCTAATCTTTCTCACACTAGGTCAGATGGTATATGTGATATAATGAACTGACTGGCTGGCAGTGGTGGGATGTCAAAAATTTTACTACCCCACAGTGATGTCATCACAGTGTGGGCGGAGCTAACATCATGATGTCATGATGTCATGAGCGGAGGCAACATGGACAGGGCCAAAGAAAAAAAATAAAAATAATTTTAAAAATAAAATAAAAATAAGCACGCACACACAAACCCACAAACCCACCCACAACACAAACCCGTAAATAAATTTAATTAATTAATTAATTAAATAAATAAAATAAAAATACATTAAAATACACAAATCAACCAGAGCTTTTAAATCAGAGCTTAAAGCTTATTCTGTCTAATCTTTCTCACACTAGGTCAGATGGAAGGAACTACAGTACGAACTCACCACAGATTGGCTTCATTTTGGCACTTTTCAACTTTCAACAGTTAAAGAAGTTAGGTACTAAGTCTTTGCCTAACCAGTTCTCTAGAATAATATGCCTTAATGTAAATGCAAAACAGCTGTACCTCCTTAAGGGTTCTCCACTTGGAACAGCAATTGGAATGGCACAAGTGTAGCTTATTGATGAGGTAACTCCAAGACTTTGCTTAAAAACCCCAAGCCAGGCTGCAGGCCTGCTGGCCACTAGGCCTTTTTAGTAACTGTGGTAGTACGTCAATATAGGTAAAGGTATTAAATACACATTAAAATACACACAGACACACCACATCCAAAGGTGAGTCGCTTACCCTGGGGAGCAGGATATAGGGAGCTTCAGAGTAGCAGCTTCTCTTCCTCCTCCCTGCTTGGGAGGACAGCAAGGAGGCTGTGCATATGTGCCAAGCACGTAGGTGTCCATGCACACCAAGTGCTTGGTGCACATGCGCAGTGGGGGAACCAGTGAAAAGGTAAGCCCCAAAGGTGGTTCCCCCAAAAAAGCTGCTACCGGTTCTCCGGGACACTGGGAAAAGTTACTACCGGTTCTGGTGAACTGGTGCAGACCTGTTACATCCCATCACTGCCTGGACCTAAAGAAACATACCCATTTCTTAAGACTTCAGACAGCACCATGAAATGTGATTGAACTGATGACTGCTGCTAAGAAGTGCATTGGCCACTATGTTATATAATAGCTATATTAATGATCAGGGACTGTGGTGGTCTAGTAGTTAAGATGCTGAACTTGACAACTGGAAGGTTGGCAAGTCAGCCGTTTGAGTGCTGCATAATGGAGTGAGCTCCTGTCTCCCAGCTCCTGCCAACCTAGCAGTTTGAAAGCAAGAAATTGCAAGTAAATAAATAAGCACCACTTTGGTGAGAAGGTAACAGCATTCTGTGCACTCGGGTGTCTAGTCATGCCTGCCACATGTTCACAGAAATGTCTGCAGACACAGAGAGCACTAGCTGTTCAGATGTAAATGAAGATGAGCACCAAACCCTAAAGTCGGATTCATCTGGCTGGCAAGGGTGACCTTCACCTTTATCTAATGGTCTGACAATGCTGACATTCCAGTCATCAAGTTCAGCATCTTGACCACTAAACCACAGCAGTCCCTTTTGTCTAACCCCTTGCATGAAAGCTGACAGTCCTGATATCACTCCCCTCTTGAGTGTTTCCTTTCGTCTTCTTTGTGGTGGGGTACAATGGCTACGTGCCAAAAAAGTTAACCTTGTCCCAGTATTTCTGAACCTGACTGTATGTTTTGCTTGCTATTGTTTCAATCTCCATCAGAACAAAACAAGAAATGTTAAGTATATCTTGATGAGGCAATCTAATTGCTCACACAAGCCATTTATCCAGGACGTGTTTAAGATACTTTTGAAAACTGCATTCTGACTCTCCTCTCTTACTATGCAACACACTTGATGCCTCACCAGAGACAATACAGGAGAACCATAATAAGTCATGAAGTGCAACAGTGCATGAGAATGCATGACTCCTAGTTCATTACCTCCTGATGTTATGACTTTGCTACTAAATACTCAGGCCATAATTAGAAGACTCAAGGTGCTGCATTATCTCTTAATGAAGCCCAATTAAGAATCATTAACCTTTGACCTACTTCTTCATCAATTATGGACAGAAAGCAGTCCTGGGAAAACATCCCTGAAAAAGGTGAGCTGAAAGGAAATACTGTATACAGTGGTACTTCCCTTAAAGAGCATAATGCGTTCCACAGGATTGCTCTTTAAGCGAGTTTGCTCTTTAAGCGAAACACCACTGTAAATGACCAATTGTGTGTGGGGTGGGGGGATTGCAAACCCCAATTTATTTGTTAAGCGCGTTTTTGGTTGGTTTTATTTGTTAAGTGAAGCGAACATTCAGAGAAAATTCTGCTCTTTAAGGAAGTTAGTCTCTAAGCGATGCGCTCTTTATGCGAGGTTTTACTGTACTGGTTTGAAGGAGTTAAAGATGATGTCTCTGACAACAGCTTTAATTCAACCTGTGCAACAGAGTACTTTTGACATATTGATTGATGAATGAGAACAATATATGAGCTGTCATGCAGGCTGAACATTTACAGTGATTTATGCTGAATAATTTGTTTTTCTGCATGTGCAGCTATTGCTCTATGTTATCAATATAGTATATTGATGTAAAACATTACTTTCCTAATAAAATATGCATTAGCCGTGCATTTGATTGTCCTTATTTGGAGTTTGGTCATAGATACACATAGATACAAGCCAAGGATTTGTGGTAGTGGTGGAGAATCATAACAATAAAATAACAAGAATCTGGGAAGATTGGTAGGTCCTCCTGCCTTTGTTGTCGTTGTTATGATCCTTCAAGTTGGAACCAACTTATAGCAAGCCTAACAGGGCTTTCAAGGTAAATAACATATTTTAAGGAGGGTCTCCTCTAAGATTGTGGTACAGTTGTACCTCACTTAAAGAGCATAATGCGTTCCACAGGATTGCTCTTTAAGCGAGTTTGCTCTTTAAGTGAAACACCATTGTAAATGACCAACGGGGGCGGATTGCAAACCCCGATTTATTTGTTAAGCGAGTTTTTGGTTGGTTTTATTTGTTAAGCGAAGTGAACATTCAGAGAAAATTCTGCTCTTTAAGCAAGTTGCTCTTTAAGCAAGGCACTCTTTATGTGGGTTTGACTGTATTTTGAACCACAATCGGGCAGACCCTGGTAACGGCAACCTTGTGTTGCCAGCTACCTTTTCTCACACTACGTCAGGTGAAAGGAACTGCAGCATGAACTCATCAAAAGGTGTCTTCATTTTGGCAGTTTCATGTCCGGCCTAGACACAGAAGAAACTCATCCACCCAGTGAATTTCCATAAATGAGCAGGATTTGAACCCAGGCCTTCTGAGCTGTGGTCCCTGGCGATACAACACATTGGGTATCTTCCTCATGTTTAAGACTGAGATGTCCACTTGCAAGCAAAATATAAACAGTTAAAGCATCAGACTCTTCCAAGAACTTAGCACTTAGCAGCACATACCTAAGGCCAAGAGATTTGCACTCACTAGTTTGCACTCATTTGTGTAATTTTTTTCTTTTTTGTGAGCCGCCTAGGGTCAGGTTCGCCTGATTGGGGCGGAATAATAAATCTAAATAAATAAATAAATAAATTTGCCATAATATATTTGCATATAATTTCATGTTCTGCATTCCACTTCACTCTTCTCTCCCATACAACACTCTTCTATATAAATGACAACAATGTTACTAAGATTTCAAATTAGTCCCCTTGACTATTTCCACAAGTTTTAGTTGTAGCATGGACAAATGCTTTCTCTTGATCAATGTCAAGGACTAAAATAACCCCTACTTCTCTAGTGTAACCTTGTTTTGTTCCAAACTGTTAGCAGCCTAAAAGATAAAGCTCCTAGGCCAGCGATGGCGAACCTTTTAGAGACGGAGTGCCCAAGGATGAGGAGGTGGAGGCAGTGTGTGGGCAGCAATGTCACATGGGTGTATTTGCATGTTCTCTCCATAGGGCAACCCACACATACGTGTGCACACACACAGAGTTGGAAGTATAGGAGGGGTGTTTGTGGAGTGTCTGGTTACCTCATTTCGCCAGGGCGATGGCACACGTGCCCCCAGAGAAGGCTCTGAGTGCCCCCTCTGGCATGTGTGCCATAGGTTTGCCACCACTGTCCTAGGGGGACCCCATCAGGAAAGGTAGATCATTTCAAAGGAGTATGGTTTGTAATTGATTAGTATTAGTATCACATACATGCAAATGGATGAAAATTATCTTTTAAAATCTTCAACTGACAAGTTAACCATACATTTCAGGAGGAGGAGGAGAGGAACATGCACACATTTCAAAACATGCGAACAAATGAGCACTTATAAAATGCACACTGACACACTTTATTGAATGGGCGCAGTTAGTAATTAAAGCATTCAATGAGATTTGCATCTCAGCAATGCACACAAAAATATATAAAGATTCTTTTTGTCATAACAAAGACAATTTTGAGTAGAACTGGCATGGAATGGATTCGGAAGGTGAGGCATTCAGCAGGTCTGTAGGAATTGAATTAGCAGATCTACCAAGGTCAATTTAGAAATGCAGCCTGGAATTTTAAAGATAATCTAGACTTTTCTTCCAAACCTGCTGTTATCAAGTAATATGAAATGAAGCCATGGGGCAGAATGGCTCTCTCAAAGTGAGAGAAAGGAATTTTATTTTATTTTGAGGGAAAAGACAAATTCTTGAAATATTTCCATGGCTCGACGGATACTAACGGAATGGTAGTTCAAAAACCTACGTTTCTCCACCTCTAGTAAGGCCACAAGTGAGAAGACCCTGTTCCTAGTATCTCTCAGCATAGCCCAAGAAATTAGGCAGGGTCACACAGATGATCTCCAGAGAAGCTGCTGGCTCTGAATTTTTTTAATGCCACTAAAACACCTTGAATTGGGTAGAGAGCAGCCAAGTGGAAAGAGTGAGGGACTAAGACCCTGGAGAACAGGGTTTAACACTCCCCACTCAGCCATGAAAATTCACTGGAGGAATAGAACTGGTAAAACCACTCCTTCAGGGATTAAGGTTGACTCAGCTTTCCATCCTTCCAAAGTCGGTAAAATGAGTCTCACTCATGTTGGCCTAATTGAGCAGCAGGTACACTAAATGCTATAGGGCAGTATATAAGTGTACAGTAATTGCCATTGCTATTAAATATCTTGCTTACCTTGAAAGCCCTATTAAGGTGACTGTTAGTTGGTTTTGATAGTATAAAACTAATTTATTTAATTTATTTTACATCTGGTAAAGTAGATCAAACAGAGACTTCACACCATTTAAAAAATAAAGTAGTCCAAGGTCCCCCAGTGAGTCTCATTACCATGAGCTTTTCTTCTTCAGATTGTTCTTTTGCTCATGGAGACAATGACAAGAAAGTCTCCATGCTCTAGAGTTCATATTAATCCTTCTCCAAATTTCTGAATAGTTGTTTGGATAGCTCAGTGGTCTAAGTTTCTGTTGCAGTTTGGTTTTCAATTCCCCACTGTACTTTCAGGGAAAAGAGCCAGCCTGTGTAGTCATGAGCAAGCTAGATAGGCCCAGGAAAGAGGGAATGATAAGCCACTTTTGTGGTTTCTCTACCTAGAAAACCCTAGAAAAGAGTTGCTATAACTCTGAATTAGTTTGACAGCACACACTTATTAAATGCCTGAATAGATTAATACTCCTTGGAAATTCAGGGAACCAATTTGGCTCTGTTTCGCTTTATACTCCCAACTATGTCACAACATTAGCAAAAGTGCAGAACTGATTGCATGACAAATTGTGATTTGTGCATAAGTCTCCAAAGTGCAGATCAGTTCAATTTTATGGGATGTTCCAAAGACTGAATTTCCCAAACATCACTCATTAGAGATGTGAATCGCACAGCCTCTTACTTTTGGAAAAAATCCAAAAAAAAGGCCACTCTCCCCCCCTCCCCCAAAGATAGATTCCTCTGTGTGAGATACCTTCCTCCACCAAGAAATATTAAGACAATCTCTCAGGATTTCTCAGAAGTTTTATGGTTTGTTTTCTCCTCTTTTTCTGAAAAAACTGTCATGTTGTGTATGATTATTAGCCATGGGGTCTCAAAGGATTGGAATCGACTGTGCCACTGAACAACAAAACATAGAATGGCATGTTTTCTTTGCAGGATTCACCATAAAGACAATTAAGATGTACACAATTTGACAGGAGGTTTGTCTGTATTTTATTTTTGCACCGAAGAAAGACAACACTCCCCCCCCCCCCCGGGAAATGATACAGGAGTTTCATATCCCCCTACCACAAAACATTGGATAACCCACCCATTCCTTAAGAGTCTTATTTTTTCCCCAGGAAGCTGCAAAACCATGGTGATAAAATGGAAAGCCTCTACAATCATTGCATATTGAGATTCAGAAAATCATCAGGAATGAGCCATTTTGTAAGCATTTATTTCTACTTACAAGTAAAATCCTACTTCATGCAATAATTTGATAGATCTGAGAATAAGTCCGGCTTAGCTTTATGAGGCTACTTCTGAGTACATAGTACTGGGTTGCAATCTTAGAGTGTTTTCAATTGTTTTTCCCCCGGTAAATCAACATATATCCCCACCTTTTTATACAGAGTGACAGGGTCATTACATGTCTATTAGGGAAAGCACCAGACATTAGACAGGTTACAAAAGTCATACGTGAGGGATCTAAAAGCACATTGCAATGTCAGCATCCACCAATTAAAAATTACCCATGCATCCAACACAGATTAATCAGAACACATTCATTCATTAATGGGAGATATGTATTAATTAATGGGGCAGAGACTGCAAAAATCATAACTGCATATACCACAAAACTTTTCATGGGTACAATGGTGGTCGATAAAGAAAATGAAGAAATGAAAAAAAATGTTAGCAGAGACTTCCCTTCTAGCAATGAGTTCTATTTTCTATTTACTGACCTATAAATTGGCTCTAAAAATCATATCAAGTTATACAATATCAAAGAAAGAACAGCTGTACAATGTAAAGATACATGTATGTCATCCCACAACCTAAGAAAGCAATATGATGCATACATAAAGTAAAGCAATATAAAATGTTCATATGTAAGAGAGTGCCATTTTGACAATTCATGTTCTAATACCAACATTTCCCAGTTTGGCTCTCAACCTTCCAGGCATGAACATCATATGCCAAACTTGTGTTGATTTTCAGACAGACTTACCAAAAACAGTCCATTTTAATTGAGCATAACTAAGAGCAACAATACTAATAGATATGGGCTAAGAGGCAGGGATTTATGCAAGTGAGCCATTGCCATTGTGATAAGAACACTGAAGAAAATAAATTTGTATCAAAATATAGTAAGTGCCTGTTATGTTTGAGAATTCTCATGTTCCTTGACATTATTGTTGATTCCGCCTTATTGCTTCTGCCTTGGCTATCAGGATAAATTTTCATTTGTAGTTTTTACATTTTATCATAGCAGTGTTGTTAGGCTATGAATCTAGTCCAGGAGTTCTCAACCTTTTTAAACTGGGGCTGGGTCACGCTCCCTCAGACAGCTTCGGGGGCTGGATGGCCATTTTGCCCTTCACCACATGGCACTTCCTGGTGTGGTGGAGGTGGTGGTGGGCTGAAATGGTGCTGTGGGCCACATCTGCCCACGGGCTGCAGGAATTCCTGATCTAGTCATTCAACTATTTGGGACTGATGGCAGACTGTAAAATCAGATTTTTTCATGGAAAGGTGTCTCAATGGTATCCAGCCACTCTCAAATCCAAAGGATTTAAATCATCACTTGCACGCAGCTTTATGTACTTGAGCATATTAGATTAGAAAGCTTATTCATGAACCAATGCAAAGCATTTCTTCAAAACAAGTAAAGAAGCTGAATTCAAGGAACAGGAAAAGTAATAGTGAACTAGGATTCCTGTTCAACTATTCTGAATCTTTGGACTCTCAATATATTAAGTTGAAATCTTTGGATTTAATGCACATTATCAGAGAAATGAATACTAACAGAAGTAAAATCTGATCCTTTGAAAAGTCAATAGAGATTTGTTAGGGAACGTAAGTTTTCGCTGCTCTCCCTAACTGGTTGCAAGGCATGTTGTGTCTGTGATGCCTTTAAGACTTTACTATTGGGGCACACAGGTGCTGGGGGTTGTCCCTGATGTGCACCAAGGGCCAGAGTATTTAGGACAGAGCAGGATGCCAGACCTTCAGCCACAATGCTCAACTTGCCTGAGCTTTAATGCTCACCTTCCACTGCAGGCAGTCTGGACGAAGATTCCTGTATCTTCTAGAACCTACATTGAGGACTAAACCTTTGCCACTGTTCCTGCTGATGGCTTTTGCTGGATATGCTATCTCTGCTGACCATTTGCATCAACAAGAGACACTGTTTGAGCAGGGAGTATCAAGAAGACTTGGGCACTGGCAGGCACATGGATCCTGAATGGGCATTATGATTAGAGTTGGAATCTGAGAGGGAGAGAAAAAGTGAGAGAACATACCCACATTCTTGAATTTAAGTCAAAAAAGAAGCAATTTCTTTACTTTTGCTTTTACATTACTTTGTGTAATGAAGATTTTTTTTAAGTTCAGATCTATGCCTCCCTAGCTGAAAGGATTTCAAATAGGAAGTCTGTGAAAAATAATTGATGAAGAGACATCAAAAGCCTTCAGAAGATATCTACTCTGTGAAGAACACATTCCATTTCCCCATCTTCCCTTAAGATGTATGTATGTACATTGCAGTCAAATCAATTCTGACTTATGGCAATTCTTTTCAGAGTTTTCTAGGTAGAGAATACACAGAAATAGTGTTATCACCCTCTTCTTCTAGAGGTACCTTGGATCGGTGCATCTTGCCCATGACATCATGGGCTGGTTCTTCTCCCAGGAGGTACAGTGGGGAATCAAACTCCCAGCCAGATACATAAACTACTGATTGCTTAATGGTACAACATACTAGCTCTCCCTTTAAACCACTCAATAATTTATATGCACTATCTCCATTGCCTTTCAAACCATGCATACTTTGACTTCATTCTTATGTAATAAGCAGGGTGCTTCAAATTTTTCCTTTGTGCAAGCTGCCACAAGATACCAAATGTGCATGCGTGGCTGGATGTGTTTTCTGGTCACAGAAAATGTATGTATTTTTGTGAGTGGCCTTTGATTTAGTAAAAATAGCATTGGATGGGTTATTTGTGTTTTTTGTTATGCATAAAATACTAATTTTGCACAGAAACAGGAATTACATGGCAATAGATTGTAGAACATGATGAAAGAGTCTGCTGTTGAGATTTACGATGACCCAAACTTGCTATGTTGAGACAGCCAGTTTCAATTAGAATCTCAGCAGTGACGATATTTGTTCACATCACTCATCCAATTTATATTAGCACTTTCTACAGAATACTCTTCTATGGAGATGTTTTGGGAAAGATTAAAAATTATTTGCCATCCAAATATAGCATTCAGTTTCTTTCATCAGTGAGATCTAAGTTCTTTTAGAGATGCTCATATCCTGATGGCATGAATTGGAAGAAAATGATTCTTGTTGGAACGACAGTAGTTTGATTTCTTTACCTGATCAAAACATAATTCTTGGTCAGATGGAGCAAACCTCTACACGTACAGAAGTGTATATGCTGTATTGAAATAACTTTTGACCTTTTAGAAACACAGCAAACTGTATTATGCTGAGTATGAGTATATTGCCTTTCTCCACATAGTCTAGTATTATCAATTCTTACTGGCAATAGCTCTCTAGGTTTTCAGGCAGGATTCATTTTGAGCCCTAACTGGCTTATCTGGTATATCTTGATGTTTTTTCATCCTAAAACTAGGCCATAACTTGCTTGGAATCCAGTTTGTTCCTTGTGGAATGATACTTTTTCACTGGAGATTGGAGAGGATGTTATTTTCATTTATGCTGTGTATGACTCTTCCAAAATACACACTTTTTAAATTTTGGAGTGGGGAAAACCTTTTATTAAAATGGAGGAGAAGCTGAAACTGATGTTTTGATCCATCCAAGACCAGGAACATCATTCTTAAGAAGTCTTACTTTGGAATATTGTTTACTATTCATGTTAGTCCTGAGTCAGACTTGTCACTTCTATTCTAAGATATTCCATAACTTTTATATCTGCATGACAGGTAGATATAATGTAGCCCCTTCCATGTTGAGAACTGCTATACCTTTTGAATTTGGCAGATGTGGCTGGGGATATATTTAATTTCAGTTTGTTTTGATGTATTTAATTTCCATTTGTTTTGACGTGCTTTCCAAAATCCACATTTTTTATTTATATCAAAGACAGAAAGAACATCAAGTATAGAAAAGTTGGATGTGAGAGAAAACTAAAATGCTCAAGCAGGTTGCAAGGTTGTGGCTAACTGTCCATACTTATTTGTCATCATAACCAAAGACATAATAGCTGACAGGTATTGGCCACCTGAGAGATTCATATAACACCTCCTGATATTGTTATACTATCACAAGCACAAATTTTCAGGAATCTAATATTAAAAGAAATCAGGCATTGATCTAATTCTCTTCCAGTCAAGTATCCCATTTCTCATTCTCCAATTTAGGGTGAGGCTACTCAGGGGGTGGGGTGGGGTGTCCAGATCTTTTTTCTTTTTTTTCTGCTTCATGTTTTTAAGAGTCAGCCCCCATTGCTTCCACTTTTTTTGATTCACTATTGGTGTTCAGACCAATAGGATAAAGAAGCTCTGATTTGAGAGTGCACACCATGCTTCTCTAGTCATTTTTGTTTGTTTGTTTGTTTCCACTTGTATTCCGCCCACTCACCAGCGTGACTTAGGGTGGCTAGCAAAGTATCACAATCACATATACATCAAAAACACAATATATCCCAATACAACCCGCCACAGAAAAAGTTTGAAAAAACGGCCAACAGGAAAGTCCAAGGCCTGGCTGGCCAGGGGGGGATATCTGGCTCCCAGCCACAATGGCCAAGTCCTGACAATAACATACCCCCCCCCCAGCATTGGTGGGGCCCGGGGTCCAGGCAGTGGGAAGACCTCAGTCAAGGTGGCAGGGTGTCAGCCCCGGCCTTGGGTAATGCCCAGGGCCGGTGGAGGCATTTGGCATCTTCCCCGCCTGCAGCAACTGGCAGCTTTTCAGTCTTGGCCATGGGTGGGACTGAAAAGAATTATGACCCTGCCTCTCATTACTACCTTCAACAGTTTTGCCTTTTCTTATTCACTCCCTCTTCTCCACTTTTCTCCCACCTCTCCATCAGCTGCTTGTTTTGGAGATGTTTCAGGAGCAATTAATCTTGTTCCCGGAACTCACTACAACAGACATAGTAACTCCAATTGCATTGAAATAAACTGGCCACGGGAATAAAGGAACCAAATAAAAGTGAGTGAGGATATCTCCTCACTGAAACAACTATGTTATACAGCATTTATTTGGAAAGTAAAAGAAAAAAAGAAAAATCTTTAAGTAGTCAATATCAGCCACACTTTTAAAGGGGAATCTCTTTTGTTGGCTCAAATGAATATGCCACTGTGGGACAGACTCTGAATAAGGCAATCACACACATGAAGAAACAAAGGAAACATGTGCTTTTTAAATTGATCCAAAATCATAGAATCATAGTATCACGGAGTTGGAAGGGGCCTTAGGACATCAGGTCCGACACACTGCTCAATGCAGGAATCCAAAACAAAGCAGATCTGACATATGGTTGCCCATTTCTCTCTTGAATGCTTCCATTGTTGGAGCGCTCACCACCTCTTGAGGCATTTGGCTCCACTGTCGTACTTCTCTAACTGTTAAGAGGTTTTTCCTGATGTTCAGCCTATATCTGGCTTCCTTTTGTTTGAGTGTATTATTATGTATCTTGCACCCAGGGATGATTGAGAACAGATTCTGCCTTTCCTCTTTATGATTATCTTCCAGGTATTTGTAGGGTGCTATCATATAATAAACTCAATTTAAAAAAAAACACAAGATAATGGCATTTGGTCCCAACACTCCCTGACAAATATAAGGGGGGAAAATGAAAGCAGTGACAGACTTTACTTTCTTGGGATCTAAGATCACTGCAGATGGTGACTGTAGCCCTGAAATAAAAAACAAACCCACTTACTTCTTGGAAGGTAAGCTATGAGAAACCTAGGCAGCATAATAAAAAGTAGAGACATCAATCTGCTAACAAAAGTCCACATAGTTAAAGCAATTGTCTTCCCAGTAGTAATTTATGGCCATGAGAACTGAACTATAAGGAAGGTTGAATGCAGAAGAATAGACACCTTTGAACTGTGGTGCTGGAGAAGACTCTTGATGGTCCCCTGGACTGCAAGATTAAATCAGTCAATCCTAAAAGAAATCAACCCTGACTGCTCCTTGGAAGGACAAATACTGAAGCTGAAGCTCAAGTACTTTGGCCACCAAACAAGAAGAGAGGACTCACTGGAGAAGGCCCTGATGCTAGGAAAGATCGAAGGCAAAAGGAGAAGGAGGTGGCAGAGGATGAGATGGCTAGATGGCATTGTTGATCTGGGTGGACTACAGAAGAACCTGGCGTGCTATGTTCCAAGGAGTTGCAAAATGTTGGACTCAACTGTGCAACTGAACATCAACAAAAATCATATTCCCTCTCAGTCTCCTTTTCTCAAGGCTAAACATGCCCAACATTTCCTCATATGGCTTGGATTCTAGTCCTCCAATCATCCTTGTTGCCCTTCTTTGTACATGATCTAATGTGTTTTCATCTTTCTTAAAATGCAGTGCCCAGAATTGGACACAGTACATTAGATGTGGTCTAATTAGTGCTGAATAGAGGGATACTATTACCTCACGGGTTTTGGACACTGTACTTGGTGGTATAGAACTGTGATTGCTTTGCTTTTGCTTTTGTTAATGCAGGCTAAAACATCATTGGCCTATAATGCAGGCACATTGCACTGTTGATTAATACTTAGACTGTGATCTACAACAATTCCAAGATCCTTCTTGGTCATAGTATTACTGAGTCAAGTGTTCCCCATCTTACTGTGCATCTCCCCCTTTTTTTTCAGGTGTAAAACCTTGCTCTTATCTCTGTTAAATTTCATTCTGTTGGTTTCAGCCCAGTGTTCAAACTCATCAAGATCTGTTTGAATATTACGCCTGTCTTCCAAGGTATTAGCTATTCCACCCAGTTTTGTGTCATCTGCAAATTTGGTAATTGTTTCCTGCTTGTGTGGAAAGAGGAGGAGGACAAAGACTATGAGACAGATTCAGAGGAAGATGGAGATACAACATCAAAGAAACATTATAAAAACACCAAATAATGCTGGTGGAGGCTACTAGAAGTACCAGAAGAAGAACCTTGCATCTCCCTCAACACCCAATGGAGTAAAAGAAGAAGAGAGAAGAAGAGGTTTCCTGCATTTCCTCATCTAAATCATTTTTGAAAATGTTGAACACCACAGGCCCCAGGCCCCCAGGCCTGTTACTCCCTCCAACTTTGAGACGGAGCCATTAATAAGAACTTTTTGAGAGGTGCTAAAAAAAATCTTTGTTGCCTGTTTGAAATAAACAGATTGCTATGGAGGATATTATGACTATATAGTCACAAAATATGCATTTGTTTGAAGTGACTATATAGTCATATCTTAACTTAGCAGTTGGTAGGGGGAACTACACAATTGTTTTCCTTCTCAATTTCTTTCAGCTTGGGTATAAATCGTCTGTGTTTTCCATTTCTTTAAAGTAAATATTGAAATTGTGTTAAGAGGTAATAGAATGCACCTTATTGAGTCACAGGATAATAGAGTCCTGGAATTCAATTCATAGTTAGTCCTATCAAGCAGCTATTTTGATAGACCTATACAGCTGCTTCCTTCAAACTGTCAATATAGAGCATCATAAATCTCCTTAATACACTCCTTCTCTTCTTTGTTGAATATGAACAAATCAAAGTTAAGGTCAAACAAAAGTGCTAAACAGTTCCCATCCATCTCGCTCTCTCCCTTCTCCCTTGCTCACTCTTTTTAAAATAGTGCACTTTCTCAATCTGTTAAAGCTAACATTCACAAAACCTTCTCCAAAACAAATCTACGGAAGGGGGAAAAACCCAACTTTTCAAAAATAACAGATTGCAGGTAAATTGTAGGACACTTTTCACCCCCACCATCTCCTTTCTTTCATAATATTTCAGTTCTGAAGGATAGATTGTTTAAAAATGTGAATTAATCAATATGCCAGCATTGCAGAGTTCCTGCAGAAGGAATTCAAAGATGAAAGTGCCATTGGCTATGTTACAGTGGTCACAAATAATTGGCTGGGAAAAAATCATTCTCCATAAAACATTTCCAAAAACAGACCCATTAAAGTGAGTGATGGGGAAAAAGAGGGTGTTGTATGGATCGGCAGAGTTAGGTGAGGTTAGCAATGTTCTATTTTCAGTTGTAACTGATGATATATTGCCTTCTCTTGCTTTTTTCCCTTCATGGCAAATGTATGTGCCATGTAGTAGAAATAATGGTTTTTTGTATATATTTTTCACAATATGTGTTCATGTATCTACTATATTTTAGTTCTGTGCAGTGATATAATGAACTGACTGGCTGGCAGTGGTGGGATGTCAAAAATTTTACTAGCCCACAGTGATGTCATCACAGTGTGGGCGGAGCTAACATCATGTTGTCATGATGTCATTGGTGGAGGCAACATCATGACATCATGACGTTGTGGGCAGGGCCAAAGAAAAAAAATAAAAATAATTAAAAAATAAAATAAAAATAAGCACACACACACTTCAACCCACAAACCCACCCACAACACAAACCCTTAAATAAATTAAATAAATAAATTAAATAAAAATACATTAAAATACACCCACCCACCCAAACACCCACCCACCCCAAACACAAATCAACCAGAGCTTTTAAAGCAGAGCTTAAAGCTTATTCTGTCTAATCTTTCTCACACTAGGTCAGATGGAAGGAACTACAGAATGAACTCACCACAGATTGGCTTCATTTTGGCATTTTTCAACTTTCAACAGTTAAAGAAGTTAGGTACTAAGTCTTTGCCTAACCAGTTCTCTAGGATAATATGCCTAAATTTAAATGTAAAACAGCTGTACCTCCTTAAGGGTTCTCCAATTGGAAAAGCAATTGGAACGGCACAGATGTAGCTTATTGATGAGGTAACTCCAAGACTTTGCTTAAAACCCCCAAGCCAGGCCTCCAGGCTTGCCGGCTGCCAGGCCGTTTTAGGAACTGTGGTAGTACGTCAATATAGGTAAAGGTATTAAATACACATTAAAATACACACAGACACACCACATCCAAAGGTGAGTCACTTACCTTGGGAAGCAGGCTATAGGGAACTTCAGGCTAGCAGTTTCTCTTCCTTCTCCCCACTTGGGAGGACAGCAAGGAGGCAGTGCATATGCGCCAAGCACTGTAGGCATGCATGCACACCAAGAGCTTGGCGTGCATGCACAGTGGGGGAACCAGTGAAAAGGTAAGCCCCAAAGGTGGTTCCCCACAAAAGCTGCTACCGGTTCTCTGGGCCACTGGGAAAAGTTACTACCGGTTTTGGCAAACTGGTGCAAACCTGTTACATCCCATCACTGCTGGCAGGGTTTTTAGGGTCAAATTGCAGTGACTTCATGATTAGTGGGGATAGTTACATTATCTGCCATGTCCCTTAGCTTAGAAGCTTAGCTGCAATCATCACAGTGGCTGGTGTGTATGCAGGGCTACATGACCAAAGGCATCCTGTTCCCTTAATGCCCAACTTACAATTAAAGACTATATGTCAGGGGTTCCCAAACTTTTTTCACCACAGGCCAGTCACGTGGTTCTTCCTACTGGAAGCGGAGGTCAAACATGCCCGTGCATGTGCAAAATGCTGCCACAAATGCAACTGTGGCTGTTGTAAACATGTTTATGACATGGGTGCATTTACAGCAGTGTTTTGCACATGCACAGGTGTGTTTAACTGCCAATTTCAGGAGTGGCAAGGGCAGAGTGGGCCAGATTGTTTGGTGCCATGGGCCAGATCTGGCCCATGGGCTGTAGTTTGGGAACCCCTCCTCTATGTGATCTAATGTCATAGATGTTGGACAGACAAGGGATGAAAGAGGAACAAATACAGTAAAACCTTGCATAACGAGCGCCTCGCTTAGAGACTAACTCAAAGAGCAGTATTTTCTTTGAATGGTCGCCCTCGCTTAACAACTAAAAACAACCAAACTCACTTAACCACTAAATCTGGGTTAGCAATCCCCCCTCCACCAGATGTCACAATAGGTCACTTACAATGGGAGCAATGGCGCTTTTTCTGAGTGTTTCGCTTAAAGAGCAACTCACTTAAAGAGCAATCCTGTGGAACACATTATGCTCTTTAAGTGAGGTACCACTGTAAATAAATGAGTTGAGTGAGTGAGTGAGTGAGCGAATGAGTTTGTTGTGTCTGGAGGAGCAGAAGAGGCATTAGCAATGGCAATGGGCATCCTTTATCCTTTTGAGGAAATTCATAGGGTGTTTTCTAGGGCTGCACCCATTTCAGCTAAATCCTAAGGATACGTGCGCAGTCTGATGAGCCCATGTATTTGATTAGAAACAGGCAAGCTATTTTACATGGCAAAGACAGACAAGACACCACATTTACAAACAAAAGGCAATAAAACCTTCCCTGAAAAGAGGGGAGACACATTATTTTAAAGCTTCCATGTCTGCACAGTCAGCTTGTAAATGAATCCCACACTTCTCCCTTATGGCAAATCACTGAGCAAAAGCCCAGCTAATTTGCAATTTGCAAAACTGCATAATCTCATGGTCAGAAAAACAAATATCCTTTAATTCTTATCTCTCCTTTAACTCTTAAGAGTTAAATGTCCTTTAACACTTAATTCTGCTTGTAACTGCAATGTTTGCATCTTATGCTTTTGTTCAGAATTAAGGATGTAAAACATAAAGCCTGATAAGGGAGAATTTCATTTCAACGACACGAAAGAAACTTGTTCATGGTACAGGATGGGAAGGATAGCCCCACTGCTTTGCAGACCCTAAGTGACTGATGTGAGGATTCAACAGAGCACTGTATACCCTTCTTGTGCAAGACTATTTGCATGATTTTTAATTTTATCAATCTTACATGTGTGAATCAGTAGGCAAATTCATTACAGTGACCACATATAGACATTAAATTTCACTCTTTGTTCCTTCTTTCTATGGGACACTCTAGGTCAGCAGTTTGATTCCGGAGTACTGCAGGACGGAATGATCTCCTGTCTTTGTCCCAGCTCCTGCCAATCTAGCAGTTTGAAAGCAAGAAATTGCAAGTAGATCAATAGGGACCACTTCAGGTGGGGAGCTAAACAATATTCTATGTGCTCTGGTGTCTAGTCATGCCTGCCTCATGACCACGGAAACATCTGCAGAAGCAGACAATGCTGGCTCTTCAGCCTTGAAACAGAGATGAGCACTGAACCCTAGAATCGGATATGACTGGCTTGCGAGCAAGGGAAATCTTTACCTTTACCTTTACTAGGTCTGTTATGTTATATACTTTGAGGCCATTCATATTCACAGTGTATGAGAAAGTACAGTAATACCCCGAACAACGTTATGACATGGTTCCACAAGTCATGACGTTGTTCGGTTTTTCGCGTTCGATACGTTGATCAAACAACGCTAAAAAAAACCTGAGAAGAGGCGCTTGGACGCGCGCGAAAAGGTGCGCCAGCGGGAGCCTCTTCTACCAAACAGGTATAGCGTCAAGGCAGGGGGGAATTCGGAACAGCCTCGCCTCGCCCAGGCGCTGTGCCATGGGACTTGGGGTGCCCAAACTCCCATGGCAAGGCGCCTGTCGGCATTTCCAATTCCCCCCTCCCCTGGGGGAGGGGAGAATACGGAAAACCCTCACCTCGCCCAGGCGCGCGAAACGAGGATCCCACGTTAAGGTAAGGGATCAAAGTGGGGGTGGCACCCCCGCTTTGATACCTTGCCTTGACGCGCGCGATGCCCATTTAGGCGCTTTGGGAAACTTTTTGCTGCCCTGAGGTGGGGGGGCAGAGTTCGAAATCCCCCATGTCGGCATCTCCCATGGGCGTGGGCGCGCCTGTCAGATGAGGGCTGCAGAGGCTATGGGGAAGAGCTCCGTAGCTTCTGCAGCCCCCGTCTCACACGCCCCCGCACCCGTGGGAGATGCCGACACAGGGGCTTTTTAAAAAGCCGACCCATGTTTAGGGCATCGTGCGCGTCAAGGCAAGGTATCAAAGCGGGGGTGCCACCCCCCACTTTGATCCCTTGCCTTAACGTGGGATCCCCGTTTCACGTGCCTAAACATGGGTCGGCTTTTTAAAAAGCCCCCATGTCGGCTTCTCGCACAGGCTCGTGCACGTGTGAGACAGGGGCTGCAGAGGCTACGGAGCTCTTCCCCATAGCCTCTGCAGCCCCCATCTGACAGGCGCGCCCGTGCCCGTGGGAGATTCCGACACGGGGGCTTTTTAAAAAGCCGACCCATGTTTAGGCGAGCGAAACGGGGATCCCACGATCCGTGTTGCTATAGCATGCCCGGGAAAGAGGCGGCTTGGTCGAAATCCTCACCCCCACGCAGGGGGAGGGAATTTCGGCCAAGCTGCCTCTTTCCCAAGCCGGGGAGACGATGTTCTCCTCTCCTGAAGTTTTGAAAGGGTAAGGATCCCCGTACCCTTTCCAAACATCATGGGGGCAGGTGCTGGGGGGGGGGGTTGGTTTGGGTAGATGTTCTACCCAATCCAACTGCCCCCCCCCATGCATACGCTTGTTCCGAATAACGTGAAAATCATGTTATTTGATACAAGATTTTTCCAAAAATCTTGTCACGTTGTACGGTTTTCACGCTATATGATACTCGCGTTATTCGGGGTACTAGTGTATTCCCATTACTGCTGGTGGGAGAGGCAACTCAAATTTGTTGACATTCAGGGCTTGAGGTTCCATTAACTGATAATAATAATTTTGTGTCAGAGATTATTTTGGGTTGAAAGCATTTTTGTGGAAGAAACTCTGCTCAGGGAACACCGAAATGAGGCTTTTTTCATATCCCAAGAGCTAGGACAGAGTCGGGTGCTCAATCCGTCACACAGTACCTGGGTCTCAAACAGCTTACATGCCAGCCTTCCAGCTAACAAGGTGAGCTTCTTAACCACTGAGCCATCACAGCTGATAGCTTATTTGATAACTATTTGTTTCTTCCCTTTTGGTTATGCGTCACAGGCACTAACAGCTAAATACTTCTCAATGCAGTGTCAGAATTGCAGCCCCACACAGTAACTTCTCTGGAGTTCTGAACCTGTGTTTCTCTAAGCTGCCTAGCTCTACCGTATAGGTGACCAAGTTCTGGGCATTGTGTCAATAGGTGGCCCAGGAG
Organism: Furcifer pardalis; assembly: GCA_030440675.1. Classification (NCBI taxonomy): domain Eukaryota; kingdom Metazoa; phylum Chordata; class Lepidosauria; order Squamata; family Chamaeleonidae; genus Furcifer; species Furcifer pardalis. The sequence continues at coordinate 142,732,180 of CP126893.1, forward strand.
AAGTCATCTTCAAATGAACCTTAGTTACAGACTGTCTTCTGATAGACATCCCTCCCTTCATATCTGCTTGAGGCCATTGCTGGGTGATAACAGACCCTCTACATTGCAAGTTCATGGGTCATTTGAGGCAGTTCCTCAGCCCTTCAGTTTAGGATCAGCCCTCCCAGCCTCAGTACTAGCAAGGGATGCCTCTGCATCACTTAACAGCAGGAGTTTCCTTCCCATCCTAGAGAAGTCAGCAATGCTGTGTTTCACTGGACTTCAACACTGGCATTCTTGTATATTTCCCTCCACTAACCCTGTCCCCATATCTGGCTTTGGAGGTACCAGTTGTAGTGGCAGGACCTCATTTCTGAGTACCACCATGACCTAGACCGGGGTGCCCAAATTTCAGGCCATGGGCCAGTCACGTGGTTGAGCTTGTCAGTCACGTGGTTCCTCCAACTGGAAGTGGAAGTAAAACACACCCACACATGCACAAAAATGTGCCATAAATGTACCTGTGGCTATCATTTATGACAACAACGGGTCATTTACTGCAGTGTTCAGCAAATTTGTGGGTGCATTATGTACCAGTGCATGCATGCTTTAGTTCCGCTTCTGGGAGCGGTGTGGGCTGTATGATTTGGCATCGGGGGCGGATCCAGCCTATGGGCTATAGTTTGGGCACCCCGACCTAGACACTTGCTCAAGCCTGCTTGACAGGAGTACCAGGGCTGAGCTAGATAGCAGTCCCTACCACTGCACAACAGTGTCAAATTCATAGATAACTGTAAAGGGTACCGAGAATATAGTTATGATAATTTGATAAGAGGAGAGGAGTTTTGCAGAGTTGCATTTTTGAATGAAAAGGGTACTAAAACTCAAAAGATGATTGTGGAGAGCTGAGATTAAAAGGACGAAGCTGCTCAGTGCTTTGCAAAAAAAGAATAATCATTATAGTATTCTTTAAAATCCATGCTGTTCTGTTTCATTTATTTTATCCATCACAGAAGATGTCAATCAATTCTCCAAGTATGCATTAAATTCTTAGCTATGCCTCTTTCCAGAAGCAATAACACAAATGAGGAACTTCATTTTCCCCCTTTTTAATGGACCCCTTAGGAGCTCTTGTTACTAAGAATCTATGTATTTTCCCCCAATTTAATGAATCTTTATAAGTTAAGAAAGAAGCAAAGTAAATTGGGGGGAAATCAGGAAATATATACAAAGAGCTTTTCAATGGCCTATTTTATATACCTTGGGATTGTATTCTAAAAGCTTTGATAAGTTTGATTTTATATGTACATTTGACATGAACTTGAAAGTAACTAGCTATGGCAGCATAAGTAAGTAGTTATAAGAATAGTTACTTTTGATAACAATTAATTTAACCACTAGTTCCACAATTACTGTTTAGGTATAACACGTTGTGCCACATGGTTTTAAGACACAAGCCAGTATTTTCAAAGGGTTTGGTTTCAGCTGGTTGTTTTTTATGATTCAAGGAAAGATCTTCTGAGGCAAAGGTTAGCTTAGTGATCAATGGATTAAAAAGTTTCCTCCTGGACTGTTAAACCAAGAGCATTAGCATCCTGGTGTATGGGAATGTTGGCTGATCATTTGAGTAAAAGTAATGGTGCTAGTCTGTGGCAGACCTTTCATTTGATTTTTCCAGCAACCAGCCCTTTGACATTCATGAAAGAAGCTTCAGTTTTGAAGAAAATAGAAGGAACCTTCACAAAGAGCGAAAAGATTGTGAGTATAGTTTCGTTCCCCCTGGGCAATGGAGTGAAACCGGCTAATCCTTCCTGTACAGAATCTTTGTACCATAAACTTGCTAATGAGCAAAATCATCCTTTTAAGAACACAACTGATAATAATCTCTATCTCTTCAATTAAAGAAGAACTCTTAAAATGAACCAAAATGAAAATTCTCCATATCTGCACAGGGAAAATTTCACCTGTATAACTATTCTTAGCCAAGCCGACCCATGTTATATCTGTCCAATATCAAAGATGAGAAGACATTCAGAAGACAAGAAAACTCTGCTCCAGTGCTAATATGGTTGAATTCATAAACTGGGATTTTAAAAACAAACCATTTAGAATTTGGGACTCATATGGATTCACCGATCTCTTTTTGCTTTCTGAATATAAAGACATTTTCAAATTCAGGACATTTAAAACCTGACCAGAGAGTATGGCCAGGTTATCCTGCTATAGCAATAGAGTAGACCATACTGCCAGCAACTCAATGCTGAGTGTTAGGCAGAAGTTAACTAACCTGACAAATCTTAGGTGCTGAAGTCCACAGGGAGGGTGATGGTCCCCAATTGGATTAAATCTCACTTGAATCCATCTTGATGGAGGGCAGCAGTTTCATCAATACTAGCCTGGGGTTCAGGAGGACTTTGTGTGCTGGATGGGCCCAGGACTAGAAAGTGACTCGTGGAACTGGATCAGTGGTATGGGTGTCATGCTGCAATGCGGAAGGCAGATGAAAGGCCACAGGACAGTTATCATGGCTGATTGCCATGATGATCGCCAATATTAGGATATTACTGATGTGTAGTCCTGCGTTGTCTTAATTCTGTGATGATTTTTTAATTCTGATGTTTTTAATTCTGATGTTTTTAGTGATATTGAGTTGGGTTTTATTTCTGTTTTTATTGGGATGTAAGCCGCCCAGAGTCGGGTCCCCCCGATTGGGGCGGGGTATTAAGTTTAATAAATAATAATAATAATAATAATAATTCAGATATGGCAGAAGAAGAAAAACAAACTGGGAGAAAAATCACATAATGCTTCCCTCTTCCTTGTTATTGTTTTTTATGTGCCATCAAATTGCTTTAGGTTTCAGCGTTGAAAGGATTTTGTATATGTGAGATGTTCAAGGAATGGTTAGCCACTGGCAACACCAGAGAATTCCCATGGGTGAGATTTCCACCCAAGACTCCTGTGTCCTAATCAAAATGGGCCCTACTGTTTGGCTCTTATTCTTTCATTACAACTGGCTATGTACTGTTCAGGTTTGGTTGTCCTCTAGTCAAATTCAAGAAGTGATGCAAAGGAATCACTTCCACTCTCAATGATGCTTGTATAAAACCTCTGAGTTGAGTTTTTACTATCAATGTGTGGTAGTACAGAAAAGAGCAAAAAAAATTATCCAATAATGCAATACATAGCAAAATGTCAACAATTTGTGGACTGTGGCTTTTTATTTTGGTGCTGATTAGTCAATTTTTTTAATGGCGGAATCAGCCATCAAAAACTTCTGGGCTAATTGACTGAAAAGATATGCACTGCTCAGGAATATAGTGTGTCCTACTTTGAACAAATACGCTATCTTTCAATCCTAATTAGGAACACTCATTTGTGTTTCTGATGGCATATATTTGCATATTTGGAATAATTAATATACTGCAGAAGTGGAATATTCAGTCTTTTCTGATAGTTAGGCTTTTGAAAAGCATCACATAGACACTAGCTTGGCATAATGAAAATATGCAACACCTGACACTGCAGTTCAGTTCACTACCTTGTTTCATAAAATATCTAATTAGAGGCCAAAGCTCCTGCAATGTGGATAAAATGTTTGCTCCCCAAATGTAGCTAAATTTTTAGCCCCATGTAGGGATTTTCACTTCCTTATTCTCTGTGTGTAAAGAGTGACTCAACACTGTAGAACAGGGATTCTCAACCTGCAGCCCGTGGACCGGATGCGGCCTGTGGCACCATTTCATGTGCCCCCCCACGCCTCCACCATACCAGGAAGTGCCATGTGGTGAAGGAAGGGAAAAATGGCTATCTAGTCCCCGAAGCTGACCTGGCCCCTGGCTTTAAAAGGTTGAGAACTCCTGCTGTAGATATAGGTTTCTCCAAAGCATCAAATTTTTCATTGGCCCTTCATTAATATTTAAAAAAAAACCACCTTGAAAATAAATATTCTAACAGAACCAGAAAGCCCAAAGCAGAAGATTGAGAGCCTAAATGTCAGTGAAAACTCCAGGCTCTCCAAGAAATCTCAGTTACAGTGTCCCTAGGAGGGAATTAAAATGCCCACGTGATCAGTGGCCATCTTGCAACAGCAGAATAGAGGGCGATTCACCTTCCTTTTGCTTTCAAGCAGAAAGGGACTTGATTGCAAGTCAGTGTGTCAGTGTGTCATATAAGATCTGAGTGGAGAAGGCCACAGTAGCACTCAGAGCAGGAGCTATCTAAATTGCACTGCACTTGGCCTAGGGCAGGGATTCTCAACCTGCAGCCCATGGGTCGAATGTGGCCAACAGCACCATTTCATGTGGCCCACCTCCATCACACCAGGAAGCACCACGTAGTGGAAGAAGGACAAAATGGCCATCCAGCCCCTGAAGCTTTCTGAGGGACCATGACTAGGCCCCCAGGTTTAAAAGGTTGAGAATAAGAAAATTGATGGGAGCTTTGCCTGTAGATTGGAGACTATGCAGCAGTTGACTTTTAACTCTCTCGACTCCCAAATCAGAACCATTCACTTTCATTATTTATGTGTGTGGGTGCTTCACTATTTGCTCACTTACAAACACACACACATTGTAAAGAATATGAAGCAGGCAGTACACAGATTAGCTTGAAGTGAATTGGTTATGATTATTTGGATCAAATTGATGTGTTCACACACTTGTAGTTCCCAAAATAGATTCAGCACCTTCGACAGCTCATTAAAAGTTCAGGCTGCAATCTGGAGTGGACTTGCTACCCTCTTGACATCAGAGTCACCGGTTTCCATGATCACTGGAGATTACCACAGATCATCAAGTAAGAATAGGAAAGAATCCTGGAGACTGACTCAGTGTACAGTTGCCTACTACATATTGTAATGTCAGTAGAAGAGAGGCCCTTCTTCATGTGCTTTGGAAATCTCCAGGACTTTGATCTTCCTTGCCCGTCTTCATTTGTTATTTTTTCCAATGCCTCTATAATAGTGAGATTACTTTTGACATTTGAAGTTATCCAGCTGATCTATCTAAACCTTTAGAATGCAAATAACACTAATTACTTTAAGGATGAGTAGACTTGTCGAGCCCATTTGCACAGACTTCCTCTTAAATCATAGAATAATTGAGTTGAAAAGGCTTATGAGGCCATTGAGTCCAACCCTCTCATCAATGCAGGAATCCAAATCAATGCAGATCTGACAGATGGGGTTCAATTTTCTCTTGAAATATCTCTAGTGTTGGAGTGCTCACCACCTCCCAATATAATTAGCTCCACTGTCATACTGCTCTAACAGTTAAGATATTCTTCATGATATTTTTCATGATATTCACCCTATATCTGGCTTCCTGTAGTTCCAGTCCATTATCTACATGTCCTGCATTCTGGAATGATTGAAAGCAAATCCACCCCTCCTCTTTTTCCCAAGTCCATTTTGTGCAGGACAAACAATTACACATGATTTTATGTGTTGTTCTCAGGTGGACACTTTAAGGGAGACTTTAGTGAACATATTCATCCTCCTTGAATATAGTCTTTGCATGAATATTCAATAAATATGTTATGTTGTCGATAATACAGTATAGTACTTGTCTTCTTTCATGGAATGCATTGAAACAAACCCAGAAATGTACAGGTGACTGGAAATCAATTCTGTTTGTTCACTTAGGGAAGTGTAGAATCAAAGAAATCAATTTTAAAAAAACACTCATAATGTAGTGAATTTCTCACACATCCCTATTTACCATTGATCCTCTTCACGAGTCAGAGAAACAGGGTAATTCACTGCTAGCAGTCTTCCTACTGGTGTCACATACCTGATGCAGCTCCTTCCTTAATATCTGTGTATGCAGCAATGGAAGCTGGTGACCCCAATGTTATTAAGATGGGGTTTAGTCTGAATCTTAGAAAGTTTTTTTTAAATGTAGTCAAAACTCTAGAGCAGATTCTCCACTCTAAGTGGAGTCATTAACTTCCATTGATATGTTGTATGAATACATGTGGTTAGGAAGTCTAAGCATGTGCAACCATACATGTGAAGACCTCCATAAAATCGGGGTTCCACAACTATTTGACACTATGTTCTTGCAGTAATTTATCCAGTTTATCTAGCACAGGGGTTCTCAGCCTACAGCCTGCAGCACCAAATAACCCAGCCCCTGCCCTCGCTCCAGCCATCACCACTGCCAGAATCAGCTACAGACTTATTTATGGCTGTCATAAATGGGGGGGACCACCAGTCTGGCCCCCTTAACTGGCTGAGGAAGCGTGACCTAGCCCCTTGCTTGAAAAGGTTGAGAACCCCTGATCTTGCACTTGAATAGGGCAGACATTGATATGGCTACAGTTCCATCATTAACTGTTTTATATTCTCTGTTACTATGCAACAGAAAAGGCATATTCTGTTAAGGAAACAAACATGCTTTTTACATTTCACAGAATGTGAATTCATTTTTAAGGATTCTTGAAATGATAGTAATCTGAAGTCTGAAAATATCCCAGTGTAACTCAAGTTTTTTTTTACAATTCTTGAAACATATTCTTGCTAAAATGCTGCAAGAATTGAACTCAGATTATATTAAAGCTATTTACACAATGCCATTAGAAGAAATGGCTTATGAGGAAGTTAAAATCACATTTCTCAGGCCTTGGGTCCTTTTATAGGAAAAAGTGGAGTAAAATGTTTAAATAAATAAATAAAAAGTTCATTAACTGTGCCTTACTTGCAATAGTGCATCCACTGAACTTTCCACTCTTTCAGCATTATGATCAAAAAGCATCAGAATACTAAATCCTCATAAAGACACAAACCAGACAACACTGAAAGCTCTTCCCAATCTGACAAATCTTGCAGATTAAAGCACTGTGCTGATTATAGTTGTACTCTTCCTGTGACTGCATGTTCCTGTCAAATTTAGCAAGCCGTGCTACCCAGAAACCTTAGATAATAAGCTGAAGACAAGTGGATATCTCTGCAAGTCCTCTTGTATTTCTTATACAAAATGTATGTCCAAAATAACTATATGAGCACTCTGTGATGTGATCTGAGCGGGAGGTGACTAACCAAAAACAATCCAAAATGTCAGCCAGTACCTGACTACTGTAAACAAGACAGAGAGAGAAAGGAGGAGGTAGAGGAGAAAGGAAATACCATGTTAGGGATAATTAGAAAATGAATCAAAAAATAAACTGTTAATGTACAGTCAACCCTAAGGAAACATGGGTTGGGACTCCACAGATCCAATTAATACCCATTTCCCTCCCTGATGTTTCTGGGCCATGTTATCAGTGGCTCTGAGATTCTTGGCTGGCCTTGGATCTGTGGTTGCTGGGACAGCTGGGCTCCTACTGTGTGGCAGTAGCAGGGGCTGCATTAAAAATTGTTGGAAGCAGCAGCACCTGCAGCAGCAAGAATGGTAGAACCCAGCCTAACCTTTTCTATGTCTACCGACACCTTCTGGGGGTCATTGACAGAGGCTACTTTTTTTTCTCCATGTGAGTAGAGTTGTTCCATTTTGATTCAGTTCTGGCAGGTATGATTGTCAGGATTGAACCAAAGCAGAGATCCCATGCTAGCTGGAAAAAATGTCCAGCTTCCCATGGGGAGGGAGACAGAAGAGAATGGGTCTTGTTATTGAAAGTCAAGCACTATGTCACTTGCCATTACTTGGTGGCAAGCTGATCTACCAGCAAGTTACATAGGTAAAAGTAAAAGTCTCTCTTGTTCGAAAGCCAGTCATATCCGACTCTAGCATACAATGTTCATCTCCGTTTATAGCCAAAGAGCCAGCGGAATCTGCATCTGCAGACCTTTCCATAGTAATATGGCAGGCATGACTAGATGCCGGAGTGCACAAAATGCTGTTACCTTTCCCACCAAAGTGGCACCTATTTATCTACAGTAAAACACCAGATAACACTAAAACTTGGTTCCACAAGTCTTGGTGTTATCTCATTTTTAGTGTTATCCGATGCATGTTAAAATCCTATGGGATGGATCGGATAACGTTAAAGCTCCATAGAGATACATTGTAACCGCACAGGCTTTAGCGGTTGTTATCCGATCCATCCCATAGGACCTTAACGTTATTCGATCCAATTCTCCTCCTCAGATTACTTAACATTATGCAATTTTAGCGTTATCCGATCCAATCGTTATCCGCTGTTTTACTGTACTTGCAATGTCTTGCTTTCGAACTGCTAGGTTGGCACTAGCTGGGACAGAGATAGGAGCTCCTTCTGTCATGCAGCACTTAGGTCTCAAACTGCTGACTTGCCGACCTTCCAGTTGTCAAGTTCAGCATCTTAACCACTAAGCCACCTCAGTCCCAACATGCAGCTTACCAAGTTAAAAAAATCAGCTTTTCTCTGCTCCCTCACTGAGATATGGAGTGAACCTCCCCTTCCCACTTGGTAACATTTTATGGACTTATAATTTTCTTTAAAACTTTAGCTTTCTCTGAAATCTATGGTGGGAGGGACAAGAAAGCAGAAACTAAACAGGGTTGCATTGGGGTGCAGTGTAGTTCCCTGTTGGAAAAGCACCTGATTCTCTAATGTGGAGTAAGGATCACTTGAACTAGCGTATCATAGGGTGCACCCCACCTGATTGATTAGGACTTAAGTTTGGCCAACGACAAAGCCAAAAAAGTGGGTTTATTTTGACAGTTCAGGGTTTGATCAGGACACAAAAGAAGAAGACCCCTTCTGACAGCCTCCCTAGGGGACTGGCTGAGTCAAATCCCCTGAGACAAATCACATGGGGGTCAGAGTCTCTCTGCTTGTTCAGAACAAGTTTTACTATGGTTTCAGAGCCAGGCCAACAGTTCCTTTCCACACAGCCTCAGAGGCAACTTTTCCTTGTTCAGGGACCCAATTAATTCCACTGGGGTTCCCTCACACATACCTCAAAAAGACCATTTTCTGTTTGATTCAACCCAATGCAACTGGAATATCTAGTCACCCCCTTCATTGTAATAGAATACTATTCTATCCAACTATCAATCTAGATGGATTGTAATTATCATGAGTGCTTCTTTTAAGAGAGTTTCTTCACCCTCAAAAATAAGACTCTGGAGCTGAAGCTTTCTTTGTACAACTTAAATGTGCCAGTAGAGAGGAAGTCAAAAGTAAAATGCATGGGGCTTTGTTGAAAAGAAATATAGCTTCTGAACTCTCTAGTGTAAAACAGGGAGGCAGTCAAAATGCAGCTGTGTGTATCTGGAACATTTATTTGACTTTAGAAGTGCTCTGTAGCATATTTCAGTCATCAGCAGGTGACAACAGTGTAAGGTTGTATATTGCATATACTCAAGTATAAGTCTAGTTTTTTAGCCCCCAAAATGAGGTCCAAAAAGTGGATTCAACTTATGCTCGGGTCAACAACCCCAAGGTTCCCAAAACTGCACTAGTTCAAATTCAAACATACAGTAAAAAAAACAACAACACTAGGACTGCCATAAAAACTCAAAAAAAACAAAAAAAAAACAAAAAACATGCCCACACAAATGTCTAGATTAATTAATTTTACCATATTTTCATGTATTTTAATTATTAAAACTCACCAGCAGCTGCTGTATTTTACACCCCCAACTTATACTCAGGTCAATCTATTTTCTTAGTCTTAGAGGTCGAAATTACGTACCTCGACTTATATTCAGGATGACATATAATCGAGTATATACAGTAAAAGAAACTAAGTGTCCTCTGAATGGCTGTTGCTCACCTCATTCATAGATATGAAAAGATATCCCCCCCCTCCAGATTATGCTAGTAATTAATTCTGGAAATGGAAAGTTGCTCCTGATCCTTTGGATATTTCTCAAAGTACAGTCAAACCTCGCTTAAAGAGCACTTCGCTTAGAGAGTAACTCGCTTAAAGAGCAGAATTTACTCTGAATGGTCACCTCGCTTAACAAATAAAACCAACCAAAAACCCGCTTAACAAATAAATCGGGGTTTGCAATCCCCCACCAACACCAGAAGTCACAATTGGTCACTTACAATGGTTTTTCACTTAAAGAACAAACTTGTTTAAAGAGCAATCCTGTGGAACACATTATGCTCTTTAAGCAAGGTACCACTGTATCATTATTCTTTTCAGCCCAGCAAGAAAAAGAAGCCCCTGGCCGAGGGGGCCTGAAGGACGCCGCAGCCGCTGAGCGCGGGAACGCTGCCGCCGCCGCCGCGCCCCTCCCGGCCCCTCCCGGCCACCGTCACCGGCCGGGAGGTGAAAAGGAGCCCCTGGCCGAGGGGGACTGAAGGACGCCGCAGCCGCTGAGCGCGGGAACGCTGCCGCCGCCACCGCGCCCCTCCCGGCCACCGTCACCGGCCAGCCGGGAGGTGAAAAGGAGCCCCTGGCCAAGGGGGCCTGAAGGACGCCGCGGCCGCTGAGCGCGGGAACGCTGCCGCCGCCGCCGCCGCGCCCCTCCCGGCCACCGTCACCGGCCAGGAGGTGAAAAGGAGCCCCTGGCCGAGGGGGCCTGAAGGATGCCGCAGCCGCTGAGCGCGGGAGCGCTGCCGCCGCCGCCGCGCCCCTCCCGGCCACCGTCACCGGCCGGGAGGTGAAAAGGAGCCCCTGGCCGAGGGGGCCTGAAGGACGCCGCAGCCGCTGAGCGCGGGAATGCTGCCGCCGCCGCCGCGCCCCTCCGTGTTGTTTTATACTATGTTGTTTGTATACTGTTGTTTTATGTTCCATGGAAGCCGCCTTGAGTCAGGTTCGCCTGAGCAAGGCGGGGTATAAAAATAAATTTGAATTGAATTGAATAGAAAAAGTAACATGCAGGTAAATAATCAGGTATAAAGAGTGTGTTATAAGCATGCCTGGGTCAATCTGCAAATACTTTTTAATAGATGACAAATTGTGCGCTTCTCAGGTGCCTTTAAAAAAAAAACACATGCATTTTTGCCAAACATTGCTCCTAATATATGTTTCTTCTGTTGCCCCAAATGTATTTATATTGGTCTGCTTTCTTTGACTGAGGAAGTAAAAATTTGGAGAAGAGGTGGTAGTGAAGAATAATTGTGCTCCATTTTGCATTTAGTGAGAATGGGATTATGGTAGTTTATTCATAATAAGCTAAACCAAACAGACTTTGCTCCATCCTTAGCCATGTGGATTTATGTGGATGTATGTGATAACACTTTTCTTTGTTGTTTATACTAATATTTCTATGAAAGTTGATTGGTGACAAATGAGATATGTGGAAGTCATACTGTTTCTCTCTGAGTGGCCAGAATCCTAGTGACATTTGAATACAATGTGAATAACTTTCCATGGTAGTTGCTGCTAATTAATGAGATGCCACGGTGTAATTGACATGCAAAAAATACAGTAGCATCTAGTGGCCTCTTCTGGTAATGCAATATGTTTTTGATATACAAACTTTTTGATATACAAATAACCTTGTAAAAAGGAAAAAATTAGCATGTAGAGTTTTTACTATATTTATTTCTATAATTGCTATTGCTATGATAGAATAGGACATGGGTTTATGCATAGCAATTGCGAAACAATTTGTGAGGGGGGAGAAGAGGGCAAAAAAGAGAAAGAGAATGTCAGACAGACAATATATATTTTATACATTACCGCCTAAACAAATATTTTGCCACTCACAAAGATGGATGCCCAGGACATAGAGAGCCCCTAAAGAGAATAAAGTCACACCTTCTCATCTGGTTCTATTATCTCTGAGATTTGCATCCCTGCCTGGGGACTTGGAAAAGGATAGTAACCACCTGAAACTTCAGCTAGCCCTATAGTGGGGATTAGCAATAGGATTTAATCATCATCGATGTCTGCAACTCATATGCAAGAATGTATTTTTTCCTGAAGCAGGAAAAATGCTATTGGCATGACTTTGTTTAAGGTGGATCCAGCTTGCCATGAAGTGACCCACACACTATGATCACGGAGCCATCTCCTGCAGCACACATGAAATAAGACCTGCAGGATTTAACACCGGGCCTGCAATGGACTGCCGCAGCCTTGACGATATCATCAAGGTGCGCCTTCACAACCAGTCCATCTGGCATGGCCTCTTCTGCCTCCATGACCGTTGGGAATCAGAGTTCCTCCCCACCTAAAGGGGCTCATCTGCCCATAGCCGTTGGCCCTTTTAGGGAGTCAGGTTATTTACTGCCTCACAACACTTGGTGTTTTGTTGCTGGCTGTATGGTCTACTCCATTACCTGAGTGGGATGGCCAGCCAGACTGACAGGATTTAGTACCTTGTTATGAAATGCAAAACAAAATTGACAGTGGCTTCTCTCCTTTCCCCATATCCTCAATAGTTAGACAGAGGTCTTGTCAGCTTGACATACATACAAGTTAAAATTTAGCTGAGGAGTCTGATGGGGTTGTGGCAAAAATTAGTTCTGCCTTTTGCCCAGTCCCTACCTCACTTTCACTGTCAGCTCCTCACAGAAGAAGTTGTTTTTACCATTCCTTTCTTCCATAAACCAGAACCTTTCATTGCTTACCACACAGTTTTATGTTTAATGGCAGAAGCTGGATGTTGCCTTGGCTTCAAACCACAGCAAGTTGCAGCCAATTGCGCAGATACTGCTCTGCCACCACAGCAGTTTCCACAAGGCATCTTTAGAGCTTGGAGCATCCTTGAGGGTGAAAGATGTCAAGCAACATAAATAAAAACCCAAAAGTCACATGGCTCATCTATACTGGGGCCATCTATACACACCATCTGCTATTGTAAATGCTACTTCACTCTATATTTAAATGGTCACAACTCTTCTCAGATTTCATACAATGAGGATTAAACTCCAAGGTTACATGGATGACAATTATGGAGGCATATTGAAAAACATTTGCACCCAACTGACACAGCATTACGATAAGTGTCTGAAGAAGAGGCTATGTGGAGAAGTAGTCTGACAATAATCCCACAATACATACTTTGGCACATAAGAATAGATGTTATTGTTGGTGTTTTGGAGAGTGAATAATAGCAAATAATAAGGTGCAAAATAAGGAAGCTTTGAACAAATCTGTAAATATGAACTGAATCACAGTTGTGGGTGCATTTCTAAGATGGCTACAGGGCAGAGTAAGTAGCCCCTGGTCTCCTACAGGGTGAAGCCACCCTCTTCACAGATTCCTCATGTTAAATCTGAGTTTTGGTAAGGCATTTTAAAAAATGTGTCAGTGCTATTTTTGCTTTATTGATATTTATAATTTTATTCAATTTGTTTTATTTTTTATTGTAAATTTTTTTATTATTATTATGTTGTACATAATATCCCAGATGGGTGGGATATAAATGTAATAAATAACTATTACACTAATAAAGAAGCAATGTAACTGAAACCAGAAAAATTAAATTCAAAGTGTCCTCCTTAACTTATTAAGATGCTGGGGTGGTATAAAAAGAGAAGGAGATTGGAAATAGCACCTCCTTACATACATCTCATGAAACCCAAGACTCCTCTCGTACACTCAGATCACTGAACATTATCTTTGTGTGGGAGCATGACTCACCAGGCTGTGGCAAGCACTCTCTTAAAAAAAGGTATAGTGTAAAGTGAGGAACTTCCATCCCTTCCTTTTTTAAAAAAACTTTTCATTACACTATTGGAATTATCTGGCTAAAACTCTATTGTGTAAATTTATGCCCTTGAGCTTGATGACTAGAAGTTCAGCAGATCAGCAGTTGGAAACCTGAGTGCTGCACGACAGAGTGAGCTCCCATCTCTGTCCCAGCTCCTGCCAGCCTAGTACTTTGAAAGCAAGAAATTGCAAGTAGACAAATAGGTACCGCATTGGTGGGAAGGTAACAGCGTTCCATGCACTCTGGTGTATAGTCGTGCCTGCCACATAACTACAGAAGTGTCTGCAGATACAGACAATGCTAGCTCTTTGGCTGTAAACAGAGATGAGTGCTGAACTGTAGAGCATACTGCCTTTTGGGGAAAGGCAACCTTTATCTAGGGAGATATCTTTCATTAAAAATTTCCCTTTCCCCTTCCCAGATTCCAAGACTCCATATGGATATCTTTTCATCTAGGAAAGCCTTTGGAAGCCTCAAAATCAGCAAGGAGGGGAGACTTTAATACAAGGGTTCTCAACCTACAGCCCATGGTGCCAAATAATCCAGCCCCCACCCTCACTCCAGCCTATGCCGCCACCACTGGAACTGGCCGCAGACTCATTTATGGCCATCATAAATGCATTTATGACAGTCACAGACTCATTTACAAAAGTTGTAAACATGTTTACAACAGCTGAAAATGAGTCCATAGCCAATTCTGGTGGTAGCGGCAGCAGCAGTGGTGGCTGGACCACCAGTCCAGCCCACCAACTGTTTGAGGGAGTGTGACCCAGCCCTTAACTTGAAACAATTGAGAAACCCTGCTTTAATACCTAAAAATCACTGCAGATGGTCTAAATCCAGGAAGCAGACCCATTAGCAGTGATTTTCAGGCATTAAAATCCCCCTCTGCCAATGTTTCCAAGGGCCTCAGTACCTGGTGGATAGATGTTAGAATAAGAAACTTTTAATAAGTGATAAAAGCCCACCTCTGATGTCACCATCAGTTTTCATGGGCTTTCATGATTTTAGCCACTGTGTGTTTATGTGAGAGCATGTGCATGCAGGTGAATGGGACTACAGCCGTAACTATTTCCTGCCTTGTTTTCCCCCTTGAGTCCTCCAGAGTGATGGTGGGTAAAAAATGCCACCAAAAAGAATTCTGATCTGTTTGCATTTCTCCACTCAGCATAATGGGACTCTTCATAGAGATCTGGAAACATACAAAATGCTTTCATAGACACAAATAAGAATCAGACTGGAGTCAAAAAGGGCACAGAGTGTGCAGTTCTCCAGTCTGTGTGTCCTTATTGGGTTATGGACAGGGCTGGGAGGCAATACGTATTTGTCTAGCACAAAGTCTTTTTGATACACCATTCTGTTGAGTGAAGCACTACTTCTAATGCAAGCTACATGCTGCCTAGTCCAAAATATAATAGAAGCACAAAATAACTGGCAGAGCATGAAGCTACAAATAATCCACACATTGTTACTCATTTTTAAGGCCATGCAACAAGGCCATAGTTATAGAGCAATTTGCACAATTTACATATTTTTTTCCATTCATGCAGAAAATTCTGCTGCAAATCCCACTTCACACCTCAACATGGCACAGCAGTGACCATGGGCATCTGACAGCTATGGTGGCAGGGGCATATTCCCCAGGCAGGTTCAACCATGCCACAAAGGCATCGGCTAGCAGTCTGAAAAGTTTCTCCATTCTGAAACTGCAGGTCAGCTAAGTGGGGTTGGGTACTCAGGCAATGCACCTGGCTAGTGCATTGCTCTAACATGGCCAACTTCAACATGAGCCCAGCCAGCTGTGTCGTATTTAAAATGGCTAAAGGAACATCGAAAACATGGGCCTCATTCCCCTGTGCACCATTGGACCCTGCTATGGTAGTGGTAGGAGCTCCCAATGGAGAGACCCAGCTAAAATCTCATGGGATACAATGGTTTGATCTGCCATGTCAAACTAAACGTGTGAAGTACAGATCAACCAAGCAACCAAGTAAGTATGCAAATTGTGCAAAATTCATTCTCACAAATGAATGACTTGCATAGAGTGACAGGAAGTATCTTGCAGATAAGGAGAAAAACCTCTTCGCTCTCATCCTTCTAAAATAGGCAAGTGAAGATTTGCATTTTGTTATTGGGCATGATTAAACTATCATACACAATTAATCCCTTGCCCTAGTCCCAGATCATATTTTTTTAAAGCAGAAAATGTACGTGTTGTTGCATATTTTTAAAGAGGTCTCTATATTAATTACAGAAATTCTCTGTTGAGGTTTGTAACCCTGGTAAAATAGAATTCAGGGTACAGCCAACTACAAGAAAGGTTAGAAAACATAACGGGAGATACATGAACCCTATGCTCCTAAAACATTGTTTCTTAATTTAAGCAAGCAAAGGGACATTTTTATTTCTGACACAGCATTTTTCCCAACTTCTGTTAGCTATTAAATGTGAAGCTCTAGTGATTTAAAAGGTAAGCTGTGACAGCAGAGTAATACACTAGCTATTACAGTTTTAGACACAGTTGCTTAAGAGCACTGGAATGCAGTTATTGATTTTTTAAAAAACAGGAGGTTATGCCCTTCACCTCTGCATCAGATCACTTAGTGAGGGCTTAAGGCACTGGGGAAGTCTTTTGATATGTAGGCATCAATTTTCAGTTGGTTGTTAGTACAATATACTCTAAAACACTATGATAGTAAGCTCAGGAGTAAATAAACTCTTATGAAAGTGGTACATGTTTTGGGGAAACAAACAAGAGACCTCATTAAGGAAAATAAAAGAAGCCTTTTAATACTTTTGGTGGTGCTGGCATTCAAAGGCTGTTTTTTCACAAATTATTTTTTAACAAATCATCACACTGCTATTAATCACACTTGCCACCCCAAGACATCTCACTAGCCCAGGGGTTCTCAACCTATGGCCCATGGACTGGATCCGACCCACGGAACCATTCCATTCGTCCCATGCCCTCACACCTGTTCTTACCACCACCGCCCGTTTCCCCTCCACCTAGCTTGGTGTGTCCCTAACACCTCTCCATAGCAGGGCAGATGTTATAAGAAGACTACGGATCAGTGTTAGAGACACACCAAGCAAGGCAGAGGGGGAAAGGATGGCACCAGCATTGGCAGAAGCAGCAAACACCCATGGCTGCCTGTGTCTTTCTTGGGTGCTGTTCTGCCATGTACAGGCAAGGACAGGCAGGACCCCTCCTTTACCCATGGCAGGCCAGGAAGCAGGGAAGAGTTGGCATCAGTGTGGAGGAGAGTCTTTGAGGGCCGGACTGGTGACATGGGGGGAAGTGTTTGCACACCAGACTGGTGGCATGGGGGGAGTGTTGGTGCCAGTGGCAGTGGGACACCAGTCCGTCCCAGAAACAGTCTGAGGGGACGTGAGCTGGTCCTCAGCTTATAAAGGTTAAGAACCCCTCCACTAGCCTCTTTCACAATTATAATGTATGCTACAAGGCTTAGATGCAAATATAGATTGAAAGGGAAAGACAGAAGACTTAGCATCTATCATAGTAAAAGTTAGGAAGCTTAGCTTAAGCACAACTTGTATGACTTTTGCATTTTGGGACAATGAAGGATAGTATTCAAAGGCACATTCAGTGATCCTATCCACTTTTCCCTGGAAAGGCATGCTGTATTGAACTTCCTGAAGAGGAGATTTTTAAAAGTATTTTTACTTTTGAAAAGTATGCTGTACTTTGAAGATATTTTCCTTTAAACAAAGTAGCCAGATTTTATCCACTTTATGAAGAGGATCCACTCTTCCAAGAGCGTCACAGAGCTGCACAGTCTCTTGTAAAGAAGGTACGCAGGGAACACCCAACTAGTTTTACAGGAAGTAAGCTGTTTTTAAAAGACTGGAAAACCTCTCTTGTCGCTACTATAGCAGTTCCAATGGGGTGGCAGCAGAATAAATATACTGTATAAGGTCTGAGGATAGCAATGAAGCTTCCTGAAAGTTGTCTTCTTCTGGTTTACAATATCTGTTTTGTTGTGGAAGACTGGAAGTTGTCTCCTAGTCAAGTTCATGGCCAATGTGTTCTTCTCCCTCTCTGAATTTAAAGGGATTTCCCACATGTATAAAATCAACTGGAACACCAGATAAATGTTGATTTTTTTTTACTCTAAAGCATTGTTCCCCAATCTTTGGGTTTTGGTCTTCAATTCCCAGAAGCCTAAATCAATCCCCCAAAACACTGATCAGCCAATGTACTGACTTAGGCTTCTGGGAATTGATGTCCAAAACCCAAGGGTTGGAGAACACTGCTCTAAAGCTTTCATAGGTAAAAAAATATATATCTCTGTTTTAAGTGTCATCACCTCAAACAGACCAAGAGAGTAAAGAAATCTAACAACTGGTAGGTTTTAGGAGACATTGGCCATTCATATTGTAATAAGAAGGAACCTAGAGGATTTCTCAAACCCCACATGGATCTTATCTCTTGTACAAGAAGGAGGGTGTGAATTAGAGAGACTTTGAAAGAGAGGGAAATGTTCACTTCCTCTCATGGTCAACTAGAAGAGACAAATCTTGTAGGGCTTCAGAATTCCTTGCCAAGGTGCGTCCTCATATCTACACTGATATGAAAGGAGAGAGTGCTTGTTCTTTCCACCTCTTGTCATGAGAAAAAATTCCACCAACACCATCAGGACCTCACCCATCCTTCAGGACCCTAGATAAATTCAGTTCAAAGTTAATAAAACTCCTTTTTGCACTTTTAAGGTGCACACACATTTCTAGAGTTCTCAGTGTGACATGTGGTAGACACAATATTTTTGGACCACATGCAGATATAACTTGGAGACTGGATTTTTTTTTGTCAGGAAAATAAAAAGAAGGAAATTAACTTCTTTCCAAGACAACTGCTAATCTCAGTGATAATAGATTTGTCCTTATTCTGGATAACTATCATTGATATATACAGCAGGAAACTAACTCTGGATTATTGATAGGTTTTTATTGAACTCACCTGAAGCATGTGTGAAAATCTGTGTCATTGAAGAATGTAGGAGTGAGAGTAATCAATGAAAATTAACCAAGCTGACTCAGAGATGTAATGGATTTGAATCACAGAATTAAAGAAAACACCATGTACACCTGTATAAGAGCTAATATTTTACAGGGAAATTGAAAGCATAGTGGTGAAAATGCTATTTCATTATACCACTGTGCTATACAGATCTTCTAATAAACAAGTAACTTTTATATGGTTAGATGTCTTTCATAAAACTAAAACAAAGACATATCAAAGGCATTAAGTGTTTTCTGAGTTAGAAAGTTTGACTGTATGCAGTATATGTCACAAACATTTTCCCAAAGCATCCTCCCATTGCACTGAAGCCATTTGATAAGTTTAAATTTGGTGCAAAGAAGGTCACTTATGATGTAATCTCATTCTGGGGAGCAAATGGTATAGATGAATGGCTTTCCTAGAGTTCTTGCTCATATATAGATCCTGTATGCATGGAACCAGCGTTCAGTTTGCTGAAGCATTCATTAGCTAAAGTGTTCTGCATTCTATTTGAATTGGCAGGAACTACCCTGGGTGTCTCGCTGAATTATGCACTGTATTATGGACTGGGAACTGCCTTTAGATGGGCATGGAATAGCCATGTGCTGGCCAGCTGGCAATCTCTCTCTCTCTCCTGTACTCAGAACAGGAGTTGCGATCTCCCATTGTGAAAGTTTATCCTCACTAAAATTCTTCAAATAAATCTGATTTAGCAAAATACATCAGTATTAAGTATTTTATTGCAATAACTTCAGAAGTACTGAGCAAACATTATCATGCTCCTTTAGTAGTTTAACAGAATTCTCCTTCCTTTTTTTATATTTATTTCTCAATTCTTTTATTATTCCTTGTCACCTTCATTTTCTTTTCAAAAGTTGTTGTTCAGTAGCATAGTTGAGTCCGACCCTTTGTGACCGCATGGGCCACCGCATGCCAGGCTCCTCTGTCATTTACCATCCTGCAGCCCACCCAGATCTACACCCATTGCGTCAACAATTCCATCCATCCACCTCATACTCTGCCACCCCCTTTTCCTTTTGCCTTCGATCTTTCCTAGCATCAAGACCTTGTCAAGTAAGTCCTCTCTTCTCATTTGGTGGCCAAAGTATTTAAATTAACAGCTTAAGATGGATAATGGCAAAATGTCCCTTTAAAGTTGTTGTAATTTTTAATTATTCTTCAATACCTTACAACACACTTACGCAGTATATGAAACCAAATCACTCTTTGGAAAGAAAACAAATCTAAAACTAATTCCTGTCTACAAAGATCTGATTGTACAATAAATATTCTATTTCTAGGTGTGAAATGCCAACTGGCTTTATTTTCTAAAAGGATGGGTTTTCTGATCTTATGCATATTGAACAGTATCTCCCAGTTCAAACACAAACATATGTCTTCCACTGAGCTAAGAAACTTGCACAACCACATGTTTCATATCACTGCCCTCCAGCACATTTGCCCCTCTATTCATTTGGTAAAGGGCTGAACAGTAAGCTCATTCTAATTGTATAGATGTGGACATGAAAATCTCCCTATGCTTCATTCTATTTAGAAAGAATGAAAAATAATATTTTTTTCTTTGTTAGGTGAGATTGCATTATTTTTACAAATTTTCCACAAATTTCTGGAAATTCTATAATGCATGTTTTTTAAAATATATATACTGTATACTAGTTTCCCACAAAAAAGAGGGCTTATTTTGTTAATGATGTGATTGATCAAAAAAGGTGTTGATATTTTTGCTCCTGTGCAAAAATATCAGGACATTTTTTCTTCAAGAGCAAGAACATTCATTACATCTTTAGTACATAAGAATAAAATCCTGGATCATGTGGAATAGCCTATACAAGAACTGCCACTTCTCCTTCATACTTTTACCCAATATCTGGCATTCAGAAGGGCAAAATAAAATAGCTGAAGGAGGTGAAACATCCATATAGAATCGCAAGGGAAGGGGCCACATACCTTTCCAGTTGTTGGCTACATAGTCAAGACTAATGCACAGACAGTGTCAATCTGAAGCAGGGGTTTCCTAACCTAAGGCCCGTGGGCTGGATCAGGCCCCTGGTGCCATTTCATGTGGCCTCCCACCCCTCTAATGGTATTTGAGAAACAAAATGGGTCTCTTTGAAGCTGTTGGGGCAAAATGACTGCCCTCATTATGCAGGCATGGCAAAATGGTTGTCTGGCCCTCAAAACTGACTGAGCTAGCATGCCCTGGCCCCTGGCTTGAAAAGGTTGGGAATCCCTGATCTAAAGTAATAAAACTCACTATTTATTATATTGGTGTATATTTCTCCATCACCACAGACACTAGACAAGATGGCAGCTTGGCAGGTAGTAGAAATACCCAAAGAAGTGTGGGACGTTTGATTATCCTCCATTGTGACTTTGCCTGTGCTTGTTGATTAATCAGCAGGAGATAAACAATAGACTTTGTTTCCATGATAAATGAGCAAACACAACAGTTCTTCATAATCACCTTCTAATTGCCAACTGCTGTCTCATCTGGTTCAGCCCATATAACATTTAGTTGCTCAAAAAAAGCCTCCAGTTTATGAATATGAGCTATTGTACCTCTGTGTCAATCAAAACTCCAGAAAATGACTTGATATCGCTGTACAATATCATTACCACAATGGCATTAGAAAAAAGGATGCCAAGCATTATGTAGCAAAGGCAGCAGTCCAAAAGGTCAATAGAGCACACTCTTCTGCTCACTAAATCTGTAAGAGATGCCAAGAAAGAGAAAATTCAGAAGCTGACTCCTTTTATTAAAATCAGTTAACCACTTTTCACCCAAACACAAAGTAACTGTCATGGCTGTTTTTCAATAAGTGTGAACATAGTGATGCCACCTCTCCTGAAAAGCATATTCCTTTCTCCCTTGCTGCATGTTTCAAAATACAGATACTGTCTCAAGTCCCATTTAGCATGCCTTGTTCAATCCTTGGTGGTACTAACTGAGATAACATATAAGAAAAACATGAAATGAAATGACAATTACTTTTGATTCATTTCATTTTTCACTTTTTCTCAAAGTTGCTGAACACACTACCCACAATCCTCACAACAACCTGTAAGATAGTCTATGTGGGGAGATCACCCATTTACTCTCCTCCTAGGACCAAGAAGATAAATGTTAAGCTGAAGGTCACCCAGTGAATCAGTGGCACATTTGTGATGCTATTTGTCTGGAAAAGAGTGTCCCTTTCTTCCTTGCTCCATGTTGCATGCTTCACACTACAGCTCACCTTCTGCCCCACCCCAACCATCCCATAAGACACTACTCCAACTAGTAGGTAACATGGGAGTTTATTGAAGAGACTTTTGGACATAGCCAGAAGGATGTGGTGGCTAGCCTGTCACCACTTTATGTCTCTGCCATCTATCTTGGTTCTATTTATATGAGCAAACACAACAGTTCTGAATGATCACCTTCTAATTGCTAACTGCTGTCTCATCTGGTTCAGCCTGTATAACATTTAGTTGATCAAAAAAGCCACCAGTTTATGAATATGAGCTGTTGTACCTCTGTGTCAATCAAAACTCCAGAAAATGACTTGATATCGCTGTACAATATCATTACCACAATGGCAAAAAGGATGCCAAGCATTATGTAGCAAAGGTATCAAAACCAAGATAATGGCAACAGGCCCTATCAGTCCCTGGAAAATAGATGGGGAAGAGGTAGAAGCAGTGACAGACTTTACCTTCTTAGGATCCAAGATCATTGCAGATGAAGATTACAGCCATGAAATAAAAGTGCTTGTCTATCATTTTGCTTGAACACACCGTTCTCCCTTTGACCCTTGAATTTGGTGTATAAAAACCATGCCTGTAAGTTTCACTCCTTGTCTGAAGAAGTGGACTTGCTCCACGAAAGCTAACAATAAAAATATAGCAGTTAGTCTTTAAAGGGCTACAGTGTTTTTTATTTTGTTTTGTTTATTTTATTTTGTTTTCTGATATGCATGAAATAAAAAGGCGACTGATTCTTGGGAGACAAGCTATGAGAACCTTGGGGAACATAGTGAAAAGGAGGGACTTCACCTTGCAAACAAAAGTTCGCATAGTCAAAGCAATGGTATTTCTGGTAGTAACATATGGTTGCGAGAGCTGGACCATAAGGAAAGCTGGGTGCAGAAGAATAGACACCATTGAAATGTGGTGTGGGAGGAGAGTCAACCCTGACTGCTTCTTGGAAGATCAAAGAGTGAATATGAAGTTAAAGTACTTTGGACATCAGACAAGAAGAGAGGAGTCACTTACAAAGCCTTGATGCTGGGAAAGGCTGAGGGCAATAAAAGAAGGGGGTGTTAGAAAATGAGATGGTTAGAAGATATTGTTGATACAATGGCCACAAAACTGGCAGGTTGAGAAGGATGGTGGAGGATAGGGGTGCCTGGCATGCAATGGTCCATGGGGTCGCAGGGGGTCAGAATTGACTGTGTGACTGAACAACAATAACAATTTCTCTGTAATGTTTATTCAGTGTTTTTTAGCTGCCCAGAGTATAGGATACACTAATTGGGGTGAGATACAAATAAAATAAATAAATAAGAGTGGTTGTGGAAATGCAAATACCGTTTCAAGCTATTGTGTTGTGATTTATTTCTTCGGAGGACATGCATGGATCTCCATTGCCAGAGTTCATTTAATTTCATAGTTTGGGCTAAAAGGTTTTCCTCAACTTAACCCATGTGCTATATTCCTTGCCATCCACTCACATTTAAGGAAGCCTGCTAGAACTATGGAACGATTAAGTCTAACATATTAAAATGCCATTGATTTTAACACAGTCCAGAAATATATGGTTCTAAATGTGAACATGAGGGGGTAAAGTTGAGAAGGGTGGAGGGAGAGGAAAAGCAGATTTTTTTAAAAAAATATTTTTATAAAGCAGAAAGCCAGTCAAAGGAGACAGGAAGAAAAGTTAGCCATCCTGCTGAGTAAAGCAAGAGCTCCTTAGTTGAATATCTGTTCAAAGCACAGTGAGAGGAGACTTTGGAGACTGTTACAAAGTGTCTGGTCCTTTAAGAACAAAAACCTTCTTCTGAGCATTCTGCAAAGTTATAAAATGTTTTTGTATTTAAAAGGAGTTTTTTTAACTTTTGAATATTTCTACAACCAGGGATTTGCTGCAAATAAAAAAGGGGGGCTAAGGTGATTACTCTTCATAAGCTAAGTGTCTGAACATGTATTTTAGGAGTTTCTTATCTGCTGACAAAAAGTCACCAATATCTGCATGGGGGGATAAATTGTCTCTATATTTTGTGTCAAACTGATCAAAACCCACCAAATTTGGCACAGAACAACATCATTCTGTCTGACCTTTCTGTGCCAAATTTGATCTTAGTCCAAAGCCTGGTTCAATTGTGACAGTTTTTCATTTGAGACACTTCTATTTTTAGAATTTCCATACAGAAAGTTTTTTTTCTTACTACACACGGACATCACTGTGATCTTGTGCTGTGATAATCTCCGATACAAAACAGGCTGCTGGATGATCCACACTATTCTACTCTTCAACCCTGCAATATGCTCCTCTGGTGGGGCGCTGAGCTGGAGACTAGAAGCATGGAGTTCAATACCCGAGAGCTGCACTTGGGGATATGAAAGGAACCTCATTTGGGCATCCCCTAAAAATCCTTTCAACCCAGAATAATCTCTGACATGAAAAACAAAAAAACAAACCCTGTAATCTCAGGGAATGTGTCATGGGCAATGTAATAACCATAATACAATAGGTACAGTGGCTAGCCAATATTCTCCATGGCTAACTGGGAGATGGGATACCTCTTTTTATACATAGGAATGCACATGCAAAATCCAGACTGTCACCAGAAACTATAAAAATGGCTGCAATAGCACAACCTTCACCATATCACAAAGAATTAAAATAGGATCAAGTTTGGGATATCCTAATAGTCAAACCAACAGGTAGTGCCCATATTTGCCCATATTTAGATACTGATGAAGAGTCTATTCCTCTAAGTGTGTGGCTGTTTTTGTTTCCTAATGTCTCCAGTTGTTTTTCTGGTATTTGTTCATAGAGATATGTTATCAAAAAGTAGTAGATAAAGAAATCATGTAATGCTAAACATCTGGAGGATAATATGCTACTGTTCAGTATTTGTTTTTGAAGTTAAGAATTTTCTTTGCAGTGGAAAAGCTGAAATATTAAGTTCTGCTGATAAGAAAAAAGTTTGTTGTGCTAAAAAACAGAGTTGCTATTGGGGGGAACACAATTTCTGGCAACACACAAGGCTGCTGCCCATGGAACCATTTCATGTGGCCCTCAATGCTCCCCAAAGTGGAAGCGGATACATTTACATCAGCCATAAATGCCTCCACAGCAGTTGTAAATGCTGAAGTGGGTGTGTTTAGGACAACCATAAATGTGCCTGCTTTGGCTTCCAAGGGTGCGGTCCAGCCCGCTCAGCTGTCCTGGGGGGGGGGCATGGCCAGATCTGCAGCATAAAAGGTTTGGGAACCCCTGATATATAGTGTACATGAAGTATATTGTTACCTGCTGATTATCAAAATCTCAGTTACATGAGGGGAAAAAAACCCTTGAGACAGTCTATATTGGATACATGTTTGCTTCCTACAGATAATCCAATCAGGACCAAATGGTGTTTGTGTATGTGTGAGAAACACTCCCATCTAAATATCTGAACACAGAAATTATAGAAAATGTTAACTCGAATCTCAAAGTTAATAAATTAGTTAACTACTTTACCTGTTGCCAAGATGTTTACTTTAACAATCTCCTTGAAGGTTTGCGACTAGTGTTAATGTACAATTGTCAAACCATACTCTAAATAATATAGTAAATATATGAACCCATTGCCTACATGAAAACATGCTATAAAATCAATTTGTTAATGTTAAGCATGCCACGTGGCTTTGTTTTTCTTTTCTTTTACTGATTATTCAACCATGTTTCCAGGGTTCATCTGCTTGTGAGCAGCCTACACATAAACAGATCCTCTGCACGTGTCTTTTTCCACACAGGAAAAGCAATAACAGAAAGTGGAAGACATAGATATCCGCTTGCTCCAATGTAAAATTGTACGGGTAAAGGTCACCCTTGCTTGAAAGCCAGTCATATCTGACTCTAGGGTTCAGTATTCATCTCTGTTTATAGCCAAAGAGCCAGCTTTGTCTGCATTTGCAGACGTTTCCATGGACATGTGGCAGTCATGAATAGAAGTGGTACCTATTTATCTATTTGCAATTTCTTGCTTTCAAACTGGTAGGTTGGCAGGAGCTGGGACAGAAAAAGGAGCTCACTCCGTCTTGCAGTACTCAGGTATCAAACTCCAACCTTCCAGTCTTCAAGTTCAGCATCTTAAACACTCGAGTCACTGCAGTCCACCCATGTAAAATACTGTGAGGCAGATTACTGTATTTATTTATGTATTATTTATTTATTTAATCAAACTTCTATGCCGCCCTCCTCCAAAAGATCCAGGGTGGCTAACAAAACTTTCTAAAACCACTTACACACAATATAAAAAAAAATAAAAACAGGATTAAAATATTAAAAAGAGACTAAAAAGAGACACACACAGAGACGGAGGGGTCAGATGAGCCAACAACTTGGGCAAATGTCTGGCCCAAACCCCATACTTGCCCCATCAGCCAGGTCTTAACTCCCTTCCCAAAGGGCAGCAGCTCTGTCTGGAGATGCAACTCACTTGGCAGGAGGTTCCATAAGGCCAGAGCGGACACGGAGAAGGCCCTCCTTCTAGTGCTAGAGAGGTGCGCCTCTCTAGGCGATGGTACCACCAAAGAGCCCATCCAGTCCTCTTGCCTTAGCAAAGCTAGTAACCGTGGAGAGAGAAGTGTAGGCAATTTTAAAACTACATACTCCTTACCACCTTAAGGCAGTGATCGGCAACCTTTTTACGTCAGGAGCTGGATCACACTCCCTCAGACAGTGGAGGGGGCCAGACTGGTGGTCCCTCTGCCATAAAGGCATCTGTGGCTGTCATAAACGCAGCTGCCATAAATGTGTCCACAGCCACTTCTGCCACCATTGGCAGCAGTGGTGGTTGGAGTGAGGGGGGGGGCTGATTATTTGGCACTGTGGGCAGGATTTTGCCCACTGGCTGTAGGTTGCCAACCACAGGGAATGGACTATGGTTCCATTCATTGAGCTCCTCAAATCCAAAGGAATCCCATTTAACTTCAAACACATTTATTAGAAAAATAAAACAAAACAGAAATGAAGGGGAATCTAAACAAAAGAAACACCCTCTAACCTCAGGAGCCAGTTTACTAAATCCAGGTCTATACATGACTAAGACTTAATTACTTTAAACAGAGTTGGGAGAGGTTATTTCTGGAGACAAAAATCCCAAGAATTTCCTAAGACAGTGTCTGTCTGTCTGTCTGTCTGTCTGTCTTCCAGCAAGTGAGGTGTACCACTTTCAGCTGAAGGGCCAAATTCAATTGCAAAGAATTCCATGAGGCCTCCATTCCAGGAGTGGGATAGGATGAAGGCAAAAGGATGTGACTCCCAAATATTGGTTTTTTAAATTTGATTGATTTTATTTTCTGTGAGCCGCCCAGAGTCTTCGGAGCTGGGCGGCAATCAAAATCAGAAAAATAAATGAATAAATACACAAATTTTAGAAGACTTTAGTTTAAAGCTCTTATTGACATTTACTAAGTCTTAGGATAGGCATGTCAACATGATAGGCAAGAAGGAAGGAAGAAAACGACTTTATATCTTTGTTTGTGTCTCTGGTTATTTCTCTTTCTGCTTGTCTAACAAAAAGGATAACACCCATACCTTCAAAAGCAGATAACAAACATAATATTTTGGCTTCCACCTACTTCAGTTGCTTTGGGGAAAGCATGTTATTCCCCAGCATACAAACATCTATCAAATGCTGGGAAATAACACAATGGTGGTATCTTGGGATATTATGTGGAAAGTGACATGACTTTTTCTGGAAGCCCCAAAGGACTGGGCTGAGCTAGAATGTGCCTCTAGAAGAATCCCATGCCTATATTATATTAATTTGTGAAATTCAAGTCTAAGAGATTGCTGGATATTGAACAGCATCTCTGCAATGACCAGTGAAGAGAAGAACTTATTATTTAAGAATAGTAAAGATTAAGTGAGTTCAGCAGCTCATATCTATTGAATTGGATTTCTAAGATTCATCTCAGCCCATCGTAACTTTCGTTATGCCCTTTACATAGAAAAGCAGTTATTTAAATTAATGATTTATCAGGCATCCACAGGAATTTTAGACAAGAGCACTTAAGTTGCTGGCATCTAGAGCGAATTATTTCCTTTCCTTTCTCCCCTCCTTACTCATTGCCATCACCCAGACAGATGCACACAATTTTTGATTAAATGTTAACACTTATGAGAATCGCCAATATAAAGGATGAAGAATAGAAGCTAACTCTGTGGAAATTCATTAAGCGCTGTACCAGAGAAGATTGCAGGTGCACATTAATGAATTACATGACTGTCGAAATGCAATTAAATGCAGCTGCATATGTTTACAAAACTACAGAACCAAATTACAGGTATCGCTGGCACCCATAATTCACCCATAATTGACAATTTTCATATTACTGGAATAAGGAATCAAGTCATGCAGATGATTACTGTATTTGCCTTTGAGCACCAGAGACTCCAAGATTCATTTCTTATGCAGCACCATAAATGAAACAAATTGCAAGCTCCCAGGTTAGGATAGATGTGAAAGCAAATGCACTACTGGAAGATGGTTCCCCACCTCCATCTGTAACAACTTCTCAGAAAGACTTGTATTACTGTATTCTATTCTTATATAGTGGTAAACAATAAATGGGCTGATGGTTGGTTTAACATGAATATATGTGCTTACATCCTATATTCTTTCTCCTGTCTGTGCAATCAGAATGTAAATCTCTTCTCCCCATAACAATTCACCTCTCCATTTTTAGAAAAGGTAAAACCATTTTTTTTGCCTAAGAATCAGATCAATCTTCTAAAACAAATAAGAGAAACAGTTATTTTAACAGTTGTATCTTATCCATCTACTAATAATCAAAACTATGGATCACAATTACTATTTAAATTTAGTAAGACTATTTAAGAAGATCCACAACATCACTAGATAATAAAAATCAACAACAACCCATCAGGACCAGGCTATTAACAACAACAAATAGATCAGTCACCATACAGCTATATAAAGCTGCAGTAGCCCAGTGGTTAAGAAGCTTGCCTTGTTAGCTGGAAG
Organism: Furcifer pardalis; assembly: GCA_030440675.1. Classification (NCBI taxonomy): domain Eukaryota; kingdom Metazoa; phylum Chordata; class Lepidosauria; order Squamata; family Chamaeleonidae; genus Furcifer; species Furcifer pardalis. Next base: position 142,760,985 of record CP126893.1, read on the forward strand.
GCCAGCAAGTCAGTAGTTCAAAATTTGGGTACCGCATGGCGAATTGAACACCCATCTCTGTCCCAGCTCTTGGGGACATGAAAGGAGCCTCATTTGGGTAGTCTCTGAGCAGAGTTTCTCCCACAAAAATCCTTTCAACCCAGAATAATTTCTGAAATGAAATTATTATTACCAGACAACTTTGCTTTGAATTTATTCCCTTGAAAGCTAGCAAGCAGGGAGTAGAGTTTCTACTAGGTTTCATGGAACTATCTTGTGCCTTAAAATATTAATATCCTTCTCTGGGTCCTGAGGCAGAGAGACAACTATCAAGATGAACAGCATGTGAGTTGGGTTAGTGTAAATGAGTTGGTGTTAAAGGTCAGGAAGATGACACCCTCCATTTCAAACTGACATTAAGGCTCACTGGCTCAGTGTCAAGATACACTGGAATGTGGGCTGCATTTACAGGATGTTAGCATACAAAAAGCCTGGGGCAAAAGAGAGGGGAGGGGAAGAACCAGTGAGTCCATACATTGGTACCACCTTCAGAACAAGGCAGGAAGCCGATCACCAGTAGATCCTTCTTGTTGCTAAAACTCTTTCATTAGTGGTGCAGAGCCTAGAAAACTCCCCTGGTCAAAAATATTGCCTTCCTTGTGAGACCACCAGGTTTTGCACTGGAGCTTCAGATTTTGTATTAAATTACAGGGAATATGACATTTCTGACACAATATGTCGATTCGGGTTCTTTAGGGGCAGCTTTCTTCAGTCACAACACTTTACAGTTTTAGGCATCTGCCTCATCATTTGGCAAATTTTGTCAAATACAAAACTTATATAAATACTTGTATGTATACCATTTGGCACATTAAACACTTGAAAATATTCCTGTAAGCATTTCTCCTATCGCCTTTATTTCGTAGGCACTTCCCCCAGTGCAGTTTATACATTTCTTTAAGTAATGAAATGCAATTGCTTATCAGTTTATTGATCAGGTAATAAAACAAAACAAAAGTAAAACAAACAAAAAAGTGTTGTAGAATCTATAAAACAAATAACAATCCACTTTTTCAGACACAATGCATTGTAATCATTAACAGTTTAGAACCCGTTAGATTTAAACACTTTTTGCTGAAGCAACTGCTTCTCTGAAAGCTAGGCAAGTTTTTCACTAGAATACAAAACATAAAGTTTGCATACAATATATTTGAAATGCAGCCTATTCCTGTGAGGCCAGTCTTGCTTGTTTTTGTGGAATGTAACCAAGCCAATCAAAACAAAACTTTACATAGCAAAGAGAGAAAGATAGATCTGATGGTACCAGTTAAAGCCCTCATTAAACTTTATTGTTTAATTTGCTGTTAAATTTATGTACCTTCCAGGAAGACCATGCATTCCAACAATGCTCCTAAAAAAGGTAAAGGTTTTCCTTGCTCGAAAGCCAGTAGTATCCGACTCTAGGGTTCAGTGCTCATCTCTATTTCAAAGCCAAAGAAACAGTGGTATCTACTTCTGCAGACGTTTTTGTGGTCATGTTTCTGTGGTCATCACTAGACACTGGAGTGCACGGAATGCTGTTACCTTCCCACCAAAGTGGTCCCTATTTATCTATTTGCAATTTCTTGCTTTTGAACTGCTAGATTGGCAGGAGCTCACTCAGTCATGCAGTACTAAACTTCCACCTAAAACAAAAATCTTGTCCAATAAGTTGACAAACAATCTAAAAACTAAGACCTATGCTATAATGAGAGATCACATCTCAAGTGATAAAAAAAGATACAAAAGTATAACATGACTTTTGAAAAGTTTGTTTTCAACAAAAATATATATAAATTGGATAGGCAATAGCTGGATTTCATTCTATTCATTCATAGGACAAATACAAGAAAATAAATGATAAACAGAGACATGTAATTTTTTCTTTGTTATGCTTGTTTCTTTATGCACTAAAATCTTTCCTAAACTCTATTTTTAGAGGAAGTTTGGGTGCACAATAGGGATGTGTGTATTACTTTGACCAGGAGTTGTCAACCTTTTTAATCCCTCAGACAGCTTCGGGGACCGGACAGCTATTTTGCCCTTCCTCCACCACATGGGACTTCCTTGAGTGGTGGAGGCGGGGGGGGGGCACATTAAATGGTGCCATGGGTCATATCCGGCCCATGGGCCGCAGGTTGAGGATCCCTGACCTTGATGGTACATTTTCTTGTTATTTAACATGAAATTGAAATCGGGAGGGGGCGGATTGTACAACTCAGTGGCAACTTCTAATACAGTAATACCTCGGGTAACGTTTACCTCAGATAACGCTACAATCGCATAACGTTAAGTAATCTGGGGAGGAGAATTGGATCAAATAACGTAAAGGTCCTATGGGATGGATCGGATAACAACCGCTAAAGCCTGTGCGGTTACAATGTATCTCTATGGAGCTTTAACGTTATCCGATACATCCCATAGGATTTTAACATGCATCGGATAACACTAAAAATCAGATAACACAAAGACTTGTGGAACCAAGTCTTAGCGTTATCCGAGGTATTACTGTACTATGTTGTGTAGATTACCAGGCCCATAGTATCTCCAGAAATGATGCACTGCAGAGAATGGAAAAATCTTACTGTTTTAGTGTAGGTCTTCCTCTCGAGTGTTATCTATACTCCTGTTCTTTTTCTACATTAATTTGCAATTTTATTTCTAAAATTTTACATTTTTAACTCCTTTTCTATATTTGATTGAAAGTTCCATTTAATCAAGCACATGCTCGATTCTCCACCACTTGCCAGAACAAGATTTTCTTCTTTACATTCTTGATCAATCAGGAGTTCCACTTCAATTTCTATTATAAAGGATTCCTTCCTGCCTTATTTCTACTATGAAAAATCATTGACTCAAGCTTGTATTTGACAATTCTGTTAGCAAATGACTGAAACAGCCAGTTGATAACTATAACTACCATAAAGGGTGGGGGTGGGGTGGGGACGACAAAAGAATAGCGGGGAAAGGGAGATCATGGCCACAGCTGCTTATACAACCTCTGGGTGGGAAGGTTTCCCAGTTTCAATGAATCTCTAAATGACAGAGCACAGATCTGTTGCTGCAGATGGTTTCAGCCAATGGCAGCTGTAGCTGTGCTGCTAAGCAATGAAGCCACATTTCTTGCCACTGTAAGGTAAAAATTTCCTGCAGTCATATTTCGCTACTGACAGGCTCAGTGTCCCAGTGTAAAAAAGGAACAATTTCTATGTCCCAGTGCTCTGTCATTAGTGAATAATAAAATCAATTGTTATGTTTGTACAGAAATTGTCAGTATTCTTCCCCTAGCTATAAAAATAACTTGCATCCTCTCACCACTTCCATTATTATGTTTAAGGGCAGGATAATCAATGCGCTTACAAGTGACTCTCATTTCTTATAAGATTTCAAGTGCATTTATGTATCCCTTACTTAAGAGGCAGAATGTATTCATTGCTAACAGTTTTTATGTCTTAGTCCTACTTATTATTGGGGGGTGGGGGGGTGGCACACCGGCTTAGTGGTTATGATGCTGATCTTGACAACTGGAAAGTCTACAGGTCCGCAGTTTGAGACCCGAGTGCTGCATGATGGAGTGAGCTCCCTTCATCTGTCCCAGCTCCTCTCAACCTAGGAGTTTGATAGCAAGAAATTGCAAGCAGATAAACAGATATCATTTTGGTGGGAAAGGTAACAGCATTTTTTGCACTCTGACATCAAGTTATGCCTGCCACATGACCATGGAAATGTCTGCAGGCACAAATAATACTGTTTCTTTGGCTAGAGTTGCCATAATTTTCTCCCACAAAACCGGGACAGAAGTATACTTGACAAAAATGGGTGGGTTATCTACAAAATAGTCAACAGTTCATTCTTACTGTAAGATGATCCGTTGAAGTTGGGTCGCAGTCAACTCTTAATGTCCTCAGTTCCAGGAAACACACTGGTCACACTTATCAGGCAGTGGTGTGAGGTGAGGATGTTAAGATTTGTCTCCAGGTATACTCCAACTCCAATGTGGCAGGAAATCACTCATTTGATGGTGAGAGTTTGAATTTATTTTTATGGTGTGTTATAATACACAACCAAAAAGTTTAAAAAATCCAGGACTTTAACATGATTTTTATTGAACTGGTTGGGATAATTTTTCCAACCTTGAATCCTGGTTTTCCAGGACATATGGCAACCCTATATTTGGCTGTAAATGAAGATGAGATCCACCCTCTACAGTCAAACACAACTGGCTTTCGAGCAAGGGGGACCTTTACCTTTACTATTTATTGCAATTTACTGTGGAATGATAGAGATTTGATGTCTTATTCGATCACAAGCACACACACACACCTATTTACATATATAAAATAATCTTTGAAGGCATTTTGTTTATAACATACCAAAATGATTGTCCTACGACCTTACTTTACTAAAGAAATTTACAAGAGACCTAATTCTACTCAATATGGGATCACCCAGCGAGAAGTTCAACAACCTCCAGAAGAAAAACACCCAAAAGAACAAGTCGACAACAATCTAACTGGCATCAGAATCAGCAATGTTCAGAAACTCTTAGGAGAAATTTCAGTCTCCTAAAATACTAAACATAACCTTCTAATACCATAGCCCCAACTACCATAAAAAGGGGGACAATAAAAAGGATGGGAGGCAGGGAGATGCATCATGGACAGTTACTAGGCATAGATATTTTCCTAGTTAGACAATAGGCCCAAAATGTGGTGAGAACATAGGCCCTGCCATACAAACACTTCAATGTGTCTATTAGTATACATACCTGTAAGCATACTAGACTTCCTAGAGTGGACGTCTTCAGGGACTTTTGTCATCATTTAGTCATTAAGACAGAATTCTTTATTGAGGGAGTTCTGTAACTATATTCATCTGAACACCCTTACAAAGCCCTGTGGTGTATCATGAACATTTCATGAGAATATTGGGGAGTGCATAAACAGGATCAGAAAAACACAAAGCACCAGGAAATGGGGAGGATAATAATGAAAGGTTAGTTGATATACTGTATGTATTGGTGATCAGATTCAGTAGACAACATGCAGAGCAGTTTTTGGGAAGATGAATGATAACATGTTGTTTAAAGAACTTCATATAAAACAGCAACTCAAACTAGACTCTTAATGTTCCAATTTAGCGCTTTGACAAATAAACAGCTCCCTTTTTACTCTCTAAAATTATAGACTGCATTAAAATGGCACAAAAGATATTTAGATAATAGATTCAGCTGTTTATAGCAATTAGGATTAAATAAACAATCTTTGGTGAGAGAGGGAGATGAACAAGAAAGCTAATCTGCTCATATATTTCACATAGCCGAAAAATGAAATCTGGCACCCGCATGTATTAAACATAACATATTTAATAAAGATTTTCAAGTTTAAAGACTATGGACAGCCCTAAGTTTACTTCAAAACCTCTCCCTTCCAAGCTTTAATATGGGTCTTCATACATTATTTTTTTGAACACCCCTCAATAATAAAATTGTTAGCGTAGAGTTCAGAAAAGATCGGGAAACTGGTTCTTGGTGCCATCTTTTCAGAAATATCCTATGTAAGCAGCATATAGTATTTCTCATGCAGCTATACATTGTCTTATTTTGTCCCAGCAGCTTCAAAGAGGTGGCCATTTTGTTTCTCAAATGTCCTTGGAGAGGTGGGGGGCACATGAAATGTCACCACAGGCTGGATCTGGCCCACAGGCCTTAGGTTGAGAACCTCTGAGCTAAAGGCACCCCTGCTTTAGCTCATTCTCCTTTATCAAGGAATATTGGCATGTGCTCTGAGAGTTAATTACAGTAATCAAGATGAAAAAGCGCACCACTCAAAAACTGATCTACCACACTAGTGCCATCAAACTCAGGCTCCCAGGTTAGTAGTCAGTATCTCATTCTATGAAATTTCAGGGCCAAATTCTCAGGAATAAACACTTGTGGTGCCATGAAACCAACTCCTGCGATGCCACGTTAGGAGGCCATTGCATAGAGATGGGGAAGATGAGAATCTGAAAAGGCCTCAAACTACTCCCAGTGTAAATGACTGAGGAAACAGGAACATGAAGAATCCAAAGAAAAGGACCTTGATCTAAGTACAGTAATACCCCGGATAACACGAGTACCGGATAACGCTAAAACCGCATAATGTTACAAGATTTTCGGAAAAATCTTGTATCGAATAACACGATTTTTAACGTTATCCAATACAGTCGTTCTTAGCAGCAGGGTGTCTTCCCGTTCAGCTTCCCAGCCACCCTGCAGCTACGGAGGCAGGGATGGGGAGGCTGGGAAGCTGATGGGGAGCTCCCCCGTCGGCTTCCAAACCCACCCCACAGCTGCGGAGGCAAGGGCAGGTGGGTAGGGAAGCTGACAGGGAGTCCCCGTCAGCTTCCCCAGCCACCCTGCAGCTGTAGATCGGGTCCTCTGATCTCTCTGGAGCAGGCAGGGGACCCGATCCAAGCTGTTTCTGGGCTTCCCCGACGTCCTCAGCCAGTGCAGCAAGCCAAAACGTCAGGGTTCGAATCCCGACATTCTGGCGTGCTGCACTGGCTGAGGACGTCGGGGAAGCCCAGGAACAGCTTGGATAGGGTCTCCCCACCTCCCTGGACCCAGCCGGGGGGGGGTCAGAGACCCCCAAATTGGTAAAAAAATTGGACTCTTCCAACCTCCCTAGAGCCGATGCGCGCTAATTTTGAAGTTCCCCCACCCTCTTTGAGGCTGCAGCAAGCCAGAATGTCGGGATTCGAACCCTGACGTTTTGGCTTGCAGCACTGACTGAGGACGTCGGGGAAGCCCAGAAACAGCTTGGATCGGGTCTCCCCACCTCCCTGGACCCGTCAGGAGCGTCAGAGACCCCAAAATTGGTAAAAAAAAACCATCCATTTTTTTTTACCAATTTTGGGGTCTCTGACCCCCCCCCCCCCCGGCTGGGTCCAGGGAGGTGGGGAGACCCAATCCAAGCTGTTTCTGGGCTTCCCCGACGTCCTCAGCCAGTGCAGCAAGCCAGAATGTTGGGATTCGAACCCTGACGTTTTGGCTTGCTGCACTGGCTGAGGAGGTCGGGGAAGCCCAGAAACAGCTTGGATCGGGTCTCCCCACCTCCTGGACCCGGCAGGGGGGCCAGAGACCCCAAAATTGTTTTAAAAATGGACTTTTTTTTACCAATTTTGGGGTCTCTGACCCCCCCCCCGGCCGGGTCCAGAGAGGTGGGGAGACCTGATCCAAGCTGTTTCCAAAGTTCCCCCACCTCCCTGGAGGCTGCAGCAAGCCAAATGTCAGGATTCAAATCCCGACGTTCTGGCCTGCTGCAGCCTCCAGGGAAACAGGGCTTTTTTTAACATTGTGTGATCAATGTATCGCACAACGTTAAAAACTGGATAACGACGAGACTTGTGGAACCAAGTCATAACGTTATCCGGGGTACTAGTGTAAAGGCCAACAAACCAGCAATTATGGAAAAACAGAACCCATCAAAAGCAACAATTTTTTTCAAAGACTGGCCAGGCATTAAAATGCACCAACAGCAGCTTCAGTGGTTTCCTTCATTCACGTTAGGTGCTCATATCCTACGGTGCCCTATCTACAACATACATAACTCAATAAGGGGTTTTCCCAGGCCCTATGCTTATTGGAGACTTCAGGAACAGGTGAAAAAAATCTCCACTGGTCCATGCACATAAATATCTCTTCTTCCCAGGGCCAATTGCCCAAAGGTTTGTTAGATGTCCTACAACAATTACAGTATCTTTAGACTTGACAAGCCAAAGTACAACTCTCTCATATTAATTGGGTCAGAAATGAAGGTGCAGACAGTTGAACATAAGGTAGAAAAAGAACGTCAGAAGTGATGCTCCCTGGAACACCTGCTTACTAAGGCTTGGAGACAATGGATACTAGTTACTCCAGCTCTGCATTACATTTTTCTTTGATAAGTTTACAAGCATGCAATGCAGTATCAGATGCTAAGCAGAACATACCGAAATAGTTCTAGTCTGGATGTGTTATTATTTGTTTGTATTAAGTACAGTAATACCTCGGATAACGACTGCATCAGATAATGCTAAAATCAGATAACGATGCAAAATTTCCAAAGAAATTTTGCATCGGATAACGATCTGTTAGCGTTATCTGATGCAGTCATTTCGTAACAGCAGGGTGGCTGGAAAGCTGAACGGGGTTCTCCGTTCAGCTTCCCAGCCACCCTGCAGCTGCGGAGGCAGGGGTGGGGTGGCTGGAAAGCTGATGGGGGGCTCCCCTATTAGCTTCCCCAGCCGCCCCACAGATGCAGAGGCATGGGCGGGTGGCAAGGGAAGCCGACAGGGAGTCCCCGTCAGCTTCCCTAGCCACCCTGCAGCTGTAGATCAGGTCCTCTGATCTCCCTGGAGCAGGCAGGGGGATCAGAGAGCCAGAAATGGGTAAAAAATAAAGGTCCATTTTTTTACCCATTTTGGGCTCTCCGACCCCCCCCCCCCCCCGCTGGCTCCAGGGAGATCAGAGGACCCGATCCAAACTGTTTCTGTGCTTCCCCGATGTCCCCAGCCAGTGGAGCAAGCCAAAACATCAGGGTTCGAATCCTGACGTTTTGGCTTGTTATAGCCTCCAGGAGGGTGGGGGAACTTCAAAAATAGCGCACATTGGCTCTAGGGAGGTCGGGAGACCCGATGTGTGCTAATTTTGAAGTTCCCCACCCTCCTGGAGGCTGCAACAAGCCAAGACATCAGGATTCGTATCCTGACGTTCTGGCTTGCTGCAGCCTCCAGGGAAACAGGGCTTTTTTTTTAATGTTGTGCAATCAATGCATTGCACAACGTTAAAAAATGGATAACGAAGAGACTTGTGGAATCAGGTCTCATTGTTATCCAAGGTACTACTGTAACTCTAAACAAGTGACCTCTTGTTTTGTTTCATGAGCCAGTTTCATAAGTAATTTTGGTGGTCATTAGTGGGAATAGCTTAACATAGCAATAACAATTACACTTATATACTGCCCCATAGCACTTAGTACACTCTCTGATCTGTTCATGATGTAATTAGCACTTCCCCTCAACATGCTGGGTACTCATTTTACTGACCTCAGAAGGATGGAGTCAACTTGGAATCCTGTCAGGATTGAAATCATAACTGCAGTACAGCAGTTTAATTATTGCACTACCAGGGCTCTTCATGTTCTTTCTAATATTCTCATTTCTTATTGCTTTAATTCCCAATTAACTCTTTTTGATACCTTTATTCAAAACAGCCAACATGATGCTAAACAAAGTGCAAATGATAAGAAACTCTAATAAAAAGAATAAAATTATTTGGTGATCATAGTGCAAAGTATAATAATAATATTTAGTGTCAAAAATTATTCTGGGTTGAAAGGATTTTAGTAGAAGAAACTCTGCTCAATGAATGCCCAAATGAGGCTCCTTTTACGCCCTCAAGAGCTTGGACAGAGATGGGCACTCAATCCATCATGCAGCACCAGGGTCTTGAAATGGCAACTTGCCAGTCTTCCAGCTAACAAGGCCAGCTTCTTAACCACTGGGCCATAGAAAGTGTGTTTCTGAGGCTATGCTGAATGTGTCATTTTAAAAGAGTCATTTGCATTCAGAGATTTGAGAACCCATACATCTCTCTTGTTCCCTGATTCCCAGATTAATTTCAACACATACCCTCAGTCCACTCAAGGTGAACCGATTCTATTCCTTTGCACGTTTCCAAAGACACTGTATCAAGAAAAAGTGAAAGCGCCATTCCATGTGGCTAAGCAAGAATGTTACCTAGCAATGTATCCTGCTTTATGGAGAGACTTTATCATCTCCAGTAATAGGATACCATTTTGAAGTTGTAGTCGTGTTAGTCTGTGCAAACATATCACAATAAATAAAACAAAATTTTAAAAAGACAGAAACTGTTGTGGCACCTTAAAGACTAACAACTGACTAATTGGAACCTCTCACACATATAATAAAAATCCCCAACCCTGTCCTAGCCAAGAATACTTCACTCTCCAAAGCACTTGAAGCCAGGTTTACTTACAGACATTCCCCCCAGTCTCAAGCAACTATTGACACACAACAGACTATGCAACATTGAAACAGAGATGGGGACTAAACCTGCTACGAACTCAGATGCCAGCTATGTTTACTCTGGCAACACTATTACTCGACCAAACAATGTCACACACAACATTAAGGGCAATTTTACTTGTTCTTCTGCTAATGTGGTTTATGCCATCTCATGCCAACAATGCCCCTTTGCACTCTACATAGGACAAACAAGACAAATTCTGTGCAAAACAGTTAATGGGCATAAATCAGTCATCAAGCATGGCAATACACAGGCCCTGTTCCAAATCAATTCCATTTACCTAGACGCTCTTCACAAGGCCTGAAGTTGTTATTCTGTAACAAAACCATTGCAAGACAAGTATCCAGAAAGAGACAGGAGAAATAAATGTATATACATGGTGGACTCCACTCTCAAAGGTTTGAATATTAGTCAATGGTTCTTAGGACATTGACTAATTTTAACCTGTGTTGTAAGCCGCCCAGAGTCGGGTTTACCCGATTGGGGCGGGATAGTAAATATGAGCAAATAAAATAATAAATAAAATAAATAAATAAACATTGTCAGATTTGAAATGCTACAGATAACAGGTTGTTATATGATGCACTTTCCATACTATCCTTGCAGAACAAACTTCAGAAAGATGGTTAGTGAATTACATCCATAGCCTTAGGCTACTGCACAGAAGAAAGGGAGTACTTGCAGCCTAGGTCACTCACAGCATTGGCAATCTTCACATAGCATAGTCAGTTAATTTTAAATGATAGGTCGGTAAGGTGAACTCATTAGCAATTATTATTTTGCATCCATCTACTAACCATTTATAACATCACAGAACCAAGCTTCACAGAGATAAATCTGAATATCAATCAGGGATTTCCAATCATTATCAGGTGTCGCAAAGGGTCGGAATCGACTGTGTGACTGAACAACAAAATCAGGTGTAAAAAGCCACACTGTTTTTCACCTTTAGCTGTTATGCAAACCAACCATTGTGTACCTCTATCCCCACTTGATATGTGTAAATTAATGCCATTATGTCTCACTCTTATGTCTGAACAAGTGGACTTGATCCACAATGGTAACAATAAAATATAGCAGTTCCTCTTTAAATTGTCACATTTTGTTTTTGCTTTTATTTTGTTTCATTTACTATCTGATAAATAACTGTGGTGACTTAGTGGTTAAGGTGCTGAATTTAATGACTGGAAGGTTGCTAGGTCAGCAGTTCAAGACCCGAGTACTGCAAACAAAGTGAGCTCCTGTCTCTGTCCCAGCTCTTGCCAACATAGTAGTGCGAAATCAAGAAATTGCAAGTAGATAAATAGGTACCACTTCAGTGGGAAGGTAAATAGTGTTATGTGCACTCTGTTGTCTAGTCATGCCTGCTACATGTCCATGGAAACATCTACACAGTAATAGAAGACTGTCTGTTTGAATGCAACCTCTAATTGCAGGTCTCTTCAGTCTATGTTTCGTTTGAAGATAGACAACCACAATGCCAGTAAGCAGCCTTTGAAATTGTGGATTTTACATCTAGACAGCAAACTGAGCAGCAGGAGGTTATTCGATAAAATTCATGTTATCTGCCTTTTAATAAGAATCAACCTAATGTTGTAAGGCAGTACTCTGAGAAAAAGCAAAGTGCATACTAATGCATACATCAGGAAAATAGAGTACATAAAGGCATACAACAAGGGCTTGGAATAAGGTAGATATTAGGGAAATTACATACAAAATGCATATAAATATAATGCACAAGAAAGTTGATACATATTTTTCTGCACATTTTTTTAAAAAAACCTTTTTAATGGAGAAACAGAATAGAACAAAGTTATACTTGGACAAAAATGCAAATATCATAGAAAGTGAAAAAGAGTGCACATTTATAGAGAGTAGCAACACTAACCAACGTGTTCCTTCTTGGATTCTAGTTAAGTCATCTTCACTATGAAGCGACAATTGCATTTCTGTTTCAACTATACCTGTTGGGCTGTATCCTATTGCTTCTCTGAGTTAGATACTAGACTCTCTGAATGTGTTGCTGAATGCTACATCAACAATGTAAATCTCATGGAGTAAATGAGCCTCCTCTAATTGAGACTAGCAGCGGGATACTGGGTTCACATCTATACATAGAAATTAGCACTTGCAAATCTTATGCAAATCTGTGTTCTCTCTTTCATCACAAGCATTTCTCCTTTTTTGGCTACAAACAAATAGTCACATGAATCTTTCTCTAACGAGGGGATTTTTCATGCTAACGTCTAGGTCAGGTCCTTGATCCTTAGGGAGACAGTCAAGTACTCCTCACTGGGATGATCTAGTAACCCAGATCTGTGTTTGATGTCATACAGTATGATAAATTATAACATTGAGAACATTGCCACTGACATGCCAACAGAAGAATCTGAAATATGAGACCCAAGAGGTCTAAAAAATTCTTACAGGTCACAAATCATTCCAGAGACAAGGAGGGCAACATTCTGTGTAAGAAGCCTTAAAAGTGATTCATGATAACCCTGAAGTCTTCACTAACTCTGTGAAGATCATTTCTTCTCCCCATATACCCCCTTGGGTCCTGCATCTGTAATGTGATACCTCCTGATTTGTTTACAAATTGGAGTGGCAAGACAGAGATGAAAATATGTTGAAAGAATCAAGAGAAATGGCATCACATTTTCTCTTCTTAGGATACCTGTGTAAACCAAAAGTGCTGTTTTGGAGGCTCAAGTTACAAATACAGTTATCATATCTGTTCTCGATAAATTGTAATCTAAGTGTAGTAGGATGATTCTGTCACTTTCCCACACAAGAAAAAGCTGTACGGTACTATCAATAAATATAGTTCTTTAACATTTGTGTCTTTCTTTGGGAACTGTAAAGTTGTACTGTATGCACAGTATATATACTTCTTTCAAATGGTGTGCAGTTTAGTGTCCTAATTGTTCTCTTTAAACACCTACTTCTAAATGGTATCAATGTCATGAGGTACATTTAGTTCCTATGGCAAGATGTCCTCTCCATCTCACTACCGTCTCAAGTTGAGAGCAGCCCATGAAAATATCCTTTCGTTATCCCTGTTGCAAATAATTGCAGCCTTGTAAGCCTCTATTCAGAAGATTCTCAGTTCCTTGTGAAACCACTGTGACCTATGAATTATTTAAACTCACTGCCAACTAGCAAGCGTGGCTGCAATATTTTGGAATCCATTGGCCACTGCTAGTGGGATAGCTCACTGGGAGTGCAACAGTCCTTGAAGTCAAAGAACAGTATTTTATTTGTTTCCCAGTATGTGCTGCTGGTAAAATTTTGTCTACATTTGAGGGAAAACCTGTTCATCTGGATTTATTTTTTATATACACCCAACATTGAATATGTGCATGCACTCAGTAGATTTATACATTCTAGAATTCTGTCATTGTCCATGGAATAAGCAGGTGAAATATTTATTTTTGCCAAATATTCTGCTACTTTGGGAGTCGTGGCACTCATTATTTGGAACATCTCTAGCGTGAAGATAAAGCCACACATGCAGGTGGTAAGCTGTTGATTACCACAATCCTTGCAAACAGATTTTATAACTGTTCAATGCAACAGCCATGGGAAGAAAACTCAGAATTGTTTTACTTAATTTGCAATGAAACTATTGTTCTGCACCTAATCCTTGAATTCACAGAAACAGTTCATTCTTTTTCAGTTGTCTGCATTCCTTGATTCTAAAAACACTAGGTCTCTCTTAATAAGGTAAAGGTCGCCCTTGCTACAAAGCCAGTCATATCTGCCTCTAGGGTTCAGTGCTCATCTCTGTTTGCAGCCAAAGAGCCAGCACTGTCTGCATCCGCAGATGTTTCTGTGGTCATGTGGTAACCATGACTAAACACTGGAGCACACAGAACTCTCTCTTAATACACAGTTATAAAATCTGGATTATTTGTCAGTTCATCTGAAAAGTTTACATAAAATCAGATCAATACATCAACTCTAAGTTCAGACTGGAGCTGGTGGATTGCAGTTAGTTCAAGGCAACCAGTTTAGTCCAATCCCAAACTGAATTGAGCTGATTTTAGATTTATTCAAATCAGGCCCAAAACAGATTAAGCTGTTCTGAATTGAGTTCATATCACTTCAGATTAATTTGTCGATGTGGATAGTAAAAGACAGTTCCTGATGCAGTCACACAAATGGTGCAACTTTTGGAAACAAAATGTGGTGAATGGAGAATTCTCTGTAGACATCTGCTACAAACCGAGTAGCACAATTCAACATACAACAAATAATGGTTATGTAAAAAAAAATATTTGGTGAGGGTGAAGAAAGGATACTCCAGCGTCAGTTCTTCACTCTAAGGACACAGAAGACAGAATCATGTCACAAAGTCAATGAAAGGTAGTCTTAAGTAATTCCCAACATCCCTAAAAGGAAACTGATTACTTCTAAATTGGGAGGGATTTAATATAGCTTTAGTTGGCCAACTGCCAGTTTAGGCTGCTCTTGGTCATTTAGGAAAATTAGTTGGGCAATGTTAATAGGACAAATCTCTTTCAGGACATTTCCCATTCCGCCTAAGACGTGGTTATGTCACTTTAGTTCAGCATCACTTATCCTGAATAGAAACAATTCTTCAAAGTCTCAGCCAGAAAGCTTCTAATCGCCTGCTACAGGTCTTTTAACTTGAGCTGTTAGGAATAGGTCTTATGACTTCCATCTTCAAAACTGTGTGAGCTTTGAACTAGTCTCTGATTAATATATAACACACTTTATCCTTAATGCTCTTCATTTTGATGTTATCATAGCACTATTTCACCCATGAATGGCTCATGAATCAAAGATGAGTGGGACATCATCAGTGTGACCATTTTACAGTGAAGTGCCCAACTGATGCACTCCATCAACTGACAGAGCTTGTGAAGAAACTGCCCTGAGAAGAGGGGCTGAAAGGAGCCAGGCCATATACCTTAAGGGGCAAATAGCACAGTTGGCTGGCAGTGCTGGGTACATGATTCCCTTATCTGTCTGATCCCAGTTGTAATTGTTACAGCTTAGAACAGACTTATGAAGAACACTTGTGGGGGTAATGCTGCAGCACTTTAAAGACTAACTGCTATATTTTTAGTGTGAGCTTTCATGGATCAAGTCCACTTCATCAGTCTGAAACACATATTAACATGTACCAACTGTGGAGGTAAGTTCTTCTGAGGGGAGGGATGGCTCTGGGTGGAAGATTTCCCATGTGACCCTGCATCCCCAAATATCATTAGTTTGTGGGACATCTGGAGATGAGAGGAGAAGTATAACTGCCCCAGGGAACAACAGGGGGTTGGCTTAGTGTAGGGAGAGCAAGGGTGAAGATGCTAAAGCACTGGTGGGGCAGCATAGCCCATTGTCCCAAACCTTCGGAAGCCTAGGATCCCATGGAGTGTCAGAAGCAGGAGCAGCTCTTTCAGAGAAAGGTTGGTGTGCTAGTTTGTTAAGTGGTCATGAGACTTTTAGCCTGGTCCCACTCTTTTGCTTCTTCTAGGAAGGACAGAGTTTCTTGCAAACCGGGGGCCTGTTTCAACTTTCTTTTTGGCTTGCTGATTTGGGTTCTTTTTAAAATTCACCCTAGAGTCCTCATTTGGGCACAGATCTCTTTTTGTTCAGTGGTGGGCTAAAAAATTTTTTACTACCACACTGTGGGTGTGGTACGATGGGCATGGCCAGGGGGTTGCACCTGAATTAGGACTACTTTATTTCAAAACTTGGATGAGCTGGGCCAGCCAGAATTTCTGCTACCGGTTCTGGGGAACTGGTGTGAACCTGCTGATGCCCAACACTGTTTTTGTTTTCTATGTGTGTGTGTCACCCATCAAGCCTTGTCTTCCCATCCTGTTTTGTTTTGGTTTTGTTGCTAAAATAAAGTTGTCTTTTGCAAGCCAAAAGGTGATTCCTGATGCATTACTGGCTATTCTGGGGGACCTCTATGCAGTGGCCTAATTTCCCATCACCCATGGGGCATGGGGGTGCTTATGCTCAAAACAGCTACCAGTGAACGAGGGCAACTAGTTCCACCTTGCTGGCTTTTGTCCCTCTCACAGCACACTCTGACCCCAGGAGCAAGGAAGCAGGTGCCCTGAGGAGTGGGATTCCCTCTGGGCTAGAACACCGAAGTTGCCCAAAACCTTACTGGAGGCCAGTCATGGGGTCTCCATGAACCCCTAGAGATACCCACTTTCAAATGACTTTAATTATTATTCTGAACTAACAAAGCTAAGTAAGAACAGAAAGTCATGTTCTTATTACAATTGGTTTTAAATGCTTAATAACTGAGATATTAATGTAAGTGAACCTGACTTCTGGTATTCAAAACTGTGAGCTAGAGTACACGTTGTTCCCATTACTTCTTCACTATGGTTTTATTGTCACTTACTTCTGTGCTCATGGTAATTAATTCCAAAGTGGTATCTTGAAAAATAAATTTCCTTTGACCTCCTGCTGAATATGATTGAGGCCACAGAGAAGAGAGAAAAGCAATAGCTCAAGGCATATCCCCCCCCCCTCTCTTTGGAAAGCTATATATAAAATAGTGGTTTTTTAAAAACAGAATTTCATTCTTCCCATTGAACTCTGTAACTTTAAATGAAGCTTTGGGTTTAACATCTTTTGTTCTTAGGTTCAGCTGTTTTTAATACTGCCTTCCTCAAAGTGTTGCTGTCCAAACACGTTCAAACCTTAGCAAATCACTTGCAGAAAGTTATTAGTTATAGTTATTGTTTTGAGGACCATAATTAACAGCTAATTATTGTTATAGTTAATTTTTTTTACATATTCCCAAATGTATATTTTGATCATACCTTTATTGGGCAACCTATGAAATCATAAAAATGAATGCAAGTTTCTAAGATTTGAACATTTCTTGATTAAGCAAAAAGTAGATGGAAATCAGAGAAGGCATGATCATAACATCATGGAATTTGCATGGAGATGAAATAAGGTGGAAAGGTCTGCAAACTCTCAAATAGAGGCAACAAATGATAAGATGGTGGTAGGATTCAATCAGAGTAACCCATAGGTTTGAAAGAAGCAAAAAAGCCTGAAATGTTTGAGTCTTTATTTTCAAAAACACAAATCACCAATTTAAACTTAGAATTTTCCTCCTCCTTATGCAAAGATGCTTGGAGGTTCCTTTGTTGGTGGTGGTAGTGGTGGTGGGAGCAAACAGACAATCATTATATTTATCAGAATAAAGATAATTTTAGATGCTGTACTGTATTAAGTTTGTAAAAAGTCAACTGATGCCAGACTGAATAGCAGTCACAGAAGACAAGCCACCAAAGAATAAAGTCCCCTTTCTTCCATTACAAACTTCCCTTGCTGAATGGCTAAACTCTGCATTCTCCAAGTCATGCAAAAAGGATCAGTCATAAAACAAATGGCAAAAAACCATCAGTGTTAATGCAAATGGCAATATCAATTTCGTCATAATACCTTTATTAGACCAATTAAAAAGATATAAAATGTGCACCAGCTTTCACAATTTCTTCACCAGACAAGATATTACAAAAAGCAAGTTGGAGAGGGGAAGGGTGGGAAGACTTTGTAAGTCATATACTGTACTCTGCATGATATATTGAGATAGATCAGAGGAATGTCTCACAGGTGAGGTGACAGAATTAGATTTTACTTCCATCTTTCTCACCCTGGTCTGAAAACCTGTAAGCTAGCACTAAACCATAAGATAACATGTGCCACAGTTGATGATTTCTGTGAGCAGGGTGTTATCTGTTAAACATTTTGTGGTGATCCCAATGGCCATATGATTGAAGGATTTTGAGAGATTTAAAATATGATGTTAACTTTATTGTACAAACATCCTCAGTGAAGTGAGAATCTATCCGTTTCCTCTTTGTAACCAAGGCTCCCTCTGGGGACAGTTTGTGAAGAGATTTTTTTTTATCAGGGAACAGTGTTTGACAGCTGCTCTTTGAGAGATGGATACACAAAGCATCGTTGTTACACCTGCATCAGTGTTTCATGAGGAATAAATTAATAAGGAAGACCAGTGATTTAAAACAAAACAAAAAATAATAATTACTTTCTCATGGCTGCATCCATCTACCTCCACAAACCTGAAATCTTGTTGAAGTTTTTAAATTGAACAGCAATTTTACCTAAAACAGCAGCCAAGAACCAGCACAATTACACAATTTAATTAATTAAGCTGAAGGCAACTTATTTGTTAAAAGCCTTCTTACAATTGGATCTGCAGAGAAGCTTAGTGAAGCAGTAAATATAACCAGGATCCCAGCACTAAAGCACTCTGTGTACCAATTCCAGACTCTGTCCAGATCGGTATTCAATGAGATAACCACTGAATTAGCAAGAGGCCCAATTCCATGGACAAAAACTATTGACAACAACAATTTCTGCATCAAAGTTGATTTACATTAGTTTTTCCCCCTTTTATGTTTCCAACATATTGAAGTTCAAATATTGTTTCAAGCAGTTTTTTCAGCCTACTAAGCTGAATATGCATGTGGTAATTAAAAAAAAACAGCTGGCAGGAATGCCATGAATTTCCCAAACATGTTAGAGATTTGTCAACATCTCCTTGGATACCATAGGGCTAAACTACATGATATACTGAGTGAGATTTTCAGCATAGTTACAGGAACATTCTTAAGGCAAACAACAATGCAATGCAGAATAGCATGTTATTTTCTGAGCACTAAGAACACAAGAAGGTCCCAGGTTAGTTTATATAACAAATACAGTTATGCATGGGTCCCCCAAACTAGTTTGGAATCAACCCAATTTGGAGATACTTTTATTTATGTTCCAAGCAACTTGTGCCCCAAATTCTTCCTATTGGAAGATTTTGAGATATTTGTATTAGAACATCAAAAGAACTATAATGTTTTGGTTTTTTTAGTTTTGAACAAATGAACATGAAATTTCAAGACCTTGGAAGGGGGATGATGCAGCCAAATTAAAGATTTTGTGTAATATGAACCTTTAAAGTTTATTTTCCCTTCAAATAAAATGAAAGAACAGAAGGAAGGAAAATATAGTACAGTATATTAAATAATTTGCTTCATCCTAGAACTAACCTAGCTATTCTGCTTCAATTCAGACTTCATACAAATTGGTCCAAATCAGGCAAATTCAGTTCATGATCTGGGATTTGTCTGAATCTCATGCACAATTTTAATAATCACTATGATAAAAACATTATTAGACAGAACAGATTAGGAAGAGAGAGGAGGAGAAGGATTTATTTTATTTTATTTTATTTATTTATTTATTTATCGATCAAATTTCTATTCCGGCCTACTCGCACAAGCGACTCAGGGCAGAGCACAACAGGCATATGGTATACCACAGACACACTAAAAGAGCAATACAAATTAAAGCCCATTAAAAACAACCTCCCATTCCCTAGCCTAAAAGGAACCGGATAAAAGGAATGGGAATGGGAGTCGGGATAGGAGGGTAGATGTAGGAAGTTAAATAAGCCAGGGGTGTGTGTGTGTCAGTAAACCATCACTACCCTACACCATTTCTCCCAGCCAGGTTTTCAGGCCCTTCCTAAAAGCCAGTAACTCTGTCTGGAGGCGCAGCTCCAGAGGCAGACGGTTCCACAGAGTCGGAGCGAACAGGGAGAAGGCCCTGTTTCTACTGCCAGAGAGTCGAGGTTCTCTGACAGATGGTACAACTAAGGCACCTCTCCAGTCCGCTCTGGATGGACGGACAGATACCCTTGGGGAGATGCGGTCTCTCAGGTAACCTGGCCCACTACCATATAGGGCTTTAAAGGTAATGACCAGCACCTTGAATTGCACCCGGAGGCAAACTGGTAACCAGTGCAGCTCCCGAAGCAGTGGGGATGCATGAGAATAACGCCCACATCCCAGCACCACCCGGGCTGCCGCATTCTGGACCAGCTGCAGCCTCCGGATGGTCATCAAGGGCAGCCTCATGTAGAGCGCATTGCAATAGTCTAATCTGGAGGTGACCAGGGTGTGGGTGATCATGAGCAAGCAGTCCCTGTCAAGGAGTGGGTGTAACTGGCGAATTACACGCAATTGTGCAAAAGTCCTCCTAGCCACAGCTGCCACCTGCTCATTGAGCAGGAGTCGTGAGTCCAGGAGGACCCAAATATTGTTCACCGGGTCTGTTTGAGGCAAACTAGCCCCATCTAGTACCAAAGATGGTAACTCCTGTGTTGACCTGGGAGCCCCAACCCACAACCACTCAGTCTTGCCAGGGTTCAGCTGTAACCCATTGTCCCCCATCCAGACCATCACAGCCTCCAGGCAGCTGGATAGGACTTTGACTGCATCACCAGGGTCCCCACAAGCCGAGATGTACAACTGTGTGTCATCTGCATACTGATGGTATTTTACCCCGTGGGAACGGATGATCTCGCCCAGGGGCTTCATGTAGATGTTAAATAGGAGAGGTGAGAGAACCAAGCCCTGAGGCACCCCGTAAGGGAGCGGCCTAGGGTTGGACCTCTCACTCTCCAACCACACTGACTGAGTGCGGCCCGTCAGAAAAGAGGCGAACAAGGCCACACCGTGCCCTGGATCCCCAATCCTCGAAGCCATCCCAGAAGGATACCATGGTCAACGGTATCGAAAGCAGCTGAGAGATCGAGGAGAGCCAGGATGGCCCCCATCCTGCTCATGCCAGAGATCACCCACTAGTGCGACCAATGCAGTCTCAGTACCATATCCGGGCCTGAATCCTGACTGAAAAGGATCCAGATAATCCGCTTCATCCAGGGTCTCCTGTATGCATTCAGCTGAAGATTTCTCATTCCATCAAATGCTTTATACTATATCGATTTGCAAATATGCAGATTTTTATGTTTCACTATTATCAAAATATAATAAATATGAAGTATTAATGGAATGTAAGCAGTGAAATACAATTAAAACTGCTATTGGGAAGTCAGGCCAGGTTATCCTGCTATGGTAATAGAGTAGATCGTACTGCTGGTGCCTCAACACCAAACATCAGGTGGCAGTTAACTAACCTGACAACCCTGAGAACCAATGGACTTGGGTGGTCAAGTCCACAGGAAGGGTGATGGTCTCCAAGTGGATTAAATCCCACTTGTATCCACCTTGATGGAGGGCAGCAGCTTCATCAATACTGGCCTGGGGCTGAGGAGGACTTTGTGTGCGTAGAGGGCTCAGGACCAGAAAGGGACTCACAGAACTCAATCAGTGGTACGGATGTCATGCTGCGATCCGGAAGGCAGGTGAAAGGCCACTGCATTATATTCTCAGGACAGTCATCATGGCTGATCGCCATGAGGATCACCCATATTCAGATTTGGATACAGAAGCAGCAGCGGCGGCGGCGGCGGCGGCGGCGGCAATGTGGCACCTTAACAGACATCTTCTCTTCAAAAGATAAGAACAATTTTATAATACAGCCAACATGATAATGGATGGGGTGATTGTAGAGACATTGAGCAGTAGTAAAGGTATAGGTCACCCTTGCTCGAAAGCCAGTCATATCTGACTCTCAGGTTCAGTGATCATCTCTGTTTATACTCAAAGAGCCAGTGCTGCCTGCATCTGCAGACATTTTCATGGACATTGTGGAAGGCATGACTAAACACCAGAGTATGTGGAACACTGTTTACCTTCACACTGAAGTGGTATCTATTTATCTACTTGCAATTTCTTGCTTTCGAACTGCTAGGTTGGCAGGAGCTGGGGCAGAGACAGGAGTTCACCCCGTCGTGCAATACTGGGGTTTTGAACTGCTGACTGGCTGACCTTCCAGTCATCAAATTCAGTGTCTTAGCCACTAAGCGACAACAGTTCCTCATTGACCATTGCTGGCACTTAATTGCTTTCAGTCATCAAACGCTCATCCATCAGCAATAGATTTTCACTAATAGAGGTAACGCATCACTGAAAAAAGGGTTATTTAGATTTAGACCTTCTGTTGTAAGAAATTATGCTGGGCTAATCTGAGTCTGACCAAATAATTTGTTGTCCATCCTATCAGAAATATCATTTTATGCATCAGTAGTCTTGTGATAATTAGGAATTTACATGCAGAAACCCACAAATAGAAGGCAGATGCCTTTTCTTAAGGCACCAGAAACCTGTTTGCTAATGATGAAAGCAATACATCCTTTCTGGCGATTGGAAAGGTGGTTTGGACACCCTAGAGTTTCTGTGAGTATATAAGTAGAATCTGCAACAACATATTATTGTTCATCTTTCTTCCTAGTTGATTTCTCCAATTTGGACATCAGTAGATCAAAATTTCATGGTGTGTGACAACACTAAGAAAACCATTTTGTCTCTCCTTGCAACTCTCATCCTTCTGAGACTTCCTTCTGAATTCTCCTAACCTCCACTCCTGCTCTATTGTTTTCTCTCCCTCCCAATGCATGTTAAAGTAGGCCTAGCCTACCTTAGAGAAGGAGAAAACAGGTAGAAACAATTGCTTAGACATGAACACTGTCGTCACATCTATGTCAACAATATGTCCATTGTACTTGTTATTTTTATGAGCTGTCACAATGCTTTTGATATATCCTGATCATAAGGGCTTTCACCTGTCTGGCCACATCATCCTGCTATAGTAATAGAGTAGACCAGGGTAGGCAACCTATGGCCCACAGTCCGGATCCGGCCCCCACTCTAGCTCCAGCCGCCACTGCCACTGCTACTAGAATCAGCTGCAGACTCATTTATGGCTGTCATAAATGCATTTATGACAAATGTAAATTAGTCCATGCCCATCGTAAACACATTTACAACAGCCATAAATGTCAGTGGGGACAACCAGTCCAACCCCCTCAACTGTCTCAGGGAGGGTGATCTGGCCCCTGACATAAAAAGGTTTGCAACCCCAAGAGTAGGCCATACTACCAGTGACTCAATGCTGGTCGTTGGGTGGCATTTAACTAACCTGAGAAGTAATGGCCTTGGATAGCGAAGTCCACATGGAAGGATTAGGGTTAGGGTGGATTAAATCCCACTGAAATCCATCTTTATGAAGGGTAGCAGCTTCATTAATACTGGCCTGGGGTTGATGAGGACTTTGTGTGCCAAAAGGGCTCAAAACCAGAAAGTAACTCATAGAACTGAATAAAATAAATTTTGTATTAGAAATTACTCTGGGTTGAAAAGATTTTTGCTGGAGAAACTCCGCTCAGGGGACGCCCAAATGAGGCTCCTTTCATGTCCCCAAGATCTATCATGCAGCACTTGGGTATTGAAACTTGACCTTCCAGTCTTCAAACTTAGCATCTTAACCACTAAGCCACCACAAGGGTATGGGTGTCTTGCTGCAATGCAAGACAATCTTTATGGCTGGTTGCCAGGAATGATTGCCAATATTTGGAATCAGACATGGCACAAGAAGATGACAATAATAAGGGCTTTCAAGGTAAGTGAAAGGTTCAAGAAATGGTTTTATTATTACCAAACACCAATAGGTTTCCCTCACCAAGTGACTCTCCTGAATTCTAGTTTGACCCTCTAAGCACAACACCACACTTACTCTTTTTATTGTACTGGGTTAAGGCAAACAAACAAACAAAAAACCTTAAGGCATCCATGCTGTTTCCTAAGGAAAGAAAACCCCAGAACAAACAAAGACATATACAAACAGTTGTAAGAAAGCTTCTGATTTTTACCAAACTCTTCTTTAGAGATGAAAAATAAAAATAAAAACATAATAAGAAAATTGGGATTATCCCAAGTTTGTATCCTAAACACACTTTTTCTGGGGGAAGTGCTATTAAATATGTGGCTTACTTCTGAGCAGACATGCACATGATTGACTTGTAAGTATCTTTAGATGGAATGGAAAAGGAGTTTGGGAAACATAAATGGATTGACTTTCTGTCACTTGATAGATGACGATAGAGTACCCCAAGAGAACAGAAAACTTAGCATGTGTGGTTTGAGGACTACCTGTTGTTTGACTTGTGGAGAAAGTTGGTAGGCCCTCAAAATATCTCTGGCATTTTTAGTTCTATAAAGATGTCATCCTAAAAGTGTATGCAGATTTTACAGGATGACAGAAAAAACTGAATTAACGCTTAGGACTAATCTAAAGAAAATACAAAAATGATTTAAAAAAAATTAGAAACTATGAATATGCAAGTGGTGGTGATAGAAGGTGATAAATAATTACATGCCAAAATTGAAAGTGCTCAAGAGCCACAGAACTTCACTATAATGTAAACTTGTTTTTCTTATTTAAACATAATACGTTTCATAGAATTGGTCTACACAAAACAGTGCTTGATAAGTATTTAAGAGAATAAAGATCTTAATGAGACCTGCAGAACTGTCCAAACATCACCTTAAATCAATGAAAATACATGAACACATTGAACATTGAATGATGTCTTCTGGAATTTTTTATTTCTTTCTAATTTGTGCTTTTGAGGCCTTGATCTGTTAATTAGTGGTATTACAAAAATCCATATAATGGCCTTGGATATCTGCCCAGAGGAGAAACATTCTCTGTTTCTTTTTCTGCCAAATTAAACAGTCAAGATAAAGGTTCTTTGTTGATGGTGAGGGGAAAGTAGCCAAAAATTAATCAGCCCAATGGATGAGGGAAGAAATGGCTCAACCTTCTCCCACCAAGTCTGGATGACTTTTGTAAGTATGAAAATAATTATTGAGGCGAGTAAGAACAGGGGCTGCTCCGGCACCAGTCTTTCAGCTTTCCATTGTCTGGAAGCAGGTGTCAGCAAACTTGGCTCTCCAGGTGTTCTTGGACTTCAATTACCAGAAGCCCAAGTCAGTACACCTGCTGATCAGGAATTGAACTCCAAGAACATCTGGAGAGCCAAGTTTGGAGACCCCTGCTCCAGACAATGAAAAACTGAAAGACTGATGCAGGAGCAGCCCCTGTTCTTACACTTATCAATAATTATAAGTAACACTTGTCCCATAGACATGAAATCTACCACCAGTGTTTGACAGGTCACTTAACATTTTATAACAGACATGGGCGCAGACTCAAAAGTCCCCACTCTCTACGTATCTTTGAGTAAACTGACTCTGCCTGTTTAAACACATGCAGTGGGATGCAGTAGAAAGAGGCATTGCACTGGGAAGCCTAATCAAGGATTCTGAAGTACATAAATAGGATTTTTAACAAAAGGTTTTTAACAGGGAATTTTTCTGTTCAAGCCATAGATGATATAATTTGTAGGTAAATCTGGCAATGCTTCAGGGAGCCACTGTTCTATTCCAGTCTCCATCCTAGCAAAATTTGTCCCCATTCTTCTTCCAGTCCCAAACTGCACATCCTATGGCCAATGAGCAGGCTTTATTTTGACTCATTGATTTAGGGAGTTCCTTTTGGTTCATTCACTGGACTTCAATACCACCCATTTGGGAGCTGTAAATAGCATTGAAGCTTCCATCATAGGGCATCATTTCTTTTCATTTCATTTATATGCCGCCCTACTTGGTGAAAACCAACTCAGGGTAGCTCACAACATACAATTGAATACAATGTAACAGTTCGATAGATAGTACAATACAGTGTCGCAGTATAATCAAGTAT
The DNA here is from genome assembly GCA_030440675.1 of Furcifer pardalis. NCBI lineage: Eukaryota > Metazoa > Chordata > Lepidosauria > Squamata > Chamaeleonidae > Furcifer > Furcifer pardalis. Next base: position 142,786,603 of record CP126893.1, read on the forward strand.
CATACATCAATAATTCAAAACAATAGAGTATCATAAAATACAGTACAATAAAATAAAGCCCCAATATATGTCATAAAGTTACAAAAACATCACGAAAAACATAGGAACATTACACAAAATATTACAAAAGAAAAAATGTCACAAAAAGGCTGGGCAAGCACGTCTTAGATGGATAGGGCATGTCTGCCATATGGATGGTTCCAGGCTTCATCGTCAAATTTTTTATGGGGAACTTAGCTCTGGTATAAGACCTCACAGAGCTCATTTGAAGCATTATAAGAACCAGCAGAAACAAACCATGAAGGTGTCAGGTATAAACCCACAAACTTGGGAGGCAGCAGCCATAGATCGCCCACTTTGGTGCCAAACCATCTCTGCTGCTACCGCTAAATGACAAGCACAAAAGCTTCATCAAACTCAACTATGCCCTCAAAATGTGTGTGGTTGCATGATTCATGCCAGGATCAGTTTACTGAGTCACCAGAGACACTTTCATCAACTGAGAAAATGACTTCCAGGAAAAATGGAGCAGTCAACGACGATGATCACAGGAACTAATCCCACTCTGGGTGGTGTACATGATTAATAATAGGCATTTAGATAGTAAAACAAAAACCTCAACCTAGTGGCAACATGCAATTGAATAAACTATATTCCACTATATGTACCCACACCCCAGAACCAAAATGTCCAGGAGTTAAATGAAACCACAATGGTATTATAATTAACATTAAACTAATCTAAACTCACTGGCTGCTAGGAAAAAATCTTTAAATGCCTTCCTGAACAGGGCTGTTTTATGACGTTTTAAAATATTTCCAGGGAAGGGGCTTGATGCAGCTCTACAGGCACAAAAATTCCACAAGGTAGGTGTTGCCACTCGAAAACCTCATTTGCTTGTTAAAGTCTTCTTTGCTATTTTCAGAGTTAGCAACAGGAGCTACACAGTTTGTGAGGATTGGGTGATGCAGGTGGTCATCCTTTGGGAGAGACATTCCATCAGATGGCAAGGTCCATATAGGGCTTTATATGTCAGTGTTAACACCGGCAAGAACTGTGTAAGACTGGCAGCAGAACTTTGGCAGAGAGAAATGGTAACCTGGAAATTCTAAAAGGCAGAGAACACTTCTTTTCTTTTTAGCTGGTGTAGGTCAGAATTGGGCCAGTGATGTGATAAAACTGCCATCATTCTTAGAGGGATAGGATGAGAAATGGTGGTGAAAGGTAAAGATCACTCTTGCTCAGAAGCCAGTCATATCCAACTCTAGGGTTCAGTGCTCATCTCTGCTTATAGCTGAAGAGCCGGTGCTGTCTGCGTTTGCAGACGTATCCATGGACATGTGGCAGGCATACCTAGACACCTGAGTGCACAGAACGCTGTTTACCTTCCCACTGAAGTGGTACCTATTTGTCTATTTCAGTTTCAAACTGCTAGGTTGGCAGGAGCTGCGACAGAGACAGGCACTCATTCTGTCATGCAGTATTCAGGTTTTGAACTGTTGACCTTCCACCTTCCAGTCAGCTTCTTAACCACTTCAGCAACTGCATTTTCTGAAAAAATTGTAGAGGACACACCATAATGTGAAAATGATCAAGAAATGGAAGTACTGTGACCTCCATTATGTACCTGTGGGCATTTCTCAACTGTGCTTACAAAAGAGCAATATTTTCTTCACCCTGGAGATGGCAGACTTCTTGAGGCTTAGAAAATCCTCATAAAGATGCCTTCCACTTTTGCATCCCTAAACAAATCCAAGATGTGAAGTCGGATTCCACCTGGGTTTTAAGAGCCCATAGCATGTCACAGTGATAGGCTTCTTCCTCAGGGTATGAAAAAAGAAGTGCCCTATAAATGATACTGGTAATAGGATAGCAGAGCCACAGCCCACACAGTAGTGGTGAGGGACATTATTTTTTTTATTTTTTTAGTAAAGGATGATATCTTTTCCTGCTATTGCCTCAGATAAGTAAGCTGTTCCTAGGAGTTCACAGTGTTTACTGTGAATGAACTAAAGTGGTCTGAAATAGTAAAGTTTCAATCAGATAATAACAAAGTACTCAATTGTGGAAACAACATATTCAGAAGAAACTGTAGCTGTAATATTAAGGACTGAAGATAAAAGGAGAATGGGGTGGCAGAGGATGGGATGGTTAGACAGTGTCGTTGATGCAGTGGGCGTCGATCTGGGTGGACTGCGGAGGATGGCAGATGACAGAGGAGCCTGGCATCCTGTGGTCCATGGGGTTGCAAAGGGTCAGACTCAACTGTGTGACTGAACAACAGCAAATATTAAGGTGAGTTGCAATACTATTACAGTAGTTAAAGCCTACAATGGAAAAACTGACTAAATCATTTAAATCAGACTTCATGAAAAGCATATAAATATAACCATTATTCATGTTTCTAAAACACTACGTTTGCTTGAAAGTTTTTGTAAGTGTTTGGCAGGAAACTGATCAGACACCAAAACAGGAGGTACTGACAAACAAAGAGGACTGAAAGGCTTTTTAAAAAAAGTAAGGACAAAAACAGGAAAAAGTCATCATAGACTTTGGATTAGAAGTTAGAAATGAAGCAGGAGCTCATAAAATTCTGTGAAGCCAGCTATTTGTTTATTGCAAATGAATGTTTTAGGCAACTGAACATATGCTTATACACTTCTGTTGTCACTGAATGGCCAGTATAGCAAGAAATAGACTATATACTGTAACTGGAGGCAGAAAATGAGGAAGCTTTACTCTTTTAAGAAGAAGAAAACAAGACCAGGAGTACACTGAAGTACAGACCATAAACTGTTAATTTAAAAAACTAAAATTAAACTGAAGTGGAACACTGAAACAGTCATAGTGCCAAAATGTAGTTAAAACAATATTCCTGAAGAACATGAGGGCCATATAAAGAAGAGGTTTGTTTTACTAAACTCAATTAACTGCAAACCAGTGGAATTGTGCTTTAAAAATTGGAATATTATCTGGGACAAAAACAAAAGGTCCTGTAACCAATAGAAAAGCTTTGAGGATGACTTTTAAAACTGGTGGCCAATAAGAATCAAAAGTAAAGGTAAAGGTAACCCTTGCTCAAAAGCCAGTCATATCTGACTATAGGGTTCAGTGCTCATCTCTGTTTCACAGCCAAAGAGCCAGTGCTGTCTGCTTCTGCAGACATTTATGTGGTCATGTGGCAGGCATGACTAGACACCAGAGCCCATGGAACACTCTTTACCTTCCCACCAAAATGGTCCCTATTTATCTACTTGCAATTTCTTGCTTTCAAACTGGTAGGTTGGTAAAAGAGGACAAATGCAACAGAAAACTAAATGCAGTTTTTCAAAGAGCAGAATTTAGGGACCATGAGGACTAATATAATGATCATTGCAAAGTAATTTAAGAGGACTGGTGATCTCTTGCATAAGATCCAAGAAATTGAAAAGAATCTGGTTAGCCATGCAGAAAGATCATAGGAGAATATATCATCTGAATAAGACAAAATAGACAAACTGGAAACAATATATTAAAGAACTTATACAGAAGAGTTAGATGATAGTTTTTTGAAGGAGGAATCAGTTGACGAAGAACCTACAATTTCTGAAAGTAAAGTGAAATGTACTGTTAAAGCAAATGAAGGGGGGATCAGCATTAGTAGTTGAGATACCATCCGAGTTGTTCAAAGCTATAGAGACTAAATCTGTCACACAATGTCCTACAGTCTGGAAAGCTTCACTATAAATTCAAATTTCAAAAAAAATCTGCCAAAGTTTGCAGTAACTGCAAGATGACTATATTGATTTCTTAGACAAGTGAAGTGATGCTCAAGATTTTATAACAAAGACTTATATCATATATGGACTGAGAAATGTCAGATGATCAACCAGGATTCAGAAAAGGAACAAGCAACAGAGGTCAAGGCAAGAGGCATTAAGAACATCAATAACTGAATACATGCCAAGGGGGTCAAAATACCAGCAGAAAATATCAGTCTCTTGGAATGACTACTGAAGAGGATGTTTTTTATATGTGTGATCAAAAGCTACCACTAAGACATTATGATCTACTCCTGGAAGAGGAGGAGAGTTGAGATTTAATGAGCTGGAAATGGAAACTTATTGGGAAATTTTGGTTATTCTTAATTAGCAGAGTATGAGATAGAAAAACTGAGCAGAAACATGTGATTATTTCAGTACTAGTTCCTACCCACTCCTTTGGTGTCAGCTTTCATACAACCTAGTACAGTAATACCTCGGATAACGTTTATCTCGGATAACACTAAAATCACATAACGTTAAGTAATCTGGGGAGGAGAATTGGATCGAATAATGTTAAGGTCCTATGGGATGGATCAGATAACAACCGCTAAAGCCTGTGTGGTTACAATGTATCTCTATGGAGCTTTTAACATTATCCGATCCATCCCACAGGATTTTAACATGCATCAGATAACACTTAAAATCAAATAACACCAAGACTTGTGGAACCAAGTCTTAGCGTTATCCGAGGTATTACTGTACTCTACTTTGCATGATAAAGGTACTTCAGAAGCATTTTAAGTAGCAAAAGAAGAAGAAGAAGAAGAATCTATACTTTCAATAAGAGATTGCTATTTTCTCAATACAATTTATTTATTTATTATTTATTTATTATTTTGATTTATATGCCGCCCTACTTGGTGAAAACCAAATTAATAGAGCAACAAGCAATCAGGATGGTTGTTTAACATGTCAAGGTAATTCTCTCCCCTTTCAACTCTCCTGACAGCTGCAGAAGAGCACCACAATTTTCTCAGGAATTTGAGAAACTTAATCCATGAAAGCTCACATTTAAATACAGGAGTTAGTCTTTAAGGTGCCACAACTTTTTTGACTTTTGTTGTTTTGTTCGTTGTCTGATACTCCTCATGTGGTTTTCTTTATTTAAATGTAGGTTTGGACATCTATGTGGCCAAGGAGACCTGAATTAAAAGAAACTAGGCAAATCAATTAATATTTGTCAACAAATGTGATACACCTGCATAAAAAAAAAAACCAAAAAAGTATGCAGGAAATGTGCTGAAGTAGATTGTCTCAACAATTCAAATGCATAGCAATGCTATTCAAATAAAAAATAATTCAGCTGCACACAGATGATTTGACATTTTTAACAAAAATGAAAAGAAAATCCATAGAAAGTGAGACCATATAGCAGTGATGGCTAACCTTGGCACTCCATGTGTTCTTGAACTTCAGTTCTCAGAAGCCCTGATCAGCAGGAATTTTGACTTGGGGTTCTGGTAACTGAAGTCCAAGAACACCTGGAGTGCCAAGGTTAGCCATCCCTGCCATATAGCATTATTTTCTGCTACTCTCTGTTCTCACTTTGGACATAGAATTACAATTTACCATGACCTCTGGATAAAGGGTGCATCTAAAATGGTGCTTTTAAACTTGCTAACTGCCATGCAATTATTTGGCAAAGAAAAATAAATCAATTGAAAAAAATGAAATCCAGTCTCTAAAGAAACTAACAATCATTCTTAAATCATTCAGTGAGCTTGAAAAGCTTTGCAAGCAGATGAAAAGCTCCAGGAGAAGTTTTCCACTGCTGTGAATGTAAACACCCTTTGATTGAGAAGCTGTCAACTTCAGAACAGAGTACTGTATAGTCAAATTCCAAATGGAAAAGAGCAATGGACCACTGATTTGGTTAATGTAAATCAGGGGTGCCCAAACTACAGCCTGTAGACTGGATCTGGGCCCCGATGCCAATTCATGCAGCCTGCACCACCCTCATCGCTCCCAAAAGTGGAAGTAAAATGGGCCAGATGAATTGGCATCAGGGACTGGATCTGGCCCATAGGTTGTAGTTTGGGCACCCCTGAACCATGTGACTGACCCACAGCCCAAAAAGTTTGTGCTACCCTGAGGTAAATAATCAAAAGAAGTTGATCCAGGTAAATATAATGTTAACTGAGGCTCCAAGCACACATACTTCTGAAGGTAACATGTGATATAATTACAGCTTAGAAAATTCTTTTAAAAAATATGCTTCTGTTGTTCATTAGTGTTTGGAAAGTAACTCATCATTTTTGTCAAGATGAAAACCATGGTAACTCTTCTTTTTCTTGATATTTTACTTTTTTTTTACTTAAAGCTGATATAATAAGGCCACAAAAACTTCAAATGCTCTTGTCAAAATGCCTATAATATGCCTTAAAATATCCTTTAAAAAGTGATATTTGAAAGTAACTAGTATATGTTATATTACACCAGTAAACCTAATTTAACTTGTTACGTTACTCTTGGAATGCAATTTCAGCACACTACTGGTAGCTCCAAATCTGATTAGCTTCAGGTAACTCTATTACCTCTGACACATTACTTCCAAAATGTGGTATTACTTCACTTGACTTCACCATGTGGCAATCTAGTAAAATAGGCTTAGGACCCTTTCTGTACTTCCTGCTGAGCAGAGGCCCTGCATCTCTGCACCAAAATCCAAAGAGAGAATACTTTCATAATCCTTTTAAGCTATTAAAAAATCCAAACAAACTGAATTCAGATCTTCAAGAAACAGATTAACATGCAGTGCACTTTTACCGTATGACTTAACTGCCAAAGAACTATATATATACTGTATAGGTTTTATCAAGTTTTGGTAGCCTGAAGTGTTCTATTTCATTTATAAAGCTATTTTTTTTAAATTTCTCTTCTCCCTTCCCAATAGCTTCTCATCACAATGTGAGGTGGAATGCAAATTGTCAATGAAATATATATCTCATATTCAATTTAAAACTCATGAAGACCCCCTACCACCAAATCAGACTTTGAACCTTATTTCATATTTCAGACTCTCAAATGAATAACTCATTTTGATTCTGTTGGCTGAAACCCTGTTGTTTAGCATAATAGATTGCATTCAAGTTGGCTCATTGAATCAGTGGGGATTAGTGAGTCAATTCCTCAATAAGTTCCATTCCATAAATTATATCACAAACATGACTGTCTGGCAGGACAACCGCTACAGTAATGGAGTGGACTGTACAGCTAGCAACTCAACGCTGAGTGTTGGGTGGTGGTAAATAACCTGACTACCTAAAAGGGGCCAATGGCTATGGGTGGATGAGTCCCTTTAGGTGGGGTGATGGTCCCCCTCAGCAGAAGAAATGCCACTGGAAACCATCTCATATTGGGCCCAATGGCAAAATGAGTGCAGGAGGAACCGATTCCCAATGGTCATGGACTGGAAGATGCAATGCCAGATGGACTGGCTGTGAAGGTGCACCTTGATAATATCCTCAAGGCTGCGGCAGTCCATTGCAGTCCCAGCATTAAATCCTGCATGTCATACTTCATGTGTGCCATGGGTGATGGCTCCAAGATCACAGTGTGTGGGTCACTTCGTGGCAAGCTGGGATTCACCTTAAACAAATTCAAGCCAGGGGCATTTTCCCTGTTCATCCTGAGGTTATTGAGTAACAGCACCTACCTTGTGGAATTTTTGTGCCTGTGGAGCTGCATCAAGTCCCTTCCCTGGAAATATTTTAAAACATCTTAAAACAGCCCTGTTCAGGAAAGCATTTAAAGAGTTTCTTCTAGCAGCCAGTGAGTTTAGATCAGTTTAATGTTAATTATAATACCATTGTGGTTTCATTTAACTCCTGGACATTTTGGAATGTAGTTTATTCAATGGCATGTTGCTACAAGGTTGAGGCTTTTGTTTTATTATCTGAATGCCTATTATTAATCATGTACACCACCCAGAGTGGGAATAGCTCCCAGATGGGTGCTATTGAATTCCAATGAATGAATGAACCAAAAGGAACTCCCTAAATCATTCCTCTTTCGATTTCCAGGAGGAAAAAATGTATACAGTACTCAGATACAAGTAGCGGCCACCAATGCCCATCACAAAAGTAATGCAATGAGATCAGATCCATTTGAATCAATGGAATTTATAGATTAGCTGATTCATCAAATCTCCATAGATTCAGTAGAGCCTACTCTAGTGTAACTTACTATGCGAGACAGCAGAGTTCAGCCAATGACTTAATCTGAAGTATGTGTGTGCAAGTGTTTAACCTGGAATTTACTGCTGCCAAAGCTATAGAGCAGATTTAAGGGGGAATATGTACTCACCTTAACAATAAACAAGGGTGAAATCATAAGAGGTCACTTCTGTATTATCTTGGCTCAGCTGATTAAATGTGTTTCTATTAGCTTGCATCAGATTGGCTTGGAAGTAAGCTTCCCTCCTCTACTCTCTTTCTAAGTAGGAAAAGAGTCTGGCTTATTTCCAAGCTGAGCCAAATTCCTTAAGAAATCAATAGAAACATCAATGTCTCTTTTGATTTCAGTGCAAAGATATAAAAAGGCTGCAACTGCAGAAACAGCTTGTGGGGTGAAAATGGTAACCAACTGCTGAAAACCCTTGTTTTCCCTCTAGAAAAATTAAAGGACATTTTTTACTTGGAGTCACCCACTTTTTTATATAAATTAAAGAATGAAAGCACTAAATCTAATCTTGTCCCTGTGTCAAACTGTCCAGCACTGTACAACCTATCACCATCATTAAAAGGCGGAAACTTACCACACAGATAGAGAGAAAACTGTGGTCAGGACATCTTCCTGTGCTGTACATAACTTATTTCTACCCCTAATGCATAATACAGAAAACTGCAGAAAGAGACTTCAGAGGTACCCTCATATGCAAAGAAAAACCTTCCCTACCAACAGTTTGCATTGTACTTAATAGTCTTTAGTAGGAGAATGATTCGGCCTATCACATGTCAGGAAGGCAATCTACCTGGAGTAGCTCCATTCCTCCCTTGTGTGGTGAATTTTCCATTTTTGATAAGATGTGAATAAGGCTGATGTAGACCAGACAACAACATGCTTGAGGAGAGGTAAGCACACTGCAGAAACTCTAAAAATAAGGCTGTAGCAACTGTTGAGGTTGAGTGGCCCACTACAAGTTTCCATGGTTTCTCCAGAATGATCATGAACTTTACTCCTTGTTCTGTTTTATTTATTTCTTGTTCTATTGTTTTACTCTTCTCTCACTCATGCCTCACTTGTTCTCAAAATGCTGAGAACTGCCACAGCAACTAGCCTGGTATGCATGGTGGAGCTTGTGGGGTAGAGCAGTTGTATAGTTTAATTTATATCATTAATTTTTTTACTGAACACATTATGGGGTGACTGAGTAATAACCATCAATTAAATTTATCATGTCACCTCGGGATGGATGGCTCTTTGTTATGTTTGCAATATTATTTTAATGTTGTATTAGCTTTATGTTTCTTGTTTAACTAGAAACCACTCAGACTGTGTTGCTAATGGAATTAGGTGACTTAAATGTGGACAAGCATAAGAAGGATTTGATCATTAATATGGTAACAGCTGTGAGATTATTAATAGCTAAGAATTGGAAAATGTACATGTACTTTGGAAGAAATGGTATAAGGAATGGCTATAAATGATAAGCTGACATGTGAGTTAAAACTAAAAAAAGGTTTGACAAAGAAAAATGAGTTTATAGATACTTGGGGAGACATTATTGAATATGTATTTCATAATTCAAAAGAAGTTAAACCTGATCAAGAATATGTATCATTGTGGAAATAAGGGATAAGATACCTGTAAACCGGGGGTTCCCAACCATTTCAAGCAGGGGGGCCGGGTTACGCTCTCTCAGTCAACTTCATGGGCCAGATGGCCATTTTGCCCTGCCTGCACAATGGGGTGGCCATTTTGTCCCAACAGCTTCAAAAGGTCAGCCATTTTGTTTCTCAAATGCCCTTGGAGGGGTGGGGGCACATGAAATGGCTCCAGGGGCCGGATCCAGTCCACGGGCCTTAGTTTGGGAACCCCTGCTATAAATGAACAGATAGGTTTGTTTAGAGAAGCATGGATAAGAGAACAAGGTCTCGTGGTGGAGGGTGCATCGTGTAGCTGTACTAACAAGTGTTTAGATTTGTAGGATTATTTTTCTGTAATGTTGAGATTTTTTTTAAGTGATGTTTCTTTTATGTTTTAAAATAAAATTTAATTAAAAAAAGAAACCACTAGAGTGGGAAAATCTCCCAGATGAGTGGTATAGAAATGCATTAAATAAATAGATAGCTAAATTGAATTATAAGAAACAAATCTGAAACCGCATTAAATGTTCTACTTGTCATACTTTTTAAACTGTATTTCCTTTACCCCTAACCTTATTCATGAATATCCAATCTTAATTCTTACTCCTCTTATCAATTCAAAATTAAAAAAGAAAAGTTTAATAAACAAAAAAGGAGAGAGAGAGAGAGAGAAAAGGAAAGGCAAAAAACACTGTGTTATCTACAATGCCGTTTAGCCCACCACAATTATTTCAAAAAACTCATTTGGTCAGGTACTGGTCTGGCACCCTTACCCCTGATTAGAGTATAATCCAAAAGAGGCTTCCAGATATTTCAAAATTTATTTCCCGTAATTATCCCTTTTTAAAATTCAATTCCCATGTACTGTACATTTATTATTCAAGGCAATTTCCCACTCCCTCATGAGTATTATTTGTTATATATGAGATTATTTTATGATGAACATTTTTTATTGTCTTTGTGTATTATCATGTTATTCTTTTTTCTTTTCTTTTTCTTAAATATTATTTAGTAGTTATATGTGTATTAAGTTTTTATTATTATAATTTCATTTTTTTTTTGTATTTTGGGTGGCCAAAAATGAGATGACTAGATGGTATTGTAGAAACAATGGGCACAGAGCTGAACGAGTTGAGGAGGATGGTGGAAGACAAAAGTGCCTGGTGGACAGTGGTCCATGGGGTTGCAAAGGGCGACTGAACAACAACAAGAAAAATGAATAAAAATTAATTAAAAAGAAAGAAAGAAATCTGAAAATGACTAAATCAAGTTTTTAATATCTTTAAATTAGGGGTATAGTTGGGTTTATGGATGGGTTCATTGGATTGTTATTTTCCAACATTGTGTTAGCTGCCCTGAGTTGTTCTGAGTAGGGCGGCATACAAGTATGAGAAATAAAAATAAATCCTTGTATGCATACAGGCATAAGTGCACACACACACACACACACACAAAGTATTGCAGAGTAAGTAATGTAAAGATCAAAAGGAATCAGTCTTCCATGATATTTTGTCAATTGCAAAAAAAAAAAAATCTCTAAAATACAAATTATTTGCATCTATGAAAGATGAGTAGAGTATATGAAAATCTAATGTTTCTTTTATGTTTTTACTTTCATGTAACCTGTGAGTTTACCTTTTTATATCAAATTGCCTGAGAAATTTTTCATCCAACTGTGTCACAAAAGTTGTTAGCAACCAATCAGAAGGCAACACTTAAAGGAAACTGAAATGAAAGAAATAAAAAAAAGTTTTGCCTTGTGTCTCTCCATCAATGACTGTTCTTGGGAAAGTGCCAAAAAATTAATGTGCTAATCAAGTACCAAAAAAGTGTAGACATCTGTTATTCATTATAGAAGTAGAACTGACGGATCATTTTTAACTGCGCGTATTTTTATTTCACCTATGCTTGAAATGAAGGAAGACCTCCCCCCAAAAATAAACACACTTTCTCTCTAAATAAATAAATAAACAAATAAATAAAGTGGTAGAAGTGTGTTTCCCACCTCTTTTTAGGTTTTCCACTGATTTAAATGATTCAGAAACTCAAAGAAGACGCCGATGCCGACACGCCTCTCCCGGCCCCCGTCACTGGCCGGGAAGTTTAAAAGGAGCCTCCCTTTCGAGGGAGGTTCGAAGAAGACGCCGCCACCGCCGACGCGCCTCTCCTGGCCCCCGTCACCGGCCGGGAAGTTTAAAAGGAGCCTCCCTTTCGAGGGAGGCTCGAAGAAGACGCTGACGCCGACGCGCCTCTCCCGGCCCCCGTCACAGGCCGGGAAGTTTAAAAGGAGCCTCCCTTTCAAGGGAGGTTCGAAGAAGATGCCGCCACCGCCGACGCGCCTCTCCCGGCCCCCCATCACCAGCCGGGAAGTTTAAAAGGAGCAACACGGGACTTGGGCGGCGTTAAAAGATCTTCGCCGCCGACGCCTTCATCGGTCTCTCCATCGGCCAACCAGACGCGAGGGAGCAACAGCTGCGGGACTCGGGCGGCGTTAAAAAGATCTTCGCCACCGCTGCCTTCACCGGTCTCTCCCTCGGCTAGCCGGACACGAGGGAGCAACAGCTGCGGGACTCGGGCGGCAGGCAGCCATGGACGTCTCCGTCCTCGCCCGTGAATGCTTCCTTGGCTGTGCAGGTGGTCGCCGCACAGTAACATCTGCGGCCGAGATAAGTGGCTGCAGTGGCGCTCAGCCTTGGGACTTGTTCCATCTGCCCCCAGAACCTTGCCCTGCTGGGGCTTTAAGAGACGCTGTGCGGTGGACGGAGAGGCTCGTTACTTGTCGTGGTGCTTTGCTTAGTTTTGTTTCTTTGTGTGAATTTGACTGAGATATGGAAATTTTTAATCTACTGCTTGATATTGATGTTATTGAATTTTTTGTTACTGTTTATTGAATTAATTTTACTGTAATGATGTTTATGTGCTGATGTTCTGTGATACTGATATTGACTATTTATTAGCTGTTTTCATTTGATATTGACTATTGACTTATTGATATGTTGTGACTGTAACTATACATGTGTGTAAACCGCCCTGAGTTGGCTCTGCCAAGTAGGGCGGTATAGAAATTCAAATATAATAATAATAATAATAATAATAATAATAATAATAATAATAATAATAATAATAATAATAATAATAATAATAATAATAATAATAATAATAATAATAATAATAATAAATATAAATATAAATATAAATATAAATATAAATATAAAAAGGAAGGTCTAGCTCCATGCTTCTCCACCTACAGATGACTGCCAGTGAATAAGTGAAACAACCTGGTTTAGAGCTGTACGCTAGGATTTGCAGGTCTGGGGATCTGCTTGCCTCTTACTCTTGACATGCTCAAATATGTCTCCTGATTTGTCCATTTGTCTGATTCACATTAGAGCTTGCTGCTGTGTCCCAATTCTGACACTGGGAAGCCCTTCGTAAGATTTCCATTGTAGTGATAATAATTTGGGATTTCAATCTTGAAAATTTTTGCATGGAGAGTAAGGAAACAATAATCTACTCCATCCCTTCAGTTATCAATCAGTGGTCATCACATTGAATGTGTGTGCTTTCCCTTTGACCAATGGAACTATTCTCCATTCTTCTCATATTGGTCTGATACTCTTCTTCTTAGCAAGTCCTTGTCTAGTGTGCACATATTAGCACCTCCCTAAAAAAACTACAATATATTCAATTGGGTTATTTACACAACTATTCTTCAAGACTACAAAGCTAACTGCTTTCTCCCACATTTGGGAGGTGAGGGATAGGTGCAGTTCAAAAAACCTCTCAAATATATTTTCTGAAGTGTATCTACTTAGAATTATGCAAGATTACTTTATCTTGGTATCTTACCTAATTTTATCCCTCCCCTTTGTTTTCTTTTGATTTCATCCATACATCACCTAACACTTTTTATAATTGGAAAGTATACATGTTGTAGACTTAACATGTTATAGGACAGCGGTGGCAACCTATGGCACACATGCTAGAGGTGGCACTCGGAGCCCTCTCTGCGGGCACTTGTGCAGTCACCCCAGCACAGAGTTCGCCTCACCCCTCTGTCTAGCAGTCCATTGGGAGTGTTTCCTTCCTCTCCCCAGCACAGAGTTCTCAACACCCCTCTGCTCAGCAGCCAAATGGGAGTGTTTCATTCCTCCCCTGTTGCTATGTTGGCACTTTGTGATAAATAAATGGATTTGGGGTTGTAGTTTGGGAACTCGTTCTCTAAAAGGTTCACCATCACTGGCCTAGGACATCAAGATCTTAAGTTAATTATGCATATAGATGTGATTAGCTACATTCTCTCATTCCACAGTTACTATGTAATCTGTACTCATCTTTAGCTCAAAACAGACTCACTATGGCCTAGCTGTATTATCCAATAAGATGGTTTCGTGTTGGAGAAAAGTCCTTGGTCCATCTCACATTAAATACCTATTTGTGATGTCAGCTCACTGAATTGCCCAGACATTCCCGGCTGCCGCTAGGACAAGCATGTCACCAGGGGACGTGATGTAGCCAAGGTGGCAGCAGGCATAGTGGTACCTGCAATTGTTATAATGTTCCCATGTAAAACTACATTACCCAATTATTGACCATTTGAACAGCTATAGGCAAAGGTAAAGGTCACCCTTCCTCGAAAGCCAGTCATATCTGACTCTAGGATTCAGTGATTATCTCTGCTTATAGTCAAAGAACTAGTGCTGTCTGCATCTGTGGACATGTGGCAGGCATGACTAAACACTGGAGTACACAGAATGCTGTTTACCTTCCCATCAAAGTGATCCCTATTTATATACTTGCAATTTCTTGCTTTCAAACTGCTAGGTTGGCAGGAGCTGGGACAGAGACAGGAGCTCACTCTGTCAAGCAGTACCTGGGAATTGAACTCCAACCTTCCAGTCAGTGAGTTCAGCATCTTAACCACTTGAGCCACCTCAGTTCCTGAACTACTATAGCATACCTATAACTAAAAATCTGTACATGAGAGGCAAATTCTGAGTTACGATTTGGAATCAGCACATTCTATATAATGTAAATCACAGGTGTTATTCCCAGTAGCAAAACCATTGTTGTCAGTGATATTTTTCAGCACTGTAATCCTTCCACAACATGGCTGAAAGTGGATGTCATTCAGAGGGACCTTGGCTCCAGAGTTCAAGCAGTGAGATGGCATTGGTCACCCTGCTAGATTACCTTCTGAGAGAGGCTGACAAGAGTAACTCCTTGCTGTTGGCCCTCTTGGATTTTATTATTATTATTATTATTATTATTATTATTATTATTATTATTATTATTATTATTATTATTATTATTATTATTATTATTTAGAAGCCTTTGATAACATTGACCACATTATCCTCCTCAACAAATTCTCAGGATTGGGTATGGGTGGACAGGGTTTGGCCTTGCTCCAGTCCTTTCTTGGGAAGTATATCCAGAGGGTACATGTAAGACTATTAGAAACCTTGGGTACAACAATAGCCCACAGTTTGACTATGTCCCCACTGCTGTTTAAAATCTATGTAAGGCACTTGGGGAAGGTCATCAGGAGATCTGGAGTTCGCTATCATCAATATGTTGTCCCTGTCTTCAAAAAGAGTAAACAGGAAGAACTGGGGAACTACAGACCAGTCACTCTCACATCAATCCCAGGAAAAATTCTGAGCATATTATAAAACAATCATTCTGCAAGTAACTTAAAAACTGTGGTAATCACTAGAAAAAAGCATGGATTTGTCAAAAACAAATCCTGCCAGACTAATCTGATTTCATTTTTTTGATCGAGTAATTTCCATGGTGGACAGTGGGAATGCTATTGATGTAATATATCTCAACTTCAGCAAAGCCTTTGACAAAATGCCCCATGATATTCTGATTATCACGATAACTGGGTGTGGCCTGGATATACAGTTGGTTACTAGAATCATACTCAGAGAGTTCTCATTAATGGTTCCTTCTCAACCTGGGGGGGGGGGGGAGGGATAACAAGTGGAGTATCACAAGGCTCAGTCCTGGGCCCAGTGGTCTTCAAATTTTAATCAATCAATCAAATGTTAACATTCACCATATTTTTACCTGACAACCACTGCAGAGATGTGTACAGAAAAACACACTTGTTTTTTAAGTATTTCTTTTCTTGTTCCATCTGGGTAGATGGACAGATAGAAGGAAACTTTTTGAATGAACAGCTGAATATGAACATTAGAAGCAAATATTCCAGTGAGGACATATACTTCATATGCAGTTCACTGCTACCATTTATAGTAAGTTAATCTGATATTTGTTAGGAATTTTTCCAAGGTGTTTAGTTTGACAAGAGATATTTCAAAGGAAACTATGTTTTATTAAGCTGTATCCTTTAAGCAATGAAGTCTTAGCAACTTAAAAGACACATCATTTTCATTTACAAGCACACTGAAGTGTAAATTGCATTTAACTCTTTGATGTTTGCATTCCAAAAAGAGAGGATGCTAAAGACATGTTATTTATCAACTTAACGCAAAGCCACCCTGTCTTTCCATACAGTTTTTCGCAGGTGCAAAGACAAAAAATCATACTCATCTAAATTCATAATTCCAAACTTTATTTTAAGAGAAGTTTTGTTATAAATCATCATTCACAACACTCAGTACCATCTATTGTCAAAGGATTTCACATCTTTCAAGAGGTGAGAAATCCTTTGACAATAGATGGTGCTGAGAAGTGTGAAATTGTAGCACTGTGGTAGAACCCATCCTTTCCACATTGAACATCCCAAAGACAAATTTCTACTCTGTGATTAAAAGGAACATAAATACTATGATATGTTAGGCTTTAGAGAGCTGCACAGTTAGTCACCTATAGAGTGGCAAGAATTTCAAAATGTTATTTTTAAAAATTAAAATGTTATTTGGGGGTGGACCATTGGTCTGACTACATATAAGTTAGCTCAGTATGTTCAAATGAATGCATATTGTTCTCATTAAAATGTAATGCTAAACGATGATTTAGCATAAAGCTGTAACAAATACCGGTACTTGCACAATTCTGGTGAAAAGTGTGTGTGTTGATCCATTGAGACACCCCAGTGGAAAAAAAGTTAGTCACTGAGAGACTTTTCACTTCTATAAAACAGCAAGAAGTCTGGCACATTTTTTTCATCAAGAAAATCATGTGCACAAAAATTGAATTTTGCCATTTAAAACTTGCTATTTGCACAAAATGCAAGACCTTTCTGCAATATTTAATGTTTTTGTACAAAATACCTCTACAGTTATTTTACCAACAAGGACCAAAATGGCATTTTCCCCCCAAAATGCACAAAATTATTGTAGTACAGTAAAACCCTGGGTTACAACGGCGGTCTGTTCCAAGAGTCTCCGTTGTAACCTGAAAAAATTGTAAACCGAAACATCCATAGGGATGCATTGAAAAATAAAAAAAAATGGTCTTGAATTGATTGTTGTAAACCAGAAAAAAACTTTAAAATTTTGTAAACCAGGACAGCATTTCCATAGGATTTGCTGTTGTAAAGTGCAGCAAACTTAAACCGAGGCGGTTTTACTGTACTGAAAAAACCTTTGCACATAGCAAAACAAATACAGACTTCTAACATAAACCTGAAAATCCTTAATTTAGAAATAGATGCTATTTTTATAAGGCAAACCCCTGTTTTATATTGTGTGCAGGCAAGATAGCAATCGCAATACAATTCTTGCACCTCTAGCAAAAAGCAAATCCTGATGGGCTCACAAGAATTTGCTCCCAAGAAGAGGTATTGATAAAACAGTGAAATGCATGACTGAAGCAAAGTGGAGAAGATGGCCTTTTTAAAAATACACTTTCCTTCAAAATCTCAGAGCATTTTGATCAAATCATTCTTAAAGTAGAACACATACATATTTGATTTGTGTGAGCATTTCTTCTTTAAAAATAGCAGCAACTATGGCAAAATTCAGATCTATACTTCCACTATTTGCAAAATGCCAAAGGAACATGTACTTCACCCATAAATTGAAAAATAACCTCCTCTGCAACAGTGGAAGGTAGAATGAAAACCCAGATCTTGTTCTCAGATCTTGTACTTGTAAACTCAGATCTCTGGGTGGTTTGCTGTAAATCTCCAAGGTCTGCTGACTTGAGTTAGAGTAAGGCAATTAAATAACATTCTTTGATGATCATATAGGCATTGATAGCCTTGTGCTACTTACTTAACTTCTCCATCTCAAAATTCCTCATCTGTAAAATAGGAATACAACTTTGCTGCTTTCCTTTTTAGATATCTTTTCAACTCTGCTGGCCCATTTTACAGTGGTGCATTAAAAGATTTAATCTATGATGGCCTCCATGGAGATCTGTACATATCTTGATAGTTAACTGAGATGCAGTAGACAACTGATATTGCACGATAAGCCACCAATTTATATCTTTTCATAACTGGTGGGCCTCAGCATTCTAGTAAGAAACAAAACAAGTCCTCCTCTGTGATGTAAAAAGCTCCTGCTGTGACAATCAGGTGCTTTGGGGCAAATAATATTCCAAATGCTGTAACCTGTGAAAGCAACTAGTTTAGCACACAGAGTAGAGTGAGCTACTTTGTTTGGACTTTAAATCCTCAGATTCACCCACACACAAGGCCACATTGAGCAGGGGATTCCAAGAGTTGTCCAAAAAGCAAGTTTTTTTTGAGGTCTGACCGTCTGAGCCTCCAAGTCTAAGGTCTACCAAGAAGACATATTGCTAAGCAGGAGAGATGCCTTTTTCCTTTCCGTCTCTGTATCTTAATACTGCAGCTGCAGATATATCAAGCATGTGAGACAACTGTAAATTAGACCAAACATGCAATCAAAAGGTAATTACCATAAACACAACAAACAAAAAGACAGACTGACAAACAAACTTGTAGAAAAGCACTAATGTATTTTGGTTTTCATTCTCCAAACTAATGGCTTGGATGCTTGACAACAGGGAATCTGAACGAATATTTGCAGATTTACAATTCAGCTACCCATCCAGACACCAACAAAATGTGTGCAAATGACTACAATTTAACAAATGCAGGAAAACTGTTTATGCATTTCTTTATTTAGCATGTTAGATGATGAAAACCTGACATTACCATACATTTATCATTATTACAGGTCCTTTCACCCTTGAATAAACAAATCAACTTTCTTTTAATGAGGCAGACACTAATATCCATCCATAAGGGAGGAATGGATTTATTTTGTTTTGCATAATTCCAAAATAAAAATACCCAAGAACACCACCAAACCACATTCACTCGGATTTCCAAATGGATGCTCCAGTGAAAACACAAAATGGAAAGCAAACACTGCAGTAGGCAAAGCTATTATCTTAACATTCCAGGTGAAATTGTTTGGGCTGTTTATTCAAGAGTATGGTGTGCTTCACTGCCCAGATACTATGCAAAGAGAATTAATAAGCTTCTCATAAATAAAAATACTATTAGTAATACTAATTAGCATTTGTATAGGGCCTGGCAGTGTTCAAAGAGCTTCACATACATTATCACACTACAGTAACACTCATTCTCTACAGGGAAAGTGAGAGAGATTAGCACTGGTTTTCTCCTCAGTTGTGTCTCTCTGTTTGGGTTTAAGAAAGGGAAATAAATTCAAAGCATTATACAGTACTTGCAAAAGTAGAGGGGGACTGGATAGGAAAGAATCAACAATATTTTTGTGTACATTTAATCATCAGAAATTGGGAACATTATTTCTGGACCATAAATATAAGAAATAGTTGTCATTCAAGAAACACTTTTCCCCAAGAATTAATATTTGTACTTCAAGGCTGCCACTGCTCTGTCACTCACTGCAGCTGTTAGTGAAATCAGCCAGGACCCAAGCTGGTCATAGCAATTTAAGCTGTTATCACAAAGTCATCAGAAACTACATAATTTTTTTAAAAGTTCAAATAAATTAAAGGGCACTTATGGTTATTTGGAATATGTATTAGTAATAATAATAATTTCATGTCAGAAATTATTTTGGGTTGAAAGGATTTTTGCAGAAGAAACTCCACTCAGGGAATGCCCAAATGAGGCTCCGTTCGTGTCGCCAAGAGCTGGAACAGAGACGGGTGCTTAATCCATTATGCAGTACCTGGGTCTTGAACTGCCAACTTGCCAGCCTTCCAGCTAACAAGGTGAGCTTCTTAACCACTGAGCCCCTATGTATTAGTAGTTACACAGCATGACAGTGAGGCAGAGCTTTTTTGTTGTTCAGTCGCACAGTCGATTCCGACCCTCTGCGACCCCATGGACCACTGTCCGCCAGGCACTTCTGTCCTCCACCATCCTCCTCAACTCGCTCAGCTTTGTGCCCATTGTGTCTACAATACCATCCAGCCATCTCATTTTTGGCCGCCCCCTTCTAGCAAGTTTCCAGTTTTATAATAATTCCTCCCAACCAGCAGCCAAGCTGTAATGATTACTCAGACAAATGAAAGAAATAGTGTTTACTCACAAAAATGTGCTCAAAAGTCTTGATAGGGTGACATCAAGACAGCAGGACAGATTGGGGACTTCAGGTGTGGTAGTGAAAAGGTAGGTTAGAATGACATTTCCTTTTCAGCAAGAACAAAAAAGGCCACAAGACCTGCAAATAGGTAACCCCTGTGGTCCTAAATTGGCAGAGTTGGGATAGACAACAGGAGCTCACTCTGTCACGCAGCACTCGGATCTTGAACTGCTGACCTGCCAACTTTCCAGTTGTCAAGCTCACTGTCTTAACCACTAAGCTACTTCAGTGCCACCACTTTAATTGGCTGCATCACAAAAAATCCTGGAATGTGCAGTTCAACAAGCTATTCAGAAGTCTCTGCTATATTTTAGAGTATGAACTAGAACAATGGGTCTCAGTCTTTATTCTTCCAGTTGTTTTGGATTTCATGTCACTGAATTCTAAGCCAGTATGGCTAATGACCAATGATTCTGAGAGCTAAGGTCTCAAACATCTGGAAGAGCAAAAGCTAAGAACCATACAATAGAGTACACTCATAGACTTCTAGATACTCCACCAAACTAGAAATCCCAGACATACAAGGTAAAATACTGGATTGGCTGGCATATAAGACCCACTTCCCCCCTTAAAATACACTGGAAAAATGGAGTGCATCTTGTACTGTATATAGTGGGCTGTTTTGGTAATAATGGAGTTTAGTCTGCATTCAGTTCATTTGTTACCTTCTTTGACAACTCCTGCACTATAATAATAATTTCATGTCAGAGATTACTTTGGGTTGAAAGATTTTTTTGCTGGAGAAACTCTATTCAGGGGACATCTGAATGAGGCTCCTTTCATGTCCCCAAGTACAGCCTTCGGGTATTGAAACCCAACCTTCCAGTATCCAAACTCAGCATCTTAACCACTAAGCCACATCTCCTGCACTGATATTGAGTAGTGCAAGGATTCTCAACCTGGAGCCAGTGGAGGGATTCAAAAATTTTACTGCCTACTCTGTGGGAGTGGTATGGTGGGCCTGGCCAGGGGGAAGCCCTCCATTGCACCTGAATTAGGACTACTTTATTTCAAAACTTAGATGGGTGGGGCCAACCGGAATTTCTGCTACCAGTTCTGGAGAACTGTGCAAGCCTGCTGAAGTCCGCCACTGCCTGTGGCCCACAGCACCATTTCATGTGTCCCACCAACACCTCCCCCACACCAGGAAGTGCCATGTGATGGAGGAAGGGCAAAATGGTAATCCAGCCCATGAAGCTGTTTGAGGGAGCATGACCTGGCCCCAGGCTTTAAAAGGTTGAGAACTCCTGAAGTAGTGGTTCACTCTATATTTTCTCTTCTTTGATTTGCTCATGAGCAAAGGGCCCTATCTAAAGATAAAGGAATTCCTGCTTTTCTATTGACTGTAGACATGAGCAAGAACCTTGAAAAATATTGGTTCTTATTCCTGTATAAAACCTACATGTGATCTCTGGAGCTTCCTCTTTTCAGCCTTGCCACTCCTTCTACACTGAGTGTAGAAGCTGCCAAATTAGATAACTAGTGAATAGAGCTGAAATCAGAATATCTAAAGAAATTAATGTCATGTGTTGCTACCAGCAATCCCAAAGCGTTGTTCCAGACCTAGACAAGTTCCATTGAAATTAATAGTACAGTACAGTAAAACCTCATATAACGCTAAAACCTGGTTCCACAAGTCTTCGTGTTATATGATTTTTCGTGTTATCTGATCCTCTATGGGATCCATAGAGATACATTGTAACCACACAGGCTTTCGCGGTTGTTATCTGAAGCATCCCATAGGATCTTAATGTTATCTGATGCAATTCTTCCCCCCAGATTCCTTGATGTTATGCGATTTTCGTGTTATTCGATACTAATGTTATATGAGGTATTACTGTATTTAAATTAATCATGGCAAAATAAATTCTCATTTACCGTATACGCCGGCGTATAAGACGACTGGGCGTATAAGACGACCCCCCAACATTTCCACTCAAAATATAGTTTGTTATATACTCACCGTATAAGACTACCCCCTCTTCTGCACACCTTCCACACACCAAATAAAATATAAAAGAACATCTCCATGTGGCCGGCACTAGTGTGCAAGTGCGCATGTGCGAGCTCTGCCTAGACAAGGGCGGGGCGGAGCACTGCTGCTTCCCGCCGAGGAGAACAGGCCGGTCATGTCAAAAAGACTGGCATCCCTGTCTCACTGCTGATGCTCGCCGCAGCCACGCTGGATGCTGCACGATACTGGATGGTATGTAGAATGAGGTGGGTGGGCATCGGGAGGCCACTATGGGCACCAGGCGGGCATCGGGAGGCCACTATGGGCAGCTATGTCTATCCCAACTGAAGTGCACCCGGCGTATAAGACGACCCCCCCACTTGGAGGCATGTTTTTCAGGGGGGAAAAGTAGTCTTATACGCCAGCATATACAGTATTTCAATGGGTCTACTTTAAGTATGAATAAATCTGAGCCTAACCCAGTGCCTTTGTAGACTCAGACCCCACTCTGCAATTTGCAAATAATGTTGCAATAAAACTTAGAAAACTCTACTTGCTATAAACCTGAAGGTATGTTATTAGCATCAGCAAAGCTGGGAGTCTTCATGTCACAGATTATAGGGCAGAGATGACGAACCTTTTAGAGACTGAGTGCCCAAACTCAACAGGGTGCCATCTGCACTGCAGAGTGGCGGAGCAAACTCTGTGTGTGGGGAGGGAGGAAGTGCTTCCATTGGGCTGCTGGGTAGAGGAGCTGGGCAAACTCTGTGCTGGGGGAGGGAGGAAGCCCACCCATTGGGCTTTTGGGCAAAGGGGCAAGTTGAACTCTGTTTTGGGGTGATGTTGCATGTGCCCACAGAGAGGGCTCTGAGTGCCCCCTCTGGCACACGTGCCATAGTTTCACCACTACTGCTATAGGGTGAGACTTTTCAATATGTACAGAAACAGATTATGTCTTCTGCAAATGAGACTCAGGAAAATCCAATCCTTATACTATGGTAGGTATCCAATAGTAACTAAGCAGTGCCATTTCAACAACACATAAATATTTCATGCTGCTCTAAAAGCCACAAATGCCAAACTCTAAAGTGTGTGAAAACATCCAAAGCTTCCATCTTCCTGGATGTAATTGCAGCCTTGGGAATTTGTGGTGGATCTTGTTGAAAAGAACCCTTTCATTTTAGGATGTTAGTGACAACAACCTCATCAACTTTACAAGCAGGATAGCATTCAAACCTCTTCCAGTTTAGCCTCTATCCTGCTGATTATAAAGACGGGTCTTGTTTACATCTTATGCCACCATTAAAGAGAACAATACCACAACTGTTGTGGGAAAAGGAAGAAATTCAAGGAATTGTCCATTCTATGTCAGATCTATTCAGTCAGCCAACCTCAAGCGATACCATCCGGAAGGGGGTATAATTTCAGAAAAGGCTACTGAGAAAAGTTTACAACAATGATAAAAAGCAGCTGTGCTTCACATCACCTCTCAGTCAGAAAACTAGGATCAATTTCCACCTTCCACTTGTAGAATGTTCTCATGCCTCCATTCCAAGTAGGTGCTGGAGTAACTACTTCCCAGGTCTCACTCCAAAAACACATGCCCAATACTCTGATTATATTTCTCACTCCACAGAAAATCCTTTTAGTAAACATACAAAAAGGCTGGGGGGAATTTGATTTCAACCCTTGCAAAAGAGAACTCACAGGACAGAACTATAACAGAGCTTGACATGGCAAGAAGTAGCCAGAAAGCATGGAAACCACTGAAATGACTAATTGATGGTCCAAACAAGAGGACACTCTGTCAAGAAACCCACCACTCAGCCTGGCTTTCCAATGCCCATCCCATCTGCCAGCATTCTTTTACCTATAAGACGAACTCACCAAAAGGTGGCATCATTTTGGCAGTTTCAGATCTAGCCTAGACATGGAAGAAGAAGAATACCTGAGAGAGACATTTATACCTGAGTGACATTAATTGGTATTTCACGTTTCCTTTGAGCATTTGCAGAGTACTTTTTTCACCTGACCTAAATTTGTTTTATTTTATTTATTTATTGTATTTCTATACCGCCCATTTGGGTGGTATCCCACTCTGGGCAGTGAACAAACAGATAACAAATACTGTAACAACAAAACATGCAGCAGATCAAAACAAATTGTTTTGTCACCTTTGCTCGAAAGCCAATTGTATCTGACCCTAAGGTTCAGTGCTCATCTCTGTTACAAAGCCGAAAAGTCAGCACTGTCTGCTTCTGCAGATGTTTCCGTGGTCATGTGGCAGGCATGACTAGACACCGGAGCACATGGAACACTGTTTAGCTTCTCACTGAAGTGATCCCTATTTATCTACTTGCAATTTCTTGCTTTCAAACTGCTAAGTTGGCAGGAGCTGGGCAAATACAGGAGCTCATTCTGTCCTGCAGTACTCAGGAATTGAACTGCTGACCTCCTGCCTTCCAGTCAGCATCTTAGCCACTTGCGCCACTTATGCCACTATTAAAGATAACAATACCACAATACCACTTGAGCAGTATTTGTCAACCTTACAACAGCATAGTATATTGTCCACCATCAATTGCTGCTCAAAAACTCTACCTCATTACAAAAGATCACAGACTAACAGAAAAGGCTACTCTTCTACCTTAAATCTAAAAACCCTTTGTTGAGTTTCAAGGGAAATGTCATGACCCTGGACTGGGTAGAGAACTTCAGTATATATTAGAAGTGTCCTCTTCAGACTGTTGATCCCATACATTAGGGGTTCCCAACATTTTCAAGCCTGGGGCCAGGTCACGCTCTCTCAGTCAGCTTTGAGGGCTGGATGGACATTTTGCCCTGCCTGCATGATGGGGGTTGTCATTTTGTCCCAACAGCTTCAAAGGTGATGGTCATTTTGTTTCTCGAATGCCCTTGGAGGGGGGGCACATGAAATAGTAACAGGGGTTGGATCCAGCCCACGCGCCTTAGTTTGGGAACCCCTGCCATACATGGAGAACAATGATGGAGGGCATGGGATGTCACAATCTCACTGCTCCTTCATTTGTTCTGTATTTCTGCATAGATGTGCACATAGATGAGCTGAATAGAGCAGAATTCCATCCACTCACCCTTCTAAATTGGTTCAAAAAGTCTTAATTTGGCTATATATTTCAAGTACTCAAGTAGCCATAGTGTTCTAATTGCTAATTGCTTCTGAGGTTAACTCAGAGGCAGTCAAAGCCTTTCAATGCAGGTTTTGATGACATTTGTTACTTTGGCAACAAAAGGACATCGACTTATATAACTCAATGATAAGTGACCTGCAAGAACAAAGGAGCCTAGCAAGCATCAAACACCCTGCCAGTTGAATTTCCACAGACTGAAATCAATTTTGCTCTTCCTGTTTTAAGTGACCATTTGACGATTTCCCTTAATGACAGAAAACAGCTCTGTGGTTAATGGGAAATGCAGTTTTCTGGGGCAACTATATACAAAAGTGGGAGAGTGCCAAGACACATGTCTGATTTTCCTTGACAGCTAGTGACACATGATGGCTGGACAGACTTCTTATCTGACAGGAGGAAATGGAACAATGCCCTCAATAACTTGAGGTGTCTTTTTTCCCCCTCAGAAGCTGACACTGACAATTTAAGCATTCTGTTGAGGAAATCCCACCCAATATTTAATTACTTTCCAGCATCCAAATTGCAAAGGTAGGCTTTCACTCAGGTCAGTGCTCATTATTTTTCAGGGGCCATAGTTAATGGCTTCCCATTTATTGACAAGCAGAGCCTTAGTCCCTTGCACAGCTTATTAGACTTAAAGCCATTTAGTTCAAGTAGCAGAAGCACATTTGACTTCAAAAGAAGCATAATGGACCTCCACTATAAAAGATCTAAACAAAAAAATTGAACTCCTCCTTTCAAATAAACATGAGACTTGCCTCTTCCCACAAAGCCTCTAATAGTTGAATGGGTAAAAGTAAAGGTCACACTTGCTCAAAAGCCAGTCATATCTGACTCTAGGGTTCAGTGCTCATCTCTCCATTTATAGCCAAAGAGGCAGTGCTGTCTGCGTTTGCAGATGTTTCCATGGACGTGTGGCAGGCATCCCTAGACAACGAAGTGCACAGAATCAGAGGCGTAGCTACCGCCGTATCTGCCGTATCAATTATACGGGGCCCCCGGGTCCCGAGGGCCCCCAACGTGCGTAAACAAAACAAATCTTTACCCTTCCTAAGGGCCCCCAAAAGATTTTTATACGGGGCCCCGCCAAGGCACGCTACTCTTCTGCACAGAATGCTGTTTACCTTCTAACCAAAGTGGTCCCTATTTATCTACTTGCAATTTCTTGCTTTGAAACTGCTAGGCTGGCAGGAGCTGGGACAGAGACAGACACTCATTCCATCATGCAGTACTCAGGTTTTGAACTGCTGACCTTCCACCTCTCAGTCAGTGTCACGTAGGTGGATTGTTTTATTTGTAATCTAGTAGGAAAAAATGCTCAACAAAACCTCACTTCCATGGGGGTGGGGAATCTTGATTCTTGCATTTTAAAGTTGAGAAAATGTACACAAGCTGAAATAGGTGCCAGGCAAAGATAGTACTTGGACAGAAAAAAATTATTTCTCATTTCTGAAGGCTGGGTTAGAAATATAATTGCATGTGTTTAGAAAGGGCTGCTGTTTGGTAACTCCAAGTTGCAATGTGTTCCAGATTTAGTCTGAATCTTACAGGAGCACTTTGGAATGCTAAATCCTTTCTCATTAGTAGAGTCAACACCTTGGATAGCTTGTTTAAAGTTCAGACTAAAACCCAGAACAAACACACAACTAAACAAAACATTTTTTTGCTAAGTAGAAATTTACTTTATTTTTACTCATGTCTAACCTCTGCTATGATGGTAGGAACCCTTGGGAGCCAAATTCTAGAACACAGAGAAAACCAACACTTGGGATAAGTCAAAAATATGTCATGACACTTTTACTGGTCTAAAATGTATCTGATCCTGTTTTCTGATCCAAAGTTTCAGCCTGTTCATTCTAATTTAACAGAAGGCTAAACTACGTAAGATCAATCACAAATTGGTTCTGTTACAGAACAGTTGTTCTGTTACAGAGTAATTCAGAAACAGCTACAAAGGAATGTGGCTTAGTATAAAGTACTCTGTATGACAGACTTAAGTTATTGGAGTGTTGTTTTATTGTCAAGCAAGAGCAACAATTACAACCAGTTATTTCTCAATGTTTTTATTGGCACCAACGCTATGCCTCATATATCTGGAAAATATCAGACTCTATGTACTCTTTCATCTCACTTTTAATCACATTTCAAATTTTGGACAGTTATCAGGGATTCAAGATGGGACATTATCAAGTAAACCTTTGTCCTTTTGACTGATATAATTTGACTGATCTTATATAATTTTGGACATGTTTTATGTCATATAATAATAACAATAACATACAATTAATGTGTCATGGGAAATTCTGCAGTCAATGAAACGTCTGCTCAGGGACTGTGGTGGCTCAGTGGTTAAGAAGAGGAAACTATTTTCAAAATAGACTTATGCTAAGTGATAAAAGGGCTTTATAGGTCATTACTAGCCCTTTAATTTGTGCCTTTGAAACTGACTACTAGTAGAGAAGCCATCATAACAAGGAAATAGCACAGTCCAATTAAAAAGTATAGCCAGAGCTGGTTTTCAGAGACCTTAAAGAATTAACTAGGTCATGTTGCACAATAGCTAGGTCATACATTAATAAGAACACATGCAATTGATGTATTTCCTGCTTTGTGGAAATGTACTTCTGGTCATTGCCAAAACCCAGCTCTCAAAAAAAAAGTGTGGCAGGTAGTGTCTAAGGACCCTACCATCAGGGATTTATTTTGTGAATCCGATTGTGTACTTTTGACGAGTTGCCACAACGAAACTACACCTCTGATGAAAATAAGGATTATGCCATATGAAATATCATCTTGGTTACTTTCAGGAATGCTAGAACTCAATGGCTGGGAATGCAAATTGATGACATCATTACACTTGGAAGTTGCCCTGTAAAAATGACATTTCACTAGGGGCGTCCAATTGTCAGTGAACCAGCGACCAAACCACTCAACCAATTGCAGTGATCCAAAGTGTGTTAGATAGAGGATAAAATAACCTATGTTCTGGCACTATTAGAATTTTGTTTGGGCTTTCTAAAATGTTTTTATGACAATATTTATCCAAAAGTCCTCGACCAGAATCCCAAAAAACTTAGATAAAAGGGACAAATCTGTCTGAAATCAACCAAAATCACTTTCCGTGGTTGATAGAGGTTGCTGATGAGGACGTTGGATGGTTTTGCTCAGTTTCCAACAAATTTGTCCCTTTCATTTGAGCGCTTTTGTGATTTTGTTTGAGGATTTTTTTATACATTGTCATAAAAACTGTTTCTGAAGTCCAACCAAAATTCTAATAGTGTCATAACAAAGGTTCTTTTATCCTCTATCTAACACACTTTGGATCACCTCAATCAGTTGTGTGGTTTGGTCATTGGCTCACCAACAACAGGATGCCCCCAGTGAAAATGTCATTTTTCTGACATGGTATTTTGATTGTACTGTAATGTGTATTGATGTGTAATGTGTACTGATCTACTATATGATATTTACTGTACTTTACTGTTTTGTTATATTGTATGCTATTGTATGCTATTGTATTTTTTTTTTTTTTTGTATTTTAATAGTGATATTATGGGACTCTGTGAGCCGCTCTGAGTCAGTTGCTACCAAGGAGAGCGGGATACAAATCTAAAACTAAAATAAAAAATAAAAATAAAATAAAATATTTTCTCTAGATAATAAATAAAACAAAACACACATCCCCGAAACCATTAGAGGCTTTGTGGGAAGTTGCAAGTCTCACATTCCTTTGAGAGAAGGAGTTCAACTTTTGTCTAGGTCTTGTGGAGGTCCATTGTGCTTGTGAGGTCAAACGTGTCTGAGCTAAAAGGCCTCTAACCTAATAAGCACTGCAGTGGGCTAAAGCCCTTTTGTAAATAAACATTTAACTGTGGACCCTGTAAAAATATTGAGCACTGATCTGAGTGACTGACCATCATGTAAATATAATATTACATTCATTAGACAGACCTTTGGATTCAGCCAATAAGCCCCTTCTCATGTTCTCATGTTGAACTGTGCAGACTCCAATTTCTGGAACATAAACAAACTGTCCTCTGTGCCTTATTGATCATATTAACAATTTTTTTCTTATCCTGGTTTACTTCTAATGATTATTTCATTGTTAATTATCTAGAGGCAATCACATAGGTTATGTTTTTAAATGACATTATTATCTACTTCGCTAAGATTGATTCAACTTACAGGTTAACAATTCACCTTTAATACTGGTCTGTATCCACTCCTGCTGATGGAATAACTTCAGTGGAACAAGGAAGGTTGATTCGGCTTTCCCCCACAGCCCAACTTCAATATCTGCCTTAGATGTTTTGGGCATCTTTTATTAATCAAATCAGTCGAAGAGACAGTGGGCTACAGGCAGAGGACAGGAGAAGAATGTCTGGTTGTTTATGTAAGCAGACTACTCATGCAATTAATATCACTCATTGTTTGAAATCTTAGTACTTAGCATAGTACTGTAAGTCACAAATTGAATAAATCAGCAGAGCTTAAAGTTGACTTACCAAATCCTCACTGAAGCTGTCTAAAGTGCTCTGATCTCATCCATCCATTAACTAATAATGCCACTAAATGTTGTAAAGATTGGTCTGATATTTGTAAAGCACAACAGGGTTATATATATGAGACCAAAAACTTCTGCAATTCTTTTCTGTTCCAGTCTGTTGTTCAAGATGAAAAAAATCATTCTTACTTTCATCAAGCAATGGAATAAAAGGAAGAGGAGACATTTTATGTCTTCTTTCCCTGCATGACTATATCCCCTTGCCTTTTGAACTCAAAAAGAGGAACTGGATGTTAGCAATGATTGTCACTTGAGTTCCATTTGGCCTTCGTCATCTGTAGATGATACCAACTGAAATATGACTACAGTAAATTAAGAGGAAATGAAATGACATTTACTTTTTGGTTCATTTTATGTCCTAGTCCTCCAAGTTGTGAAAACAGCACCACCCATGGGTACTCACAATAACTCTGAGTGGTAGGTTATTTGAGGAGATATGAATCCATAGCAAAGGAATAGTGCCACCTTTGCTGAAAAGAGAATTCCTTTTTTCCTTGCCTCATGTTGCTTGCTTGTTCTTTCTTTTTCTTTCTTTGTGTTAGATTGGTCCACAATTAAAAATTGCGGCAGCATATGAAATATAGGTAAAATTCAAAACAAATTAAATTGTTATAATAATTAGACTTTTTGACCAGAACAGAGTACAGGTACTTCAATGGCATTATCTCAGCAATTTTTGTTGTTCAGTCGCACAGTCGATTCTGACCCTCTGCGACCCCATGGACCATTGTCCGCCAGGCACCTCTGTCCTCCACCATCCTCCTCAACTCACTCAGTTCTGTGCCCATTGTCTCTACAATACCATCTAACCATCTCATTCTTGGCCGCCCCCTTTTTCTTTTGCCCTCCACCTTTCCCAGCATCAAGGCCTTCTCAAGCGAATCCTCTCTTCTCATTTGATGTCCAAAGTACCTTAGCTTCATCTTTACAATTTGACTTTCCAAGGAGCATTCTGGGTTGATTTCTTCTAAGATTGACCTATTTGTTCTCCTTGCTGTCCAGGGGACCCTCAAAACTCTCCTCCAACACCACATCTCAAAGGCATCTATTCTTATGCGCTCAGCTTTCCTAATGGTCCAGCTCTCACATCCATACATTGCCACAGGGAATACCATTGCTTTGACAATATGAATTTTTGTTTTCAATATGATGTCTCTACTTTTCATTATGCTCCCCAGGTTTCTCATCGCTTGCCTCCCAAGACTCAGTCGCCTTTTTATTTCATGGCTGCAGTCACCGTCTGCAGTGAGTTTTGATCCCAAGAAAGTAAAATCTGTCACTGCTTCTACTTCTTCCCCATCTATTTTCCAGTGACTGAAAGGGCCTGTTGCCATGAATTTGGTTTTCTTTATACTGAGTCTAAACCAGCTTTTTCACTCTCTTCTTTCAACCTAATCAGGAGCTTCTTTAGGTCCTCCTTACTTTCTGCCATTAGGGTGGTATCATCTGCATATCTCAAATTGTTAATGTTTCTCCCAGCAATTTTGATCCCAAACTGCAATTCCTCCATCCCTGCATTGCACATTATGTGCTCTGTATATACGTTGAATAAGCAGGGTGATAAAATGCAACCTTGTCTTACTCCTTTTCCTATTCCAAACCACTCTGTCATTCCGTATTCTGTCCTAACTGTTGCTTCTTGATTCATGTACAGATTTCTCATGAGGCATATAAGGTGCTCTGATATTCCCATCTCTTTAATTACTTGCCACATTTTGTTGTGGGCGACACAGTCAAAAGCCTTAGTGTAATCAATGAAACAGAAGTAGACTTGTTTCTGATATTCCTTTGTTTTTTCCATGATCCATCTTATGTTGGTGATGTGGTCTCTAGTTCCCCTGCCTCTTCTGAACCCCGCCTGCACTTCTGGTAATTCTCTCTCCAAGTGCTGCTGCAGTCTATCCTGTATTATTTTGAGCATCACCTTGCTAGCGTGTGGGATGAGTGCAATTGTTCAATAATTTGAACATTCCTTGGCATTTCCCTTTTTGGGGATTGGAACATATACTGATCTTTTCCAATCTTGTGGCCATTTTTGTGTTTTCCAAATCTGTTGGCATATAGAATGTAGCAATTTGATTCCATCATCTCCTAGGGCTTTGAAAAGTTCAACCTGAATACCATCATCTCCACTGGCTTTGTTGTTTGCAGTGTTTTCTAGGGCCTTTCTGACTTCACTCTCTAAGATTTCTGGCTCATGTTCAATGTTCTTATCATTGTGATTATCAGGGGTGTTGAGGTCCTTTCTGTAGAGTTCCTCTGTGTACTCTTTCCATCTTTTCTTAATCTCTTCTGGATCAGCTAACTCCTTGCCATCTTTGTCCTTTATCATGGTCATTTTTGCTTTAAACGTTCCCTTGATTTCTCCAATTTTCTTGAAAAGATCTCTAGTCCTACCTTTTGTGTTGTTTTCTTCTATTTCTTTGCACTGTTCATTCAGGTAGTTTTCCTTATCTCTCCTTGCTTTTATTTGAAATTCTGTATTCAAGTGATTGTATTTTTCCCTTTCTCCTTTGCCTTTTGCATCCCTTCTTACCTCTGCTATTTTAAGAGCCTCATCGGACAGCCACTTAGCTTTCTTATGCTTTTTTTTCTTTTGGTATGGTTTTCTTTGCTGCCTCCTGCATGATGTCCCGCATCTCTGTCCATAATTCTTCTGGCACTCTGTCTATCTGGTCCAAGACATTGAATCTGTTCCACACCTCCTGCTATAACCTTATTCCAATGAAAAGCTAATCCAGATAAGTCCTGCCTTCTTGGAATCTCTCAATATTGCCTTCTGGAGCCACCTCTGCTCCATATACTCGCCACTACTAGCATATTACTAACCCACACTAGCACTGCTGCCACACACGTGCCACCACTGATGTTACCTGTGCTGTATTTGATTGCTCAAACACTAAGACCCATTGCTTTAAGAAGTGATACTCAGGAATTCAGATTCTAATTACCTAAGAAGATCACTTCATGACATTTGTTAATATATTATTAAAGAAGCCTGCATAGGGAAAAGGTTAAAAAAATTCCATCTGAAATGCCTGTAGGCTTTTGCTAATTAGTCTAAAATATAATGTATGTATGCAAGTGTGTAAATATATATACAGTGGTGTGTGTGCACACATAACTAAAAGCATTAGCATAATGTTTTTTGTCACAACAAAATACCTCTCAAAGGGACTGCTCATGTTTTCTGCCACAAGAACAAGCATTCTTGGACAAGTTATGTTGCAATGAAATATTAATGCCTGATCATTTGTCATGTGTTAATCAGCAGAATAAGCTGTAGGAAGTCTAGATTGCCATGCAAATGTTAATTAGGTCATAATTTATGTTAAGCATTTCTAAGCATTGGAGTCCAACATCTCATTTGGTAATAGCTGAACTTTGGAAATAATTTCCATTTGTAGCAGTTTCCCATTCTCCCATTTGAAAATGACAGTTGATACAGGATAATAAATACCAGAAACTGTATTAAAATACTTATCTGCTGGATTAAAGACCCACACACTTTATATAATAATGCTAGAATAGGGCATTTAATTCATTCCTATTATGCAGAATATGGAGGTGTGGGTCACCAGTTTGATTTGTACTTCTGGATTATTGTTCTTCTGAAGCCACCAACAGGTTTACAAGATGCCTAATCCAATTGGGCATTTCATTAGTGGTAAAATGCCACTGCATACATTACGTCCTGCCATAAAATGGAGCAAGTGGGTCCTTCAGGTACTGCTATCAAACATGTTAAAATCACTTTAGATTTTTGAGCACATCAAAGTACCAACAGGCTGCAACCAGCTCACTGAAAATTCAGGGCCAAGTTGGAAAGATATGAGAGGAGGCCCTTCTAATGTCACAGGAGTGCGTCTTTATTATGTCATTAAGCTAGTGTAGGCAAATGTTGAAAGAGAAGTAAACAAAGATATGGCAGCGATTGCTACATTGTCAAAATGGACAACAGACAACACTAAAAAGCAGGGCAAAGTACACAAAAAAGAGGGATATTTTTCATTAAAAGGAGGACAATTCTGATTTTATGCAACTATGCCTCCAGTCAGAGTGATTAACCTTTAGAAAATGACTCAAAACTTGGCTGGCCCAGCGGGTGTGGGGTGCTGCCTGTGGAGCAGCCCCCCCCCCCACGTTGGTTCATATGAATGTCATCAGGGTTTTAGTCTTTAACTGTTGTGAATGTGGAGGGGTATTTTAATGGTTTTTAATGCTTTTATGGTTTTACAGTAATACCTCATATAACATTAGTATCGAATAACACGAAAATCGCATAACATTAAGGAATCTGGGGGGAAGAATTGCATCAGATAACATTAAGATCCTATGGGATGCTTCAGATAACAACCGCGAAAGCCTGTGTGGTTACAATGTATCTCTATGGATCCCATAGAGGATCAGATAACACGAAAAATCATATAACACGAAGACTTGTGGAACCAGGTTTTAGTGTTATATGAGGTTTTACTGTAATTGTTATTGTGGGGTTGCTTTTATATTTTAGTATTCTTAATAGTTAGACTGTAAGCCCCCTTGAGTCGCCTCAGTAAGGGGGTGGTGATAAAAGTCAAACAAAATAAATAAATAAATAAATTTCTACTAATACGTGCAATATCATCACTATTAGACATTATTAATACTGTATTGTTTAAACAGAAATACAGTACTGCTTACCATACTACACAGCTGTGTGACAAGGTATCTTTGAATACAGTAATGTGATAATTATGGGATATAAACCAAATATATGAAAAAGTTATAGTGTTTAACAATTTTCTCAAATGCCTTGTGCCTTGCATTTTCTGCAGCTTACTGGAAATGAACGTACACATTGGAGAAAGACAGAAATCATTTTAGTTTTGTTGAACAGTCTAGCTAGGCCACAGTCAGTCATTTTAATCACAGATGATATGATCCTTCAACAGGTTATAACTGTTAAAATCCTAAACAGCTTTGGACCTGGCTATTTAAGGAGCTGCCTCTCATTGTGAGTCTGTCTGGAAGTTAAGATCATCACAGAAGATCTCTTAAAAATACCAACTGTTTTAGAAGACCACCTAAAAAGCATCTGGGAGAGCGCCTTCTCCTGTATGCCTCCCAAACATTAGAATATGTTCACCTTCTGTGTCTTTCCATTTTAACTAATTAGTCTAACCCCATTGTGTTTTTTAATCTGCATCTTTTGTTTTTATTTTAATGTTTTTAGTTTAACTACTTAATTCTAATGGTTTTATGGCGGGCCTCATTTATTTGCTCTTATTACTTTTTTGCTAAATGTAATTTTATATGTTTTTACTCTTTTAAATGCTTGTAAGCAGTGATGGGATGTAACAGGTCCACACCAGTTCGCCAGAACCAGTAGTAACTTTTCCCAGTGTCCCAGAAAACCGGTAGCAGCTTTTGGGGGGAACCACCTTCAGGGCTTACCTTTTCACTGGTTCCCCCACTGCGCATGCACGCCAAGCACTTGGTGTGCATGCATGCCTACAGTGCTTGGCGCGTATGCACGGCCTCTTTGCTGTCCTCCCAAGTGGGGAGGAGGAAGACAAGCTGCTAGCCTGAAGCTCCCTATAGCCTGAAGCTCCCCAGGGTAAGTGACTCACCTTTGGGTGTGGTGTGTCTGTGTGTATTTTAATGTGTACTTAATACTTTTACCTATATTTACCTATATTTACCTATATTGCCTGGAGGCCGGCAGGCCTAGTGGCCTGGCTTGGGGTTTTTAAGTCTTGGAGTTACCTCATCAATAAGCTACACCTGTGTTGTTCCGATTGCTGTTCCAATTGGAGAACCCTTAAGGAGATACAACTGTTTTACATTTACATATTATCCTAGATAACTGGTAAGGCAAAGATTTAGTACCTAACTTCTTTAACTGTTGAAAAGTTGAAAAGTGCCATCTTGTGGTGAGTTCATTCTGTAGTTCCATCAGACTTAGTGTGAGAAAGATTAGCCAGAATAAGCTTTAAGCTCTGGTTTAAAAACTCTGGTTGATTTTTGTTTGGGGTTGGTGGGTGTATTTTAATGTATTTTTTATTTTATTTATTTATTTATTTATTTTTTTCCAGGTTTGTGTTGTGGGTGGTGGGTTGAGGTGTGTGTGCTTATTTTTATTTTATTTTTTTTTCTTTGGTCCCGCCCACAACATCATGACATCATGATGTTGGCTCCGCCCATGATGTCATGATGTCATGATGTTAGCTCCACTCAAACTGTGATGACATCACGGTGGGGTAGTAAAATTTTTGACATCCCACCACTGCTTGTAAGTAATTTGGAGAGCTTTTTGTGAAAGGCAGGGTATAAATGTAAACAAACCTATGTGAATTTTTACATTCCTTTTTAGTCTCCTTTACATTCCTTTTAGAGAGGCTTTGTTTTCAAGGTTAAAATTACATTTGTGTGATACATTGATTGCACAATGTTAAAAAAAGCCCTGTTCCCTTTCCGAAGAGGAAAGGGAACAGGGGGACGATCCACCTGACTGCTGCCTGATGATTGGCACTGAGTTGCTGATAGTATGGTCTACTCTATTACCATAGAAGGTTAACCTGGCCAGACTGGTTATTCAAATCTGCATAGATTATTTTTTTAAATTATTCATACCTCCCCAAATCATAGGTTTTCATTCTGTAAAAGCAAGAACAAACTGGACTGACATGAGCATAGGTCACAAATGAAAAAGAAGGAAGTATGAAGTGACAAACTTAACAGATGTTCCATGCCTGTGATATATCTATTTACCTATATGCTTTCTTCAATGGTATGAAAACCCTATTTATCAGAATGTAATTTTCAATGACAAACCCATTCCACACCTTGGCACCAATTAGCTAGATTGTAATTAACATTGAGCACCCCTCATCAGTGAAGCCCTCAAGGATGACCTTCAAGAAAATGGTAAAAACAGAGAAATCAGACAGTTTTAATCTTCTAATTAATGAGTTTGGACTAATGGACGTATGGTGAAACATCAATTCTACACAAACTATTTCAGTACTGCTAGAGTTCTTTTGTGTATTGATTGTATCTTTATCTCAAAGAACAAACAGACAGTATTTAAGAGATCTATTTCACCATTAAGACCGTAGCTGCTTTCTTACAGTTTACATAGCAAATCAGAAGAGAATTACATTAGTTTAAGTAAAGGTAAAGGTCACTTGTGGTCAAAAGACAGTCATATCTGACTCTAGGGTTCAGTACTCATCTCTGTTTCAAAGCTGAAGTGCCATTTTATTCATTCATTCATTCATTCATTCATTCATTTATTTCTACCACCCATACAATATAATACTACAATACCATTTACAAAATGAATACCACTAATAACTATATCATCTCAAATATGAACTCCTGGATCAAAATTAACAAAAACAGTAGTAAATTAATGTTAATAATTAAATGTGGAAATAAAATCAGCTAGGGGACAAGAGATCCACAAACACTTTGGCTAACTTAAAGAAAAGAGAGGGAGGAGGGCTGCAGAACATGTGGTGGGTACCCCATAATTATCCAGCCATCACTGTAAGGTCTTCTTTGAGGTGGAAGACTTACTGGCCTCTCTTGGGTAGGTAAATGCAGTCTGCACATTTAGAAATACTGTAACTTGTTGTCCAGGACATTTTCATCAGAGAAAAACAAAACGATCAACCATGTAACAAGGTCCAAAACCATTCAGGGATTCGCAGGTTAAAACAATAACCTCGAATCAGGCCAGGAAGCCTACAGATTAACAGTAAAGCTGCACCACCGTAAGCAAAGTCCAGTCCTAATGTCAAATACCCACCACCAGCTGTGTGGCCACATTTTGAACCTACATCATTTGTGACAATTGGGTGGTGTGGGCATATGTTCTTTGGAAAAATATTTCATCAGATATTAGTGTTGGCTCTTTGGCTATAAATGGAGGTGAGCACTGACCCTAGAGTCAGATACAACTGGCTTTCAAACAAAGGTGACCTTTACCTAATATCTGTTGGTCTAAGTTAAACACTGGATGTAATATTATGCCTAAATTGTGGACCTGATTCCTAAGAGGAAGAATAATTCCATCCAAGGACAAGGTCAAGCCCTCAAGGTGCAAGCCCACCAATGGTAGCACCTCCATCTTATCAGGATTCAGCTTCAGCCTGTTTGCCCCTATCCATTTAATTATGGAGGCTATGCAGTCACAAGATTCAAAGGAGAGATAGAGCCGCATGCCATCAGCATATTGTTGCCTATGCACTCCAAATCTCCAGATGAACTCACTCAACAACTTTACACAGATGTTAAATAATATCAGGGAGATAATCTACCCTGGGTCACCCCACAACAAACTGTACAACGGGCCAACACTTCTTACCAATTTGGATACTCTGATGATATTCAATCCTTTTAAATGGAACTTCAGCATCCATTTATATCTTACCTTGTCTGTTTTTCATTCAAGTCTTGTTTTGAAGGTTTTTATTTTCAGAACAGTAATTTTCAAGTCATTCAAAGGGTATCCAGAAATATTTAACTGTTTTGAAAGATTTTTTTTGTATAGCTGTTCCTGATCCCAGATTTATGACCATTAATTCTTGTGAAATTGCCTTTTCCATGGCTATAGTGTAATAATCTTTTATGTCAGAGCTAACCCAAGACATTTAGCTACAGGTAGAGCAACAAATGACAATGTCCCTGGTGCAAACTAAGATGTATTTATACCATAGTTGTCATTTTGCAACATATGGCAAAAAAATCCAATCCATTGGGTAGCATAATATACCTTGGTCATTCGGCTTTAAGAGTGCTGAATGTATATGCTACAAAAGGTTGTTTGTATTAGTTCATTAGCTCTTGTACATTGCGTTTAAAAATAAGACTTTAGCCACTCTTTGGAAGATGTCAAATTTGGAGGACATCACACTAGACGTTGGCACAGAGGAGAGCAGTCTGTTGTTGGACTGTCTGCTGGCACCTATAGTGGAAAGCTGCCAGCTGACAAGCCAGAGACCTATAAACTGAAGACTACCAATAAAAGCCTGTAAGCTAAACTTCAAACACTTGTAGTTATGCAAGCTTACAAACTTCTGCTTTTGCTTTATTTGCCTATTGGACTTTGCATACTTGAATTGTATATATCTGATACCGAACTGACCAGTTACAAAGGAGAAGTTATCCTGTTTGCTTTTGTGACTCTGGTGTAAATATGTCCTTTGGCCGGGAAGAAGAATTGGACTACAGCCGCAGGTGGACAGTTTTGCATTATAATGTTTTCTACTATGATGTGTATTGTTCTACTGTATGATATCTATTGACCCTTATTGCTCTGTTGCACTACATGCTATGGTGTTTTGATTGTATTGTAATGTATATTGATGTGTAATGTGTACTGACCTACTATATGATTTTTACTGTACTTTACTGTTTTGTTATAATGTATGCTATTGTATTTTTCTTTGCACTTTAATAGTGAGTCAGTTGCTACCAAGGAGAGCAGGATACAAATCTAAAAATAAAATAAATAAATAAAAATACCTTAAGAGAACTTGAACTCTTATTTTGCACAGCCAGTAAACAACTACTTGCACAGAGCTTATTTGCTTTGCCTACTGTGTTTATCAGTTATGTCTTCAGGTGGCTGCTGATGCAGCCTTCTAACCGCAGGCTTGCTTAACAAAATTGTTGCCTTTTTTGTGACTCCTAAATTTTTTCAGAGGTGGCTGCTTCACTCGACCAGTGGTGGCGAACCTATAGCACACGTGCCAGAGAGGGTACTCACAACCCTCTCTGTGAGCACATGTGCTGTCACCCCAGCACAGAGTTCACCCTGCCCCTCTGCCCTGCAACCCAATGGGAGCACTTCCTCCTTACCCCCAGCACACAGTTTGCCCCACCCCTCTGCCCAGCAGCCCAATGGGACCGCTTCCTCTCTCTCTCCAACACAGAGTTCGCCCTGCCCTCTGCAGTGTGCATGGCAGCCTGCTGAATTTGGGACTTGGTCTCTAAAAGGTTTGCCATCACTGCACTAGACCCTCATGGTAGTGCAGATCTTGATTGCTGTTCTCCATCCTGCTTCCTACCATACCTGTTGCAAGAGACAGCTAAAGTTGCATGAAATGTGCTGAGTACTTAGTGACAATGATTGAACATGAAAAATGTGGCAGATTCAGAGCCACCAGAAGGAAAAGAACCAACATTATATTCTCATAATTTCATATGAGAATTAGCTTTCATTAATCAAATATCTGAAGATTAGTATGATATTTTACAGTATCTTCTCTGCATGCATTTTAGAAATCATTTCTCCTCCTCTACAAACCAAACAATATAGTAGAGCCTAAGAAATTATAATTAGTATTAATTGAACTGATTGGACATTCAGATAAGCTGGAAATAAATGACTTCAGTTTCTCTAAGGAAAATAACAAAAGTACACAATCAGCTATACATACCAATTACTTTTTCCTAAAAAGCAAAGAACCTGCAGATAAGTAATTAATTAGCAGAAGCTACAAAGAAAACGGATGCTAGCAAAAAAGAAAAGAAAAGAACCTAGAATCTGAATAGAGAAAGTTTTGAACCAATTGTTTTTCATGGGTAGTTGTAACAGATGGAAGACTATACAGTAATGTACTTTTACAGGCCAAAAATTAAATATGTATGCATTAAATCTGTCCACTTTATGGACATTGATCCTCTGTCTTATTGTGTAGCTACAGACAGACTGAAAGCTGTCCTTTGTTGAAGCAACAACAACATAGAGTCATGTCACACCTCAAAAACTAGCAGACTTAAAGCCTAAAGATGAAAACATTCACACACTTAATTCTTTCAAGTGAAAATTAAAAATCTCAAGTTTCCCTCTTTGGGGCATGACTACAAAAGGGTGGGGATTTATTTTATTCCCATTTTTAACATTTTTTACATAGCATTGTTTTGTTTTTGTTTTTAATTGTGGAAACATTTTGTCAAAAGCCTTATATTTTGTGCAAAATTTTGTAAGTTTACTCACAAAAAGAAAACATTTCTCTACAAGCATAGTATTTGTTTCACAATTGTGCTGCTGCTGAGGAAAAAGTGTTAATATTTTTTCTTTGGATCTGATTGTTTTAAAAGCTGGTGTCTTGATGGTTTGTGATGATGAGAAAACTTGCCTGTATTTTATGCATCCTTGATCAATCTTATTTTGTGTTCATCTCAAAGAAGGGACAAAAAAGGCAGTGTAATATGCTTGTTAAAATATTTAAAGGACTATCACACATAGGATCAAAGGCATGAAAAAAAGGTTAACTTTTTTCCCACTTCAAAACCAGAGTCCTACAGCCAGTATACCACTGGCCATGCTGGTTATTGACATCTTTGGAGATGTAGTCCAAAAATTAATTTCCCTTTTTGCTTTAAGCTGTGGACGGTAAGATTGCTCTAAAATCCAGAGGACTGAAGACAAAGTAGTGAATTCAAATAGCAAGGTAGATAGTTAATGTTTTAAAAAAAAGTGTTGATGATATGATCTATGTTAGATCCGGAGATCAGGGCGCGGGAGTGAGGACACGGAAGCCATTAAGGGTGAACCAAACAACACGTCTGTTTATTGTGGTTAGCACAGACAACAACAACAACGGCTGGGTCAGTAGGGGATTAAATACCCTGCTTGACCCAGCCCACTGACCAATGGGTAGCGGCGATTTTCCCGCCGCTAGGACATTTAAATATCTAACACCCCTTCCCCCCAGAATGCCCCAGTCTGCTATTTGCATACAAAATCCTCCAGGTGACGGGGGCGTGTTCTTACTCGATCGGACCTGCGCAGTTCAGTCGGCGCTGGGGCATCGGGCAGAGCGGACTTGTCGCTCTCGCTCTGCCCTGGCTGGGCCGGGAGCGGATCCGGAATACGAGCGTCGGGCTCCGCGGTGACCGGGGGTGAGCCTGTTCCACACGGTAAGCTGGCCGGTGATGGTGCTGCGTGAATGGGGCTGTTTTCTGGCCGAACCGGGTCGGTGACCGGTTCGTCCATCGGGTGCATGTCTGGCTCAGCGCCGGTCTGCACTCCCCGGGGGAGGTTGCTATCCGTGTCGGGACTCGTTCGCCTCCTGAGCTGGTCGACATGGCGTTTCCATGTCCGACCATCAGCGAGGCGAACCTTGTAGGTGTAGGGGCCCAGCATTTCGCTGACGGTTCCCTCTTCCCACGGGTGGCCCGACGCGTAGTTCCTAGCGAAGATTGGTGAGTCAATGGCCAGTGTCCGGCCCTGTGGTTGGTCCCCCCTGAACTTGTCTGGAGAGTACCTAGGGTGTAACCGGTCAAGCTGACAACGGAGTCTCCTACCCATGAGTAACTCTGCGGGGGCCCTTCCCGTGGCAGCGCAGGGAAGGTTGTGTTGGGCCAACAAGAACGTGTCTACGCGTTCCTGCCAGTCCCCGGGTCCTAGCCTTTCCAGGGCCTCCTTTGCGCTGCGCACGAATCTCTCGGCCTGCCCATTCCCTTGCGCCCTGAACGGGGATGTGAGAGCGTGCCTGGTTCCTAGGGATGCCAGGTACTGTTCAAACTCAGTGGCCGTGAACTGAGGCCCGTTGTCAGAGACTAGGGTGTCGGGAATGCCGTGTGTGGCAAAGAGTTGTCTGAGTTCCCGGATCATTGCTCTGGCTGTGGTGCTACTCAGGAGTCGGATCTCCAACCATTTCGAGTAGGCATCCACTACAATCAGGAATGTTTGGCCGTGGAATGGGCCGGCGAGGTCGATGTGAATCCTCTGCCATGGGCCCGAGGGCTGTTCCCATTCTCTGACCGGGGCTGCTGGTGGATTGGGTCGTGATGATTGGCAAGGTGTACATTTGGCCACCCACGACTCTATGTCCTTGTCAATACCAGGCCACCACACGTAACTTCGGGCTAACCCCTTCATCTTTACTATTCCTGGGTGGCTGGCATGCAGTGTTTCTAGGACCTTGGGGCGGATTTTCCTGGGCACCACTACCCGGTCCCCCCACAGCAAGCAACCCCCCACACAGCACAGTTCGTCTTTCTTGTCGAAATATACCTTGAACTCCCCCTCCCCCTTGTCCGGCCACCCCCGCTGAACCCAGCTGGAAACGGCCCGAAGTTCGGCGTCCCGCGCCGTCGCCCTGGCAACCTCGGCCGACGTAGTGGGGGCAGAGTCCAGGATGTCCAGGGCAAGAACCGATGCTTCCCCCCGTTCCGCGCCTTCCTGGGTCGGGAGGGGGCATCTGCTCAAGGCGTCAGCATTCCCCATGTGTTTCCCGGGCCGGTAGACTAAGGTGTACGAGTACCCCGACAGGAAAATGGCCCACCTTTGCATCCAGGGGGACAAGGCAGAGGGTGTAAGCCGGTCGCCCGCCAGGAGTCCCAATAGGGGCTTATGATCAGTCACAAGTTCGAAGTCCCGGCCGTACAAGTAGTCGTGGAATTTTCTTACCCCTGCCACTGCCGCCAGCGCCTCCTTGTCGATCTGGCCATAGTTCCTCTCCGTCGGCGACATGGTCCTGGAGTAATAGGCGATGGGCGCCTCGAGGCCGTTGGGCAGTCGGTGGGCCAGGACTGCGCCGACGTCGTAGGGAGACGCGTCGCAGGCGAGGACCAGTGGCAGGGTCGCGTTGTATTGTATCAGGAAAATGTCCTGGGAGAGAAGATTTTTGACAGCAGCGAAAGCTGACTTTTGCTCGGGTCCCCACACCCACTCTGCCTTCGCGGCCAACAGTCTGTGTAGGGGCTCAGCCGCGGTGGCCTTTCCTTTCAGGAAGGTCGCGTAGAAATTCAGGAGTCCCAGGAACGCCTGCAGCTCCTGCCTGTTTTTCGGGGCCGGGGCGTTCCGAATCGCTTCCACTTTTCCCTTCGTTGGGTGGATGCCCTTGGCGTCGATGTGGAACCCTAAGAAGTCCACGGAGGGGACCCCCAACAGGCACTTATCCCGTTTCACCCTGAGCCCAGCGGCCCTGAATTTAGCCAGGACAGCGGCGACCCTGTCTTTGAGCTGCCCGGGATCCCCCGCAATTATCAGGACATCATCGAAATAGGGTACCACCCCCGGGAGTCCTTGGAGGAGCCTTTCCATCGTGCTCTGAAACAGTCCCGGAGCTATGCTGACCCCGAACTGTAGCCTCGTGCACTTGAATGCCCTCCGGTGTGTGACGATGGTCTGGGCTTCGGCCGTAGTGTCATCCACCGGAAGCTGTTGGTACGCTTGGGCCAGGTCCAGCTTGGCAAAGATCTTGCCAGGGCCCAGGGAATGGAGTAAGTGGTCTATGACGGGAACCGGGTACGCGCTCGGCTCTAATGCCTTGTTGATCGTGCATTTGTAATCTGCACAGATGCGCACTAACCCGTCCGGTTTGATGGGGGTCACTATGGGGGTCTCCCACCGAGCGTGGTCTACGGGAACGAGGATTCCCTGGGCGACCAGCTTGTCGAGCTCCTTCTCGACCCTGGGCTTGAGCGCCAGTGGGACTCTCCGGGCCTTAAGTCGGATGGGGGCAAGGCTCGGGTTGAGTGCAAATGAAATAGGGGACCCCACATACCTGCCCAATCCTTCCCCGAAAACGTCCTGGAATTCGGCCATCAGGTCGTCCCTCAGCGAGGCGTCCCCGGGCTGGTCAGTCGCAGTGTTGTGGATGCCAGCGATGGACAGTCCCAGGGCGGGGAACCAGTTTGTGCCCAGTAGCATCGGGATGTTACCGTGGACTACGGTCAGCGGTAGGCTTTCTTCCTTCGGTCCGTACTTGACACGGACCCACTTCTGTCCTGCGACGGGGAGGAACTTGCCTT
The DNA here is from genome assembly GCA_030440675.1 of Furcifer pardalis. Taxonomy (NCBI): domain Eukaryota; kingdom Metazoa; phylum Chordata; class Lepidosauria; order Squamata; family Chamaeleonidae; genus Furcifer; species Furcifer pardalis. Next base: position 142,831,181 of record CP126893.1, read on the forward strand.
GGCAGTCCTTGATTCGGATCGTCTGGAGGTCTGATTCTTTTAGGGCCGGGAATGTCTTCTTCATCCACCTCCACGGAATGATGGATATGGCGGCCCCAGAGTCGACCTCCATCGGACACTCTGCCCCGTCGATCGTGACTGTGGCGTGGTACTTCTCTCCCTTCTGTGTGGCGGTGTGGCTTATCGTGAGCGTGTGCGTCTCTGCATCTTCGAATTTGCCGCTGTTGCGTCCCTGGCGCCTCTGATTTGTCCTCTGTTTGGTGGCCATCTTGCCCGGCGGGAACTTTTGAATCTGCCGGTCCGCTTGGTTCCCCGCTTGCCTTGCCCGGCAGACCCTCCCAATGTGTCCCCGCTTGTCGCAATAGCGGCAGATGGCCTCCCTGAAGCGGCAATGTGCCCGCTGGTGTGGCCCTCCGCAGCTGGCGCAGCGCTGGCCGCTCCTGCCCGAGTTTCCCCCGTCGGTCGCGCACACCTCTGCTTCTTCCTCTTCGTCCTCGTCAGAAACGACGTCTTGATGGTGAGCGGAGGCTTGGCGGGGCGCCGACGGGGACCGGTTGAGGGAGGATGCAGTCGACATCGAGAGCTCGAAAGCTCTGGCCTCCTCGATGGGCCCGGCCAGGGTCAGGTCTCTCCGGGCCAACAGCCTCTTCCGGAGCTTGTTGTCGCGGACTCCTCTGATAAGCTGCTCGGTCAGGGAGTCCTCGAGGAATGGCCCGAATATCGCCGGGACGGCTGCTGCCCTTAGGGCGGCCACGTACTCGCCGATGGTTTCCCCTGGCATCTGGTATCGGTCCCGGAACTGGATCCGGAACATGAACTTCGATGGCTCTGGTGCATAGTGGTTCTTGAGGGCCAACTGTAGTGCTTCCCATGAGACGTCCAGGATTGGTGTTGGATCCACCAGGGACTGGGCCACTTCGTAGACCTTGGCTCCGCAGTGGGTGAGGAAGAACGCCTTCTTCCGCTCTGGTGCTATCTCTCCCAGTTCCGCAGCTAGCAGGGAGAACTCAAAACGGTCCATATAGCTCTTCCATCTCTCGTCCTTCGGTTGGAAGGGAGCCGGTGGAACATAAGCAGCCATGGCGAGGTGCCTTCGTGAGAGGTGGCTCTGGTGTGTGTGATGGTTCTGGTCCGTTCCTCAAAATCCCACCTTCGTCGCCAGTGTTATATCCGGAGATCAGGGCGCGGGAGTGAGGACACGGAAGCCATTAAGGGTGAACCAAACAACACGTCTGTTTATTGTGGTTAGCACAGACAACAACAACAACGGCTGGGTCAGCAGGGGATTAAATACCCTGCTTGACCCAGCCCACTGACCAATGGGTAGCGGCGATTTTCCCGCCGCTAGGACATTTAAATATCTAACAATCTATGTAATAGTGCGACCCTTCCTCAGAAGGAAATAAATATTATTTGATTAGACATTTTAAAGACAAGAGTGGATGCCTACCTATCATTTATTGTGCCCAACTAAATGTGTTCGTTGTTGATTTGGGTTTGCCATCAAATAGGGCAGAGTGGGAGCAACCTGAGGTACAGAATGGTTATAAGACCCCGCTGTAATAATGCTTCATCTGAATCACCCCACTCATAATTTTTAAAAATCACATTTCTCCCTGTGGAATGAAGATACGACAAGAGACAAACACCATTGAGAGGGAAACATCTATTAAGAAGTGGCTTCAGAGGGAAAACAGAAATTGGAAAATTCAGCAGATTAGTCTGAGGATGTATCATTTTAAATTACTCCTTCACTCATGGGGGACAGCTCCCCGGTGGCTTAGTGGGTAAGGTGCTGAGCTGGGAGACAGAAGGTTCAATGCCCTAGAGCTGCACAATGAGGGACATGAAAGGAGCCTCATTTGGGCATCCCCTGCAAAAATCCCTTCAACCCAGAGTAATTTCTGATACAAAAACACATATTCACAGGGGCAATCCTAGGTAATGGTGAACTCTAGCTGACTACATTCTACTGCCTGAGGTAAAGAGCCATGTGGCTTCTCACAACTTCCATGTACAAAGTATATATGAGAGTAAACAAAACAGAACAGCAAAAAAAAAAAGACAAAAATGTAGTGGCACCTTAAAGACTAACTCTTGTATTTAAAAGTGAGCTTTCATGGACCAAATGAAGTGGGCTTGGTCTACAAAAGCTCACATTTAAATACAGGAGTTAGTCTTTAAGGTGCTACAACATTTTTGTCCTTTTTTTGCTGTTTTGTTTTTATTCTCAGATATTCTTGCACAGACTAACACCGCAGCGCTACCACTTCAAAACTTTTATGTACAAAAGCTTTACTAGAGAGGCTGTTGATTGGAATGACAATCTTGCTTCTAAATGATTGGTCCTTTGCTGGATAGTTTACAAAGTGTAGTACAGGCAGTACCGCATGCTTTCATCTCACATTTCCTAACAGCCACCAACTGAGGCAACTACCTTCCTCAGCTGGATGATAAGGCTGTTCATAAGTGGGTAGAATTGAAAAGGGTGAAATGCTTTCATTTAATCCGTTGACTTCTGTACCTTGTGCCCCACACCTGTCTTTAACACTGACACTTTTCAACTATTTTTCTCATTTCAAAAGCAATTTGCTTTAATGAATGGAGTACTTCTGGGGGGGGGGGGACCCACACCAGACCAACCTTTACAGTTATTTAGAATTAGCCATGCAGTTCTTTGGATTCTAGCAAATAAAAACAAATCAACCTAACAACCAGCTTTGCAATTATACACAGCTGATTGCAAACCTGCAAAGTAATTCAGTATGAAACAAAAATGACCCAGTTTTAAGCTATCAAAGGTCTGTAAAAAATAAATGGGAATTATTGTGTGCCTCCCCCCCCCCATGCAACCACATTTCCTGTAGCTATCCAAAAACAAACAAATAGGAAAAGGTACCTTTTGCTTTCAGTTTCATGACACACTTCAAGGATAGTTTCACTTCACAGAACACAGAACTTTCTTTCACCTTTGAACCACCCATTAAGCAGAGATTCTTGGAAGTTTATGCTATGCTAAAAATATAAGGTGTTACAATTATACACCAATAAATCAGTGACAACAGAGAGTGGACTATAAAACCAGGATAAAACCAAGAATGAAGAAAAAATTATAATGATAACATCCCCATGTTAACCACTATCATAGAACTCATTCCATCTTCCAAAGAATTGTGCCCCTTCCAGAAGCCCACATAAACCTCTGTACTGCTTCAGGGTACCAGTGGCCCTGCTTTAGGCTAGTGAAATCTATGGTAGGTTTGAATCACTGACTGTCTTTGCTTACAAACCAACCAGATCAGGTAGGACATGCAGTGTGAATTAACTTAATGGTAATGTTACCAATAATAAAATAAAGGAACTGGATTTTCTCTCACCAGTTTGTGCTCAAATTTAAATAAAATACAACTTATTTTGGTTACAATCAGGTTTATTTAATCAAGATCAGGCACAAACAAAAAAGTAACATTTTAACTTTAACTTGCCCCTTTCCCAGAATAATAAAAAAGCATATCTACCTATATTTCTCTGGCCTAGCCTACTAACAGTTATGACTATATTTTGCTATTGTTTACTCACAAGCACATAGCATGGCAAAACAATCCTAAGTCATGGCAAAATCATGGTGTTTTTCACTCACATTCAAATATAACAAAACCCATCTTTTCCCACTCATCCCTCCTCTTCCAGGGTTTTAGCCATAAAAGCACAGCATACAAGGTCCATCATTTTAGTTCCATTCTCACAGTTTTCAACCTGTTACGACTACATCCAAAAGTAAATTAACCAGCACCTGCCTTGAAGGTCATTTTCCAAGCTTTTCTAGCTCTGCTGAGGGAGTTAAGAACTCAGAGAAACTACTTTACACATTAAAAGCAAAATCCCCTATTTTAATTCATTATAGCTGAATACAAGGATCCTAGAGTACTAAAACAATTATTTAAATGTCTGCAAGAATGACAATGGTAGAGAGGGTGATCCTATGTGCAATAATTATGAAAGTGTTCATATTTACAGAAAGAAAAAGCTCAAAGGTCATAACGGCAATGATGTTAAGTAACAACACTGTCCTAATGGCAGAAAGTGAAGAAGATCTAAAGAGCCTATTGATGAGGGTGAAAGAGGAGAGTGCAAAATCTGGCTTGAAACTCAACATCAAAAAAACTCCCTGGCAAATAGAAGCAGTAACAGACTTTACCTTTTTGGGAACTAAGATCATTTCAGATGGTGACAGCAGCCATGAAATAAAAAGGCACTTACTCTTCGGAAGCAAGCCATAGCAAATCTAGGCAGCATAATAAAAAGCCGAGACACCACTCTGCCAACAAAAGTCCACATAGTTAAAGCAATGGTCTTCCCTGTAATAATATATGGCTGTGAGAACTGGACCATAAGGAAGGCTAAGTTCAGAAGAATACTGTAGATGTCTTTGAACTGTAGAGCTGGAAAGACTTTTCAGAGTCCCCTGGGACTACAAAGATATCAAATCAGTCCATCCTGAAGGAAATCAGCCCTGATTGCTCCTTGAAAGGAAAATACTGAAGCTGAAGCTCAAATTCTTTGGCCACCAAATGAGAAGAGAGGACTCACTGGAGAAGGCTCTGATGCTGGAAAAGATTGAAGGCAAAAGGAGAAGGGGTAGCAGTATTGTTGATGCAGTGGGCAGACTCTGGAGGATGGTAGATGACAGAGGGCCCTAGCATGCAGTGGCCCATGGGGTCGCAAAGGGTCAGTGGTGGACATCAGTAGGTTCGCACCAGTTCCTCAGAACCAGTAGCAGAAATTCTGGCTGGCCCTGCCCATCCAAGTTTTGAAATAAAGTAGTCCTAATTCGGATCCAATGCAGGGCTTTCCTCCTGCCCATGCCCACCACACCATGCCCACAGTGTGGTAGTAAAAAATTTCTGGAGCCCACCACTGGTTGGACTCGACTGTTCGATTGAAAAACAACAAACAGCAAGTGATGCCTCATTTTTTGCAATACTCCAAATGACATAAACTGCTCAAAATCCATGCATATACTGTTCTCAACATCTGACAAAGCTGTGAGAACATCTGTAACTATTGATTTTACTTTTAAAATAACTACAGCTCTTTACTATATACAGTTAAGGATGCACTCAGATGATTTTAAAAGAAACAAGCAATTTGCAGGCTGTAAAACTGCATATGGCCCTTCCCCATGTATTAAATTTCTGCTACATGGTGGCCCCCAAGACTGTCTTTTAAGAACTGGCTCCCAACATGCTCATATTCAGCAAAGAGAACAAGAGGCAGATTTCCCATTAGACTGGGGCTTCAGTTTGATTCCCAAGTACTACAGGACAGAATGAGCTCCTATCTTTGTCCCAATTCCTGCCAACCTAGCAGTTTGAATGCAATAAATTGCAAGTAGATAAATAGGGACCATTTCAGTGGGAAGGTAAACAGCGTTCTGTGCACTCTGGTGTCTAGTCATGCCTTTCACATGACCACGGAAATGTCTGCAGAAGCAGACAGTGCTGGCTCTTTGACTTTGGAACAACGATGAGCACTGAACCCTAAAGTCAGATGTGACTGGCATTCAAGCAAGGGAAACCTTTACCTTTACTTCTGGTGATTTTAGTGTGACTCATAGCACTGTGAAACTGTCCAGATCAACATAAACTATGTTTAGTTCCAAATTCTTTTAATCTTGGCTTCTCATACATTTTAACCACAGTTCTAGTCTGACTTTGTAAATACAATACACAGTTACACAGGTACAGTAATACCTCAGATAACATTAGTGTCGAATAACACTAAAATCGCATAACATTAAGCAATCTGGGGGGAAGAATTGCATCAGATAACATTAAGATCCTATGGGATGCATAAGATAACAACCGCTAAAGCCTGTGTGGTTACAATGTATCTCTATGGATCCCATAGGATTTTAACATGCATCGGATAACACTAAAAATCGTATAACACCAAGACTTGTGGAACCAGGTTTTAGTGTTATCTGAGGTTTTACTGTACCATACATATTAATACAATGCCTACTATTACAAAAGCATTTGCATCATAACAAGGAATTAGAAACCCTCTGCGTTAGTGTATAGCTACTTTGACTGCTAGAAACTAAAATATAATTGATGTATTTGTGATGTGAAATGAAACTAAATCAGGGAAATAAAAGTCATCATCTTTCTCCAACCAGAACAATTTAATAATGCAGATAAGTAAAACAACAAACAGAAAACGACATCTAAAGAACAAATCTCATCCATATCACGGTTCCTTTACAAATTTAGCTAATAACTGACATATTCAGGATATAGACATGGTGTTCCCAACCTTTTCCCGCTTGACAACGGCCCATGGACAGCTGAACGGGCCAGACCACACACCCCAGAAGCAGAAGTAAATGAGCCTGCTTCCGTGTTTATGACAGCTATATGTGCATTTACGCCTGACGTAATGCATTTATGCATTTGTGGGTGCATTCTACAGCTGTCATAGACATGTCCACTTCTACTTCGGGGTGTGGTGGCCGTGGCGGGCCACATGAAATGGTGCCGCAGGCCAGGTCTCTCTCATACATGCCTGCATGCACACGCACACACTCCCCAATCTGTATGTTTGTCCTTGACTGCTGGGACATCTACTTCTATATATATATAAAGAATAATCTTAGAACTGCAGAGCTGGAAGGGACCCTTTGGATCATTGAGTCCAGACCCTGGGAAGAAGGCACAGTTGAGAATCAAAGTCTTAATCTTTGATATTTAAGCCACTGAGCTATCCAGCAGTGAGCAAAGAACTCTTGCAATGTGAATAGGACGATAGTTCTTTGTTTAATCAAGAAGATTGTGTGTCTTACAGATTGTCCAATCTGTAACTATTTGCTGAAGAATCTTGGAAACTGGTTTGGATGCAGCACAACAACACCAGGCGATCTAGAAATGGTTATTTAATCTGATTTAATCTTTGCTTGCTACAATACTTCTTTCCCCATAATTCTAGAGTCTCCATCACAGAATATTTGGCCAGGTTCTCATTATGCCAACAGTAAATCCCATATAATTATAACATACTTCTGAGAAATGCCGATCTGATTATAACCAACTACATAGGTGAAATGTCTTTTAAAAAACTGATTGGCATTTCAGATTGTTGATTGGGAAGTTACTTTTGAAAAATTTGAAAACTAGAAGCCACTGCTCTGCAGCACATTTTCTTCCCATTTGCCTTGTTATTGACCCAATATGCATGACAGAACACAAGCCAATACTAGAATCATGTGGCATTTCTCACATACTCATTCAATACTCATTTCATTTGTGATGCAACATTTTGCTTATTTTATCAACTAAGCAATTATATAAACTGGGTAGAGTATAGACATGATAGACATGCTATACATGCCTGTGTGCCTGCCTGGACTGTTATTAATCTTTCCTTTGGCTCATCTTACCCTCTCCTTTAGAGCCTTTGATTCTGGTCCCTCTTGGAAACACAAGACTGGCATGTTGGTTTATGCATCCACCTCATTGATCTTATGCTTTCACTGTGGGAAGCCCCCAAACACCAACCTGACAACCAAGCATAACTACATGATCTGTTTGGAATACATCAGCAATAGTAGAAATACAGTAAAAAAAAAACTACTTATGTAAAAAGTCTGTTCTGTAGGCTTTTATGTAAATCGGGTACTCGAAGCAAACCCATAGGAAAAATGAATTTTTTATGTAACTCAAAGCAAACCCATAGGAAATTGTGTTATGTACATCGGGACATTTATGTAAATTGGGACATGGTTTTAGTGCAAAAATCATTATGTAAGTCTAATTTTATGTAACTTGAGGCATTTGTAAGTCGGGGTTTTACTGTAATCCCCTAGTTCCCTGACTGAAATTAGTTCTTTCTTCTCCCTGTGTTCATTATGAAAGTTTCTTGGTCCCAGTCAAAGCTGTACAATTTCAGACTAAAGATAAAGTTATGTTTTCACCTCTACATAATAAAATGAGTTTGTGCATGGGAAATATCCACCCAGTGTTGATGAAACTAAAAAAAAAATGAGAGCAAAATCTGGATAAAGTTTTGCACACCTGGCAGGGAGTACCATATAGAGCAGAGGTTCCCAACCTAAGGCCCATGGGCCAGATCCGGCCCATGGTGCCATTTCATGTGGCCTCACACCCCTCCAAGGGCATTTGAGAAACAAAATGACCACCCCCATTGTGCAGGCAGGGCAAAAATGGCATCTGGTCCTCAAAGCTGACTGAGGCAGCATGACCCGGCCCCCAGCTTGAAAAGGCTGGGAACCCCTGATAAGAGAAACACTGCTCCTATGTTATGTTGTGTTGTTGAATCCATTATAGTATACGACAATTATTTGTAGCTACAATTATTTGATTTTTTTTTTTTTGGGGGGGGGGATTGCCTTTAGAACAAAACCTTAGCCGTTTTACTCATTTTCCAGGAAAAAAGGCTGAATAGAAATACAGTACATATATAAATTAAACAGAAATCTTTTGGAGCCTTCCCAAATGCTAGAATCCTTTACTTTTGGGCTCAAGAAAAAATAAATAAATAAAATTACAGTTCTAAGTATCCATAGAAGTGCAGAAAATATAATGACCAAACTTTTGCCACAAGGGCAATTTCCATGTTGCTTCATCCATTCTGCAACTGTGCTTATGAGCAGGCATGTAACTATTTCTTTGACCAGACAAAGCTGAAAAATCTGATAACCATCTAGCAGTGCAATTTAGGCTACACTACATAGAGCCAAAAGGACTTTGACCATTGATAGTGACTATTTATTTGTAGAGAAAGGTCTTCTTCCTTTGGTTCTAAAAAGGCATTACTTCATATTGCTGCATTGCAGCATTACAAGAAAATAGGGTACAGTTTTTAAGGCAGAACAACCTTAACTCTAAAACACACACTTTTGAAGCAGTGTCTTTACACAAAATATTGTACAGTACTGTATTATGATTCTGACTACAGTGTGACTATAATGAATTGGACTGATTTTGTAAGGTGAAATGATACTATAGTAGGAGTTCCCAATCTTTTCAAGCTGGGGGGCCAGGCCATGCTCTCTCAGTCAGCTTTGAAGGCCAGACAGCTATTTTGCCCTGCCTGCACAAAGGGGGTGGCCATTTTGTCCTGACAGCTTCAAAAGGGCAGCCATTTGCTTCTAGAATGCCCTTGGAGGAGTGGGGGCCACATGAAATGGCACCATGGGACAGATCTGGCCCACAGGCCTTAGGTTGGGAACCTCTGTACTAAATAATGGGCAGGAAGCCATGCTGTTCTTGTCCAAGAGGATGGTAAGGAATTTGATCTTGTTCTTAGTGCAGGTAAAATTATTTTCAAAAACAATTAGACAAAAGCCCTCCGCAGTAAGTTTTTCCCTGCAAAATTCCCAGATTGTATGAATTGACTGAACTGCATGATTTTAAAAAATCTGAAGCACCAGATGGGTTGTTTGCACCTATCTTCTCAAAGGAAACAGAAAGAAGAGATATTTCATGCACATTACAAAGAATGAAGAGGGGAAATGTGTTGGCATTTTGCAATAAATAAGTGGGTTTTGGGTTGGAGTTTGGGCACTCGGTCTCTAAAAGGTTCACCATCACTGTCTTAACCAGGGATTCTCAACCTGTGGCCTACAGGCCAGATGCGGCCCATGACACCATTTCATGTGGCCACCACACCAGGAAGTACCATGTGGTAGAGGAAGGGCAAAATGGCCATCTGGCCCCCAAAGTTGTCTAAGGGAGCATGACCTGGCTCCCAGATTTAAAAGGTTGAGAATTCCTGGTCTTAACGTATCAGATAAATGCAAACTAAACTGTAGTGAAGCATCAGCCTGCTTTTTTCACCCCAAACATTCCCTCAATTTAATAGGATTGCAGAGGCTTTAAATTAACCAAGAATTTGACCTTTAATGAATATGCATGTAGCATATATGGCTTCCAGTAAATCCAATCTGCTAGCTAAGCATCGTTTCTATTTACAGCAGGAGTTTCACATCCATTGGAATTAAGTATTTTCACCATAAAAGTAGCACATTGCAGCTGTACAATATCTTTTGAAATGGGTGTTGCTTTTTCTCTTTTACTTTGACAGATTAGTTAGACTTCTCTTCAGCACTTGCAGTTAAAATATAGGACCAACTCATCCAATTAGGAGAATGTTTATAAAACAGGAACAGCAAAACAGAATGTGACCTATAATCCTGCCATCTTTCATGTGCTTAGACACAATTTCTTGTGATTATAAGTACCTCACAAAAAAGCGGAGGACTCTCTACTTAAACTATTTGGGCTCAGCAATATAAATGTTTCATAAAACAAGGAATTTGCAAGAAGAGACTTACTTTTCTGAGCAAAGCTGAACAATGAAGGGTAACTTTAAAAGTACAAAATAGGCAACAGATCTAGCAAGAGATATAACTGACATCTGGAAATAAAGAATTTTGAAGGAGATGGATTTGAGCATAATACAAAACTCTCTCAGCTAATAATAATTTCATGTCAGAAATTATTCTGGGTTGAAAGAAGTTTTGCTGGAGAAACTCCACTCATGGGAGGCCCAAGTGAGGCTCCTTTCATATTCCCAAGATCTTTTCCCACTGAAGTGATCCTTATTTATCTACTTACAATTTCTTGCTTTCAAACTTTCAGTTTTATCACCTTAATGCCTTTGTCTGTCCCAGGCAATTCATGCAGAAGGAAGGCAAGCAATGAGAAACCTGGGGAACATAGTGAAAAGTAGAGACATCACATTGCAAACAAAAATTCGTATAGTCAAAGCAATGGTATTCCCGTCGCAATCTATAGTCGTGAGAGCTGCAGCATAAGGAAAGCTGAGTGCAGAAGAATAGATGCCTTTGAGATATGGTGTTGGAGGAGAGTTTTGAGAGTCCCCTAGACAGCGAGGAGAACAAATAGGTCAATCTTAGAAGAAATCAACCCTGACTGCTACTTAGAAGGTCAAATAGTAAAGATGAAGCTAAAGTACTTTGGACATCAATTGAGAAGAGAGGATTCACTTGAGAAAGGCTTGATGCTTGGAAAGGTGGAGGGCAAAAGAAAAAGGGGGCGGTCAAAATGAGATGGCTAGATGGTATTGTAGAGACAATGGGCACAGAACTGAGTGAGTTGAGAAGGATGATGGAGGACAGAAGTGCCTGGCGGACAGTGGTCCATGGGGTCACAAAGGGTCAGAATCGACTCTGCGACTGAACAATAAAAAATACCCTGCAATCAGTACACTACAGAAGGACAACAGAAGTGTCCTCCAGTTGTATTCACTACACTTTCCCATGTTGGCCACAAATGGCTCTCTGAACTTGAAGAAGAGATTGCAACCAAAATCAGACACAGAATTAAGTGAAAGCTTGAATTCTTTCCAAAAAATTCTATAAGACTAAGTACATTGTCAAGAAACCTGGATAGCTCAATGGTTTAGATATCTGGCTGTAGAGACAGAGGTTGGCAGTTCAATTTCCCACTGTGCCTCCTAGAAGAAGAACCAGCCTGTGTGGCCTTGTAAAACTGCACAATCTCAGGATGTCCACAGAAGAGGGGAATGTTGTTCTTGTTGTTTAAAAAGGAAGCTGCCATGACTCTACGTGATTTGGGAGGCATCCTATTCTTCTCCTCCTTCTACTTTTATCCAACTCTGAATATTAGTGATAATCATGGTGATCAGCCATGAAGACTGTCCTGAGACTATAATACAGTAGTCCTTCATGTGCCTTCCACATCACAGCATGACCCCCATACCACTGATCCAGTTCCATGAGTCACTTTCTGGTCCTGAGCCCTTTTGGCACACAAAGTCCTCCTCAGCCCCAGGCCAGTATTGATGAATCTGTTGCCTTCCATCAAGATGGATTCAAGTGGGATTTAATCCTTTTGAGCACCATCACCCTTCCCTGTGGACTTCACCACCCAAGTCCGTTAGTCCTCAGGGTTGTCACATTAGGTAACCGCTGCCTGACAGTCAGCATTGAGTCACTGGCAGTAGGGTCTACTGTATTACCATAGCAGGATAATCTGGCCAGACGTACAGGCATCCTCTAAAGAGCAGCAAGACCACAAATTCTGACAAGAGCTTCACTTCTTTGCACATGCTAAATCACACAAACAATTCCAGACAGCTGTGGCAAAGCCCTTGCTTCAGGCCATCCTGACTAGCAGGTGATGAGTAGTAGGGCCAGAGGGGATGGGAATGATAGCTCAGGCAAACACTGGCTCTATTTCCCCTCATGTGATTCTAATTCTGTGGACAAACTGGATGTTTTATGAGTCCAGTACTGAGTCATAAAATACTAGAGCAGCAAAACCTCAAAAGGATCTTGTGCCACCTTAAAGACCAACAAAGTTTCTTTGACATCAGTTTTTATGAGTTGCAGCCTACTTCTTCAGATGTAGACAGAGTAATTTCAGCAGATAGGTATTCATATATACATCTGAAGGTGTGAAATGTAAGAGAGGCGCATCTCACACCACACCACACCCCCGTAGAACATTTCTATTACTTTTCATATACACTCAACATCCATATAAATGTCTGTCTACTGAGGCTTTGCTCCATGAATCTGAAGAAACACAAAAGCTTACAGCAAATAAACCTGTTGGTTTTCCTGCAGCAGAGTGCAGATTAAAATAGCTACATCTCATAGAGCACTATATTTTATGCTAACAAGGTTAGGCACTACAAAGTCTGCTTCCTTCAGACATGTTAGATGAAACAAGCAATTTTTACATTGTATAGGTTTTCTGACATTGGTACCTCTCTTTCTTTGAAGAGTGAAATCGTTTCTGCAAATTAAAGATGATGTTAAGATGTCTATAAAGTTAGTTATATACCATCATATCCATCCCCAACAAGAAAATCAATCCTCCCTTTATCTGAGTGTCAGTTTTACATATTATGTGCTTTCAGGATGAGCAAGTACAAAAGGAATCCTGGCAGAAAGAGGCAGAGAGAAAAAGACAGAGGAAAAAAGAAAGAGATGTATAAAATTTAGAACCCTGTTAATGAAATTCATACTTGAACTATTAAAGCTGACACATACTCTTCCTCCTCCTTTACATTCAGAGGGAAAATGTCACCATGAAGAATAAAAATATTACAAGTTTCAAAAAAGGTCAAAATATCATAGAAAATCCAATGCACAATTTAGACTGCTTTATATTTTCCATGCACCGATTCAACTGTTTCATGTGAAGAAAAAAGAAAACATCAAAGAACACTTTCCCAAAGGATAAAATTCTCTAAAATAATTACTATCCTATTCCTTAAATTCACAATTCCTGACCCTTTTTTAATTCTAGAACTTTGATTCCCTTCATTTTTCTGCTTGCCTGCCTACTTACTTATCTCCCCCCCCCCCCGCCCCCGATGCTAGAGGTTAACTGTGATTTACTTGTTAGCTCTTTGGTGGCTTAGAGGTTGAATCCTGAGCAGGAAAGGTGGCATTCTCAATAGGAATTGTAACAACCCTGCACAGCTTGATATATCTTATGCAAGGGAGATTACATTTGATGAAGATATCATAACATGGTTCAGTATTTCTACTAGAAGAAAAGACCATGAGACTTCTGAAAATTTAACAAGATTTCTATTTTGAGGGGGTGGGGTGGGTTTGCAATGTGACAGAAAAACATGAATTGCCAGGTTCATATCCATCCTTCTTATTTCATTGTCAATCTGCATCCCACCTAACATGGGCCAGAATTTGGAATTAAATACCAGCCCTGTGGTTATCTCCCAATGTGCCATCCTATCAACTTTTCAATTCATTCTTGGCTTTGTAAAAATGAACCATATCAATTCAAATGCAAGAAGAATCATGTGTTTAGATTCCCTCTCCCAGGTACCATCAGTTATGATCAATATGATGCCATATAATTATTACTGGCCACCAATGAGAGTCTGGCCAGATTTTCCTGCGATAATTATAGAGTAGACCATACTGTCAGCCACTCAGCACCAAGTGCTAACTAACCTGACCACTATGAGGACTAATGGCCTTGGGTGCCAAAGTCCACAAGGAAGGGTGATGGTCCTCAAGTGGATTAAATCCCACTTGATGGAGGGCATCAGCTTCATCAGTACTGGCCTGGGGCTGAGGAGGATTTTGTGTGGAAAAGGGCTCAAGATCAGAAAGTGACTTGTGGAACTGGATCAGTTGTATGGATGTCATGCTGCAATGCAGAAGACAGATGAAGGGCCACTGCATTATGTTCTCAGGACAGTCTTCATGGCTGATCACCATGATGATTGCCAATATTTAAATTCAGATACTGCAGAAAAAGAAGAAAAGCCAACAATAATTTACAACAAATAGAGTGCTATTTTACGAGTAAAATCCCCGCTCAGTCTTGGAAACTTACTGAGGGATGGTACAAATAAAGCCACTGCTCAAATTTCTCATATATCTTTTAAAACTCTGTTAGGGTCACTGTAACATAATATATCAGAGAGTAAATAAAGCAAAACAAAAAGACAAAAAATGTTGCAGCACTTTAAAGACTAACTTCTGTAGTCTTTAAAGTGTCACAATTATTTGGCTTTTGTTTTGTTTTATTTACTCTCTGATATGCTTGAATCACAGGTTAACATGGCTACCATTTCAAAAAATGGAGCATAAAAATGGAACATACATAACATTTTTATATTGATCCCCCTTCAGAGAGTAGATACAAAAACAGGCTAGAATACCTAAAGGCATTCCAGAAGATCCAGGTACAAGATGTGGCTGCTAATTTGATGTTAATTGTTTTTGTTCTGTTTTTTATCTGATACCCCAAATAACTTGAAAACAATGAAATACTGGTTGCATCCCTTGATTAAATCATTGCATTTTGACAAGTGGTGTAGTGTACTACCTGAGGAATTATGGGGGTTGTAGTCTAAAAATGCAAATACACATATGTCTAATTTTTGACAGTCATACACATTCCCTTGGTAGTGAAAAAATACTGAGAAAAACGAGGATGCATTTCTTCAAATGATCTAGCCATATCACCTCTCCCTATTATAAACAGAAGGTTAGAGTAGATTTATTTATTTATTTATTTATTTATTATTTATTAGTTCAAATTTATATTGCCGCCCACTCGCCATGGTGACTCAGGGCGGCTTACAGACAATACATTACATTACATTACAATACAATATGTTGGGGTGGGCACAGGGGGAGGGGCGGCAAGGTCCTCATCCTGCCCTGGCTTCTTCTTCCCCTGGCAGTTGACATAGGCACAGGGGGAGGGGCGGCAAGGTCCTTATCCTGCCCTGGCTTCTTCTTCCCAATCAATGAGCCAGCAGAATAACTTAATAGGAGAAATATTATCTGATCCCTCCTCTTCTCAATTTATAAAGGTCACAATTAATAACATATGTAAGTGGCCAAAACTGCCCTTAAAGCACATTTGAGATAATAGGATCCTGTTAAACAGCTCTGCAACTAGAAACTTATTAAACTATGCTTTGAGTTATGCATAAGACGCTGCCCATCAAAGCATATGTGGACGAGAAATTGAGGCAGATGATGAAGCATTCAGAGTTAGGGAGCGTGCATATAAAGCGCCTTATCCTAAGGAACAAGTGGGATGTGTTTCTTGCCTCTAAAAGAAAGCAATTAGGCAGTTAAAGCTGCTTTGGTAAGCCTGATGACCCTTAAACAGGCCTTCATATAATGAGATTGGATTCATTTAAATTCCACATGCTGCTGCAATATAACCTATTCTCTAACTCAGGCCTATAGATATGAAACAGGGCATCTCTGTATTGGAAATGTTTTTTTTTATTATAAATTTGTATTAAGCTTTTATACACTACTAACATACAACATATACAGCATAAACACAATATACAATTAAAAAATCAAAACAATTATGCTTTCTCAGTTATCTCTCTTAAATCTCTCTAATATTACCTCACCCTGTGTTATACATCTTGGAATTTGCTATTAACACTTTACTTTACCTATTCACTTTCCTCCAAAACTAATTGTGTCAGGTGCATGTTTAGTTCCTTTATCTTTACATGAAGAATACTCCACAAATGGCTTCCGGATATCCCAAAACTTGTTACATGTGGTGGTGCCTTCTTTTTTTTTCCAGTTCACAGGTAAAGTTTATCATTTAAGACTATTTGCCACACCTCTTTGTACCATTTGTCTATCCCTATAGCTATATCCAATTTGTTCTTCCAATTTTTTGCAGTCATTTGTCTTGCTATAGATAACAGAATAGGTATCAGTTTTGTCTTGTTTTTATCTATTTTAACTTTGTTCAATTCTGTCAACATCACTATTTTTGCATTCAACTTAAATTTTATATCAAAAAAAAAATTCTTACTCTTTCTCTATTATTTGCCAAAACTTACTCTGGTAAGCACATCCCCATCCACATATGAACACAAGGTCTGGATTCTATTCAACATCTCCAGCATGCCTTCAATAAGTTCTTACTCATTTGCTTTAAACGAACCATGGTCATGTACCATTTCCACAGATTTTTGTAATTGTGTTCTTTCACTTTGATTGAAAGCGATTTCATGACCCTCTGATTCCATTTATCTTTCCATGAATTTTCCTGAATTTTTATTCCAAGGTCCAATTCCCATGACTGTCTCAAAATAGTTTGTGGGTCACCTTCTTTATTTAACATTTGGTACATTTTACTCACCAAACCCTGAGTTGAGGAAAGTCTTTTCCTTCTACACCATGGAAATGTTTATTTTAAAAATTGTCAACACATTAGTAATACATGGAGGACCAAACCATGCGTCTAATCATGATTTTTACTGAGGCATGGTTAGACCTACACATACTGCTTTTTCTGTATCAGATTTGATGGGACTTGAGAAAGGTGCCCTGGGGAGAAGAGATGCATGTCCTGCATGCCTCTTTGTCTTCTCACCACCCTGTTGATGATGCCCAACTTTTTCCATCTTGAAATCATGGAGGTTGGGTGAACATCCCTATTTTAAAGAGAGAGAGAAAGAGAGAGAGCAAAAAGAGAGGACTGGAGAACTACAGACCAGTGAGACTGGCATCAATCCCAGGGAAAATTCTGCAGCAGATTGTAAAGCAGGGGTTCCCAACCTTTTCAAGCTGGAGGCCGGGTCACACTCTCAGTCAGCTTTGTGGGCCAGATGGCCATTTTGTCCTGCCTGCATGATGGGGTGTCCATTATGTCCCAAAAAATTCAGAGGGGTGGCCATTTTGTTTCTTGAATGCCCTTGGAAGGGTGGGGGACACATAAAATGGTGCCATGGGCCAGATCTGGACCACAGGCCTTAGGTTGGGAACCCTTGTTATAAAGCAATTTGTACTTGCCTAGTACTGCTTACTCTGACTGGCAGCAGCTCAGCAGAAAACACAGAACACATTCAGAAAACCATACAAAACACAGAGTATTTCTTTATCATTTCTTTTTCATCTGCAGCATGACTTGCAAATGAAATTATTCTCAAATGTATGTGCTTATCAATTTATCCAGTTCATGGTCTGCACGACTACTAACAAAAGCACATGCTTATTTTTGCTTTGCTTTCCCTGGAAGAAATCATGCCCGGCAGATTCTTGAGTACATGGCTTAGCTAAACACCATTTAGGTAAAGGGAAAAGATGAGTATAAAAGTGTATGCATCATAAATGAATAGATTAGTGTGATTACTAGGGTAATTGTATGCCAAAATGTAGTCCTTTCCATAAAAAAGGGGGGGATGACATAATTTCACAATCCAGAACAAAATAAGTAGGGGGGGAATAGAGGTGGAGTTGAAAGAAGCACAACAAAATCAGGAGTAAGCCATTTTTGTGGTATAATGTGATGTCCTTCTAAAAGGGAATACCAGAGACTAAAAGTGCAACATATCTGCCTCAGTGCAAGGCTAGTGTACTTGTGTGACAAAATGCAGTCTGTTGACTTGATTGATTTGTTGGGCTGACAGACAGACAGCCCAGAGGCTAAGACTAGACAGCCTTTGATTTCTGTGAAATCAATATACATATGAAAAGGTAAAGTAACAGTTGCATTATTTTCATGCTTTAAAAAGGAATAAATTGGCAGTATGAGTTCTATTATGGGTGCATGATTAGAGGGCAAAACAAAAATAGTCATACACCACTTAGGTGTTCCAGACGTAGAAGCTTTCTTGCAAATCACTGCTGTCAACCCACACCATTATCCTAGGGGGAAATTGTGACTTGTTGTCTGCAGACCTTTTCCTAATCACAATATTCACAGCTCTTTATTGAGGCAGAAAGGGCTTTAACCGAAACCTACCAACTCCTGCCAACCTATTAGTTCAAAAGCAAGAAATTGCAAGTAGATAAATAGGTACCACTTTGGCGGGAAGGTAAACAGTGTTCCGTGCACTTCGATGTCTAGTCATGTCTGCCACATGTCCACAGAAATGTCTGCAAACGCAGACAGTGCTGGCTCTTCAGTTATAAACACAGATGAGCACTGAACCCTAGAGTTGGATATGACTGGCTTTCGAGCGAGGGTGACCTTTACCTTTTTACAGATATAGTGGTCCTTTCTCCTCCCTTATAGAGGACAGTTCTCTATTTGAGCAGCTGCTAGGAGACAGTCCTCCATCTGAAATTGTCCTCTTTGGGAAATAGGCAATCCCAATCCAATTTAAAGATGACGAATGGTAAATAGAAGGGAGACCTGGTGGAGCCTTGAAGTTACACATCAACTGTAATAGTAACCAGACAGCAGATTGAATAGGGACACAGGTCACTTGTCCTGCATCTTTCCCATACTAATGAGATGTGTTGTATTTTTATTTCAGTTGCAGTGATATTTCTAAATTTGCATTTACACATATCAATAACGTGTGCTGGCGTACACAGAAAGAGCCTCCTTGAAGATTGTGTTATTTATGAAACACAATTGGGCGAGTCCTGGGCAATGGCAACTTTATGCCAGCTAATCTTTCACATGGTCCATGGGGTCGCAGAGGGTCGGAATCGACTGTGCGACTGAACAACAAAAAAATCTTTCACATACTCGGTCTGGCGAAAGGAACTGTGGAAATGAATTCACCAAAAGGTGGCTTCATTTTGGCAGTTTCACATCTGGCCTAGACACGGAAGAACAACAAGAAGAAGAACGTGTGCTTCTGCAACCCTGTGATCTTCTCTCTCCCCTCTGCCTCTCTCTTTTGCTCATTGCATAACCTTATCTGAAGCTTATGCTGGTCAGTGCAGGTTTTTGTGCTGAGGGTCTCCTTTCACACCTGCCATACCAATGACTAAAAAAACCTATTCCCTGTAAAACAATCAAAATTAGGTAAAGGTCACCCTTGCTCAAAAGCCAGTTGTATCAGACTCTAGGGTTCAGTGCTCATCTCTGTTTCATAGCCCAAGAACCAGCACTGTCTGCTTCTGCAGACGTTTCCGTGGTCATGTGGCATGCATGACTAGACACCGGAGCACGTGGAAATCCAAATTACTCACCCCAAAAATCACTCCCTCTTGTTGCTAGCTGAAAGTGATCTTCATGTCTCCCTGTCCCTGCTGACCTCTTGTGCCATTATCACTACGTCTCCTCATTCCACCAGAAAGGAAAGATGCTTGGAGGTTTTTAGACTACTGCTGCCTGGGAAATTTTGGAACTTGTGTTCCAAAGAACAAACATTTCTCTTCTTTGTATTCTAAATGAAAAAATCTCAGAGGGTTTTTTTTGCTATGAGAATTCAAAGGCAGTACAGTAAACCCCAGTGTTACAACCACCTCGGTTTAAGTTTGCTGCAGTTTACAATGGCAAATCCTATGGAAATGCCATCCCGGTTTACAAATGTTTAATGTATTTTTTTCGGTTTACAATAATCAATTCAGGACTATTTTTTTTCAATGCATCCCTATGGATGTTTCGGTTTACAATTTTTTTGGGTTACAATTGAGGCTGTTGGAATGGACCTTGGTCATAACCTGGGGTTTTACTGTACCTTCTTAGCTCAATATGTACATTTTATAAATATGGATGTAATATCAAAGGAAGTTGCTTAAATGCAGTAGTTGACAAGAATAGATCACTTGCTTGTGGCTTCTCTTAATACTTCCTTCTGGCTGAAGTTTATGAGAGAATACAGGATATGCTTAGCCCATTAATCCAACCTCCTCAAATCGAGGTCCTTTTAGAAAATATGCAGCTTTGACAAAAAGAATCGGTCCAATCCCATCACTCATAAAATTGCTTGATAAGTTTGAAGGCATTTTCTAATCACAAGTACTTATCTGACAAACCAGTTCATTTTGGAAGTGTGAGTATATGCAAACACACTCTCTCAGCAAAAGGATATTAGCTTCACACAAACTACAGAAACCCTTGCAAGAAAAAATAATTCTCCCGGTCTTGGTCTCCCCGGAGGTGAATATTTTAAGAGGGACTGGATAATTCCTCATTGAGGTGTTTTGTCAAGTTGATACACTCTATCCTAACAAAAATGAAGTAGGCATTCATTACACCCCTAGTCATTACTGGGGAATCTCTGAGCTGTCTAAACCAACTCATTCTACAAAACATGACCAGTGGTAATAAATTGTAGATGTTGTAGTTTAAAACATTCAGAGGCCCAAGATTTCCTAGTCCAGATTTAGGTAGAGGTCACTATTTATCATTATGGTACAGCATAATTAAAGGAATATGAAGTATGTGTGTGTGTGGGGGGGGATTTTAATGTCTTACATACACAAACACATATTCATATCTCCTAATTTCTTTCTTATGCCATTTTCAATCAGTATGTTCTTCCTATGTATCTTCAGTCTCTTGCTGTCTCAAGGGCTATACCTATCTTAATCCAAATCAAATGGTTTCATTTGATTCGCAACTGATTTCTCTGCCTTCCAATTAGAAACAAAGCACAGAAGAGGGAGCAGGGCCAATGGCTGAACAAGAAAGAACTTCACTTTATTGGAAATGTAAAGGGGAAAAATCTGGAAATGTTATAAACCTTAACAAGATCAATAGTTCTTTGGACAACTTCTCTAGTGAGTCTGATGGCTTTTAGCTAAAGGGAAAGCAATTTCCAACACACCAGGAAGACAAACTGTATTTTAAAAACTAGTGCTGTTTATGTGATATTCCTATAGAAGCCTGGGTATTAGAACAGTGGGGAAAGTGGTATGATGGAACTACTTTGGAACCAACCTGCTACTAATTATCAAAGATAAACATGTTTTCTGGGTTCAGAGAAGCAATAAGGTATTTTCTCTTTGAATAAAAAAGAGGGTTTTTTTCTAGATTTTTAAAAAACTAACTTGACAAGTCAAAATCTTTAGTTACTAATATTCTTCAAAATGTTGATTAGGAACAATTTTGAGTGATGACATGAATTTGAAGAACTAATTCATGAATTTGGAGATAGATGAGCTTTCCAAAGGATTGGGGAAAAGCAGACAAAGAGCAAAAGGAGAGAGAAAAGTGGTGGAATAAATTTTCTTAACTCTGATGGAGCTAGTCAAGCTAATTGAATGCAAGGATGGAAAGGAAAAACTGCATAAAAGGGAAAAAAGTTGGGTGGTAAAAGAAGAGATGGAGAGAGTATAGTAATGTAGGAATAGGAGTGGACGGGTTTCTAACTCGAACGGAATCAGCTACACTGAATACTTACGTATAAAACTTTAACTGGATTGGATTAGAGTACTGTACATAAATTACCTCCTTTTCTTATGTTACCTTGCTTCAGTACAGATCTTATTTATGATATTGCCTAGAAGAGAACAATAAAACCTGGCACCCGAACTCCACCACCACAAGGGACTGTCAAGACTCCTTAAAACAGATACCAAGTATTTACTTTGTCTTATATCCCTGAAAATATGAGGTCCACTGTGAAATCAATTTTGCAATGTGAAATCAATTTTGCATTAAGCATAACATGCTTAATTACAAGTATTACAATGGCACATTAAGAGCAACTGCCTTTTGACTTTTGGGGAATAGTAGCCTTGTTAGTCTGTGTTTCAAGCATATCAGAGAATAAACAAAAAAAAGTATCACTTTAAAGACTAACAGTTAAATTTTATTATTAGCTTTCATGGATCAAATCTACTTAATCATGACTCCCATGTCTGATGAAGTGGACTTGATCCATGAAGGTAAAGACTGCCGTTGCTCAAAAGCCAGTCGTATCCAACTCTAGGGTTCAGTGCTCATCTCTGTTTATAGTCAAAGACCCAGCACTGTCTGCATTTGCAGACGTTTCTGTGAACATGTGGCAGGCATGCCTCAACACCTAAGTGCATGGAATGTTGTTTACCTTCCCACCGAAGTGGTCCCTATTTATCTACTGTACTTGCAATTTCTTGCTTTCAAACTGCTAGTTTGGCAGGAGTGATCCACAAAAGCTAACATTAAAATTTAATAGTCTTCAAAGTGCTACAAAGTTTTTTGTTTTGTTTTGTTTTGTCTCTAATATGCCTCTTGACTATAATCCAAAATAAGAGAAAATACAGCTGCTATTTTAAAGGGTCACCCTTTAAGACAGGTTGAGTTATTTTATCAGAAAAGAAGACTGTGGAAGTACCTGATGTGTTGGGAGTGGACAAGGAGATCCAGGAAGCAGATCCTTCCGCACCTGTATCCTAGCTCACACCCTTTCCCCACTCCACCAGCTGCTATCGCATTTGTCATGATAGTTAAAAACTCATTTTATAAAACAGGAGCCAAATAGCTTAGATATCCACAACTTACTGTTGTGCTCACCTGCTTTAGTGTTAAATGAATCATTAAACTTTCAGACAGATGCATTTTCTTATATAATGTATTTTCTATTTAAAATGAATTTCCAGATGGTGAACATAGCTTAGTCCTAATATTTGCATCGTTTAACTGACCACAGTAAAAGTCCTGTATTAAAACATCAGTTCCACATATGTTACAAAACTAGCAGCAGTCTGCAGCACTGTTTGCTTTGGAAATCTGTATATTTGTCAGTCTTCCAATAAATTCCAGGAAGGAAAGGAAAAGTACAAGACTATGCATACCAAATGTACATAACAAAAAATCATCTATTGGGGAAAACATTCACATGTATTGAGCGATGTGTAAAAAAAATATTTTCCAGTAGGAAAACTAGAGGTCAGAATCAGAATGAAATTCAGGGACACTGCTATCATGAACATCAGGTCTTTGCTCAGACAGCACACTCCCTGAAGCAGGCTGTGATCTGAATTTTGACAGTCAGGAAGACAATCAATGAAGTGGCAATAAGACAAAGCCACACTGGAGTTTTATTTTCATAGTCATCAAGGGAGTAAAGAGTTCACAGGATGCTAAAGGAGGTTCAAAGATGACAGAATCAGAACTGAGTAGTGTAATCTATAGAACCACCACACTCCAAGCTAACTGTGTTCCAGATCTGAGCCTGCAGCCTTTTTCCGACACAAAGGAACAACGTAATCTATCCAATCTCCTTTAGGAATCTTCATTGCTAGATTATTTTCCAGAATGAAAAATGAGCATCTATACCCTTTATAAGAGTTTGCTAAGGGCCTTTATTACAATAGGGCACCTTCTTTGAAGGAAATATGGCCATACAGTCAGAGGTTGAGAGTTCAGTTCACCACTGTGCCTTCTTAGAGAAGATCTATTCTCTAAGCCTTGGGAAATCTGTACAGTCCCAGGAGGCCCTCAAAAGAAGGAAATGGTAAACCACTGCTGAATCCATTCATCCTATAAAACCCAGGAAAGGGTTGCCATAAGTCAGAATTGACTTGATGGCACATAATTATTATCCTTAGGGGTTGTGTACTTTCTAAATAAGTGACTGTGGTGGCTTTGTGGTTAAGGCACTGAACTTGATGACTGGAAGGTCAGCGGTTTGAGACCTGAGTGCTGCATGATGGAGTGAGCTGCTGTTTCTGTCCCAGCTGCTGCCAACCTAGCAATTCGACATCACCTTGCAAACAAAAATTCGCATAGTCAAAGCAATGGTAGTCCAGGTGGCAATGTATGGTTGTGAGAACTGGACCATAAGGAAAGTCGAGCACAGAAGAATAGATGCCTTTGAAATGTGGTGTTGGACGAGAGTTTTGAGAGTCCCCTGGACAGCAAGGAGAACAAATAGGTCGATCCTAGAAGAAATCAACCCTGACTGCTCCTTAGAAGGTCAAATAGAAAAGATGAAGCTAAAGTACTTTGGACATCAAATGAGAAGAGAGGATTCACTTGAATAACCCTTAATTCTGGGAAAGGTGGAGGGCAAAAGAAGAAGGAGATGGCAGAAAATGAGATCGCTAGATGGTATTGTTGACACAATGGGCACAGAGCTGGACAGACTCAGAAAGATTGTGGAGGATAGGCGTACCTGGTGAGCAATGGTCCATGGGGTCAGCAAAGGGCTAGAATCAACTGTGTGACTGAACAACAACAAAAATAGGTACTGCTTCAGGGGAGAAGTAACAGCAGTGCATGAACTCTGGTGTCTAGTCATGCCTGCCACATGACCACAGAAACATCTGCAGATGTAGACAGTGCTGGCTCTTTAGCTGTAAATGGAGATGAGAACCCCACCCTAGAGTCAGATATGACAGGCTTTCAAGCAACAGAGACATTTACTTTTAATAATTTAATAACATTTATAAACATCAGTACAGTAAAACACCGGATAACGATTAGATCAGATAACGCTAAAATCGCATAACGTTGGGGAATTTGAGGCAAACATTTGGATCGGATAACATTATGTTAACCATTATGTTAATGTTATCCGATCCATCAGATAACCTAAGTATTTCTGAGGCTAATGTTTGCTTCAAATTCCCTGAGGTGTGGCTGTGACTCACCAGGAGAAAGGGAGGGGCTGCCTGCTCTCAAGCCTGCCACATTTGAATAACAAAAGCTTGCAAAACCAGTCTGACTAGTTTAGCAAAGCAAAAGCAGATTGTAGCTCCGCAAGCCTCATGCATTGTCAATGGAAAACAAGCAGACACTGAAACCTTTCACCTACAAAGCAATTAAGCTTTTCACACCCTGAAAAGCCCTGAGGGAACTTCCTTTATTATAGCAATGGTAGGGGGGCTGATTCTAAAGGAAAACATTTTCCTAGCTTCTGTTCAGATCTTTTAAAACAGCACTTTATAAAATTTTCAAAAATTTAAAAATGCTGTATGGCTTTGTTTCCCTAAAGTCAGGGTGGTCTGGCATGTTTTTGTAATGTATTTACCCTTTAGACAATTATTTCTTAAAGTTCTTTAAGTTTCCAGCATGTCTCCTTGACTTTTCCTTGAAGCCTCTGTTGTTTATCTCTATGGAGTTAACGTTATCTGATCCACCTGAATAGGTGCATGCATCGGATAAGGCTAAAAATCGGATAACGTTAAGACTTGTGGAACGAAGTCTTAACGTTATCCGAGGTATTACTGTACTTTCATTCATTAACTTCTACTAATTCTTATAAAATGGTGTGCATGATTTTTCTCTTTAAAAATTCTTCAAACAAGTCTATTGCATTTAGTCCAGATTCTCAAAATGATATTTAAAGTAACAAAATAAAGGTGCCACCATATCATTGATGTAATGAACCCACATTTCTTTCAGCAGTAAGAGTCTGACCTGTGTCACTGAGAGTATTTATGTCAAGTGGTGTAACAATGGTGCTTCAAGGTCTGGTTCAGTATTGTGGATATTACAGGGAGCTCTTAAACCATCGTTTCCCTAACCAAATTACATGGGTGACTGACTTTAGGAAGCCAAGAAAATCTTCTCTGAAACTCAGAGATAAACAGCTCCCCATCCAGATGTTGTTCTAATATTCCAGAGAAGCATGTTGTGATTTGTAGCCTAACAACATCTGGAGGACTACATCCCCAAGGAAGCTGGACAGATGAGGAGCAATGAGCAGGGAATGGTAAATAAGATCTATGTTATCATATTAGAACAAACTTTTATTAGTCCATACCGTTACATACAAAAACAAGCCAATTTTTTTAGATTTATATAGGACTGCAGGTTGAACAAGAAGAGTTAGTCAAAGATATGCTTTGTTGAAATTCACTGAACTTACTTTCAAGGAACTACATAGTTAGGATTGCATTTTAATCTCCTTGGGGAAGCAGGAACTGGCTCAGAAAACTAGTTGCATGTGTAGATTAGATGTCACACTTTGCTCTATAATTTTTCAGACACTGCAGTGGAGGAATCTGGCTGTATAGAAAGAAATGTACAGTAAATTCCCCATTTCTAACCTGTAAAGGCTATGGCAAAAAGAATCAAATTGAAGGCATACAAATTGAAACAACAACAACAACAACAACAACAACAACAACAACAACAACAACAACAACAACAACAACAACAACAACAACAACAACAACAACAACAACAACAACAACAACAACAATAATAATAATAATAATAATAATAATAATAATAATAATAATAATAATAATAATAATAATAATAATAATAATAATAATAATAATAATAATAGCGGCAGTGGAACTTTAGACAGGAAGGTCATGGGTGTATACATGTTCTTTTCAGCATGCCAAACATCATTCTGAAGGCTGTCCATTTGGACATAGGATTCTTTAATCTCAGAAGATATATTTACCCATTGTGCCTCTTTAATCTCTCTATTACCACTCGGTTAATGGGCCAAACAGCTTCTGTGTTCTGTAAGTTCATTTACCCTTATTCATAACCCAAGGATATGGGATATGAATGGCTATGCAGCTGAAACACACTAAATCCAAAGGGATGCTACCTGCCCAAAGCATAAAAGAAAGGAATCTCTAATGGTATTTTAAATGCAAAGAGCAACAACAGTTTAGCTAAAGAATGTGCTTATAGCACTTGAAACCATTGAAAAATATAAAATCCCAGGATAAAGCAAAACCTTGCTCTTAGCAAATCTCAGTATCATGATTCATGAAAGACTGGAAAGAGAAACATTAAAAATAAAATTCAAAAAAGCCAATAACAATCATAACACTAAAATTGCAGAAAGGAAAAGACTGAAAGGATATAATACTAAGAAGAAGTATTCATCAATTTATTCAGAGGAAAATATTTTTAACATACAATGAATCTGCATAGCTTGGTAATTTGAAGGCAACCATCTGAAATTATGGAAAACATGAATTTGAAGGTGGAAGGTCTTAAAACATCTTAGCATGCCTTCCTACAGCACTATGACAGAAAGGTATAAGCAACAGCCCACAATACTGAAAAATCCTCATTGAGTCACAGAGAAATCCAGATTTGTACTTGAAGAAAGCCAAGCTTGACACATTGACGTAGGAGAGATTACTCCCTAGAAATCTCACCCAACCACGATAATGGTAAGACAGCAGCAAAATTGGGATGAATAGCATGCATCTCAATTTTTGTAGAGCAAACCTTCAGTCCAATGCAGCCTTGGGTTGAAGTACTAATCTACAGAAGGATAATATAAAAAGAATTTTATGTTCTTATGTCTTAAAAGAAGCATAACAAAAAAAAATCCATGATGAATCAGACCAAAGGCCTATGCAGTGAGGACAGCATATGATCTAAGCTTATGGTCTATACAGGAGGGGTTCTTCATATCAAAATGTTACTGTCACTTCCTATACCAGTCATGAGATGCATATAACATATTTTCATTCAGCTACCAGCCAGTTGCCTATGAAAAGCCCACAGGCAGCGCTTGCCAGGAATGACAACAAAAAGAATAATGATGACAATAAGAGAAATTGCTGAGAAGCTTGTAGGCCATAACAAATGAATAATAGATTTAATTCTTATCACAGGATTACAAGCCATAGAGATCTGTTTTCAGACAATGTTGGATTGGGTTCACAAGAACAAAAAAAGAAACTCCTGTAACAAAATTAACTTGCTTAACTTAACTTTACTTTACTATTCATATTTGCTATCCCGCCCCCATCAGGCAAGCCCGACTCTGGGTGGCTTACAGCATAGATTAAAAACATATCAATATTTAATTTTTTTTTTAAAAATCATGAAAATTAAAACAGTATCGGGGGTATGATCAGAAAGGGTGGATTATCTCTAGACTAGCCACCCCACATGGGATCCCCCATTCCTGGATCCCCACACTTGTCCTGCCAGCCAGGTTTTTAAGCTCTTCCGGAAGGGCAGGAGCTCTGTTTGCAGGTTCAGCTCAGTTGGGAGGAGGTTCCAGAGGGCCGGGGCGAACACAGAGAAGGTCCTCTTCCTAGTGCTAGCGAAGCAAGCCTCCCTAGCCGATGGAATAACAAGAGAGCCCCTCCGATCCGCCCTGGTGGGACGGACAGATGTTCTTAGGGTGACGCGGTCTCTTAGGTATCCTGGCCCACTACCATATAGGGCTTTAAAGGTAATGACGAGCACCTTGAATTGCACCCGGAGACATACTGGCAACCAGTGCAGCTCCTGAAGCAGTGGTGAGGCCTGAGCATAACTAATAAAACTAATAAAACCCTTCATGTCATGAACCTTGAGTGAATTCGATCTAAAGCAGGGGTTCTCAACCCTTTTATGCCACAGGCCAGACCACTCCCCCTCAGACAGCTGAGCAGACAGGGAGGGTTCTGTTCCTGCCCCAAGTGGAGTGCTGTCATTCTGGAGGGTATTGTTCATGGTTCAGTATGGTTTTTCCCACCATAAACATTGCTGTAAACTGTGGTGAGTCCGTTTGCACATGCATGGATGTTTTTGGCGCATCTGTGGGCATGTTTATAGCTGTTGTAAATGTGTCCGCTTCTGCGGTCACTGCCGTGGGCCAGATAATTTGCCCCTGGGGGCCAGGGCCAGCCCACAGGCCATAGTTTGCAAACCCCTGATCTAAAGGGACCCAAAAGACCCAGAAATTGTGTTCCAAAGATCTTGTCACTCAATCCAACCATAGTCTGTTACATAGCCACTAATCAATGTAGAACAAATCCATATTTTGACAGGTTTCATACAGTGTCAGGTCCAACTAAATACAGGAATGACCACTGTACCTGAGTTATAATATCAAACTAGGATACAGGAGAACTAAGTTCAAAACCTCAATCAGTCATGAATCTAGTTGGATAACCTTGGACCATTAAAAATCTCTCTATTTCAAGTACTGTACTTTGTGTGCTGTATCAAGCAAAAAGGAAAAGACAGGTTTGCCATCAAAAACAAATAATAATTTGTTCCCTAGCATCTACATTGATGCCCCTCAAAGCTGCCCTCATTCACCAGGAGACACTAGACTAGACTTCAAAAGCCAGGTCTCATCTTAAGCTCTCACAGTGACATAAAATAATACAGTGTTTGCTAAATTTTGCTTAGCAGATGTTCTTCCAGACAAAACTCTTGGTAGGATTTAGAGCTCTACAAGGTGCCAGCCTTGCACAATATTTATCAGATTCTTAACCTTAGGGCCAAATTAGATAATACATATCACTATGTATGCAAAAAGCTTACTTAAGAGACAAAAACATTGTGCTTCTTCTAGTACAAGCTTTCCTCAGTGTTTAATGCCTTGGGCTAGCTTACTTTTGCTTTGTGACTGAACAATGGGAGGTAACACAGGTTTCATTTCAAAGTTTGATTGTTCAGGCATTAACAAAATGTATGCCTGGAGGGGAAATATGCTATCAACACCGAAACGTGAAATTGCCATTTTCATCTAGCTTGACCCTAAGGTTCACGTATAGCAGTGATAGCTAACCTTGGCACTCCAGGTGTTCTTGAACTTCAATTCCCAGAAGCCCTGATCAGTAGGAGTGTTGACTTGGGCTTCTGGGAACTGAAGTCCACAAACACCTAGAGTGCCAAAGTTGGCCATCATTGACCTATAGCATGGCATATTTTGTCCTGGCTGTGGTCCTAGACAATCAAAACACAAAATAGACCTTGCTGGAGCAAATGAAAGGTCCGTCTGATTTAGTAGTTTGTTTCAACAATGGCAAACCAGGTGCTTTCAAGCAAGCAAACCCAAAGAGAAGCAATGAAACCAGTTGTTTCTCATTCATCATCTCTGGCAACCAATACTCAGAAAGGCATGGGACATACATTGAGATTTCACCTAGTCAGCACCACCTACAGACTTATAACACTGTGAATGTCCTCTTCTCCATTTCCAGTCAACTCTTGTTGCAAAAAGTTTTATCATATAAGCATGGGCTGTGTGAACTCAGCAAAAATAGTCCTGGGCTTACCTCTAGTCTAGCTCTGTTGTCTGCTCCCTACCCATCGTCATTTAAAGCAGGGGTTCTCAACCTATGACCCATGGGTTGGACACCATTTCACTGGAAGCGATCGCATTTTGCAATAGTGTTTATGGTGGGGGGACCACCAGTCCAACCTGCTCAGCTGTCTGAGGGGAGCGTGGTCCAGCCTGCAGCTTTAAAAGGTTGATAACCAATAATTTAAAACATAATTTTGAAGCCTTTCGAGAAAAGTTAGGTTTAAAGGGAAACTTTCCACTCCCAGATATGATCACTGTGATATTTCACAATTGTTTGGGGAAAATGACTGGTACATTATTCTTCTATTTGGAGCTGAAGCAAAGAAATTAAAGCAATTTGTCCTTTTAGCTTACTCATTTTTAGTGAGCAGTAGGCTCACATTTTCTTTCATATTCCTTGTGCTTTTATTTCTAATATCCCTTGGTAGTTGTCAGTCTTTTGTCAGTTTGCTTTGCCTTTTTTGCTACTAGCTTAACATGCTTGTTCTGTTGCTTCAGTGACATCATTCTCATTTCCATTCTTTATATTTTTATTTTATATAAAAAAGGACAGCCACAGTATATTAATATTTTTATTCTTATTACTATTGCACAGACACCAGAAGTTATTGTCGAATAATCTGTTAAATTCTCTAGAATATATTATTGAACTTGTGTGAAAAAGTTCCATACCAACAAAATTTCCTAAAGATCTTTTAAATCTTATGTCATCTGCTCTGGACTCAGTATACTGAAAAAGTGATGTCCCCCCCCCCAAAAAAAAAAAAAAAGAAAGAAAGAAAAAGAAAGAAAGAAATGAAGGCAATTGCAACAAATCCTTTTCTTCCTAATCAATTTCCAGGTTGGTAAAGCATAAAGATATGAACTATTGTGAATTGTTACATTACAATTATGTGCATCTCAAATAGTGAAATATCAGTGATATGTCCAATCGTCGTCGACTGCAACTTGTATCCGAGAATACATTTTTTTCCTGAAGCAGGAAAAATGTCACTGGTGTGAATTTTTTAAAGGTGGATCCCAGTTTGCAATGAAGTGACCCACACACACTATTAACTTGGAGCCATCTCCTGTGGCACATATGAAATGAGACATGCAGGATTAAACACTGGGACTGCAATGGATTTTATTTATTTATTATTTACTCAAATGTATATACCGTCCTCCGTATCAGGGCAACTCAGGGCAGTTTAACATATCATATAAAAACATCAACAACAAATCTGAATCAACAAATTTAAAAAGATTTAACATAGACATATTAATAACAGATTAAAAGTTAAAACTCACGCTTGAGAATTAAAAAGAAGTTAAAGGAAAGAGAGAGCTCACACCATCATGTACAAGGTGCGCCTTCATCTTCACCAATAACTAGCAGAATAATTTGTATGAAGCCAATAGCTTTGAAGCCTGCATGGAGTTTTGTGTAGGACTTCTACAAGGCTGCCTTCCAGAATTTAGGGGAACCAGAAACACCTGAAAATAATTTTCTACTGGGCAGTCTGCTGCACTGGCACTGCTTCCACTCCTTTGGCTGATCTGCTGTTCAAATGGCCAACAAAAACAGCAGCAGATGACTGTGAGCTGTCCACCATTTTAATTAGTATTGTTCTGGATATTATAGGTAATTATGGAAGGAATTTTACAGAGTGGAAAGCTGACCTTGCTCTTTTATAAGAAACCAAGCATTATATCTATAAAATTGAGAATTCTTGTTTAGAAAGGTCACTTTATAGAAAGGAAAAGAAGAAACTATAGTTGTGAAATTATTACATATTTTTCCAGTTGTATGCTACATGTTTACACTCAGACCATCTTCAGAGGTCCTAGTCTACGAAACAAAACAAGGCAGATATTGCTGCACAACAATCATTTTGCGACTGGGAATAACATATGTGATTTACATGATACCTAGTGTGCTGATTCCAAATCTGAACTCAGAATTTGCTTATCATGCACAGATTTTAAGGTGTGCTATAGCTGTTCAAATGGTTGGTAATTGGGTAATGTATTTTTACATGGGAACATTATAACAGTTGCAACTACCACTATGTCTGCTGCCGCCTCAACTGAATCACGTCTCCTGGTGGCATGCATGTTCCAGGAGCAGCGGGGCATGTCTGGGCAAGTCAGTGAGCTGAAGTCAGAAACAGGTATATAAGGCAAGATGGACCAAGGACTTGTTTCTAGCATGAAATCATCTTATTGGATGGTGCAGCATAATGAGTCTGTTTTGAGCTAAAGATGAGTAGGTGCTGCTGTGTTAATAAACCGGACAATTTTTGCTACATTTGCTGCCTTAAGATCTTGATGTCCCAGGCAGAATCAGACTTCAGATTTCGATTCAGCACACTTGATTTAGTATAGGACACATGGATTAGACTAGTAGCAGATAACATTTTTTTTTTTGTGATGCAGGGACTGCAGTGGCTCAAGTCACTAAGACGCTGACTGGGAGGCGGAAGGTCAGCAATTTGATTCCCGAGTACTGCCGGATGGAATGAACTCCCGTCTCTGTCCCAGGTCCTGCCAACCTAACAGTTCGAAAGCAAGAAATTGCAAGTAGATAAATAGGGACCACTTCGGTGGGAAGGTAACAGCGTTCCATGCACTCCGGTGTCCAGTCATGCCTGCCACATGACCATGGAAATGTCTGCAGAAGCAGACATCGCTGGCTCTTCAGCTTAGAAACAGAGATGAGCACTGACCCCTAGAGTCGGATACGACTGGCTTTCGAGCAAGGGAAACCTTTACCTTTACCTTAGTGTAATCACTAGGTTTTTTGACTATGGCATCCCAGCTATAGAACATTACTCCTTTCAAAAGGAACACCTGGTACCATCTATGCAATCTTTGGAGAATCAAGTGCAAACTTTTCTGTTCCTTCAGTACTTTTAAATAAGTGGTCTCACAGGTTTAAAACCTCAGCTTCAATTCAGAGGTTGCTGTAGAGTTTTCTGTTGTATTTATACAGATTTATATTTCACTTTATTTTTATATCATTTTATGCTTGTTTATTGTAAATCACAAAGAGAAGTTGTACTAGTATATCATACAAATGCTATTAATCGATAAATAATACATTCCACAGCACAGATGGATTAGGCAGTCATTTTTTGGTTCATATAGCTTTAGAATGTATTTGTTTATATGTCTGTTCATCTCATTTCCATATTAATCTGTTTTGTTTTAGTTTTTTTAACATAGCATATGAAAATAAGGTGTTCAAGTATGTCTTTGAACACATATTTTAAACACATTTTAAATGTATTTTCTCTTAAAATATAGGTTTCCAATACATATTTTAAACATATTTTCTCTACCATATGTTTCCAAATAGACTTTGAATATATGAATGACAACTTTTGAAGAGCAATTTCTAATGGCTAGGTTCAACTAGTACACTGTTCAAAGAAGTATGCTTCAGAAACATGTTTCCAAGACTGACTGTCTTAATCATCCTTATTGTACAGTAAGATAATGCTTATATCGAAATATATTTTGTGATTTTTCTGCCTTAAATTATAATTATTGCAAAAGCAAAGAAAAATGGAAAGGAAAAAAGTAAGGGAAGCAGAAAAACAAAACAAAACAAAACACAAGAGTGTCTATACATAGGCTTCCATGAAGGGTTTTGAAATATCAGAAAACATATCAATAGTTGTCACCTGTATGCCATATGTTGATATGTTGATAGTATTGTAAATTCTTCTGTCCACTGGATTACTTGTGATGGCACCTATCTTTCCAATGTTGCAAAGTCAGTCTTTTTTCAATTGGAGTCTATCAGATAGACTCCATCTACATTGGCCAGTAGTTAATCTCCAGGAGGGAGATATATAGTTTAAAAGTACATATGCATCAACAAAGCTCAGAAACTGGCCCAATACAAAATTATTATGAGTAACAAAGCCTCTCCAAAATGTGCTTATAACTGGAGATGACCATAGCTCTAAGGAATGCATCAACAGAATCACAACAGCAGCATTTAGATAATTTGTTTAGATCCTTCCTAAAAAGATGTGTGGTGTCCAATATATTCTAAACATGATCTTTTGTTGGATGAGTCATAATAACTATAGATATCTCAGATACACTGGTGAGTGCTGCCTTCAATTGATTAGGTAAGATGACACGATCCATTTCCCTTTTCCATTCTTCCCTGAGACCTTGTGTATCATATTTAACTGACAGTAAATGGTTATAAAGAAATAACGTAAGTTCCTTTTCTTGGACTGATGTAATAAATATTTCAAAAAGTGCAAGAGACTTTGAAGCACTTGCTGCTGCTGAGGCATATTTAGATATCAATAAATGCTTCAGTTCCCCCAAGGATTTTTGCCTTGCTGTGGAAAGGTGGCTTGTGTGGTCTGATGGGCCCCATTTTTTAGATCCAGATTCCCCCATCAAGAAAATTTTGCATGTGAAAATGGATCAAACTGGAATTGTCATGGCAATATGTATCATCATTCTCCTACTGAAGAGATTGCTGGAGGAATGGAGTCTCTTTTAGAGTTTTTAGATCTCCAAACTATAGCGGTGGTATATATAGCGACGGTATATATGGCAAGCTTCCAAAGGATGGTGGCTGAGGCAAGTCCCTGAAAGTCCCTGAATTGTTCCTATCTATTTGGCCTGTTCAGCTCCACAAGCTCAAGATGTCCTGACTTTATCTATTTGGCCTGTTTAGCTATCCACAAGCTCAAAGTGTGCATTGCATATGCTTCCGCTTATGTATCTCTCATGTATCTGGGCTTAAGCACCAATCATTGATTTTTATATATAGCATGTACAAGCTGTGTGACTGCATGTAGTCACACGTAGGCTTAGTAATTAAGGAATAAAAAGATTCGAGGAGGTCCATTCCAGGGTTGTCTCCTCCCATGCCTTAATCCAGTGTGTGTCATCACTACACCAAACCATCTATTTTGAGAAAGATTCCGGATAGGTGTTTTCCAAAAGAGCACAGGATGGGCACTTTGATTGTTGAGCATAATTCCAATAGTAGTATAGCTTTGCAAATATGCCTTATGACGTCAACTAAGATCAGAAAAGCCAAATAAATGCAAGCAACATTCTCTTCATAGATAATTGAGATGGTGCAAAACCCCATATATATTTAAGAAACAGAATATTAATTTTATGGAAGTACTTGCTTGGTATATGAAAGGATATTGTTCATAGACTATATATATAACTTGAGGTGTACCATTCATTTTGAGTGCATTTTTCTTGCCCCAAAGGGATAAATTTGAAGATATCTTGCCTTGATATTACACAAAAATATCTTATTTGATATACTGGATTTGAGTTGAGTTGCTTATATTAAGCATAGAAACAGCCACTGTCTGACCTTTCTCGTAAGCCTATGGACAGTGATGGGTTGTAACAGGTTCTCACCAGTTCGCCAGAACCAGTAGTAACTTTTCCCAGTGTCCTGGAGAACCGGTAGCAGCTTTTGTGGGGAACCACCTTTGGGGCTTACCTTTTCACTGGTTCCCCCGCTGCGCATGCACGCCAAGCACTTGGTGTGCATGCACGCCTACAGTGCTTGGCGCGTATGCATGGCCTCCTTGCTGTCCTCCCAAGTGGGGAGGAGGAAGAGAAGCTGCTAGCCTGAAACTATAGCCTGCTCCCCAGGGTTAGTGACTCACCTTTGGATGTGGTGTGTCTGTGTGTATTTTAATGTGTATTTAATACCTTTACCTATATTGATGTACTACCACAGTTCCTAAAAAGGCTTGGCACCTGGCAGGCCTGGTGGCCTGGCTTGGGGTTTTTAAGCAAAGTCTTGGAGTTACCTCATCAATAAGCTACACCTGTGCTGTTCCAATTGCTGTTCCAATTGGAGAACCCTTAAGGTGCTACAGCTATTTTACATTTACATTAAGGCATATTATCCTAAAGAACCGGTATGATGACCATATCCATCTTGCAACATGGTGTCAGAATGCGGCCGTCTCACTCAAAGGCCCCTCCCTTCCAGTTCCAGAGACCCAGTCTCTTTACGGGAACTGTAGCCCTTGCCAGCTCTATGGGACAGCCGGTCTGCATTAACAGAACTCTTACTATGCTCAGGCAATGAAGCAAACAAGGGAGGTTTGGTAGCTAGGCCTTGTGTGTGTGGTGTTAGCTTCTGTTAAGGAAAGAGACAATCTTCAAGCAAAAACAGTGGCTTTATTGTAGTAGGTTTCTTAAAGGATAATCCAGAAAAGCGTAAATAATTTATGTAACAATAGTCAGTCCAAAAACAGTCCAATCACTCTTGGTAATCATTTTGAAGAAGCAAAAAGGCATAGTCCCACAGGCAAAGATGTTAACCCATAGACATCCAAAAGTGAACTCACTCTGCTCTCCCCAAGATGGGGATTCTGCAGTCAGGTGGGGTACCTTCTAACCAATCAGGGTACACTCCTATTGAAACAGAAAGTTTCTCAAAACATGGGAACATGTAGAGACAGTGTCTCTGTGGTAGCCACAATAAGGCAAACTACAGATAAGGGATAGGAACACTGAATTGAAAACAAGCCGTCTCATGACACGTAGTCTTGTGAGACAGAGAAGGGAAATGATTTTTGAGGCCTAGTGGAACTAGGTCCCCTCCAGGCTTTGGGAATGTGAGAAAAGAGATGTCGTCTCATGACACATGGTGCTGCCTAGGCACTTATACTAACAGGTAAGTGACGGGTTTGTGTTTGGGGTGGGTGGGTGGGTTGATTTATGTTTGGGGTGGGTGGTTGTATTTTAATGTATTATTTATTTATTTATTTAATTTATTTAATTTATTTACGGGTTTGTGTTGTGGGTGGGTGGGTTGAGGGGTGTGTGTGTGTGTGCTTATTTTAATTTTTTAAATTTTTAAATTTTTTTCTTTGGCCCCGCCCATGACATCATGACATCATGGTGTTAGCTCTGCCCACACTGTGATGACATCATGGTGGGGTAGTAAAATTTTTGACATCCCACCACTGCCTATGGAAGGTTGCCACAAATGAGTGTCAGGCTTCATGGATGAAATTTGCTTGTGTATCGCCCTCCAAAACTGGCTTTATGAATAGAAGCCTATTAAGAAAAAAAAAGTATCAGGGGACAATCACCTAGCAATTTTTCTCCTCTAGCAGGCCCTTATTAATGCAGCCAGTGTAAGACAGGGCAGGCAAAGGGGAATCTGCCAGACAAGGGGGAACACTTAAGGTGTTTGACTTTCCACTCCATTGTTACCTCAACAAGATCCTGGGTTTTGTTAATGCCTTGCAATATATATTGAAATATATATACTTGTAAGTTTGTGTAATACAGTAAAAGAAAAAAGCAAGAGTATTAAAGCTAACAGGTCAGAAAAGGATGAAGAGCACACTTACCACCGATTTCAGCCATTTTGCTGTTTTCAGATCAATATCAGCATGAATTTGGTTGAACATTAATTCACAGCCATTTGGAGTGAATGCCACATGCCAAAAATACATTGTTTGAAAGAAACAAGTTATAATAAGCAATCCCATACACACCTACATTTGGAAGCAAGATTCTTGATGGGAATTAGCTGGACTAGGTATAAACTAGAGAGAATAAAATCACATCCTACAGTGAAATGATGGACAGCATGAACCACATAATGGAAATATCACATCCAGCATGTTCTGCGGAATAATCTGTATCCATACATGTAAATCAAATGAATAACCATTAAATGCACATGTTCTTTGTTTCAAAATCCCTACACTAATCACTGAATTAAAGAAATGATTGCTTTATGCAGCTGCATTTATTGTTAAATTCAAAAGCAGTAAATTAAATCTACTAAATAACATGACACGAGAAACGTTCTGCATTAGTTTTAAAAGAAAAGTTTTAATTCATGACATCAATGTTAATTTACTTTAATTTATTACATCAAACGCAGTGAAATTATCATGTTTATCTTTCCTACATTCCAATATTCTAGAGACAAGTTCAATTGTTTCGAGGTTACCTACACAGTAAGAATATGAATTGACATAAAATGTTGGGTGAGTATAATAGTTAGGATGGATGGATGCTAGACAGTTCCACCTATTGTTACCTTATTAAAAACAGGCAGGAGAGATCTTTCTAACAATGTGAAATGAAAAGAACAGTAATTGATTAATCTTCTCCCGATTTTTTTACTTTTTTCTTTGACATGGTGTTTTAATTTTCCTTAAATACTGTCTAGCTCAAAGTACATTACACATTCCTAATAATATAAATATATAAAAAAATAACAATTACTTAGTACAGCTGAATATATTAAAATTTCTATTCATTTTCTTCATTAACATGTTTTCTTCCCTTCTTATGCACACCTTCATTCTCAGATCAAATCACAGATTCATGGAAATACAGACAAGTGATACCTACTTTCAACTACCCCACACCACCACCCAAAAACCAGCAAAACTTCTCTGACTGTATCTTTATAAAGGATTCTCAGTGTCTCCTCCTACCCAGACCTAGAACAACCTGAAACCATGGTGAGGATTGCTGTCAAATTTCACTCATCTGTCAAAGTAGTAGATTATTTCTTGAGAGGCTGAAATTGGCTGCCTAGGATCAGAACGCCATCAATCTTACTCATGTAGGGTGCAGGCTGGTTGCCTGAGAAAGTCTCACAAGAGGAAAAGCTCTCTGTTCCTAAACAGGTGACGAGGCAGGTGTAAAACCTTCACTCTGTATCATAGCCCTCTGTGAAAGATAGGTCATATTTCCCATTTCTCCAGAATTCTGTATGCACCCTGTGTGTATCATACTCTTCTAGCCTCATAAAGGTGGTGATTTTTCAAGCTTAGGCAAATGCTGAAAACTACCAGAATGTCTATCTCTCATTTTTCTCTCTCATCATGTCACTTTTTTCACCTGATTGTGTAAAAATGAAATTACATTTTCCTTTTGACTGTTTATTTATATAGTGGATTGTTTATCAATTGTGCCGTCATGGATGTCATTTCAATTATACCAATTGTAGCACCCTTCTACTTCTATATGCATTTGATAATGATGACTCCCAAGAAAGACTAGCTACTCTCTTTCCTAACAATTAAAATAACTGTCATTGAAGCAATAAGACATACACAGTTGATCAAAATTTTGAGATTAGATGCAAAATATGGAAGAAAGAGTGCAGGCCATTGGGTCTTACCTTCCATCAGCATTATGGACCACAAACACAATTTGCAACTACTGTATAAACATATCTGAGTTTTTTATGTGGCAGAAGTTCTCAATCAACTTTAAGGTACTGCTTGGCAGTCTACTGAATAGCTAAAATAAAATAATAACATGTAGCGGTTGAGATCCTATTGCTTGGTGTAGACAGTCATAAGCAGAGTAGGCCCGTTAAATCAACTGAACACATGGAAGAGCTGCCTTACCAAATCCCCATATATTCTGTGGGCCTACTCTACTGCAATTTACTATGCAAAACAATGGAATGTCACCTTTCACATCTATATCAGATTCAAAAAACTTACAAATGAATCCTCCACATACTAGAGTCATAATGTCATTCTTAACATCTACTATAGATGTAATTTTCAAATTTGGGCCCCCACAATTCCCAGCTTGTTTGGTCAATGGTAATGGATTCTGGAAAATCTAGTCCAATAAACAGCTGAATTTCCATGTTTGGGAACCACTTTGGTTTATAGTGTCCCATTATTTCACACATTCATATCACTTGCTTATAGCTAACAAAGTAAGAATTCACAATTATTACCTTTCACGTGTAAAGCTCCCAAGAAAAGAAAAAGCCCAACTTAAAAATCCTGTCCAGTACAATAATTGTATCTCATTTGTAAACACACTAAATACCTATGGCTCACTTCTCAGCTAGTAAACCTATGTCACAAGTTCCAAATGCATAATCAGTCATGAGATATTACAGTGTTGATCTCCACTTGCAGAACAATGATGTAATAAAATTCCTTGGACTTGATCTTATTTTGATCAATTTCTATTATTAACACAAAAACACAACCATTCTGTATCTTTGAAAATGCTGCACACCCTTTACTGAAGATATTATTCATCATATCATATCACTTCTTGCAAAGACCACAAATGGCACTTTTTTGAGAAATGTAGGCCAAATCTTACCATTATTTATAGCAGTGCATGCGCTATGGAAAGAATAAAGAATTTCATATAAATTGAAAAGCTGCACCACAAGACATACTGCAGTTTACCTAGGAGAAAGCCCAGAGAGCAGAGTGGGTCTTTCTTGGGAGTAAATATGCATAATATTGTACTTTAACTTCATTAAAACCCTCTCCCATATTCTAGAACAGATTATGCACACT
The DNA here is from genome assembly GCA_030440675.1 of Furcifer pardalis. Lineage (NCBI taxonomy): Eukaryota > Metazoa > Chordata > Lepidosauria > Squamata > Chamaeleonidae > Furcifer > Furcifer pardalis. The sequence continues at coordinate 142,871,668 of CP126893.1, forward strand.
TTAGAGTTTAGACACACAACTTAAAGAAAGTATGACTAAGTTTTCTTTTCTGCCAGTCTCTCTATTTACACAAATTCCCCTTAGTCTGAACATAATACATAATGCAAGCACTGCACTCTTCTTTATGCAAGCATCAGCCTTTTGTACAACACATCAAAGCGGTCTGATATATACAATCCTATGACATCCCTTGCTACACACACACACACACACACACACACACACACACACACACACACACACACACACACACACACACACACACACACACACACACCTATGTGCTAAATGGATATCCATTTGAGTAATTGAGTAATTGTCAAGCCGGGGGAAGGGGGAGCCTGCTGAAATAGGTAGTGTTAAAATAATGCAATGATTACAGAAGTCATACAGGCAAGCAATTCATAACATTTCAGGTGCAGAGCATACTCTTATATGTACCCATGCATCTTTGTTCTCTTACGACATGATGAACGGCCGATTGTAATAGCAACTATCCACCATGGGACTACTCCTACCTGGTCTGAGCAGATGATGCTGCTGAAAAGTATGGTGAAGGGACCCCTGACACAGCAGCATGGCGCAGGCACTTATCCATAAATACAGGACCCAGGACATTGCAGAGACCATGACCATTCTCTAAAAGGAAACATTAGACCAGAATTATCACCCACACAGCAAGGAAATCTACATTCTGCTTCCCATTCTGTGCTATGTGGCTCATGACCAAAGTCAGAAAGGGAAAAAATTGTACTGTTTTCCTCCCTTCTTCCAGACTGCATTTTCCCCTGTAACAAACAGCTTGTCCAAAAGAGCCTCGGAAAGATGCTTGCAGCTAGATTAACTTTTAATAATTCAGAGGCATAAATGAAACTGTTGCTAAAAGAAGCCTACCAGACGCCAAGATGCATTGGATGTAGTAGGGCTGAGTCTACAAGAACTCATGTCACAACAAATGAGTTACTGTTGGAGATTCTGCAGGATATGCTTAAGATAAAAAACAAGAAATCTTATGTCCTTTTTTACTCTCTCAAGAGATATAAAGGCTATTGCAGTTAACTCTGATTTTAATAAAAACCAGGTCCTGATTTGTTTCTGATTGGATGAAACAGCCAATTTAAAGCATAAACCTTAAGATTTAAATCACCACTACATGAAGCACAATGGTTGCATCTCAGGGATCATATGTTAGCACTTTCTGTTGACCAGGAAAATAGAGCATTACCATGGTAAAGCATATTTTGCATGTGCCTGCCACATTTTATAATCTTAAGAAATACAAACACTCATGCCCTAATAAGGATGATCAATCTCCAAACTTTATAAAGTGCACTGTAAATTGTAACTTGACATACTGTGCCAAGATGGCTTTTGAATACATTCTTTCTTCACAGTCCAGCAAGTCAAATAACTCTCCAATAAGGACTGCATTGTTTTTAACTTCTAAGTCCATTAATTTTTAATTATAATCTCTGCTAAGCAGAGGAATGGTTTTTTAGAAGAATCATGGTCTTCTAGTCCCCCCCCCCCCCATTTCCCCTCCCTTTTTCTTCAGTCTAGGCTCAGCTAAAGATTTTTGGTAAAATCATCATGAATTTCAGAGGAAGCAGAGAAAGGAAGGGAAACTGTCCATTTCAAAAATCAATCTGGGTTTTTAGAAAATCTGAAGAAATTCTTAAAGGAATAAATCTCTTTATGCCTGTGGTGGAATTGTGTGTGTGTGTGTGTGTGTGTGTGTGTGTGTGTGTGTTATAATTGGCCATATTGTCTTTCTTTCCCAGTGTGTTATCAATAAACCTTATTAGTGTAACAGCCTCTCATCAAAGTCATTGAAGATTGCTAGTTTTCCAAGGCTTAGGTATGGACCATCTCATTCTTTTAAGAACATCTTCTGCTGCAATTTCATACTGCCAAATTAAATCAAACTTCAGGCACTCTCCTTTGTCAACCAATGACAAAGTGGTGTTTTCTATCTAATAATCCAATCAGCTGAACATCATTCTCCACCCCTACCCCATACTTCCCTCAGAGGAAGGGAAAATACTTTCAGGCTAAAATCAACCTCTTTTTATCTCTCCAATTGAACAATTGACTCTTTCTGTGAGCAGGCTGGGCTTCTATTACAAAAAGAGAGCCACAAAAGACCTATTGTCAGGAATTGCTGAAAGTGCAAACCTCCCCAGATGAGCAGTGTTTGGGCATCAAGTGCAGCCAAGGAAGCCGGTTGGCTTTTTGTAACCCCAACAGCCACAACTTTTTGTTGCTAAGTTCACCTGTGACAAAGCTGAATGGCTTAAACACAACTCATCACCATCAGTAAATGACAGAATAACAGCACATCATTTTCACCAGGGAGATGCTATTTCTTTCTCCACTTTGGGTCTCTGAGGTGCTTCTCCTCAAATATAAAATCCTTGTTCTTCCTTCCTATTTACTTCAATTTGTAGCATCCCTCCTTCCCTTCTCCGTCTCACACATGCACACTTTTCGGTCCCCCTTGGCCCTTGCCTCGTCCCCCAAAATGCCACCCAGGAAACCTTTCTTTCAACCCACTAGCCTTGTGCCAGGAACACTGAAATCCTAAACTTCCTCGCCTTCTCTTGACCTTCTGAGACAACCAGCAAACAAATTAAGAGGGGGGAAAGCAGATGCCAACTAGCCCGTGATTTTCCCTCAGGTGATTTTGCCTGCCCTGAAAAACTACCACACCAGGCAGTGAGGCAAAAGCCCAATATAAAAATCAGAATTAGAAGAAGAAAAAACTTCTGGTGCTGTTATTTTCCCACCTGTCTTGTCTTAACTCTTCTCAATTTTAAATCCCCACCCCACCCCAACCCCAACCCCCCCCACACACACACACAGAGTTTGGTCTCCTAACAGCCATTTCCAAACAATTTTATATTTTGATAAACTTTCTTCTGCCCCTTCCCCTAAAGCAGTAATGGCAAACCTTGGCACTCCAGCTGTTCTTGGACTTCAGTTTCCCAGAAGCCCAAGTCAGCACTCCTTCTGATCAGGGCTTCTGGGAAGTGAAGTCCAAGAACAGCTGGAGTGCCAAGGTTCACCATCACAGGATGCTTTGTTCAGGTTTACCCTGCAGGTCATCTTCACCCTCTCACAGAGCCCTTTGCCTGGCCAAATGGACCAAACCTCAGGGTCTATTTTGGGTTCTTGATTCCCATTCCGTTATAGGAGAGGAAGACTTTATAGGAGAGGAACCAAGCTTCCTTACCTGAGTATTCCAACCCCAAAGAAAACGCTCGATGAGCGTTCATTGGAGAGAGAGAGAAAATAATAATAATAATACTATTAACACTTTTTAAAATCCATTTGCGCCCCGATGGGAGGTTGGAGTTGAGAGACAGAGTTGGGGAGAAGAAAAACGGACGCTCCCCCTCCCCAAAAAATCCTTCTTGATCCGGATTTCTGCTGTTAATGAAGAACAAAGCTTGTCGGATGGGCGTTTGTGTCCTTTCTCAATCTCTCTCTCTCTCTCTCGCTGTTTTCGTGGCCACGGTTGGTAATCCTATTTTTTTTCCTAGAGTCCAAGAAGAATTGATCTCCGGTCTCCGATCCGCACAGGCTTGTTGTCAGAGAAGTAGCCAAGGTTTGAGGGGTGGAAGCCCTGTCATTTTCCACCTTTAAATCATCTCCGGGCTTCGGCTGGGACAAGACCTTTGAAGTGATCTTGAGATAATTTGCAGCTTCCAGGGCACTTAAAGAGGAGGATCGGTGGGTGTTTAATGACAGATCAACCTCCCTCCACCCGCTCCTTTCTCCCCCCCCCCCTCCTTCCAACGCACTCCGAGCGGAGTAAAAAGCAGATGTACGTCGGAAAGCACAGATCGCCGATACAGTACTGTTAAGTACCGATAGTCTATTTCAATATATCCCTGGCTCGGGGAAAGTATCACATGTCTTAAAGTGGTATTAACCCTCTTGTTGCAATCGGCCCCACGCGATCCCCTCGCCTACTGGTGGTTTCCTCCCCATGCATTAAAGGAGGATGCTTTTAAACACCAGGAAGGACTGAGCGTTTAGGCAACGGAGGCATCAGTACAAGTCCATCGGAGCCATTCGCCCTCTTTCCCTCTCTCAGTTTCCTCCTCTCTTCCTCCTCCCTTTAGCATCCAACAGAAAGGAGGGAGGATGAGCATTCTTCAATTCGCTGGAGAAACAACGACAACACAAGGCAAAATACAACTTTTTTTAATTGAAAAGCCAAAGCACAACATTAGTCATCAGAGAAAGGCAGCCTCCATGTAGGGATGCTGAGCCCACACCAATGTTACAATGAATGTCTGGTTTTTTTTCTGAATGGTGACATTCTTGAAGTGGCCGTCTTATGGGATTTGCCAAGACAGTAACCCTCTGATGGGATTTGTCAGGAGCCCCTTTGCTGATGTAATGGACAGCCTGGTGGCTTCTTAAAGACTCAGGAATGTGACATAACTCCTTGATGTGGACTAAAGTCTGATTATTGAATGGTATGTGCTGCATAGCAGTCTAACCCAGGAAAGAAGTGCCTTTGGTCATTTGCAGACTCCATACATTGGTCTAGAGCAGTGGTGGCTAACCATGGCACTCCGGCTGTTCTGGGACTTCAATTCCCAGAAGCCCTGATCAGCAGGACTGCTGACCTGGGCTTCTGGGAATTGCAGTCCAAGAATACCTAGAGTGTGAAGGTTGGCCATCACTGGTATAGAGTCTCTGGTTTTTAAATTTTTGTTCTATTCTGATAGCCTATCACAGTCACTCTCTCTCTAGAGACACTGGCAATTAGCTAATATGTCACCTATGAAATATGAAAAACACTAACATTCTTATGTAAATGTTGACAATTCCAGAGTTTTCACCTCCATATGAAGGTGCAGTAAACATACCATGTTGTTTTGTGTTGCCAAGTTGACTCTGATAGCCCTGTGAAATATTTTGTCATTAACAGCCCTGCTCACCACTTCAAAATTCAAGACCAAGTCAATCTATTTCTTCTCTTGTCTTGTCCTAATATGGGTACATTATGAGCAAGGCTCTCTGGTAAATACAACAAGCTGGGAAAGATGGAAGGTAACAGGAAAAGAGGAAGGCCAAATGTGAAATGGATTGATTCCCTAAAGAAAAGGAAGAGTTGGAGTTGAAAGAGGCTGTGGAGTATAAAATATTTTGGAGTTCCCTCATTCATAGGATTGACATAAGTTGGAGATGCCTAGATGGTACATAACAACAAGCAACGTCTTCTCCTTCTGCTGCCATCATCTTTTCTCAGCATTGTCTTTTCCAATGAGTTTCATCTTCTTGTGATGTGCCTGAAGTTCAATGTTGTTTTTGTTATGTGCCATCAAGTGAGAACCAACTTATAGCAAACCTAACAGGATTTTCAAGATAAGTATTTACTGAGTGGCTTTATTAATTCGACACCTCCAGTGTGTATCCATGGCTGAGCAGGATTTGAATGAAGATCCTCAGAAGACTAGTCCATTTTTTGATCCACTATTTCACTCTGGGCTTTTTCTCCAAACATGATAGCCTTCATTTAATTAATTTTAGTTCTAGAGAGAGTTCGGACTTGACTTGATTAGCACCCATATGATTGGCATAAGAAAAATATACAAAAAATAATTTGGGGCATTTGCTGGCTTATGAAATATCAAATATATAATATAAAACATTGAATTCCTCAGATGATTATTATCTGCTTTTTTAAAAAATGCCAATAATATGCTTGCTATCTAAACAAAGTGAAGTGAAAAATCTGGAATTGTCAAGATGGTGGCATTCACATGGAATGCTGCCAATCTCATCAATCCTATTTATAGCTAAAACAGATATATATTTCACAGACTAACAGGCATATACCTGTGAATGTACACATATTTGTTATTTTCTATAGTCACAAAAGTCTAAATTTACTAACATGCATTTACTAATACTGTATTTATCTAAAATGTCAACCAAAAGTTGACTTGGGGCATACCCAGACAGGGGAATTTGGAGTGGTCTGGTTCACACTTAAAAGGGTCATATCTTTAGCATGATGAACTGTCATGATTTAGAAGTTAAAACACTGGACTTGACAACTGGAAAGTTGACAGTCAGCAGTTTGAGACCTGAGTGCTACACAATGGAGTGAGCTCCCATCTCTGTCCCAGCTCCTGTCAACCTAGCTGTTTGAAACAAGAAATTGCAAGTAGATAAATAGGTACTGCTTCTGTAGGAAAGGTAATAGTGCTCTGTGGGCTCTGGTGTCTAGTCATGCCTGCCACACAACCATGGAAACATCTCCAGACACAGACAGTGCCTGTTCTTTGGCTGTAAACAGAGATGAGCACCATACTCTAGAGTAGGATATGACTGGCTTTTGAGATATGACTGGCTTTAGTTATTTTATCTCTTGCCTGAGTAGTCTTTCCACTCACACTGATTTGTATCCTTTGAGATGGGTCAGACAAGTCTTTAGATCTCTCCAAATTATCACCCTTTTGGCTAATGACAGTCGTCTTCCTACCTCCTTCCTCACCTTTCCCTGTGGCCATCATTCAGCAGGCTGTGGCAATTTTCCATTTCTATGTAAAATAACAACTGACATAGTGAAAAAAGCAGTGCATCTACCTTGCATTGTGCAAACAATGCCATCAATGCATCTCATTTATCTAGGATAGTGCTGAATTGTTAGAAATACATATTTTAAAAAATTAAAATGGCACAGTAGGCGAACTGTCATCTCTCTCTTTCAACCCAGGTCAGCACAAAGTCCAATTAAAAACTGTGAATCTTCATGCATTTTGCATAATCATGGTTCAATTTTTTTATTTCCTGTACCTTTAGAGTGTGAGGTGATTCTCCATGCTATTTTCTCTTAAGGAGTTTTGTAAATGGTAGTGATCTTAAGCATTCATGTTTCAGCCTTAATGAGTTATATTGCCTGGAATGTGTTTTCTATGTGTTAGTAATTGAGATGCTTGACATGGACACATCAGAAAGCTTTTTTGAGCTAGGGAAGAACATCCCTTGCTTAAGAATCAACTATAAATCTTCTTGCATCATCATGTGATCAGCACAGACACCATTGTCTTTCACACTCAATCATGGAGTTCAGGTTAACTTATCTTTGAAAGAGGAAATGTTTTTAGTTGCTGAGGGAGTGGGGAATTCCCATCTTTCCCTTATCTGTTTCAGTGACACAGGTAAAGGTAAAGGTTTCCCTTGCTTGAAAGCCAGTCGTATCTGACTCTAGGGTCAGTGCTCATCTCTGTTTCAAAGCCGAAGAGCCAGCGCTATCTGCTTCTGCAGACATTCCCATGGTCATGTGGCAGGCATGACTAGACACTAGAGTGAATGGAACGCTGTTACTTTCACACCGAAGTGGTCCCTATTTATCTACTTGCAATTTCTTGCTTTCAAACTGCTAGGTTGGTAGGACAAAACATACTGAATATATCACAGGGTTGTCTCCTCGGGTAACACTGGCCAGAGCTCTATTTTGTTACTAATGAACCATCCGCCACAGGCTACAGAACGGGATAATTAGGAGTAGTCAGAATTGCCCCAGAAAAACTGTAGCTCTAGTGCTGTGCCAGAAAGGTAGAGGGTAGCTGTAAAAGGAGGAAAGATGGATTACTCTTAACCAAACCACACCAAAAGTAATCCAAATGACAATCTATCTGTCCATCTGGACAGGCCCTCAGATGATCATAAGATTCAAATGTTTAATTTGAAAGAAAAACACTGGGTTTTGATAGGTAAGAAAACAAAGATAATTTGAAAAGTGGAGAAAGTATTGAGAGTATGAGAAAGGTTCCACAATTCTAGCTCTAGTTCCTGTTTGAATTCAAAAGGTTAGAAAAGTTCTCTCAACATCCTACTGTACTGTAGGATTTGACATGAAGAGCAACTTATGGCAGTCATTTATTTGATGCCAACAATTTAAGTCATCATTTATAGGAATGCACTATTGTCCCTTCTCCCTCTTCTCATATATTATCCTAACAATAATGATGTTAAAGCTGTAATTATGGGCACCCTATCTTCGGAGTTAGTCCAACTGATCTCACCAGGACAAGACTGTGAGTCCTTTTGGAAAGAGAGGACAAATCTATAAATGAAATATATAGAGAATAGTTAATTGAAGGCATATAATATCTCATCCCTTTTTGTTATTGTTGTTATTTTCTAAGTTTTTGTACGCTTGTTTTTATATTTTGTATTTTATGTACTGTAGTTGTTTTCTTTGTTATATAATATTAGTAAAGAAATAAAAATAAAAGGAATCTTTCCAGAAAAACATGCAAAAAATCAGCAACACTAATAAATTGTTAGGTATGTTTTCTTGGATGTTAGTTCCTTGAATTAAATGTCATTCCCCCACCAAGTATACATGTTTAGGAGCAGCACATACTGTTTCCTATAAGTACAATATCTCGGTATAAAGGCATTTCACGATGGATGGTATTGGAGGGTTACAAAACAAAATACAAATTTACTATAACACACAAGCTGCTGAAAATTATAATGTCCTCCACTGTATTCTTGTACTGAATCAGCAAGATTACTGTAGAGAACTTGGCTCATGAATATAGCAGGTTTTAACTATCTGCCTGCTATGTTGAAGACAAAGAAGGATATAAATTGCACAGCAGCTTTAAGATTGCCCCAACCTTCTTTGGTATGATCTAGAGATGACTATTAGCATAGAAAAATCATAAAAATGCTGTTGTACAGTCTCTGGAATGACTCCTTTGGCACTATTTTATTTTATTTTAATATGTATTGATGAAGGAGATGGGCTGAGACTGGTTGTCTGCCCCCTCATACTGATTTAGATCTTGATGCAGCAAAATTCAGTTTAAAAAAAACCAGGATCCACTGAATCCAATCCAGTAGCTGCTATTATGAGAATGTTAAAGGTCCCAAGCTTCTTCAGAGCTGCTCCATTCATTTCAACATAAGGATGGGGTACACAGAAAGAGCCTCCTCGAAGACTGTGGTATTTTTTTTAACCACAATTGGACATATCCTGGTAACAGTAACCTTGTGTTGCCAGCCAATCTTTCTAACACTAGTTCAGGCCAAGGGAACTGCAGAATGAACCCACAAAAAGTGGCTTCATTTTGGCAGTTTCATGTCTGACCTAGGCATGGAAGAAGAACACAAGGATTCATCCAATGCATAGGACTCTGTCTTGTACAGAATCAGTTCTTTTGTCCAACTAGCTCAGTATTGTTGACACAAATTGACAGCATTTCTCTGGGGTTTCAAGCAAGATCTTTCCTAACTGTGTTTGGAGATGCCAAAGATTGAACCTGGAGTTTCTTTTGTATGCAAAGCATGTGCTTCACCTACAGCCATGACCCCACTTTTACTTTACCTACCTAATGGCACCTGGGTTTCCAGCATTGTTTGTTTGCTTGCTTGTCTGCTTCTTTGTTTACCCAACCTTGCCATCAAGTTATTTATTTATATCTTCTCCCAAAGCTCAAAGCAGATGACTACAGTTTAAACATGAAACTTTTAACAAGTAAGAAATAAAATATTGACATAAATAATAAAATACAAAAGCAATACCTCTCCATTTCAAATTTCAAAATAGGATGACAAGACCGCTAATGTTTAGCTACAGGTAATCACCCACAGAAATAAATTAGTCTTACAACAGACATAGAGCCTCCAGGTATCTTGGCTTCCCTCTTTCTTTACTTGTTACTATTGCTGATAATGAGTAGCTCTGATCTGGTGGTTAAAATGTCTGACCATACCTTAGTGGGAAAGGGGGGAAAGGCTGCAGAAAAAGGCTACATGGAAGTAAGGAGATACTTTAGATACATGGAGGATATATTATAGGACATTGAAACTGGAGAAGAATCAGGAAGGCCAGTACCAATCAGATCATTGGTAGTTTAGTACTTACCATATATACTCAAATATAAGCTGAGGTACCTAATTTTGACCTGAAAACCCAGGGAAATAGATTGACCTGAGTACAGTATAAGACTAGGGTAGGAAATGCAGAAGCTGCTAGTGCGTTTCAATAATCAAAATACATGAAAGTATGGTAAAATTAATTAAATTGTTGGTGTGTCTCAATTAAGTGTGGTCTTGGGATCCTTGGGATCATTGACCCGAGTATAAGCCATGTGCCCTTTTGGGGGCTCATTTTTGGGGCTAAAAACTTGGCTTATACTTAAGTATATACAGTAGGTAATGAGGGCAGTGTCAGTTTTATGCAGTCTGGGATATTTGTATAGCTTTTTTGCATCAATTTCTGTAGCTCTTGCTTTAAAAAAAAATACTGCTTCCTCAAAAAAACATGAAGTTCTGGCCATGGCAGAAAAGTTCTAGAGAAACAGTGGATCTTGTGCTTCAGATATTGTTGAGTAATCAATAGGTGGGATGCCTCTGACTCTCTTCGCTGGTTTTTGACCTAACTAAGAGAAATAATTCCTTAGCATATACCATAATGCCTATTCTTACACCTGCTCTGCTTCTGCCAATTTTAATTTTCAGCAGAGAGTAAAAGTGGAAGAAGGCTCATCTTCTTAGGACCCCTCTAGACCAGTGTGTTCCCAACCTTTGGTTTTTGGACTTAAATTCCCAGAAACCCAAATCAATTCCCCAAAGCACTGATCAGCCAATGTACTGACTTAGGCTTCGGGGAACTGAAGTCCCCCTATGGGATGTGGACACCACGTTGGGAACTACTGCTCTAGACATACATATGGCTGTTACCTGAAGGTGCAAATTAACTCCGACTGGCACCTTTGTTTACTTGTCTTGTATATAAAGGAAATCTTGTTTGTAGGAGACTGAATCCTTGAGCCAAATCTTGTGCTCTGAAGATTGGACTGGGGTTTGAAAACTGGAATGGGAAAGATTTCAAAGCTATCAGAAGAATCCAAAACAAAATAAAACCTCTTGTTACAAGTCGAGGGAGGGAGCATCTGATGTGCAAAATGCTGGAAAAGCTCTCTGGAAGATGGCTCCACTCAGCACCCATGCTGGAAGTTAAGTCAGGTCAATGAGGTGAGAGAAACAGTCACATCAGGGCAAGATCTCCAGGAGAGATAAGGAAGTATATACCAAGTGTGCCTGTAACTTGCTATATGTTTGTATGTCTGGATGGGAGTGTCAAATGCCTCTTCAGTAGCTAAGTACAGCTGGCTCTATTGCTCTCTGGGGACAGGCAGGCTGACAGGCATGCCAGGGCAAGTTTCCCTCTAGCTTCAGATTATGCCACTAACACTCCAAGCAGCAGGAGGAAGGAGGGGTTCTAAAATATCCCCAGTGACTTAAATCTCCAGAGTGCACCAGTGAAGCAGACATCTCTTTGTAATGATGGGAGAATTAACCTCATCTTGATTCTGAAATTTGTTAACATTTGGAAGAACTGCCCCCGCCCCACCCCGCCCCGCCCAGGCCCAAAGATTTCTAGCTGATGCCATGGAGCTGGTCAAAAGAAGCCACCTTATATTCACCAGACTACTCAGCCCATTTAATAAAACTAATTGTTTATTGTCAAGTTGTCACCAATTTACAGTCATGTGATCAGACAGACAGACAGACAGACAGATGAACAACCCTCTCCAGCATTTTCCAGGCACAGAACTCTCAGAAGTGTTTTACTGTTCCCATCTACTTAGAATGTCCTTGGGATCCTGTTTAAGGCTGGTTCTTCTCTTAGGAGGGTCAGTGGGGAATCAAACTCCCAACATTTGACTTTGCAATCAGGTACCCAACTCACTAAGCTATCCAGCCAGCATTTCAGTCCATTTAGTCCAATATAATAAGTAATAGCAAATCTCTGTGGTTTCAGGCAAGACTTTTTCATACCACTATTTGGAGATGTTGTGGATTCAATCCAGCCCCTTTGGCATAGAAATATGTGCTCTACCATTGAGCTACAGTCCCTTCAGTGTATATGCTAATGGTACACATGTGTTGCTGTGTATTTAAAAATGAAAGATAATCACAAAATTTGAGCTAATTTATTTTTCATTGGATAAAATCTGTTGCGTAGAGTTTTGAGTTGCAAGCAGATTAACCCCATTTGAATCAATAGAATTTATGGAGAAGCTGATTCTCAAAATATCCACTAATTCAATGGGTCTACTTGAATTCACTTTATTACTCTAATTGCAGGATTTCAGCATTTGTTTCCTGCATCAATTTTAAAACCCACAGTCTTTAGTTTAAAATGTTGGTGAATGTCAGGAAATTCTTTAAAAATGAACAAAAATAAAATTATCCCTAATTTTCCAAAGCCAATTTGAATGCTAGCCTAGATAACACATGTCTTACCTGCTTGTCATAAGTTATCAAAGCGTAAGAGTCTGTCATTTTTTTTTTTTAAAAAAAGTCTCTATGAATAGAAAATAATTCTCAAAGAAATCATCTATCTTGTTCTTCCTGAGAGTCATTGTGAAGTACAATACAGCTTGGATAAACCATCCATACATTTATAAGAATTGCAGTAGGTTTTAAAATGATAATAGGTAAAAATGCATAAAATTGCAAAATACAGGTAATACAAAGGCAGAACTTCACCAACAATTGGGTCATTTAGTTGGTTTGAGAAACATACACACAAAACAAACAAAAGTGCTTTATCAACAGAAAATATGAACACATCAACTGAAGTGTGCAAATAAATCTATATAACAGAAAATGCAAATTGAAAATGCATCCAAATTTCTGTGATGGATAAAGATGTTATTCTAACCTGGTAGAACAAGAATGTGATGAGGATGGAGGATGGATGCAGAGAAAAGCAGCAAACCTGAGATTGAGAGGTTTTCATTCCTAGAGGTGGCAATACTAGTTTTCTTTTACCCATCCCTGAGTCTTATTCAGGCATTTTAAGTGTTGGCACCATGACCATGCAAAGAAGAGTCTCCTAGGCACTACTCACTGTATCATTCATTGTACTTTCAGTCCTAGGTCTGAAGAAGAGGTGGGTCCTACTTGCATGTAGATTGCACACATGAGTAAGAATCCAGATTTTCTGTGCTTCTTCTGTTTGACTCTGATTATGAACAGGATTTCTTTCCTTCAGGCCAAGCAATGAACCTATGAAAAATGCAATGACAGAAAGAGTTGAACTAGGTACCTGCACTTCCAACACCTGAATAAAGCTATGGTTGAATATCGGTAAAGGTAAAGGCTGCCCTTGCTCAAAAGTCAGTCATGTCAGACTCTAGGGTACGGTGCTGATCTCCATTTACAGCCAAAGAACTGTAAGACATTTCTGTGGCCACATGGCAGACTAAACTAGACAATGGAGTACACAGAGTGCTGTTACCTTTCCTACCAAAGCGGTACCTACTTATCTACTTGCAATTTCTTGCTTTCAAATTGCTAGGTTAGGCAGGAGCTGGGAAAGAAATGGGAGCTCACTCTATCCTACACACTTGGGTCTCAAACTGCTGACCTGTTTTCCTTCCAGTTGTCAAGTTCAGCGTCTTGACCACTAAGCCACCCTTGTCTTCAAATCCAGGTTTTGAATAGTTAGTTACAGAAGACCTGGCTCTGGGTGAATGAGTGTACCAGATAATTGCGACAAAGTATTTGGCCAAACATAGAGGCTTTATTTTCTGAATGCTGCTGCAATTTGAGGTGAGGAAGTTGTAGAGGGCTTTCCTCCCCAGTAGGGTTGCTTAAGGCTTTTATAAATGTTAATTCATCACAATGTGAAGGCATGTGGAAGAGAGCTGCCCATCCATCTGCATCCACTCACATCTCTGTAAAGCAAGCCAAATTGTCTCTCTCATCAAAATTAAAGTTGGGTCTTATTCTGTACTGACCAGGTATTTAACACCAAAAGTATGAGATCAGAGGGAAGGCCAAACTGATTTTTATTAAATTTATACATCATCCATTTAATGCAGGGATTCATAAGCTAAGGCCAGTGAGCCAGATGCAGCCTGCAGCACCATTTCATGTGGCCCTCCACCCCTCTAAGGGCATTTGAGAAACAAAATGGCCACCCCTTTGAAGCTGTTGAGACATAATGCACTCCTATCATGCAGGCAGGGCAAAATGGCTGCCCACCCCTTGAAGCTGACTGAGATAGTGTGACCTGGCCCCCAGGTTGAGAAGGTTGGGAACCCCTGATTTAATGAAAGAAATTACTCAAGGCAGTTTTCAACAAGGGGAAAAATACTTACCCTACCACATGCAGTATTTAAAATACAAAATGTATATAATACTAAAAAAAGACAAGAAAACAATAAAACCATTGGCGACCACTAAAAAAGTCAAAATGCATAGGTTGGGCAAAATCTAATGCAAGGGAAGGATATTGGAAAAAGCTTCCTTATAAAGCTCTGTCTTCATCAATTTGTGAAAGGTTGGAGGGAGTTGCCCTGGCGAACTTCCACAAAGATAAGTGGAAGTGGAGGAATCAAAATGTCTTGTCCTTGACCTAGCTTAAATTTACTTTAAAGGTAAAGATGAAACTATAACTGGTATAATCCAGATACATAAAAAAATTCTTTTCCGAGAAGTCAGGGGTGGGACAGTAGGAGTATAAAAAAGGAAACAAACAATCATCCTTGATTTATGTGTTGAGAAAGTTTATACCTCAAGTTTATTTTAAAACAATAAATAGGACATACTGTAGAAGCCATCAATAACCTGTGAACAGATAGCAATGATGTATAGCCATGCCCCCCGAATCTGAAAGGAACAACTTACAAAGCTGACTGGTCTTTGGGTTTTGGGGAAATTGTACCTAGGGCAATGCCTCAGAATCTCTTCTATCTACAGAGTGTTTGGAAAATGCAAATAATTTTGTTGTTCAGTCGCACAGTTGAGTCTGACCCTGGCAACCCGATAGACAATCATATGCCAGACTCCTCTATCTTCCACCATCCTCCTCAGCCCACTCAGATCTACGCCCACTGCATCAACAATGCCATCTATCCACCTAATCCTCTGACACCCCCTTCTCCTTTTTCCTTCTATCTTTCCCAGCATCAAGGCCTTCTCTTGGATAATGCTAAAACTTGGTTCCACAAGTCTTAGTGTTATCCTGTTTTTAACGTTGTGCAATACTTTGATTGTACAATGTTTAAAAAACCCCGGTTCCCTTTCTGAAGAGGAAAAGGAACAGGGAGTTGATCTGTCTGCCTCTTTGGAAAGGGCAGCGGGGATTCCATGCATGGAATCCCCGCTGCCCTTTCCAAAGAGGCAGGCGGATCGAGCCAAGCCCCAATGTTGGCAGGACTGGTCTCCAACTTTGGGGCTTGGCTCTCTGGTGGTGAGGGCGCATACACCCAGTCTCCCCCAAGGAAACTGGTGCTCTGAGCATCTGAGTGTCAGTTTCCTTGGGGGGGTGAGGATGCACATGTGCACTCTCACCCAGAGGAAACCGGTGATCCAACACCTGGGTCTATGGTCCCCCAGCAAGGGGGCCTCCAGAGATCTCTGCCCCAAAGCTTGCAGGGCTGGTCTCCAGCCCTGTGGGCTTTGGGGCACAGATCAACATTGGGGAATTTGAGGAAAACTTTTGCATTGCACAACGTTATCTTAACTTTGCAAGAGTTTTCCTCAAATTCCCCAACGTTGTCAGGTTTTAATGCTGCGCAGTGCACACGTTAACCAGGGTATTACTGTAGTAGCTTCCAATATTTCACACTAGAGTGGAAGCTGGAACTATCCCAAACGAAAGTAAAAATGCTTACAGTTCTTCCATATGGCAGATTTAGGGTGTCAAAGTCTTGAACACACAGCATTAAAACCAGCAGGACACACAGGAAAGTTGGCCTTCTTTGCAGGGATTTCAATCCTTTTGCACAGCCTTGTGGTTAGTCAAAAAATAAAAATCCAATAAATACAAGATTTCCAGCAAGATTTGTCAGAGGGGAAAATCTTGTGCAGAGAAACCTTACTCTTGGTTTGTCTTTGAGAGCCGAGGCTGTGTGAGATCCCTATTCCTGTTGATTCGCTGTCAGTACTGAAAGGGTTAAAAGATTTAAAGTTACTATACAAGTCTGTTAAGTGTGTAACTGTAATGTGCGTTCAATTCATAATGTGCACCCCTTCATTGGGAGTGCTAGATATATAGAGTTAAATGGATCAGCTTTGCTTATATGAACCCAACTGTAACTGAAAGTAGAAGTTTTGTTTACTTTAATGGATATATTTGATTCTCTAGCCAAATACATTCAATAATTTAAATAGAATATGTGTCATTCACAGGGTTGCAGCATAATTAAAAGTAATCATAATTAACACATCCTTTAATCATGCCGAATGGTACCCTGCACTGTTAACTTAGGAATTATTTCCATTTGGAATCAAAGGAACTTATAGTTGGATAATTGCACATGAACTTCTTTGCAAAGCACAGCTTGTATTTTAATCCTGTTGCTACTGTACTAGATTCCATTATTTTCCATTGTTCTGTTTTTCTTTATTTTATTGTTTTCCACGTAGTGTAGGGGAAATCTGTTGTGTACATTTTGTTTCTTCTGCCTATTCTAGCTAGAACACGAAATGCAGCAAAGACCATGCAGATAAACAGATGCATAATAACCAAAGGGACTCACTAGGACAGGGGTTCCCAAACTTTTCATGCTGTGGGCTGGTCACATGATTGAGCAGGCTGGTCACGTGATTTCTCCCACCATAAAACAAGTCCACGGCTGTCATAAATGCATTTATGACAGCTGTGGGTGCATTTATGGAAGCATTTACACATGCATGGGAGTGTTTTACTTCCTCCAGCAGTGTTTACGCATGTGCATCTGCATTTTACTTCTGCTTCCAGTAGCGGCAAGGACAGCATGGGCCGGATAATTTGGCACTGCAAGCTGGATCTCGCCCACGGGCCGTAACTTGGCTATCCCTGCACTAGAAGATAGACATATGTACTAAACTAAAACATAATAAAGTACAAAACAAGCTCTTGAGTCCCACAGAACTCTTCATCGTGGTGAATATTAAGAAATAGTTTAGTGAAGAAAAAAGAATGTGATCTCTCCTTCCTTTCTGGAATGTTCAAAATGTGATGTGGCTCAGCTTGTGACATCTTCATCATCATCAGGAATTTTGGTGACGATAAATATAAAGCCTGGTAGGACTCAAGGGGAAAAGTGAACATTTATGTTAATGGAATGGAATGATGTGCGGTTTAGAGAAATAAATTTGAATAAAGAGAGAACAATAAAAACCTCAGCAACTTTCTGTGGCAAGCAATAAAGTCACGGGTATCCTGGAGATGGATTTGATATTGCATAAAGTAGCAGAGTATGCATGCCTTAACTGAAATTATCATCTGCAAAATTGCTTCCAAACAAAAACAGAAATTAAATCAACAGCATCTCATAAATACGGCTGATATACACAAGACAGTGAAATAGCATCAGCAGGAAGATGAGTTGACAATCCAAACAAAAAGCTCAATGATTAACAATAATGGTTATTGCCCCACATTGGTAGTGGCAAACTGAATTTCCCCAAACAAATACAAAAAGGAAAGGTAGGTGTTTTCCACCCACCAACAAAATGCTGCATTCTTCTTGACATATAAATCTTATCCACTTGTCACACTTAGGACCTGTTGAGGGTCTCAGCACTTAGCAGTCAGATGTTGAATAGCCTGCTGCTCCGCGTGGCTTCATGTCTCTATCTAGATCTCCCTAAAACAGTGTGGCAGTCTGTTCTTGCCAAGGGCCATACTGGAAACCTACTATAATGAACTGGAATTCAACAGCCAATTTGCATTTCATTAAGACAAAATTTATATAATCAACATAAAAATTGTATGAGCCCGGCGGATGCCAGCCAGAGTTGATGGATATATTGCCTTATATGCAATTTCCATTATGAGAAGTGGCTATTCAAAGGATGTTTTGGGGATGATCGAGCATCAATTGCAACTCGTTATGGTTCAGCAATGAAAATGTTTGTTCATAAATGAAAATGCTAGATGAGGAAAATAGGCAATGCTGACAGAGTTTGTGAAGAAAAGGCATGTCTTATATGTTTGTGCAGGCCACAGTACCACTGTTCACATTAGTTAAGGCCACTCAGTATCTACATGAGTTTGATTTGGAATGTATAATAGGAAATATTTCTAGCAAAGGTCTTCTTTCATGCCTTTATTTAGTTAACTGCTGTCAATCCAGGTTGGGTATGGTATGTCATGAGTCAAGCCCTGAGTTCAGTGATGTATTGGGTTTTGAGCTCATGAGCCAATTTTTACCATTCATCATGGGACAATATAGTCAAAATATCAAATCTTTAAAATTTGGTAGAGGTACCTATGCTGGAAGACATCAGGTCTCTTGTTGATACTTGTTGATGTCTTCCAAGTCTTGCAGGCATAGATGAAGGTGAACAAACAGAGTTTAATTTTCAGTGATATAGATCAGTGATGGTGAACCTTTTAGAGACCAAGTGCCCAAACTTCAACCCAAAACCCACTTATTTGTCACAAAGTGCCAATAGAGCAACAGAGGAGGAAGCAAATGCTCCCATTGGGCTGCTGGGCAGAAGGGCAGGATGAACTCTGTGCAGGGGTGGTGGTGGGAGGAAGCACTCCCATTATGCTGCTGGGCAGAGATTTGGGTGAACTCTCTGCTGGGGTGACTGCACAGGTGCCCACAGAGAAGGCTCTGAGTGCCACCTCTGGCATGTGTGCCATAGGTTCACCACCACTAATATAGAAGGTGCAGACCAGATCTCAGGAGCGGTTCATGCAAATTACATAACATTGTTGCAAGAAGAAAACTCCATATAGAAGGATATGGTGGCAGTAAGTTGGACCCCTTCTAATGCCAAACGACAACAAGGATACCCTCAAAATACATCATGAAGAACATTCACGGCTGATTTAAAGACCCTGAAAGTGACATAGGATGATGCTAAAGTACTCGCCCATGACCAAAACCGTTGGAGATCCCTTGATGCCCAATAAGCTACATAGCATGGGAGGATCTAAGTAAGTCAGTCAGTCAGTCAGTCAGTCAGTCATCATGGGCCATTTCCCACTAATTTGGATGAAAACCCAATGAAATAAAAAGAAGTCACAAAGTCTCCTTTTCTGATGAAACACATTTTATCTGAGGGGTTTGGGAGTAGGGGTTCTGGGAGTTGTTGGTCTTAGCATGTCAGATCCTATATATTACCAACCTCTGCGATTAGATCTTGATGAAGAAGTAACTTCATTTCCAATGGGTTATATCCCTGTCCAGTGTTAATATTCTCATTATTAGAAAGGGTCAAAGTGGCTTTCCAATCACAGACTTTAAATCCCTGGGTCCTGCTGTAAAATCCAACAGTTTCAACCTGCTGCAGTCTAGTATGCTGGATAATTTGTTTTATTTGTATTTGTAAGGAAACTGCTTGTTTTGCAAATCTATAATTAAAACACGTATCAAAACAAAATTATCCTAGTCTGGCCTCTACTGAAGCTTTGTAACACAGTTCTCAGCTCAACATTTTGTACAAAAATTATATTTTTGTTGAAAACTACTTTTGAAAAGGTGCACATTTGATAAAAAGTATATACAGAAAATGTGCGTGATGAAGAGCATGCTGAAGTACATATGAAAATTACTAAAGCTTCTCTCTACCCCCCCCCCCCAATTTATTGCAAAATGATGCAGATGTTGAACAGAATGAACCAATGGAATTTGTGAGATATAACATAAACCAGATATAAACTGGTTCATTGCTGCATTCATGCTGATGATACTCAGCTGTACATCTTGGCCCATGGTGATCCAAGGGACCTGGTGCTTAATCTGGGGGTCCTCCTGGACTTGCGACTCCTGCTTGATGAGCAGGTGGCAGTTGTGGCCAGGAGGGCCTTTGCACAATTTCCTGTTATACACCAGTTATGTCCACTCCTAGATCAGGACTCCTTGCTCATGGTCACACATGCTCTGGTCACCTCCAGACTTGACTATTGCAATGCACTCTACATGGGGCTGCCCTTGATGACCATTTGGAGGCTGCAACTGGTCCAGAATGCAGCTGCTCAGGTGGTGATGGGATGCGGGAGATATGCCTGTGAGAGCTGAACTTCGTGTCAAAAAGATCTCAGGGCAAATTTATGCAAGGATTATACATTATTGGTGTAGATTAAGTAATCTAACAGAAGAAAGATTGCCTAAAATCTGGCTGGAAAAGCAAAGATCATCTAGGTGCGGAAATGTCTGGTTGCAAAATATGTTCAAGCCCCCCCCCCCAAAAAAAAAATTGTGTTCTCTGTTGAGGCTTTAAACCCACTATTCAAATACAAAATTTATTTGATGTGGGAGCTCAAACTGATTTAGCAGCTATTTCAACTTGAGGAGCAGCAACATGACTTGCTATTACAAAATAGCTGTATCAATTGGAAAAATTTTTTAATAATTGCATAATTTTATAACTTGGAAATATTTAATTTCTTTTAGCTTAACTTTTAATTATTGTATTAATTTATATTTTAACTGTGAATAGGCTATCGTATATTGATTTGTGGTTTTATATTGAGTTGTGGTTTAGCTATGTATTTTTAAATTGTGTATGTAAGCCGCCCAGAGTTGGGTTTTTGACCCGATTGGGCGGGATAATAAGTCGAAGGAAATAAATAAATAAATAAAATAAATAAATTACTCAACAGTTCCTATGAACATCAAATAGCATTTTCACATCTAAGTTTCAGACAAGTAGATGTGGTAGATTTCAGGGTATTCCAATAGAAGACAATCAATCAATCTCTCTCTCTGTGTGTGTGCGTGTGTGTCCAAGCTTCTAACTTACACAAATACTACAAAGCACTATTTGCAGTAAAAGCCAACATACATAGTGGTAAGTATCTGAATTCCATTTGTGTGAACTGTTATAAAGATTCAGAGACATGATTGTAAGCCTATGATATGTAAGCTGCTTATTGTTATATTAAACACTCTTAAATACTGTACTGCTGTTTTAAGGGTATCTTGGTTTAACTGGCATAAAGATTTGAAATTTATGTTCACATTTTGAGGTTTACATTCTGAACAGAAAAACACTTTTAAGGGAACCATGTGGTGTGCTTGGGCTTTATCATTTTAAAAATATTTTTGACTCACAAACACAATGGAAGATTGCACAATACCCTGCTATTTCTCCTCTTTGAGAAAATGCATAGGGCCATATTAAGCATCATGCTAAATGAGCTTACAAATAAATTTTGTGTCAGAAATTACTCTTGAGTTGAAAGGATTTTTGCTGGAGAAAACAAGGCTCTAGTTGTTGGGGGGACCAGTTGGTTGGTGTCATTATCCGGGACTTTCACCGAACAGAGAATGTCTTCTTGCTGTTTCCTATTATGTGTTTCCTTTTACGTTCATTTGAATAAGAACATAGCAACTACAATGCCAAGAACCCAGCTCCGAAAGATATTAACTTATTCATAGCTAAATTAGCTTGCAGGAAGTAATACTCTCTGCTGGAAAAAGAGGCCAGGGGCAGAAAAGGATTCGAATGAAGAAAGCACTCTCTACAGTATATTTACATAGGTTGAGAACTTTTTTTAAGAGGGTCTACATGTAGGTGAATATATAAATTCTATAATTTCATGCATGCAACTAGCAAAATAGAAAGAGGTCTATATGGGTCAGAGGTACATAAGGAACATTCACAGGATCCCCACATATTTTCAGTGTTAGTATGTAGAAGGGGAAAGTTGAAACTCCATATCCCATTACTCTGATCCACTTTTTCTGTTCATGCATTCAATGCAAGAAGAGCAAGCTATGCATGTATAACTACTGTTAAATGGTTATTGATGTTCCTCTTCAGATGGTGAGCCTGAGCAACATCTGGTAAAGCATGACCCAGAAGACCAGACTACCAAAGGAAAATGGTCACATTCCTCAGGGTTAACAGAGTATTGCCGACAACTAGAAGTAACTGGGTTATTCAGACAATCAGAGATGTGGCATTGATTTAAAAAAAGAAGCTAGAATCACATGCCATCACATAAAGATTTTTTTATTCAATGGGAGGATTAAGCAGTCCTTGACATTGCTCTAAAATTGAAACCAATGGCACTTCAGATGCTTAACTCTAGCTGTGTAATGCCCTGTATTTTTAATGTTCCTTTAAAAACTGCAATTACAAAAGAAGAGAGGACAAAGCAAAAAAGAGAGTAAGTGAAAAAGGGGGAGTTACACAAGATATAGTTATGTGTTAGGCATATTATTATTATTATTATTATTATTATTATTATTATTAACTCACATTTACTACCCCGCCCCAATCGTAATATACGTCCATATGTTTGAAAATCATAGCTGGCATGGTGCACACACCTGTTCATGTGTACATATTTACTGAATGTAGCACATAACATGTTCATGTATAAAGCAGCAAACTTCTCTGGCCATTGCAAAGTGAAAATTGAGTACTGTATTTATCTTTCAACCTTGAATTATAAATCTTTTTGCTGCAATAAGGGCAAACTGGATACAGTTATGTTGACTATCCATTCAATTCCAAGTCTGGACAAGACAGATTAAAAATAAAGGTCTACAAAGGTGAAATATTTTTGTAATATGAAATTAATGTGGTGCAATGCATCATTAAATCTCTGCTTCTATCCCTCTGAGGAAACTTTCCATGACTGCATTGTAATGATAGCTGGCTTGAGTTGGGTCAATGACTGCAGAACCAAAGATTAATAATACTGTTGTCCATTAAAACTCCTGGGAGAAGAACCAGCCTGTGCATTCTTGGGCAAGCTGACTCTTACAAAGAACTCCCAGAAGAAGGGAATAGTAAACTACTTCTGAGTACCCTAGATCTAGAAAATCTTGGAAAGGGTCACGTTAACTTGAGATTTACTTGATTGTACATAAATATTGTTGTACCTATAACTTGTTGAATCAATGTCATAGACACTTCTTTCCCAACAGAAACACTTTCTCTTTCAGAATATGATAACAGAGCTAAGAGTTATGATTCATTGTAGAGTCAACTCACTGAAACATAATCTGCAGGCACTTTTGGATAAAATTTAATGCCTAGATCCATTACAGTTGGGTTCAAGCCCAAGCATGGTACTGAGACATCACTGATTATGTTGCACAATTACCATATCTGCTTGATCAGAGGGCTTTGACCTAGATTGTAAGTCTGTGTACCTTATGATCATGTTATCATTTTAGAGATGCTGTTGGGGTTAGGAATTGGAGGTCTTGTATCACAACGGTTCCAGTCCTTCCTCAACAGCCAACCCCAAAGTGTTCAACTCAGGGAGGCTGTTTCATCCCTATCTCACCAGTGTTATTTGACATCTACATAACGCTGTTGGAGGAGGTCATCCCCAGATTTGGAGTTTGCTGTCATTGACATGCTGATGACATACAGCTCTCTCACTCTCGCTCTCCTTCACGTCTTCTGCAGTGGATATCATCTAACCTCTTGATGACTGCCCAGGCTCGATAATGGAATGGACAAAGGTAAATAAGCTGCAAATGAATCATGACAAGATGTTGTTGTTGCCAGGCTGCTAGCCTTACTAGGGGTGCTGGTCTCTACTTTAGATGGAATTACACTCTTTTTGAGGGACCCAGGCAGTGGTGGTGTGATGGAAAGACATCATTTCCTAGCATGTCCAAAATGGAGTAAGCCTGGTTTTCTAGGCCTCCAAAAATCCTTTCTCTTCTCTGTGTTAGCAGACCGTGTTATTGTCAAGTTTCTGTAAATTCCCAATCACAGTGTTATTGTTCTAGTTAGGCCAGTGTTTTTGCTACACTTGACTCTGAGAACCAGCAGCTGCAGAACTTGGGGAAAAACATCAAATTGTTTTGAGAAAGTCTTCCTAGCAGGGCAGGAAAGACTCTGATTGGTTGTATTCAAATTTAGCTAGTCAGGAGAAACCCCATTTTGGAGGGGGAATAAAGGAGAGCTCGTTTTGAGTTACCCAAGGAGCAGCACGCTAGGAGGGAAACTGATTCATGATGGGTTACACACCAAACCCCATGTGCCCCTAAGTAGCCAGGATGCCTACCTAGTATAGATGCTTTTGGATGCTGGACTTCTTTTTATGTAACCGGATTATGAATCAACACTTTTATGAACTATGCTTATGAAACAATAAACCAAAATTTTCTTCAACAACATCTTTTTATTGGGGCAAGGGTAAGAGAAGCACCGCATGCACCAACAGCCTCTGAAACACTACCTAAACCAACCTCCTTGTTTGGAAGACGCAGCTAAGGGTTTTTTAGCTGGAGGCTGCCTTTCGTAGGGGGCTTGGTGAGTTCTGGGGAGTTTGAGGCTACATTCTCCCAGCGTAAGGAACATCAAGGGGGGGGCAAGGCAGAGGGGGGGCATCTGGTTGCGTGACAGGTGGTATTCAGCAGGTTCACCCAAGTTCACCAGAACTGGTAGCAGAAATTCTGGCTGGCCCCACCCATCCAAGTTTTGAAATAATGCAGTGCTTTCCCTCCAGTGCAGACCCACCATATCACACCCACAGAGTATGTAGTAAAAAAAATTGAATCCCACCACTGGACCTAGGTCATAGCTGGGGTATTATTCTGGGTCTGGCTCTTAATATGCAATCTCAGAATGTTGCAGTGACCAGATCTGCTTCTTTCCACATCCATCAGATTGCCCAATTGTTCCCTCCTTGGACAAAGAGGCCTTCACAACACAAGTCCATCCATTGGTAGTCTCAAGAACTGACCGTAGTAATGCTCTCTATGTGGGACAGCCCTTAGACCCAGACATTGCAATGGGTTCAGAATGCTGCAGCCAAATTATTTTCAGTGTGGGTGGGGGTCGAGCCTGTCATCCCAACCCTAGCCCAGTAACATTAGCTCCATGTTCAGTACCTTATCAAGCACAAGGTGATGACTTTAACAAAGCCCTGAACAGTTTTAAACCTTGTTACCTGACAAAGCATCTTTATCAAAGATCTACTGGCCACATCACCGGGTTCTCTCAAAGTCCACAGCTCTAGGTGCTGACACTGGAAATGGCAATAAAGGTTACAAGAAAGAAGAAAGCCTTCTCGGTTAGCAGTTTGAGACCCGAGTGCTGCACAACCGAGTGAGCTCCCGTCCCTGCCCCAGCTCCTGCCAACCTAGTAGCTCGCAATTACTGTTCTTGCTGACATTTACAATTTATTCAATTTGTTAAATTTTTATTGTAAAGGTTAAAAAAATGTTGTAAGCCATCCAGAGGGGGAAAATATTCCCAATGGGCAGAATATAAAAGTAATAAGTAAATAAATTCTCAGTGGTGGCACCCTCCTTATGAAATAGCTTTCTGGCAGAGCTGCATTTCCCTCTCTTGAATTTAAAAAAAACTGCCTAAAACAGACTGCCATAGAGGATATTTCTCCTTATAGTTAATTATTTTTCTGTCTAATGTTTCAATTCTGGACCCAAGCTCTTCCATTTCATAGATTAATTTTTATTTACAATATGTTGTAGCTGATGAGAGAGTTATGTCATTTATGTATATTGTTTTGTTATATTGGATTTTAATACTGCTGTAAACCACCCAGAGTGGGGAATGCTCTTCCCCAGATGTGCAGTACATAAATGTATATATAAAATAATAGCACCTAGAGATAGTTCATTTTACTAGGTTATGTGCCTGTGTACCTGATGTGTATAAATTGACACCATGAGGCCTCACTCTTATGTCTGAGAAAGTTAATTTGATCCACAAAAGCTCACTTTTAAATATAGAAGTTAGTCTTTAAGGTGCCACAACTTTTTTGTCTTTTTGGTTGTTTTGTTTACTCTCTGATATTCATTTTACTATTTTGTCACTGAAAATTGACAATGAAACAGGCAGCTGGCTAGAGAGGCAGCTTCCTTTCTCCACATATCAGCAAATAACACCTTGTGATTCCCGCCCCCCTTCTGTGTCTAGCCCAGATATGAAATTGCCAAAATGAAGCCACCTTTTGGTGAATTCATTCTGCAGTTCCTTTCGCCGGATGTAGTGTGTGAAAGAGTTTAGCCAGCACAAGGTGGCTGTTTCCTGGGGCACGCCCGATTGTGGTTCAAAAATACCACAATATTTGAGGAGGTTCTTTCTCTGATGATGAGTTGAGAAGTACTTTGTTAACATGGTTCTGGGTAGTGGGTCAGCAGAGAGAATTACACTGCACATACACCCACACACCCACCCCCAATTCTCTCTGACAGGAAGAGTCTTTAAAGCAAATAATATTCTTTAGGACAATCTTGCATTTTAAAACAGAAAAACCAAACAAGCAACCTAAACAGAAAAGATCTGAAAGGTAAACAAAAAAGTCCCACTCATGCAGTGTTTTGCTGTCTTCCTTTGGGTGTCAGTGTGCATGAGCAGATGGCATCAGAGGAGGACGATATGAATGGAAGAAAACAATTGCTAAGAAGCAAACACTCTGACACCTATACAAATGTTCAAAGGAGCATTATCTGTCAGGAATGGCTTTGGAACTTATCATTTCCCATTTGTGTATGTTGTTCTGAGTATTACCAATGTTTAGCGGGTAATGATACAACAATTTCAAGCATTGCATTTTGGTGCACAACAACATCCTGCTACAGTACAATGTGTTGCTCCTCCTCTCTCACTTTTGAGAAGGTTCCTGTGCCTCACCAGCCATAAGGATCTGACATCCAATGCTTAGGTTCACCCTGGTTAATTTTAAACCACTTTTACAGAGCTGTGAGCAAGTAACATTTCCTTGACAATAGTGCTAAAATAGGGGCTTTGGTGGCTCAGTGGTTAAGAAGCTTGCCTTGTAAGCTGAAAGGCCAGCCAGTTAGCAGTTCGAGGCCTGGGTACTGTATGATTATTTGAGTGCCCATCTCTGTCCCAGCTCCTGCCAGCCTAGCAGTTTGAAAACAAGAAATTGCAAGTAGATAAACAGGGACCACTTCCATGGGGAAAGATCTTGGGGATATGGAAGGAGCCTCATTCAGGTGTCCCCTGAGCAGAGTTTCTCCAGCAAAAATCCTTTCAACCCAATTATTGTAGTGCTAAAATGTAAGTTACCTGAAAGTGTCTTTATATAATAACGATTAAAAAGCATGCATGCACTTATACAGAGTCTGCATACACATGAGCACACAAAACAAACAACAAGTTTATTTATGGTAAATTACCAGAAACAAAATACATTCCAATATACAAACATACATATGGTGGACACATAACACAAAATTTGTATTGGAGACCATTTCATATGGGTCTTATAGCATTTTTCACACTGATTTCAAATCCGTAAACCATTTTTCTCTAGCACGTCAAGTTTTTGTTTTATCAGCAATTATATATTTTGATGGCTTTGCTATAAGCCTTGCTGTGTGAGTTCATGCTCAGTGCTGACAGTGTAACTGGTTGCCTCGGCAATGGCCTGTATTGCCCTATGGGGTATTGTGTGGTTAGACCCGGCTAGAAGGTATTGCACAATGTCAGCCCGGTGTTGTGAAATATTGTATTACTGTGCTTAATTAAATCTGTTTACCTCTATATTCAGGTGGAATCATGCCTAGGCACTGCAGGAATGAACCTGATAGTTTCTGTTGTGTGTGTGGATCATTTACGTCGTGAGCACAATGTCAACCAATTACTGCAGATCTTAAAAAGATGTACATGCTGTTCTTTGGCTGCCCCCTAGATGAACAGGATAAACACTGGGCTCCACATATCATGTGCACCAGCTGTTCCAGTGGCCTACGCAACTAGTTGAATCAATGAAGGACATCAATGCTTTTGCCATCCCAATGGTGTGGAGGGAACTGCGAGACCATATTAACGACTGCTACTTTTGTCTGATTAATGCAGCTGGATTCTCAGCTAAAACGAAGCACAAAATTGCATATCCTAACCTAGATTCAGCAATTAGGCCTGTTCTCCATGGTGATTCCTTGCCTGTTCCATTACCAGCAGATGATGGTTTTGCTTCAGTTGAAGGTGATCAGCAATGCGCTGAAGCTGCTGGCCACACTCCAGAAACATCAGACCCAGAGTACTTGTTGGATGATGACACAGAACCAAAGACTTTTACCCAAGCTGAACTGAATGATCTTGTACGTGATTTAAAGCTATCTAAAGATCAAGCTGAACTTCTTGCCTCCAGACTTAAACAGAAGAACTTGCTTGCACATGGTGTGAAAATAACTTACTATAGGCAAAGAAATCATAACTTGTCTTCATTTCTTACTCTTGATGGCTCATTGTGCTATTGCCATCATGGACTCTTCAATGGTTTGTCACAAATGCACTTCCCATCTGAATACCGTCTGTTCATCGATTCTTCAAAAAGAAGCTTGAAGGCAGTTTTACTGCACAATGGTAACCCCAAACTGAGTGTACCAGTTGCACATTCTGTCCATTTGAGTCATACAAGAACATGAACACTTTGTTGGACACTGTTAGTTTTAAGACACACCAGTGGAACATCTGTGGCGATTTAAAAGTTATTGGCATGTTGATGTGGATGCAAGGAGGATTAATCAAATACTGCTGCTTCCTGTGCCTGTGGGACAGCTGGTCTACTGCAGAACATTATGTCAAGTGCAAGTAGCAACCAAGAAACGCCTATACACCCGGAACAAGCAGTGTCAAGTTTCTGCCTCTGGTTGATCCAAATAAAATGTATCTACCCCCTTCCATATCAAGTTAGACTTGATGAAGAATCTTGTCAAGGCCATGGGTAAAGCGAACTCAGGAGGTTTTCAGTACCTTGTGAAGAAATTTCCCAGTATCAGCACTGGAAAATTAAAAGAAGGAATTTTAATAGGCCATTAAATTAAGTCTGTTTTGCATGATGAAGACAATCTCTTTCAGCAGAAGAGTTGGAGGCTTGGGAGGCTTCCGTTTGGCTTGTCAAAAACTTTTTGGGTAATCACAAGTCTCCTGGGTACAAAGAGAGAGTTCAGAATCTTCTTCATTCATACCAAAAACTTGGTTGTCACATGTAATTAAAAATATACTTTTTGCACTCTCACCTACCTAGATCTTTTCCCAGAAAATCTTGGAATGGTGAGTGATGAACAAGGAGAACAGTTCCACAAGGACATTCAGCTAATGGAACATTGATACCAAGGCTCCTGGAACGAAAGTCTGATGGCTGACTACTGCTGGATGCTTTACCATGACAATCCGGATGTAACTCTTAAGCATCACTCTTTATCATGTTCATAACTTTAAAACCTGACGTGATAGGGAAAACCCAATGGCAGTTCTGAATTCAGCATGAAAAACTACTTTAGAAAAATGTGTTTTTATCTCTTATACAGTAAAAAAAAGTTACATTTTGTTGCCTTGTGATTTGATTCATACAACACAAACATGGAGTGGTCTACATATGTGGGCCTCTTAAATATTCCATGGCTCTCTTTTAGCTATATTTTTATTCTGAAGAAAAATTATTCACTACATTGGCATACTCAGACATTTTAACATTTCACCAAAGCAGGTTTTTTTTAAAGTGTGATATTTCAGGCCCACACAATGGCAAAATGGACCATAATACCTCCTACCATTTGCCTTGAAGAAGATGAAAAATGTTAAACTGTGTGTGTGTGTGTGTGTGTGTGTGTGTGTGTGTGTGTGTGTGTGTGTGTGTGTGTGTGTGTGTGTGTGTGTGTGTGTGTGTGTGTGTGTGTGTGTGTGCATGCGCACGCACGCTTAAATCATCCGAAGACTTTAATTTTGTGACAAATAGACACCAAGAAACAGCAAAATAATTTCTTCTCATAATGTTTTTGGACCCTTAGGCAAGTGTAAACAGTCTGGGGTGATCAAGCAAGGATTAATTGCCACTGGTTAACAGAGTGTGAGTTGATTTGTTTGGAATTTGGCTGGATTTTTCTAAGAGATTTATGAAATTGTTTATGGAATTTCAGTCTCAAATGTTAATAGCAACTTTGAATGAACAGACTTATTTGTTCAAAATAGGACTTATATATCAATCAGCAAAGTGGAAGTAAGCTAATGTGAAGCCAAATAAAATTAATAAACTGGATTGAAAACTTGATCTATTATTAATTGAAACTGCCCATTCAGTCAAACCTCCACAAAGGGGAAAAATTCAAAGTAAAAAAAAATCCCTTGTTTTCAACAACTGTAGATAAGTTGTGCAAAGGATTTTTTTTAGAAGAACACCACCTAGTATAACCATTGCTGTTGCTAATTCTAAAAGTATCTGCAGTTCTAGCAGATATTTGAGATAATTTTAAAAAGGAAGCAGGAGGGATGAAAGTACTGAAACTTTCCGATGTGGGTTGGAATTATTTGGCCTTTGTAAATGTTAAAATAAATGGATTAGTGGGTCAGTGTTATATTTCTCTTAAGATCTTAAGAGAAATTAAATGGAAATATAAATTAAAATTTCCCCCAAACTCTATCCTTCCATCTGTTTCTTTATTTGCCATGACAAGGAAACACATGAAATTGTAGTGTCAAGATTTATATAATGTTGAAGTATTTATTTATTTATTTTATTTGTTCGTATTTCTCCACCATCCTTCTCACTGAAGTGACTCAGGGCAGTTTACAAGTAATAAAAAAACAAAAAAAGCATGACAATAAAACACAAATAATACCTAAATACCTCAAAACTGTTAAAACTAAAATTTAAAATTTAAATCTAAAAAAGATTAAAAGTACCACAGTAGTTCCCATAATTTCTGTTGCTATCCTTCCTTGGAGCTAGAAAAAGCTACAGACATTTGTAAGTAAAGGCCAAGGTCACCCTTGCTCAAAAGCCAGTCGTATCCAACTTTAGGGTTCAGTGCTCATTTCTGTTTATAGCCAAAGTGCCAGCGCTGTCTGTGTCTGCAGACATTTCTGTGGTCATGTGGCAAGTGTAACTAGAGTGCATGGAACACTGTTTACCTTCCCACTGAAGTGGTCCCTATTTATCTACTTGCAATTTCTTGCTTTTGAACTGCTGAGACTGAGATGGGAGCTCATTCCGTTGTGCAATATTTGGGTATCGAACTGTTGGTTTGTCGCTTTTAGTCAGTGTCTTAACCACTTGAGCCACTGGAGTCCCACAGATATTTGTAACATGCCTTAAAATGTGCATTATGGTTCTTGTGGTTATATAGCACATCATCAGAACTTACTTGAAACTGATGGACAGATAGAAAACCAGATCAACGCTGATGAATGATACGGATGAGAGTTTCAAAAGCCCAAAACATTAATGTTTGAATCTAGATCACTTTGTTCTTTCAAATATATTTTGGAGCATCTGACTTATTGTATTAGATTTATTACATGTTGTGATTGGGACACAAATTTGTTTCTTTAACAAATAGTTTGAATTGATGGTCACTGAAGAAGACATGGCTTAAAAGCTTGTAAGGTTATTTGGAGGGCAATGGATCATGTCCTGTGATGGCTCAGTTCCTACACATTCTCATAGAATATTGCTGAAAGCGAGAAAGCTGTAAGGAGAGGCTAGTTAAAATGTGCAGTACCCAACCAGAAGCTTCAGGGAGGACAAAGTGACTCAGCTGTGGTTCTTGCTGCTGCTTAGCCCTTTGTCCCTGAAGGCACTTGGAAGCTCGGGATGTTTTCTCCACTGGCTTCCTTTCATTTCTTTTCCAGCATGAGGGTGTTGGTTTGATGCAAACTGGAAGGTGCTGCGAGAGTAGCAGCTGGCTCAGAACATACTGTGAACAGAATCTCATGGTGACACCATGTCTATTCCCTCATGAATCAGGATTAGAAGGATTTTTTAAATACTTGCAATATACAATTATAGTCTTTGCTAATTCAGAAGATTAATACACCTTGTGTATTTTCTGGACCAGTGATGGGGAACAAAATGAACTTGTCATAGTTCTCCCAGAATTGGAGAACCTTTAAAATACAGTATGTGTGTTGTAATATAATTATATTCCAAAATGTCCCAAATCAGACTAACATGCTAACTGCCAGAGCACATAACCTTTGCTTAGCTGCAACATGTTGTGCAGAGGAGCAACAGGGAACATGCTTTACCTGCTCTCCCAATATTATTTATTTATTTATTAAATTTTAATATCACCCATCTATGATATTTCCCACTCTGGGCAGTGTACAAGCAATAAACAAAAGCAGCATAATCAAAATAAAAAAACAAAATAAATACCAGATGGTATCTGAGGGCAATATGCTCGAGACTGACCAGCATATTACAAGGAATTAGAATATCATCTATTCTAGTGTCCGACACCAAGGCCATTTCTTGCTTATAACTTCAGTCTCCTGTGTAAAGCTCCCATGTTGTTTGAGTTCTGTAGGAGCAGCCTTTCTCTCTGTCCCCTTACTCTCAGAGGTTTGTTGGGTAGGGTCACCAGAGAGGCCTTGTTGGTGGCTACCTCCAGACTTGGTGAGGAAGGCTAGGTTAGTAAAGTTAAAGGTCACCCTTGATCAAAAGCCAGTCATATCCAACTCTAGGGTTCAGTGCTCATATCTGTTTTTAGCCAAAGAGTCTGCATCTGCAGCTGCTTCCGTGGACATGTGGCAGGCATGCCTAGACACTGGAGCACACAGAACACTGTTTACCTTCCCACCAAAGTAGTCCCTATTTATCTACTTGCAATTTCTTGCTTTTGAACTGCTAGTTTGGCAGGAGCTGGGACAGAGATAGGAGTTCAGTCCGCTGTGCAGTACTTCAATCTCAAACTGCTGACCTTCCAACCTTCCAGTCATCAAGTTCAGCGTCATAACCACTTTAGCAACCACATTCCCTAAGCCTAGGTTAGCAACCTCCTTTTTGACCTTATACTGGCATACCAAGATCTTCCAATTTAGGCAACCTTTTAGCAACTGATTGATGGATGTATTACATTTGCCATTGTTTCACTGCTATTGTTTCCCTGCAATTACTATCTTAACTGAGATATTTGTTACAATTCAACTGAGATATTTGTAAGCAATTCAATTGTGTTTTAATACTGATAATATGTTACTTTTTAACTATACTATCTATTAACTATATCATAACATATCCTAGGTACCCATTGGGAGAAAGATGGAGTAGAAATTAAATAAATAAATCTGATCTTTATGCACACCTTTCATATCAAAAATAGCTGAAATATGAAGACATTGAGCAGAGTTTCACCAGCATAGGCCCCTGTGCCCACAATGCTACATGGCTAATGAGAGCCTGCCACCTACATGGGTCCTTGTAGGTAATAGCAACAGATCCCCTAATATCATGTCTTTCTAAGAAAAAGATAAAGGTCTCCTCTGCTCAAAAGCCTGTCATGTCTGATTCTAGGTTGCCATGCTCATCCCTGTTTGCAGCCAAAAGGCCAGCGCTGACTTCATCTACAGATGTTTCCATGATCATGTGAAAGGCATGACTAGATGCCAGAGCGCATGGAATGCTGTTACCTTTCCCGCTGAAGCAGTACCTATTTATCTACTTGCAATTTCTTGTTTTTGAACTGCTAGGTTGGTGAGGGTAAGTTAGAGAGACCTAGGATCTCATGTCTTGCCTGAGACCCAGCCAAACTTAAACAATATATGGCTGCAACTCCACTCTTACTTTAGTTAAATTACCATACATATAAGATATAGTATGGAGAGATTGTTTAAAATATGAATGACCACTCCCAGTATTTTCCAGGAACAACATTTTGCCTTCTTTTAACCCATTTCTTTTGGAAGTGGGGAAGAGGATATGAGACGGACCAAAGGCACACAATTCTCACAAAATCCTCTACCTGGCCCTAATCTGACTTCATGGCTTTGTTGTTCAGTCGCACATTCGATTCCGACCCTTTGCAACCCCATGGACCACTGTCCGCCAGGCACCTCTGTCCTCCACCATGGCTACTTTTACTATTTTACATTTGTTTCTTTCTGCTACCACATCATGCCAGGTCAGGCCTACTAATGTTACCTCAGATGTTCTACCACTGTGTTACTGCTCATACTTGACTTCTGGTTTCTGGACCCCACTCAACCATAGCAAAGTCCATATCCATTCTTCATCCTAACCAGTAACAAAATCCCACTTCATATTAAACGATTATCAATCTGCTGTAGGATTTCTTCTGAGAAGTCATTAGAGAGGGTTTGGGCATGGTTGCTGGTATTTTCAGAGTAAATTCAGAATTGCTCAGTATTAAGAAAGATAGTAGCCTGGAATAGCAGAAGCCACTAATCATTTTGGAGGATAAAACAGACAGACAAACCCAACCATGTCTCACTGTCTCTGCACTGTAAAAGTCTGTGAAACAACTTATGAGCCATCTAATGTGTCTTTGCTCAATTCCTGATAACAAGAGCTCTGTAAATGTGTGCAGGAAACTCGTCAACCACTTCTGCAGATTCGCACACTAAACATGCAAAGGTCTCACTGACTTCCAAGTATGGTACAGACGTGAGGGGAGAGGGGCATATAGGATAATAAAAATATTCCATCTGTTACATCATTTTAACACTTGAAGTACAACATACAAAAATATGCCTTGCTGTTGATGTTGTGCCTATATCCTTTAAAAACTGCAGTTTTCCAGTTCAGTCCATTCATAAGCCCACTCTATGTAACAGCTGAAGGCACTTCAACCTCTTGATTTTCATCAACAGCTTGCACACATCAAGTCACTTTCTGTATCTGGAGCATACTTGAAAGCCTCTTGGATGGAAACAAGCAACCAATTTGTTTCAAAGTCTCTGGAAAAAGTTCTCTACAGTTACTACATCCCCAGACCCCCGCAATGTCACTTCCACAGGCTAAATGTGATTGTGATCATCCTATACTAAGTTGAAAAATCACTCACTTTGTTCTGGGCTATTAACACCCCCACCACCACCCCCAGCAAATCATCAACATGTGCAGTTGTTGAAGGGACTTAAACACGCATCCAAGACCCCATTATCTAGCCTTTGGATGCAGGGAGCTTAAGAGTCATGTCTTCCTCAGAGAAAAGAAATGTTTATTTCATGAAAGACAATTCCCAGAACCTTACAGCCAGTGCAGCCAGTGCACATAGTCAGGGAACTGTAGTTTCAAGCATAGCCAGTACAGTAATACCTCAGATAACGTTTACCTCGGATAACGCTAAAATCACATAACGTTAAGTAATCTGGGGAGGAGAATTGGATCGAATAACGTTAAGGTCCTATGGGATGGATCGGATAACAACCACTAAAGCCTGTGTGGTTACAATGTATCTCTATGGAGCTTTAACGTTATCCAATCCATCCCATAGGATTTTAACATGCATCGGATAACACTAAAAATCGGATAACACCAAGACTTGTGGAACCAAGTCTTAGCGTTATCCGAGGTATTACTGTATCTGTATTATCCTCGGAGTTTACTCTTGCCAGAAGAAATTCTCCATACGGAGGAAAATACTCTATTTCAGGGTTGTATAAAACATGGTCTGAGGACCTTTCTAGAGAATGAAAAAAACTAGAGTTGGATGTGTAGGGACATGGATATGTGTGTGCACTGATATACAGTAAAACCCCTACTTACGAATGCCCTTACTAACGAATAATTCAACTTACGAATTGGTTCTGCACTGAAATCCATGCCTCGAGTTACGAACATGCCCCTATTTACGAATGAATTCTTTTCCCTCTGTGTTGCCTCCAGTTAAGCAAAAAATGCCGTTTCCCCTATGGGCTTGTATTTTATACACATGCAGACTTTCAGAGCCCTGTAGGTGGCAGTGAGGAGTTCTTTGTCTGGAGTTTCGGTGCCATAATGACTGCTAGTTACAGTTTCTAGCTGTATTTTTCTTAGTTTTATGTCCATTTTCAAAGCTTCTTTAAGGTAAGGAACAGCGTTTTTAATTATGCATGCTTTCCTTTCAATGCTGTTGTTGTTTTCGGGTGGTTTGACTGATTTTTGGAGGGTGGGGTGGGGGCTTTTTCTTTAGCCCTATGGGGATACCCCTACTTACAAACAAATTCAACTTACAACCAATACCATGGAACTGATTTTATTTGTAACTCAAGGTTCTACTGTACATCTGTGGAAAGTCAATCCTCTTTGGAGGAGGCCTGTGTTGATCCACACACCATCTCAAATATGTCCAAATCAGATCTCTTCAGGCAGTGGTAGTGAACCTATGGCATGCATGCCACAGAGGACGCACAGAGCCCTTTCTGTTGGTACACCAGCACAGAGTTTGCCCCTCCCCTCTGCCCAGCTGCCCAATGGGAGTGATTCTTCCATCCCACAGTGCAGAAATCACCCTACCCAGCAGCCCAATGGGAGCACTTCCTTCCTCCAGTTTAGCGCACCACTCTGTCCAGCAGCCTAATGGAAGCACTTCCTCCCTCCCCCAGCACAGAGTTCACCCTGCCCAGCAGCCCAATGGAAGCACTTCCTCCCTCCTACCAGCATAGAGTTTGCCCCATTCCTCTGTTTGGGCTCTCAGTCTCTAAAAGGTTCACCATCACTGTCTTAGGGAATCATGAATGATATAGCCCAAGCATAAAAAGATTAGTTACAGAGATTTAAATCTTCATTTTTCTCACAGGACAGGAACTTTGTATTATTCTCCTCACTTTGAAACAAGGTGATACGTTTTTGTGTTTTTGCTTTGGGTTTTATTAATAGGGTAGCACTTTTTATAGAAAAAAAGCAAGAATAGGAAGGGGTTTGCACAAAGTAAGCAAATGTATGCAAATTAAAACAATGCACCTTGTGCAAAAGGATAGTGATAATGGATGTGGTGCAGGGACTTCGGGGGATCGGAACTACAGTTGTACCTCGCTTAAAGAGCCTAATGTGTTCCACAGGATTGCTCTTTAAGCAAAACACCATTGTAAACGACCAATTGTGACTTCTGGCGGGGGGATTGCGATTCGGTTTTAGTTGTTAAGTGAAGCGACCATTCAGAGAAAATTCTGCTCTTTAAGTGAGTTACTCTCTAAGCAAGTCGCTCATTATGGGAGATTTTACTGTATTTTTTTATCTATTACAGTTCTAGCCATTTATTCTGCTCTTGCTCCATGTATGTGCAGAGACAGTTTATGCAAAAGATTGAAATCTTGACAAGAAAAAATGCACTCCTTGCTCTTGCCTGGGGACAAAAATTCTAACAAGCCTGGAAATATTCTTTGTCAATGTGTCTTGTCAAGTTGCGACGATCTAAATTGACAAGACCACATAATTTAGCAGTTATTCTGTTCTTCCTCTTGATTTCTTCTCCCACCATTGTCATGCTATGGACAAATATAGTTGGCAGTGTAATATTAAGCAAAATCCAATGATAGTCTCAGCTTCTTTTTCTAGAGAAGTCTGACTTGACAATTGTGATGTATGCCATTGTTACATCCCATTTGGATTACTTCAATATGCCATGCTCAGAACTGCTCATGGAAAATGTTTGAAATCTCCTATCTGTCCAAAATGCTATGGCCAACAGAACACTGAATTATTATCATTTTTTGCTACAATAGTTTCACCAGTTCATTCCTTTCTGAGCACAATCCTAAATGCTGCTTGTTAACACCTATACAACTTGGATCCAGACTATCACAAGGACTGTCTTCAAGATGTGACATTTATTGCTTATAAAGTACTAAAATGATAATAATAGTTTCATGTCAGAAATTATTCTGGGTTGAAAAGATTTTTGCTGGAGAGACTCCGCTCAGGAGTACCTGAATGAAGCTCCTTTCATGTCCCTGAGATCTTTTCCCCGCTGAAATGGTCCCTATTTATCTACTTGCAATTTCTTGCTTTTGAACTGCTAGCTTGGCAAGATCTGGGACAGAGACAGATGCTCAAACCGTCATGCAGTACCTGGGTCCCGATCTGCTGACTTGCTGGCCTTCCAGTTAAAAAGGCAAGCTTCTTAACCATCCAGCCACCACAGCCCCACTAAAATGATAAAGTGACTATGGAAAAGGTGATCCTGAAAATGTATGTTGTACTTTAAACAGCAGTTTAAGAATAGCTACAAAACAATCAGCCAGCTCTCCAACCATGTCTAGAAGCAAGGTCATTTGCAAAATATTTTTCCCATGGCTGATAGTAGAGCTGTGGGATAAAATTGAAAATGAATTGAAATAATTAGGATGCATGTTTCAACGTATAATATAATCAGAGATGGTGTTTAGAGATTCAATAAATTGTTTTCTCTGTACCTACAATACCCTGGTTGTACAGTGTCTTGGTGCACTAAATGTTTTAGTTTACATGCATTCATTCCTCCAAGCGTTGCAACAGGTAGTCAAAACAATGATGTTTATTCTCATCATAGTTGCAAACTGCCAAATTCTGAGTTACAAGTCCTTGTACTTACAGGGGGTGTACAAGTAACAGAAATTCCTATTAAAATGTTTCATGTTGGTTCACCAGCCACCTGTACCTCCAAAATATTGATCATAGTTGGTGACAGAGAGGTAAGGTTATAAAGAACAGCCAGAAATGATAGCTAGGGCAAAGAATGCCAGAAGAGCAAAGTTGGAGGAAAGAAACGCTGCTGCATGAGTAAAACTTTTTCACTATATGCTGATTTTGATTTTATAATTGCTTATGCTCTATCCTATTAAGTTCATAGTCTATTAATTACATAGTCTGTTATGATACATACATAGATGTGACTTGAACTATTTACTCATTATTCATAAAGTATTTATAACACTTCAGCTACAATCTAGTTTCATCTGTTGTGCAGTTTCGTTAGAGCATTTCTGTTAATATACTTATATTTTCTATTTACAGTAAAACCCCTACGTACAGAAAAAGGCCGTTCCATAGGCTTTTGCTTAAATCAGTTTTTTACGTAACTTGAAACAAACCCATAGGGAAAATGGAATTTTTACGTAAACTCAAAGCAAACCCATAGGAAAAAGATTTTTTATGTAACTCAAAGCAAACCCATAAGAAATTGTGTAAATCGGGTCATGGTTTTAGCACAAAATCATCACGTAAGTAAAATTTTATGTAACTTGATGCATATGTAAGTTGGGGTTTTACTGTAGATTGTTACATTTTCATAGTTACATTTCTAGAACATTAGACTGAGTTTTTACAGCTCTGATTTTTCGATTTTCGATAGAAAGCAATATACTGTAATATACTTATATCTGTTTGCAAGCGCCTGTCTAATAAAAGGAAGAAAACATAGAGATTTCTCTGAACATTCAATTTGTCTGTCTTGGATTGAAGGGGAAGGGGAGTAAAGGATAGTCAGAATAAAGAAATAATTTGTTCAAGATGCAAAAACTTCCTTTGGGTCATGCTGAACTTTGGGGTGGGGTAGGGGTATGTCAACTGTGATGAAGACAGGCTTCTGATTTTTCCTTGGAGACCTGTAAATTTCTATAGGACTCAATGAGGATGTTTAGTTGTCAGACTCCCTGTTCTAACAACACAATCCTTCTATACAATCCAACCTGAATATTAAATCCTCAAGAAGGGCCTTTCTATTTGTTCCACCTCTCTCACAAACACACTAGATCAGGGGTTCCCAACCTATGGCCTATGGGCTGGATGCGGCCCATGATGCCATTCTATCTGGCTCATTGCTGCCTCCACCGCACCTGGAAGTGAAAGCAGGTACATTTATTTCACCCATAAAATGCACCCCTGCATGCGCAAACATGCCCACAGCTGTCATAAATGTAGAAATGGCTACATTTACAACAGCTGTAAATGTGGCCACTTATGATTCCAGGGGGCATGGTCCAGCCTGTTCAGCTGCCTGGGGGCATGGTCAGGCCCGTGGCATAAAAAGGTTGGCCACCCCTGCATTAGATGAAAAGATGGGAGAGAGCCTTCTTGGTACCTGCTCCTCAGTTATAAATTTGTCTTCCAAGGGAAGTTAGGCTGGGACTGGGTACTTCCTGTCATTCATCTGGCAAACACATTTGTAGCTAATCAGTCAGCTCATGATTGAATGATAGTGGCTGTTGTATCGCTTTGGTGGTGGTTTTGTTGCATCCAGTGGCTTTTAAAATTGTGTTGATTCAATGTTTGTTTTAATAAAACAATTCATTTAATAGTATTTTAAGGCACTACAGTGTAGTGTTGTTGTTGTTGTTGTTGTTTTAGCTCGACCTGATATTTTATCTTCCTCTTCTATGCTGTTTCCTTCTTTATTCGTTTCAGTGGCACCACCGGCATATAATAACATACAAAGCTAAAATTAACACATTTAAAACAAAAATGAATTAAAAAGGCTAGATGACATCCGCCCAATATCAGGCATTTCCTCTTGCCAACATAAGGTCCCTCTCAGTACACGTTGAAGGCATGCTTTTAGTCCTGCAAAGGAGAAAGATGAGTTTAAAAGATGCATTTAAAATAATGAATGAATAATCAGTTTTTAAAAAACTGGAGCTATGTCTTTTGAGATCAATGTGATCTTTTTTGTATCCATATGCAGTGCTGGAGTGTGTGTTCAGAATTACAGTACAGTTGTACCTCACCTAAAGAGCATAATGCAAGTTTGCTCTTTAAGCGAAACACCATGGTAAGTGACCAATTGTGGGGGGAACTGCGAACCCCGATTTATTTGTTAACCGAGTTTTTGGCTGGTTTTATTTGTTAATTGAAGCGAACATTCAGAGAAAATTCTGCTCTTTAAGCGAGTTACTCTTTAAGTGAGGCGCTCTTTATGCGAGGTTTGACTGTACTCATCTTTTTTAGCTCATAGGAATTTAAAATAATTTCTCTCTTAAATTATGTTGTCTAAATAAACAAACCCTCCCCACCCCCCATTTATACTTACAGGATATCTGATCCATGTTTGTCAACTCTTGACTTTCCCTCACCATTTCTTTTAAGGAGAACTTTCAGATTCTTTTCTGTCTTTGCTTTGCTATTGATGGAATGTCTCCCAGTGCTTATTGTAGTTATTATTAACATCAAAGATCTGTCATTACAATCAAGTTTTGCTGCATCAACTCATGTCAATTTAACCACAGATACTTAATTATGGACTATATATCATCTGCCACTTAAGTGTACTTTTCTTTGTCCAGGCTGTTTTTCCACACACAGATACAGACAAAGGCAAACGCATGCTAGTGTGAAGGGGATAGAGAGAGAGAGAGAGAAGAAGAAAATGTAGAACAGGGGTTCTCAATATTTTTCAGCCATGGGCCGGACCACGTCCCCTCAGACAGCTGAGAGGGCCGGACTGGTGCCATAAACGCATCCACAGCTGTCATAAACGTGTTTATGTGGCCATAAATGAGTCCATGGCCTATTCCAGAGGGGACAGCTGAAGTGAGGTCGGGAGCCAGATTATTTGCCACTGTGGGCTGGATCCGGCCTGCGGGCCATAGGTTGTGAATCCCTGGTGTAGAAGAAATGTAGAACTGACTCAGAAAACAATGCCAGTTTCCTGAGACATTTCTTCTGTTCTCCTACATTGTTTACTTCATTGTATCTGCATTTATAATTTAATCTTTTCTTTTAGATTCAAGAGTTCCAGGCATGACAATGCCTTTCTAATCAATAATAAAATAATTTGGGCGTCCCCAACTATAAATAAGACAGCAAGCTTGCTTCAAAACAAACGTGAAGCAGTCATTTCACTGAATGCAACAATGTAGATCAGGAATGTTTTAGCATACTGTTGGAAGGGAATGTGTCTTTCCCCCTTCCTTCCTCTTCTTTCTTCATTATTTATTTATTTATCTATTAATTTTTGTCAGAGCATATGCAATCACCTTTGTTCTGCATGTTTATATAGGTATATGCAGTATATCTTCTTAATTCTATTCAAAACATGTGTGAGTGTATGCCTACTGGAAGATACACATCTCCTGTCTGGAAAAACACACAAATATGATCCACGCTGCCCTACTTTTGTACCACTTGCAGTTCTCAGGGAAAGAGTTGACTCTATTATTTTATATTAGGGATGGGCAAAATTCAGGGGTCCAGAAGCTGGTTGGAACTCTACTAGTTTCACAAAATAGGAGCTGCGGTGGCTCAGTGGTTAAGAAGCTCACCTTGTTAGCTGGAAGGCTGGCAAGCCGGCAGTTCAAGACCCAGGTACTGCGTGACGGATTGAGTCCCCATCTCTGTCACAGCTCTTGGAGACATGAAAGGAGCCTCATTTGGGCATTCACTGAGCAGTTTCTTCTGCAAAAATCCTTTCAACTCAGAATAATTCCTGACACTAAGTTATTAGTATAGTTCCACAAAAATTACACTGCCCTGGGAAAAAATAGAACTGGACGTGTTTTTTAACAAATGAAAAATCAATTTATTGTGGCAGGGGATTGGTTGGTTGGTTCATGTACCTTATGAGGATGCCTGCTGTCCCGCCCCCGGACTCCCACCTGGCCAGGTTTTTGAAAAGCTGTGCCAGCTTGAGCA
Organism: Furcifer pardalis; assembly: GCA_030440675.1. Classification (NCBI taxonomy): domain Eukaryota; kingdom Metazoa; phylum Chordata; class Lepidosauria; order Squamata; family Chamaeleonidae; genus Furcifer; species Furcifer pardalis. Next base: position 142,913,909 of record CP126893.1, read on the forward strand.
GCAGAGGACAGTCCCACCCTGAGGTTGAGGACACCTGATGCCCCACCCCCGAACTTTGTTGTTTGTTTGGGAACTTTTTTATGTGGTTGTGACTTTTATCACATTTGATGTTTGTGTGATACTTTGTTAGCCACCCTGAGTCACGCTGCAAGTAGGGTGCCATAAAAGTGTAAACATAAATAAATAAATAAACATAGAAGAGAGAAGAAGCTGTTCCTGACAGTTTGGGGGGGGGGGAGAGAGAAGGGCACAAAAATGGGTGGCTGGCATGATTTCCACCACTGATGTATGCGTTTTATTAATCAATGAATGAATTAAAATAATTTGTCCACTTTCCTCCCTGTAGAGGGTTTTGTGGGAACTTATAAATAGCTTACAAAGTTATAAAACAATTATAAGTATAAACAGTACATTACTAAAAACAATTAAACATATTAATTATTAAAATGTATAACATAAAACACTGTCAAAGCCACTTACAAGCTCACATTTTAAAAGAAGAATTCTCATCCTAAAAAGCCTGCCTGAAAAGACAGTTTTTTGTCTGCTTGCAGTAAGACAGAAGGGAGGGGAGGGGTCCAGCCTGGTCTCCTGTGAAAGGGAGGTATATAGCCTGGGAGCAACCATCAAATAGTTCCTTTCCTTTGTTTGCATCAAGTATCTCTATGAGAGTGGTGAGACCAAGAGAAACACTTCCTCCAAAGATCTTAAAACAAGGGAGTCTGGTATGGAGAGATATGATCTCTAAAATAGCCTTTTAGAACTCTGTATGTCAAAATCCATTGTCTGGCCAGACATCCTGCCATGGTAATGGAGTGGACCATACAGCCAATGACTCAATGTTGAGTGGTGGTAAAGGAGCCAACTGCTATGGGCAGATGAGCCCCTTTAGATGGAGTGATGGTCCCCTCAGTGGAGGAAATGCCGCTGGAAACCATCATATTGGGCCCAACAGCAAAATGAGTGGAGGAGGAACTCTGATTTCCAACAGTCATGGAGACAGAAGAGGCCATGCCAGATAGACTGGCTGTGAAGGCACACATTGTCCATATCATCAAGGCTATGGCAGTCCATTGCAGTCCTGGTCTTAAATCCTGCATGTCTCGTTTCATATGTGTTGCAGGAGATGGCTCCATGATCATAGTGTGTGGGTCACTTCATGGCAACTTGGGATCCACCTTAAACAAATTCACAGCAATGGCATTTTTCCTGCTTCAAGGAAAAATGCATTCTCGGATATGAGTTGCAGCCGACGACTATGTCAAAATTAGAACTTTGAATTACAGTCATAACGTTATCCGGGGTATTACTGTATGCCCAAAAATCAACTCACAATCAGTGGAGCTGTTGCAAAAAGAAGTTTCTATTCACCCCATAACTAGCTGTGGTCAGGAGTTCCTGAAGTTCCCAGATTCTTTCTAAAGACAGCCTCTCATGAGGCAAGTTACAGTAACTGACAAAATACATGGAAGAAGAAGACGAACAGTCAGTCACACTGCCCACTTGAGACCACATCCAAAGCCTTACAAGACAGAACCTACCACAGCTTACACTCAGTTTGCATTGTTCTTGAAGGTCCAGGATCATCCACAATGGAGTACAACCTTTGTGGAGGATCAGACTTATTCATGTGATAAATCACATTCATTCATCAGGTACTACATGAAAGGACCCAAGTGGGGCATCCTTCTGGCAGTTGGTGCAATCAGATCATTCTCCTAGGGAGAAGTATTTACACGAGCTTCACTGCAGCAAGCAAGGAGAAGGATGAAAAGAGAGAGAGATAATTAAGGAGGTTGTGGAGTAGTTCTTCAGCTGTAAAGACTTTGATAAATGAATGCAGAAAACAAGAAGAGACTAGTGCAGAGAACAAAAACATGAAATGAGGCAGAGAAAGATGGTTTTCACAGAGGCATGCTGAACTGATTGAAGAGTCGGGAAATAACAGGAGGGAAGGCCAGTGGGGAGGATGTCAGGCTACTAAGGAGCCCAAGGAAAGCTTATAATAACTGGCCTGAATGAAGAAAGAGAAGCAGCTGCCAGAAAAGGCCTTGAAATCAAAAAAGGATGTCAGAGGGCTAATGCGAATAATAGATTTAGCAGGATATATCAAAATCACTGGCAGGTTTTCCTTGACAATCTAATTAAGCAAGACATTAAGTATGGAATAGAATCCCAACAGGGAGTGTGTACAGAAGAGAGGCTGGGATGCAGTGTCCATGAGGGAATAGGTGGTGGCAGTAATTAATGAAATCTACACGCTCTGTATTCTAACTATTCTTCCTCCTCCAGGCATTTCCAGAGAGGTCATGAAACACACACACACACACACACACACACACACACACACACACACACACACACACACACACACACACACACACACACACACACACACACACTATTACAACAATAGTTTAAAGAGTTACCACAAATATTTAAATGATTTCTCCTGTTTTGTCTATTCCTGGTATCTGAGCACAAAGGAAACAGCCAGGAACACTCTTGTACCTAAATCTTGTTTAAAAAGTGACATTTTGGGATTCTTCCAATGGCAAGGACAAGATTTTCCTGTTTCTGGGTTGAAAGGATTTTTGCAGAAGAAACTCCACTTAGGGAATGCCCAAATGAGGCTCCTTTCCTTTCTCCAAGGCTCCTTTTATGTCCCCATTGTCATGGGACAGAGACAGGCACTCAATCCATCATGCAGTACCCATGTCTCGAACTGCCAACTTGCTACCCTTCCAGATAACAAGGCAAGCTTCTTAACCACTGAGCCACCACAGCCTACAAGGCTGTAAATACATGTCCCTTTTATATCCAATGACTGGGATTCGGGAGCCATTTTCTATATACTCCAGACCCATTATGAGCTGTATCATCCCCTCCCACAAAAATGGAAGTGAACAACTGAACTTAAAATTATGATCACACAACTCCAGTGCTACTTGTTCCAGCCAGTGCCAGATTCAAGGTTTTAGCCCTTACATTAAAAGCCCTACATGATTTGTGACCTTGTTTCCTGGCATATTGTTTCTCTTATAGGAAATCTACCCACATTATGAGATTTTCTCAAGTTCCCTTGCTGAGTGTGGCTACCCCAATAGAAGCAAAGAGAAGTGAAACCCGGAAAAGAGCATTCATGGTGGTAGGCCCCTTGCTCTGGAACAATTTCCCTATTGAGATCTGCCAGACTCTCTCTCTCCTTTTAAAGAAATCTTTACAGACATTCCTTCCAACAAAGAGGCTGTTGATTACTTCTAGCTTTCATTTTTATATTACCCCCTGCATTTTTATTCAGTTCAGGTACTTGTTCTCAGTTTATTGGCTGCTGTGGTTGGTTAGGCTTGTATGATTTGTTATATTTTTTATTATTTTCATATATTTTTAAGTATATTATTGTATATTCTTTATTTGGGAGCCACCCTGTGTAATATTTACACTAAGGTGGATGGTCTATAACAGTGATGGCGAACCTTTTAGAGACCGAGTGCCCAAACTGCAACCCCAAACCCCCTTATTTATCCCAAAGTGCCAACAGGAGAGGAAGGAAATGCTCCCATTGGGCTGCTTGGTAGAGGGGGGGGGTTAACTCTGTGCTGGGGGGAGGGAGGAAGTGCTCCCATTGGGCTGCTGGACAGCGGGGTGGGATGAACTCTGTGCTGGGGAGAGGGAGGAAGTGATCCCATTGGGCTGCTGGGCAGAGGGGCAGGGCAAACTCAATGCTGGGGTGACTGCATGGGTGCCCACAGGGAGGGCTCTGAGTGCCACTTCTGGCACGCGTGCCACAGGTTCGCCACCACTAGTCTATAAGCTTAAGAATGAATGAATGAATGAATGAATGATTTTCTGTTTTTAAAGTAAAAATATATTACATCATCAAACCCATCTACATCATGATTCCCAGCCACCTAGATAATGGCTAAAATTGAGAAGTTTTCTACACACTCTCAGGCTCTAAATATTAAACCAGAGGAGGTTAGATTAAACATATGGGGAGTAAAAACAACACACCTGGATTGGCATGCCATCATGTATTCCAAGGTCATTTAATAGCTTCTCTAGCCATAGCAGCTCTCTGCATACTTCTGCTGTGGCAATGAACTCGCTGTCTTCCCCCGAGGGACCAATGACTCAAAAGGCTGGGAATCTTTGCTCTTCCATCCAGATCTGATCATGGGCAACATGTCAATTGGTGCACGCCATTTGGCTGAGAGGAGGAGGGAGCATGGAACCCTTCTTATGCTGCTCCCCAGTGATGGGATGCTACCGGTTTGGACCAGTTCCCCTGAACAGGTAGCAGCTTTCCAGAGGGGATCGCCGGGGGGGGGGGGAGTGAACCCCCAGGTGACCGGTTCAGTCGCCTCTCCGGCCACCCTCTGGATGACAGTTCCGGGCAGCCAAAATCACTGCCTGGAATGGTGCATGTGTCAAAAATCAATTTGGCATGTGCACAAAAAAATAGAAGTGTGCACGCATCAAATTGAGTTTTGACGCATGCGCACTTCTGGGCAGCCATTTTGGACTGCCCAGAAATGCAGAGTGCCTGGAGGAGCGGCGGCGGTAGCCTCTCCTCTGCGCATTCCTGGGCCGGGCCAGGCCAGGCTAGGTCGCGCCGCCAGGCTGCTGAACTGCCACTCCGCCGCTGTGCCTGCCTGCCTGCTGCTCCCCGACCCCAAGGTAAGGTAAGTGACAAGTTTGTGTTTGGGGCAGGTGGGTGGGTTGAGGTGTGTGTGTTTCATGAGGTTTGTTTTAATGTGTATGTAATGTATTTATGTATTATGTGTATTGGTATTTATTTTAATGCATATGTATTTATATATGTATTTATTTGCATTTATATGTATGCATTTATATGTATGTATTTATATGTATTTAAATAATGTGTATTTTTATTTAATTATTTTTATTTATTTTTATTTTTTTTACTTTGGCTCCGCCCACAACATCATGACATCATGACATCATGACGTTGGCTCTGCCCATGACATTGACTCCACCCACTGTGGGGTAGTAAATTTTTTTGACAACCCACCACTGTTGCTCCCTTTTTCGAGGCATGAACAACCCACCTACCTACTCAGTGAGATTCAGCCAGATAGGAATTTTGGATCCACCTAACCTGATTGGCATATTGAAAAGGGTGGTGGGTAATTTTTGCCTATCCTGTACTGTTTGCTCATGAGGGGCCTTGCTAGGCCCATCAAGGGTGTGTTGATACTAATTGGTTACACTGACAAGTAGTGAGGAAGGGAAGTTAGTCTTGGTGAGTTGCTAAGGTACTTTGGGTGGAGGTCCAGGGGCGGTGTGTGTGCTGGTGCCCACCTGCAGCAATTGCCCACCTAAGGCTCCTAGGCTCGGTGATGGTGGCCTGAAGATTTCACTCACTATTGCTGGCTAAGAGATTCAATAGTCTTGGGGCTTTGGACTTGCCCATGAAGGGAAGGAAGAAGAATATTTTTGTATCTCCTGGCTCTGACCCTAGACATCTGGGCTATATTCAGCCTGCTGCAGACTCAGACAATTCTCAGTTCTAGTTAAACAGTTAATAAAGTTGTGGCCCTAGTTAAACTCCATATACAGTTGTACCTCGCTTAAAAAGTATAATGATTTCCACAGGATTGCTCTTTAAGTGAGTTTGCTTTTTAAGCGAAACACCATTGCAAATGACCAATTGTGGGAGGGATTGCAAACCCCGATTTATTTGTTAAGCGAGTTTTTTGTTGGTTTTATTTGTTAAGCGAAGTGAACATTCAGAGAAAATTCTGCTCTTTAAGCGAGTTATTCTTTAAGCGAGGCACTCTTTATGCGAGGTTTGACTGTACAGTGTCTGTCTCTTATTACGGGGTTGTTGTTGTTGTTGTTGTTGTTGTTGTGTGTGTTTTGGGGGGTAACAAACCACCAACATCTTGTTTATGACTGGACCATAGGATAGGCCAATTACCATACACAAACAGGAACCTACTGGTGGATTTATGGTATGTGCTATTTTTTGCCTAGTCTGCATTTATGTATTATACAAGCTTTGAGTTTCTGTTGGCTACATACGAACTTGTGTATTTAAATGTAAGTAAAGTCTGTACTTCCTGTCAAGTATCTAGCTACCCTTTTGACCACTCTGTGTTGGTGAAAAGCAGAACTTTTTTACTCAGTATTCTTATAGAAATAGTTATGTCTGCCCTCACTGCTGGATTGAGCCAGTGCAAGGCTTTAGGATTTAGGATACCTATAAAATAAAACACCACTATAGCTCACACGTCAATCGACTCTGCCACTCAACACAAATTCGCGCTACTACAGAGTAGCATGTAAAATGTGCACGCAGACAAAGACGTCTCTGCCTGTGCACATATCTTTACTCTTTGGCACACATTGAACATTCCAATGAGGTATCGGCGAGTATCTCTGAGTGAACATTTTTTGCATATCCTTGTGAATGCAAGGAATATTTAAATTTCAATTTTCATCCTAACTGAGCGTGGGAGCCAGGCCCCCCAGAGATGTGGGGCCCATAGCATTTGCTACTCCTGCTATATGGTTGATCCGGCACTGATGTCTGGACGAGTAGTGGTTAAGCACAAAAGCTTTCCTCTGGCTCTTCTGTACTTGCTGTTGTTTGGCAGCAGTCCACTCTGTCTTTCAGAAAGTCTGTTGGCAAGGATATTGCAACAGGGTGAGCACCCTGGAAGCCTAGCACCTCCTAAAATTCAATAACCATTTGTTTCTGTTTGAGCAGATACACGCCATCTGCCTCCCTTTCAATTTGAATGCCCAAAGAGTATCTTGCATCCCTAATTCCTTTATTTCCACCTCTTTGTTAAGATGGTGTAAAATTTCTTTGTACTCCTGTTCCCTTTGAATAGCCACCAACAGGTCATCAGCATAGGCAAGGATAAAAGCTAAATGCCCATTTCTGCTTCTGGTATACAAGCACTGGTCTGCACCACCTTGCTTAAATGCTGCTGGTCTCTACTTACTTTTCTCCCAGGTGACTGGCACATTCATCAGCCATGGCTTTTTGACATAGGTCAGGTGAGGAGGCAGTACACCTTTGCTAGGTTGTGATGACTGGCAGTCTTAGTTTAAAGTCCATAGTTCCTTTCAAGAGTATGAAGGCAGGCTTGGGAATATATTGTGACCTCAGGGTCACTTCTAGTTCAGTGCTCTTGACATTACCCTCTTTTTCTCTTCTTTCAATGTTCTGCTTTCATCTTGTGTGTCATCAAGTTGGGGGGAAAGTTATATTTATATTTACTTACAGTTACAATCTGTAGTTATAGTTGGAACAATAAAAGGGAAAAGGTTAGATTCTCCATCATGGGGGAGAGATATTCTTTCATACCTGCTACATGGTCAATGGGTCAGGAGAATGAGAAGGAGAAAATGGAAGCAAAGGAAATAAACAAGAAGAGGGGAGAGGCAAACCAGGGGTGGGGAAAATTACATCACCAAACAAGTTAATGGCAAAGGAATATCACATTAGGCTATAAAAGCCCCCTCACTCTTATAGCCACTCCTAGTCCATGCAAGGTTCTTGCCATGCCAACAAAGCCCCCCTTTCTTCTATGCTATTCATCTAACATTTTGTTTTACTTCTATAATTTAAAGATATGTGCTAAAGCAAGCGTGTCTTGAAAACTCCTTCCAAAAGCACCAGTCAGGAGTCCATTGGCCAACGTATTCTTTTTCATTAAAAAAAATAGAGTAATATAGCATGGCAACAGAATGATGCTAATTAATGAAAATTCAGGTATTTGCTGCAGTGATTTAAGGTTTTGCTGAATTTGAGGTTCTTTGCCAATGCTCTCTTGGTCAGAGATTTAGATAAATTAAAGGCATAAATCACTGCAAGCTGGTCTATAAATAATCATTTTTTTATCCTTATTTGATGGGCTTGGCTATCATTATGTTAAGACAATTTCTTCCTTGGGAGTATTGTCTGACTACTTCATTGCTTTTCAGAATCCACAGCTTCTGAGTGCAGCAAATCATAAAGCTGATGTATCATGCATTGTGAATGTATGCAGCTATTAAGACCATCTTGAGAATAACACTACCTGTGGAGGACCATTTGATGGGTATATCAGAGAGGCTTTGTCTTGCATTTCCCCCTCCTCTTGGGGGTTGTTGACAAACCCCAGTCTCCCTCTTTTCAGGACAAGTGTGAAGGCACATCTTTTCAAGCTTTTAAAACCATCCATTCAGGGGTGTGCTGGGCACCATGGGAGGGCGCTGGACAGGGATGATGGGTGGCTACCAAGGGATGGGGGAGAAGTCTGCCATCAGGAAGCGCTTGGTCACCCCACCCTCACTTGAACTTTAGAATAAACCATTGCTCCAAGCTGAAGGAGGGAGTTTAGAGCAATGGCTTAATCTAAAGTTCAGTGCACCAGGCAGATAAAATAATAACAAAATTATTATTTGCGTCCCAGTGTGCTCAAGGTGATGATGCACCAGGATGTATCCCACTGTCCCGGTGGCCCAGCCCATGCCTGCATCCACTGCTTGCTTTGTATTATAGTGACAATCATTTCTTTGTTTCACCTTTAATGTGTTTTTAACTTTGTTTTCAACTTACTTTTAAGAATTCTAGCAGGCCACTTTGAACACAATTCCTTAGTATGGAAACAGAATGAATGAATGAATGAATGTTATCTGCATGATGACCTTCTCAGGTACCATCAGAACTTGGAAAAGTTGCTATTTGCCCTGCAGTTTGGCCTATAGTATCACACTCCAGAATGACCAAGGAGCTGCAGTCCACAAAAGTAACTTATACAGGCTTTGAACATTAGCCATTCTGACACGTTACACTGACACCATAGAGTTGCTACCACCATCTTCTTTCACAAGAATTTCAACCAGACCTTGGTCCTGCTTTGACTTTTACTGTGGTGCATAACATTCCTAAGAGGGAGAGGGAGAGGAGAGAAACCGCTGATATGGAGTAGTGTGCAAGCTTCTGAAGCTATATATACATCTCAGAATAAAATGCTTTGATGACAATTTTTTTTGTTAACATCTGTGAGAAGATGTGTAAGTTTTCTCAGAGCTCTCCAGGGGAACCCTAAACTAAACATCTTAAAATGAGCTCACATACAGGGCTAATCTTGCTAGTCGTGTTATCTTTGGCACAGTTTCCTTGTAAATGTGCTTTGCCACAGGGTGCTGTTGGTCATTATAGATGACAGGCTGATTGAAAGGAGGCATAAAATTAGCTTCAATACAAATGCAGTTGTGTCTAACAACCTTCTTAAAACATTTAGTTTTCTGCAAAGTTTGGTGAAGAAAGGCCTCTGTCAACAATACATCTGTTCCTTGTCATTTGTTAGTTAAATGTGGAGCACAATTTTGATGGCAATTGCACAGATGAAATGGTTGCACATGTGTATAAAAGCATCATTCCACACAGAAGAACATCTGGAATATGAGCCTCCCAGTTTGTCTAAAGGCATTTTTTAAAAAATCTTTCTCTTCAGAGTGCTTTCCACATTGATCTTTTCCCCACCAATGAGCCCTTAGATTGTAAACAATACTAATTGGGAAACTGGGTGTACATTTAGCCCATACACTGTGCAAAACCAGTGTTGTTGAACCCATAGTGATCTTTTGTGTGTAGAGATTAAGCTCCAGAAGATACAAACTGAACATCCCGGAGAAGGCTGACAGTAATAGGCAGTTTTAGGTTGTTTCAGCTCAGAAAAGAGATACCCTAGAACAGTGTTTCCCAACCTTTGGTTTTTGGACTCAATTCTTGGAAGCCTAAGTCAATTCCCCAACACCAGCCAATGTGGTGACTTAAGACCCTGTGGGGCTTGTGCCCCATGTTGGGAACCACTGGTCTGGAACTAGAGAATCCAGAGGAAGGGTGCAACAAATATGATAAGAGAGGTGAGCCACTTGCCTAGTAAGGAAAGGCCAATGTATTCCATGTTTTTCAGTCTAGAAAATACCTGACTAAGAGAAGCAGTGATGTAACAGAGTATTATAAATGCATCTCACCCACATTATGTCTTTTCCTCCCACATAAGACTTAATTTGGGTCCATCTGCAGTCAACACTGCAGAATATTCAGTGCAAAAAAAGGAAAGTATTTATTTTGGTAAATATGAATTGCAAATAATTCATAGATTTCACTATTATGACAGATAGCACTAGTGTAATAGTTACTAGTGTAGATGCTTTCAAAGGGAGTTGCAATTTTGGAGCAAAGGTGGGCAAAGTACAGCCATCCTGGTGTTGTGAAGAAGGCTGGGTATTGTAGTCCAACACCATCCAAAGATCTGTTGTGGAGCTGTTCGGAGAAAATGAGTGCACCACTGGTTAAACCCACCACTGGCAGGGTACACCACCACTGATAACTGGTTCTCATGTAGCATATTTAAGACAATTTTCCTTCCATGGCTGTCAAACAAACATAAAAGCAATACCAAGTCCCCTTGCTGATCACATTCAGAAAGGGCACTTCGTTGGACTGGGTGGGTAGTGTTTGAATGGTTTTGTTTGTTGCCAACTGGTGAATGAAGCACTGCTCTGAACAAAGCACGAAGTTAACTGTTATTTTAATCCCATTATGTTGTGCAGGTTCACTGCAGAGTGACCTAAAGGGTAGCTCTCTCTCTTGCACACTTCAGCTCTTTGGTTCCCCTCTCAGCAGCAAGTTGCAAGGAAAATGGAACCCACTGAGTTTGGTGGATGGAGCCTGCAGAAAGGAATAGCCCTGCTGCTCCTTAATGATGTTACATTAAAAGACTAGAAGGTTGGCTTGGTTAACTGCCAACTAGGTGCTGCTCTTATTGCTGATCTGCTGCATGAATCAATGTGACTTGTTCTTACAGCTAGTAAATAGCCAATCAGAGCATTCAGCCCAGAAAACACACAAACACAGACATCAAAATAGGGTGTCAGATCTGAGGCAGGATATAATTTTCACTGTAAACAATATTATTGTCATGCCCATGGAAACGTCTGCAGAAGCAGAGAGTGCTGGCTCTTCAGCTATGAAACAGAGATGAGCACTGAACCCTAGAGTCGGATATGACCAGCTTTCGAGCAAGTGTAACCTTTACCTTTACTAGGCTTTTAAACTTCTTTTTATTCTTTTTCTTTACACATGGAAAGCATTGAACCTTTCTTGGCCCCCTTTTTAAAAGCCAAACCAGAGTGAGAGCAGAATGACAACCCTATGTTTCCTGTCCTTCACTTGAAGCCAATTCAGAATGAGAACAAAATGGTAAAACGTTTCTTGTCCTCAAATTATAATTTTCTTCCTTAATTTTTTTTAAAAAATACTGCTATTGTTTTTATTTTTGAAACACACACATAAAGACACACACATTTTGATTTGGTTTTATAATCACCCCATGATGAAAGATCTTTAATTGACATCGGTTCATACCTTGTTAGCTCGAGAATTGATTACTGCAATGCTCTCTATGTGGGGCTTCCCTTAATTATGATACACAACCTGCACCAGGTGCAAAATAATACAGCCAGATTAGTAACGAGTGACCAAATCCTGGCGTGTTTGTATTGGTTCTCTATTAACTTCCATGTTTGATATAATGTTATAATATCCTGGTGAAAAACCTATGGCATATGTGCCAGAAGTAGTACACAGAGGCCTTTCTTCTGGCATGTGGGTGGTTGAGGGGAAGCCTCGCTCCACCCAGCCAGTTCACTTCCCCACCACCTGCTCCCTCCACCAAAGGGAAGGCAAGAGGGGAGGTTGAAATCCCAGCTAGGCAGCTGAGGCTGGGTGAGGTAAGTTGGGGAGCACTTGTGGGGGGAGGCCCCACAAGTAGATGGAGAAAACTCATGGTGGTGGGGAGCACCTGCAAGGGGAGCAGACGCACACATGGTATCACCGGCACACATTGAGCAGTGAGTGTGTGCACGCACCCACCCACATGACTTCGCCAGAGGCACAATGACGACATCACATGGGTGTGTGGGCACTCCTGTTGCCTGTCAGTGTGCCTCCTCCTCCTCTGTAGGCACTCAGTCTTAAAAAAGTTCACCATCACTGTTCTAGTATGAACCTATAAAGCCCTTCACAGTTTGGACCTTGATACTTGGCAGACAGTGATGGGATCAATTTTTTTTTTAAACTGCCTACTCTGTGGGGATGGGATGGTGTGCGTGGCCAGGGGGGGAACCCTGCATTGCACCCAAATTAGGACTACTTTATTCAAAACTTGGATGGGCGAGGCCAGCCAGAATTTCTGCTACCAGTTCTGGGAAACTGGGGCAAACCTGATGAATTCCACTACTGCTGGCAGAGCATCTCCTCTGGATAGACTCAGCCCTGTTTACTTTTTCCAGGTTTCTGGGCTCTGGGTTCCCACTACAGGAGAGGTGCAGAAGATGATGACAAGGAGCTGGGCCTTCTTGGTGGTGGCCCTGGTTGCCTGGGATGCTTCATTTCTATATGCTTGCCTATCTCCCTCTTTTTAAGAATTTATGGTGATATGTTTCAGAGAAGCATTCCAGAACATTCAGCCACTGCCTGCTTTATCAAACAAATGCAGGAGGGAGACAATACTTTTTCTAGGTCACTAGGAAAGCTACCAGCTTCAAAAAGGTCAATTTTGGGGGAAGGGAATATACAAATTCCTTGCTTCCTGCCTTTAGATTACAAAATGATGTAAGCTGTTGTCCATTTTCCCATTTCCCGTCACCCTCCTGGCCCCAAATGGCTGGAGGGTTAAAGAGACGCTGTGGCCATGGGCTTGAGGACCTCGCCGCTTCCCTCCTGCAGCCACACCACTGGCCAGGGATGCGAGGCGGCTGTGGTCATCGTCGCCACCCTCCTGGCCCCACTTGGCCAGAGAATCAAAAAGACAATGGTGCCACTGGGGTGCCTTTGTATTGTGTGCTTGTACTCTGTATCTTTGATTATTGCTGCTATTGCTTATTGTTGTATACTTATATTTTTATTGTATTGTGATGTTTTTGTTTTGTTTTTTTGCATGTATGTGAGCCGCCCTGAGTCTCTCGATAGATTGGGTGGCATACAAATGCAATAAATTATTATAGTTATAGTCATAGTCGTTGTCGTTGTCATTGTCGTTGTTTAACATCTAAGAATAAAGCCTTACTCCATGTCATGATAAAGCCTGAAGAAGTAACCATGAGTTACAAAAGCTTGCAAAATTTGGAATTTTTAAAGTGACCTAGAAAAGGTTTCATCTCCCTCCTGCATTTGTTTGATTTTATTGATTTTATGGATGGGTCACACCACTGGATTTTGTTTACTGAATCCCTGCTTTATGTGTATGTTGCAGGTTGATCTAGGCCCATTTCCTGTTGTTATTTTAATTTTGTTGAGAATTCTTATATCTTTGTATTGTGTGTGTTCGTGTATGAAAAAGAATGGAAGAGATTTTAATAATTACTTACAAATATTCAGACAGCAACCGGTAGTATGCAGTGAGATATTGCCACATTCATATTCTCCTCTCCAATGTACTTAATTGTCTCCTCTACCCTACCTGACAGGCAAGTTTGGTCTTGGAACACAGAATGAAGAAGGCAAAAGACTGATAGAGTTCTGCCAAGATAACACACTGGTAATAGCAAACACTCTCTTCCAGCAACACAAAAGGAGACTTTACACATGGACATCACCAGATGGCCAACATCGAAACCAGATTGATTATATACTCTGCAGTCAACGATGGAGAACTTCCATACAGTCAGCAAAAACAAGACCAGAAGCAGATTGTGGCTCAGATCACAACCTACTGATTGCAAAATTCAGGCTTAGACTAAAGAAAATAGGAAAAACAATTAGGCCAGACAGATATGACCTAGACAACATTCCTTGGGAATACACAGTGGAGGTGTGGAACAGATTTAATGACTTGGACCAGATAGACAGAGTGCCAGAAGAATTATGGACAGAGATGAGGGACATCATGCAGGAGGCAGCAAGGAAAACCATACCAAAAGAAAAGAAGCGTAAGAAAGTGAAGTGGTTGTCTGATGAGGCTCTCAAAATAGCAGAGGACAGAAGGAAGGCAAAATGCCAGGGAGAATGGAAAAAATACAGTCATTTGAATACAGAATTTCAAAGAAAAGCAAGGAGAGATAAGGAAACCTACCTGAACGAACAGTGCAAAGAAATAGAGGAAAACAATATCAGGGGTAGGACTAGAGATCTTTTCAAAAAAAATTGGGGAACTCAAGGGAACATTTAAAGCAAAAATGACCATGATAAAAGACAAAGATGGCAAGGAGTTAGCAGATGCAGAAGAGATAAAGAAAAGATGGAAAGAGTACACAGAGGAACTCTACAAAAAGGACCTCAACACCCCTGATAATCACAATGATGAGAACATTGAACATGAGCCAGACATTCTAGAGAGTGAAGTCAGAAAGGCCCTAAAAAACACTGCAAACAACAAAGCCAGTGGAGTTGATGGTATCCAAGTTGAACTTTTCAAAGCCCTACAAGATGATGGAATCAAATTATTGCATTCTATATGCCAGCAGATTTGGAAAACACAAAAATGGCCACAGGATTGGAAAAGATCTGTATACGTTCCACTCCCCAAAAAGGGTAATGCCAAAGAGTGTTCAAATTATCGAACAATTGTGCTCATCCCTCACGCTAGCAAGGTGATGCTCAAGATAATACAGGATAGACTGCAACAGCATGTGGAGAGAGAATTACCAGAAGTGCAGGCGGGTTTCAGAAGAGGCAGGGGGACTAGAGACCACATCGCCAACATAAGATGGATCATGGAAAAAACAAAGGAATATCAGAAACAAGTCTACTTCTGTTTCATTGATTACACTAAAGCTTTTGACTGTGTCGACCACAACAAAATGTGGCAAGTAATTAAAGAGATGGGAATACCGGAACACCTTATAGGCCTCATGAGAAATGTGTACATGAATCAAGAGGCAACAGTTAGGACAGAAAATGGAATGACGGAGTGGTTTGCAATTGGAAAAGGAGTAAGACAAGGCTGCATTTTGTCACCCTGCTTATTCAGCTTATACACAGAACACATAATGCGAAATGCAGGGATGGAGGAATCACAATTTGGGATCAATATTGCTGGGAGAAACATCAACAATTTGAGATATGCAGATGATACCACCCTAATGGCAGAAAGTGAGGAGGAGCTAAAGAAGCTCCTGATTAGGTTGAAATAAGAAAGTGAAAAAGCTGGCTTGAGACTCAATATCAAGAAAACCAAGATCATGGCAACAGGCCCTATCAGTCCATGGAAAATAGATGGGGAAGAAGTAGAAGCAGTGACAGATTTTACTTTCCTAGGATCAAAGCTCACTGCAGATGGAGATTGCAGCCATGAAATAAAAAGGCGACTGATTCTTGGGAGGCAAGCAATGAGAAACCTGGGGAGCATAGTGAAAAGTAGAGACATCACATTGCAAACAAATATTCGCATAGTCAAAGCAATGGTATTCCCTGTGGCAATGTATGGTTGTGAGAGCTGGACCATTAGGAAAGCTGAGCGCAGAAGAATAGACGCCTTTGAGATGTGGTGTTGGAGGAGAGTTTTGAAAGTACCCTGGACAGTGAGGAGAACAAATAGGTCAATCTCAGAAGAAATCAACCCTGACTGCTCCTTAGAAGGTCAAATAATAAAGATGAAGCTAAAGTACTTTGGACATCAAATGAGAAGAGAGGATTCACTTGAGAAAGTCTTGATGCTTGGAAGGTGGAGGGCAAAAGAAGAAGGGGATGGCCCAAGATGAGATGGCTAGATGGTATTGTAGAGACAATGGGCACAGAGCTGAGTGAGTTGAGGGGGATGGTGGAGGACAGGAGTGCCTGGTGGACAGTGGTCCATGGGGTCACAGAGGGTCGGAATCGACTGTGCGACTGAACAACAACAACCCTACCTGACAATTCATACCCTGTGAAGCTAGACATTTTTTCCTGTGGAAGAAACATTTCCCTGACACGTTTGAAACAACACAGTGAATAGACTTATCCCTGTGAGAACACATTAGCTGCTTACCCTCCTAAACAAAGAACTAGGAAAGAGTTCCAAAACACTGCAGCAACGTATAAAGAAGGTCTTTTCTCTTTTTTTAAAAAAAGGGGGGGAGCAATGTATGGAAATGGAGATACAGTATAGTATTTTTCTCTCTCTACAAAACAGAGGGAGTGGACAAAAAAGTATAATAATAGTTATTTATTATACATCTTCAGGTTAATTCCTGACAGTCTCAGTTTTCCAGGTATAAAGTATTCATAAGTGACTTACCAACCCCTTTTTCTAGAGGTGCTCTGACACCATATAATATACCCAAGGAAACAGAGGGGGCATGACTTCTAATCAGTGATGGGATGTCACCGGTTCCAGACGGTTCCCTGGAACCGGTAAGAACAATTTCGGAGGGTTCTCCGAGAGGGTAATCTATTTTTAAGGCGTCCGGTTCCGGACGCCTGAAAAAAAGAAAAAAAAAATTTTTTAAATTGGAGTCAAAATGGCTCCAATTCAGTGCGCATGCGCAGAAGTCAATCTGACGCATGCGTGCTGCAATTTTAAATTGCGCATGCGTCAGATTCTGTTTCTGCGCATGCGCACTTGTTTTTGCCGGAGCCGGACCATTTTGAAGTGGCTCTGGCAGTGGCGGAGGGCTTAGGAGGAGGAGCCGTGCCTAGCCGGGCGGCCCAGCGCTCCCGGCCGCAACGCTCCACGGGCGCCCCAAGCCTCGCCGCCCGGCGGTGTGCCTAGCCGGGCGGCCCACGCTCCCGGCCGCAACTCTCCATGGGCAGCTCGGGGCCGCCCGGCTAGGCGCGCCGCGGGGCGCCGAGGGTCGGGGCCGCCCATGGAGCGTTGCGGCCGGGAGCGTGGGCCGCCCGGCTAGGCGCGCCGCGGAGCGCCGAGGGTCGGGGCCGCCCATGGAGCGTTGCGGCCGGGAGCGTGGGCCGCCCGGCTAGGCGCGCCGCGGAGCGCCGAGGGTCGGGGCCGCCCATGGAGCGTTGCGGCCGGGAGCGTGGGCCGCCCGGCTAGGCGCGCCGCGGAGCGCCGAGGGTCGGGGCCGCCCATGGAGCGTTGCGGCCGGGAGCGTGGGCCGCCCGGCTAGGCGCGCCGCGGAGCGCCGAGGGTCGGGGCCGCCCATGGAGCGTTGCGGCCGGGAGCGTGGGCTGCCCGGCTAGGCGCGGCGCCGGGCACCAAGGCTGGGGGCCAGCCCCAACGGTCCCCATTGTAAGTGGGGTTTGTGTTTGGGGTGGGTGGGTGTTTGGGTGTATTTTTATTTAATTATTATTTTATTTATTTATTTTATTAACGGTTTTGTGGGGGGGGGTTGAGGGGGGTGTGTGTGTGTGTTTTATTTTTATTTTATTTATTTTATTTTTGGCCCCGCCTACAACGTCATGATGTCATGACGTTGGCTCCACCCATGACGTCATGACGTTAGCTCCGCCCCCACTGTGATGACGTCAGGGTGGGGTACAAAATTTTTTATCATCCCATCACTGCTTCTAATCTTATAGATCAGTGTTCCCCAACACCATCCTTGGGCCGGGAGGAAGAATGGATTTTAGCTGTTTGTGCTGTGTGTGTGTGTTGTTGTTGTTGTTGTTGTTGTTGTTGTTGTTGTTGTTTTTCCTGACTGTAAACCGTCCTGAGTCACCATGGCAAGTGGGCGGTGATATAAATATAAATAAATAAATAAACAAACAAACAAACCTTTGGTTTTTGAGCTTCAGCTCCCAGAAGCCTAAGTCAATTCTCCAAATTGCTGACCAATGAACTGACTTAAGCTTCTGGGAATTGAAGTCCAAAAACAAAAGGTTGGGGAACACTGCTATAGATCACAAACAATCAAGGCAAAACTCTCTCTTCCTGGTGGCACAATGGGGATTTGAACTCCCAACTCCTGCAACATTGTGTTGGCATGTAAGGTTCCCAAAGGAGTATTGAAGGCAAACTCTTTCTGACTGTCTGCCCAACATTATGGTGAAAATGTCCTCCTTCTGCACAGATGACTCAAGGAAAGGATGGTAGCAGGTCTTTCTCCCTTGGGAATAAGCACCAAAGCAGTGATGGCTCTTCGAAATCTTGTGTTATTGTTCTGACAGTAGGGTCTGGATCATAATCCAGTATCAGGCTTTTTGAGAGTTAATAGGAACGATTTTCTGCGACTAACAAGAACAACAAATTAAAGTCTTGTATTCCAACTTTAACTGTGAAGCCTGCTTGTCAAACATATTTGAAGATTAATTTTTAATCCTCTGCTGATAAAGTCCTGCACACACAATAATGTTAACATTAAGATCCTACTCATTTTAAACCATTTATCTGAAGCTTCTTGGTTGTAATAATGGGGCTTATTGAGTCTATGAAAAGAAGAGTGAATAATGGCCCCAAATTCCACCTAAACAAGCCAGAGACAAAAAGGACAAGACACCAATAAAGAAGATTCTTGTAGTTTTCTTTTGTTTCCTTCTTTTGAAGGAACACACACACACACTTTTTAAGGCAATAACAAAGCCGCTTTTGTCTTAGTCTCCAGTATGAAACAAGCATATTCATGCTAGCCACAAAAAAGGCATTAGTTCTATTGCATTAGAGCAAAACATTTCTTTTCCACTTTGTGTATATTAAGCGGTTTTTAAAATGCATTCGTAAGACTTATGGCTTTTCATAGTTCAGAGGAGCCAAGAAAGTGATAAAAAAAGAGCCTAGTTTTATTAATAATTTACCATAGGATGTTATTTATAGCCTGTCAAGTGAGCAAGCAAATTGAAAGTATACAACAATA
The DNA here is from genome assembly GCA_030440675.1 of Furcifer pardalis. NCBI lineage: Eukaryota > Metazoa > Chordata > Lepidosauria > Squamata > Chamaeleonidae > Furcifer > Furcifer pardalis. The sequence goes on from CP126893.1 coordinate 142,932,665, forward strand.
AACAAATCATTATAAGCTATGGGACTGAAAAAGCTTTCAATATGTAGTTAATTGTGCGCAAATAACATGTCAGCCATTAAGAACTTTAAAGAGAGAGAGAGAGAGAACAGGAGTTGGGTACAAGTCCTGCTCAATGAGCTTGCTTTTCCAATCCAGTGCTGTGAATGCTTGATATATGATTCTAATGTCTAGAACAGTATTCTTTGTACAGCTTCCCTATATCTTGGAGTACCACTCTCCTTAGGTTGAAGGTTATTGTCTTCCCATCTCTATAGGGAACAATGAACAAGTTTGCCTGCTCGCTTGCTTATTTACGGAATGTAAGACATATCAGAATATAAGGCACACCCTGTTTTTTAATGCACATTTTAAAGGGAAAAATAATTTTCTACTTTTTTTCATGAATTTGGAAGTGATTTACAGTATTCTGATTTAAAAGGCCCACTTTCCCCACCCCCCTGTCAGTAAGCAATGTTGTCATTACATTGGCATGAAAAGGGAAACAACCTCCTTTCTGGACTCCTGGGTGTAGTAAAGCTGAGTGACATTTTAACTCCCTCACTTGGAAAAACATTGTTCCACACCCCACCCTGACAGTTCCCTTCACTCAGTGCCAGCTGAAACCATAATCCATCCTCTGTGCCACTGAAGAGCTCACCCAAATTGCTCCAGAATGCCTGCTTTGAGGCTAAAAGCCTCTTAAAGGAGTAACTGAAATGCCCCTCCCTTCCTCAGGAGCTGAGGACTACATATTACCAAAATGGCCATTATATACAGTGAATACCATATTTCCCACACACAAGATGCACTCCATTTTTCTAGCGTATTTTAAGGGGGGAAATGCATCTTATATGCCAGCAAAAACAGTACTTACTTACTTACTTACTTACTTACTTACTTACTTACTTACTTACTTACTTACTTACTTACTTACTTACTTAGATTTGTATGGCCGCCCACTTACCAAAGTGACTCCGGGCAGCACACAATCCAATTGTACATCACTGGCATAAAAAACCCCACATACTGTATCATTAAAAACCTTACATAAAACATATTATAAAATCTATTATAAAACTTACTTACTTACTCACTCACTTACTCACTCACTCACTCACTCACTCACTTACTACATTTATATACCACCCCTATGGAGAACAAAGGTTCCTACTCTTTGATGTTTGCAACATTAAAATATAATACTATATAAAACAAATGACTCTTCCATTGGTGACAACAATAATAAATAAGCAGAAAATTTAAGTTTGGAACCAAAACAAATTAAGTACTCAGAGGGAAAATATCATTAAATATACTAAATAAACTCATTTTCAAAGATTTTTTTTAAAAAAAAACTCTTAGAAAGAGAACCTGAAGCATTATTAATCTGGGTTCTTTTGACTTATCAGCTCCCATTCATCGGCTGTCTGCTACACTGTAGGAACACTGAATAAAATGGAAATCCACCCACGTAACAGAGATTTGCATAAAATTTGACTGCCCCAATTTATAAGTATATACTGTATGAAAGTCTAGAAACAATTATAGGGCAAAAATCCTATTAGTTAGATCTGCTGGTATACAGTTGGCATAAATCTTATTGGTGAATTGCCATAGTTTCAGAAGTTAGTGTAAACATTAACTGTTGCACTGTAGCCATTTAAATAGAAATACATATCTCTCATCATTGTGAAGAAAACTGACCAAGTAGTCTGCATTTTCAGCCTGTGGTCCAGGAGCTTCTAACAGTTAATGGTCAATTGCAAGGTCCCTAAAGCCTTTAAAAAGACAACTGTTTTACGTTCAGTTAGAGATGAGGTTTTCTTTTTTTAAAAAAGACAAAATACTGCTTTCTTGCTGAAAGTGTGACCCTGAATCACATTTGTTCTTAACTTAGAGTTTTTGACTGATATTGTATCAGAGCTCTAGAAAAATAGTCATTAAAGATTAATATACCACGTTGCACATTTATCATTAATTGTGGCCTGTTTATCAACTAGCAGCAGGAAAGTAATATTTGAATGAAAAAAGAGAGCAGCTAGTAATCATTATTATTCAGAATTAGCAGCAAAAATTGTTGAAATGCTGGCCTCATAATCCTTTAATCACAGCTAATCTTTACTTAGCAGATTAATAACTAAGACTACAGAAAAAGCACAGCATAAAGTTTCTGCCCAGAGTTTGGAATGTGGATATCTTGGAGGCAGGTGGCTTAAAGAGGTGGCTTGTTGGGAGGTTAAGGGCAGTGGTTCTGGCTAGATTCCTAAACAATCAGAATAAAATCAGGCATACATGGATGGGTGCTATACAAAAGAATGCCAGTCTGATATGACAAGCAATGGAATTCTGGAGCTCAGACATCAGAAAAGTTTCTTTTTCTGAAGTACAACTTCCAGAAGCCTATTAAATAGAATTTTATTACTATACATTTAATTTGTGGCTATTGGTATTTTCGAAGTTGTGATCTAAATAACAACAACAAATTGCTATCTCCTGGGGGATAAAAGGAATTCTACAGGTCAACTCTTCCTGGTTCAGTCAATTGAACACTGATCAGTTCATAAAAGAAGGGCAGGATTCAATGGTAATTGTAAACAGTCTCCAAATTGTCTCTGTGCATATTTAACTGTTCTTCCCTCCAGGAATGCTGCTTTTGCTGCATCATCAGAAGTAACATGAGGTGGGGTGTGATGATCTCAACCAGTTGACACAGAGGGGTACATTTTCCTGGAGTGCTGTCCAGTGCACACACCACAAATCCCACTGTTGCAAAGGGTCTGTGCCAAATTAGACTGTTGATCTGCACCTTGGTAAATGCTAAGATGGTCCAATCCATTCTTCTCCATGAAGCTGAGGAGCAAATTGTGCCCCCATCAAGTCAATGTAGAAAGTACTCAAAGTCAGATAAATTATTTAAGTGCATCATACATATGGTGTGCAGTGTGGCATAGTGGATGGAGTGATATAGGAGACCTCAGCCATGAAAGCTCACTGGAACTGGGGAACACTGGTTAAGGCACTCATTAAGTAGCTCACTTATCTTGGAAAACCCTATTAGTGTCACAATATGCAACCTGGCAGCTACAACACCAACATGCCTACACATCCTTGGCAGTAACATTTGAGGGAACTTAAGCTGAGGCAATGGCCAGTTTATGCCCAATTCCTACTAAATACCTCCTTCATGAACACAACAAAGAGTTCTCCTGACCATGAGATTCTATTAGCTGGCAATCTGTTCAGCTGAGACTGATCAGCTAGTAACTGTTTGGAATAGACAGCAGCATTTGGCCACTCTGTGGCTATACTGGCTGGCTGATTCTAGGAACTGTACTCCAAAAGAAGTCACTTTTCCAAGCTGTGTCGCAAAGCCTTGATATTCTAGTGAACTTCCCATTCACTCTTTTTAAAATACTGTAACGCCTGAATTAAGGCAGAATATACAGTTGTCAATGTATTAAAAAATTAACACATCATTCTCGCATCATAGTAATTTCTAATATCCTGTTCTAGTAAAGTATAGTGTGTGGAAAATGACACTAATTGTCATATCTATCTCTCTTGAATTACCAGTTCTAAATTTCTTCATGGCTTCTCAAGAGAGAAACAATTCCAAGAAAGAGTGGAAGAAAGGAGTGTTGCCTCTACTTAAATCTTAAGTAGGAATTATGGAGAGGGACAAACTCCTAAGAATTTACAGTCATTTTGGATTTCCCCCGAAGATGTAAGTACTGTATTAAATACACATTTGTAGGTACAGAATATATTTATAGTTCAATATATTTTGTGTTTGTGCATAAGAAAGAGAGAGAGAAAAACAAAACAAGGAGCTCATGCACACATGGATGGAGGGATGGATGGATGCCCACAATTATCTTGGTTTATCTGGGGCTATGCAGCAATGTTCTATTTCCAGATTCTCCACTTGCCTGAAAGGTGAGATATTTCAAATGTAGTGTTACTTGGTTTTAGCTTCTTTTGGACAGGCTCAAACAGGCCAGTCCTAATATAAAGATGTGGTAGCTGTAAAAGATAAGGAATAGCAGCTTATATACCAGCTGAAATTGAAGATTTACTGCTAGAGAGATATGTCAAAACAACTTTTTCCTGACCAAGAACTGACAAGAGAATGGTGGGAAGGAAAAGGTAGAGCTGGTGTAAGACTAGAACAAAAGTCCAGAACCATTGTGTCATCATGGAGTTAGGACAGGGTGTTGATAGTCCTAAGTCAATTTCTACATCCCTTGACTGGGAGGGATTTGGATCCAGCACAGCTTCAGATGGTGTTATATCAGGGATGCCCCAACCTTTCAGGCTAACCACCCAGTCAGCAGGCTGGTCACGTGGGGCAGTCATGTGGTTCTTCCCACCAGAAGCGGAAGTAAAATGCATCTTGCAATCTGTTTTGCAACAGAATGAGATATATTTTAGGGGTGCCCAAACTACAGCCTATGGGCCAGATCTGGCCCCTGACACCAATTCATCTGGCCCATGCCACCCTCATCGCTCCCAGAAGAGGAAGTAAAATGACCCCATATGGGCTTCCGGGAGTGATGAGGGTGGCATGGGCCAGATAAATTGGTGTCAGGGGCCACATCTGGCCCATGGGCCATAGTTTGTCACCCCTGTCTTATATTAACTCAAGCAGGAACTTCTCTATCTCAGCTGGTTAGGGTCGCATCTTGCAGGGCACTCCTAATTTTAGGATGCACAGCTGTAGAGGACAAGGAATGTTCAGAAGCCTCTTCTGCCAGCGGAAATCCCTTTGTATCAACAGGCCCTCTGCAGTTCTCTCTAGCAGAGGTATAAAAAAAGGATCAGAGAAATGGTTAAGCAAAGCAGGTGCTAAGCTATGTCTGATCCAAACACCCTCCAGCACCAGGGACAGAGCAAAAATGCTGGTGAAAAGATAACATATCTCTCATCATCTGGAAGGTGTTTGTATTAAGGATAGCTTCAACTGGCTATATCTGGGCTCAGACAGCCATCACCTTTTTGGCCACATAGCACAGGACTGCTATAGGACAATATGATGGTAAAGAAGGAAGTATGACTCTAGTCTCCTCCTGCTTTGGAGTTTTCTACTGGGCAATCTAGGTGGTTAGTGTATTGACAGAATTGTAGAGCAGATGTGCCTTAGTGTGATCCAGCACTATGTCTACAGGCCTGTGCTGGTATATTGGGCAACTGGGCTTTGTCCCATCCCACTCTTGCCTCTGGTGCCCAGGGTGCCAATAGTAATGCATGGAATTCACTCCACCCAACCCAAAATAGGTGCCCCCACTACTCCCTGTCTAGTGCCTTCCCATATTGCCCTGCACACCCTGTATGTCTAGTCTTAGTCAGCAGTGTTCTTTTTGTCTTCATGAAAACCATGGAGACCCTGTAAAACTTTCTTAATTGATCAGCTAACAGCTGGGAGAGCAGGAGGACTGTGCTGGCTGTCACCATTGTATTTCCAGTTTCAAAGGACTTTTCCATCAGTGAGATTAAAATATTATGTCCTGGCATGACAAGATCTCAGGTTGATCATGTCCTGGAGATTATTTAGAACATAAAATTCTCTTTGCAAAATATGGTACATCACACTGCATATGAGACTCATTTAGAATAAACATTACACGTGTGTGTAAGGGACAAAAGTCCTATTGCAATGACTTTCTTATACAGTTATTAAATGAGAGAAGCCATAGGAGGCATTTGCTAAATTCTTTGTTCTTATTCATTTAGGTTCAACTTGATTAGACATCATAAAAGGCACTTCCAAGTCCTTCGGATTCCTTGCCCCATGAGACCAAGTAAAGGAACATTATTTCTTTTCCTGTAATTTGTCTACCAATTGTCTCTGCAATTTGCACAAACTGTTTCTATGCAAAGCTAGCATTTTCTTTCCCTTTGGGAAACAAAGTCAAACACACAAAGCAAACATAAAAAAGACATGAACAATAGCTCTTCCTCATGTGTCTGGTCTCTTTAATCCCATACAACAAAGCAGCCACCACTGCTTCCATTTTGCAATCTGTGTTGTTTGCATCTGTGTATTGTTTGTGTTATTTTCTCAACTTTGCTTAATTTCTTGTTAAGAGTGATACAAAACACCTCACCTTCCTATGGTCCAGGGAGATGAGCAAGAAAGTAAATCCCTTGGACAGAAAGTCTGAGATTTCCACAAGCCAGATATAAGAATGGTAGAGCCAAATATGAGACCAAGGGGATGTCTGTTGTTAAATGATTTGTATGATTTCATACTGATCCCAGTTTTGGACATCATTTGCTTTAAAGAAAATTACATATCAGTAACTTCGTATCCCAACCCAAACTTGCCTTTGGCAAATCCATGAGTAATTCAGAAATGCGATTAATCCCCAGCAACATTGTTCGGAAGGCCAATTTCCTGGAATAAAGCACACGGTGTGTTTCTCAAAATTACATTATCAGAAAAGCAACTGGCAGTTTTAACAGGATTTTTGTCCATTTACAAAAAGTGAAACTGGATGAAACTATGCAAAGCTGAATTTATGTAGGCATAGAATCTGTTATTTAGCATGGGTAATGGCTGTTTCCTGTTGAGTTGTAAAGAGCTACAATGAGCATGGACATAATTATAGTAATCCCATAATTATATTAATCCTTGCCTTCTACTCTGTGTGATGACTTTAGGTAATAGAGGCACAGCTAGGCTGAAGGCATGTGCATTTAAAGGTGTGCAGAGACCTCTATGTGTCCCATAAAATGTAAAGCTTTTATTGTGTAAGTAAAAGCCTGCTGCTTTTTGTCTATTGTTCGTGTATTGTCCGGAATATAGCAATTGGAATATGAGGATGAACGTCTTGCATTATTTATAACGTGTACGACATGCATAAACATGTAAACATGTTTATATATTCTTTGTACATATGATATGTATATTTATATGTAGCCTAGTTTTATATGAGCATGTTTATCTACTTATTAGTCTTGGGAACAAGGCACTAGCAAATGGATCAGGCATTTGAAAATGAATTGAAGAGCCCTGAGAACAGTTTGCTTGAAATAAGATTCTATAAACATATTGGGTTGTAAATCTAAACCCCCTTTTCCACTGGCAGAATATCTTAAAGAGAACTGCTGCAGAATTGTAAACAGCATTCTGAAACAGCCATTTAAACATGGAAATATAACTCTGTTGAGAGAAAGCTATCAAGCCCACAAATCAAGAACATCTTTTTAAGATTTTTACATTTTAATTCCTTGTTACATTAGCTAAATGGTTACTCCTACCAGCAGACACTAATTTTCTTAGAGGTTGTGTCCTGCTTTATTGAGAGGACAATAAAATACGGTGAACGGTGATTGTGTTAGTATTAGAACCTTTGTTTAACAAAATGGTTGAGATTACTTAAAGGAGGCATGGCCAAGAAGACAGGTTTTGTGTGCTCTCATATTATGAGGTGTATTATTTCCAGAAGATAAGGCCAGCTATAGATGCTTACTAATGTAGTCTTCAATCAATGCCTACTCTGCTAAAACAGTGAATGAAAATGACGCACCTACAATTTGCATCTGCCTTCCAGTCCATCAGCAGAAAATTATTAAAACCAGTGAGCCAAAAGCCCATTAGAACAGCTCTCACGTATGAAACAATGCATAGGTCTGCGTGTTCCTCGTTTTTATGCACTGCGATAGGACTATAAATATTCATTGTAATGTAACTGAAAATTATTGAAGTGAGAAAAAGAGAAACAGGGGAAGCCATTTGCTTCAATTCATAAACAGCATCTGTTGGGAAGTTATTCATAGATTGCTTCAGGGCCTGCTGTGCTGTAAGCCCATGGAAAAGAATGCCATTGCAAGCAAATTGGCCCAAACTGCAATGGAGATGCTATTAAACATGATTCACTGACAGCCAGGGAGAAGGATCAGGCGGGGGGTTGTTTTATGTCTTCTTTTATCACTGGGACACAGAAGTAGCCTCCAGCCAAAGTCCCACACAGTTCAAATTAGAAGAGCAACCATCTAAGTATATTAAGGCCTAACTAACAGTCGGGGGGAAGTTGCATGACATGATATGGTGGATGATCATGATTGTTTATTTGTCCCTACCTGAGGGACATGAAAAATGACTTCTGTGAAGAGATCTGATCTTTCTCAGGCTATGTAGACATGTTTTCTGTTAAAAGATGCTGAATGTTTGCTTGGAAGCAAGCAGTAATCTAAGCATGAAGCAGACAATAAGGTAAAGGTAATGAATAAGGTGCTAAACAGTACCAAAAATAAAGTGGAAGGTGTGCTGCTACTGAGACTGCATAATAGAATTTAAAATGAAGTGTTTTCAAAGAATATGGGAGCAAAAGGAAAAGACATTGAAGCCAGTTTGATCACAAAACTTTGTGAGGTGGACCCAAGCTTTCTTATGAAAAGAATGTCCCCTACCTTGACTCAAGTATTTCCTCCATTTCACTATTCTAGTGTACATTTCAACCCACCTGCTACTGACAAATTCTGGTGTCAATAAAGCACCAAATGCAAGTGAACAAATTGACATTTGATCCAGAGAAGACGCATCTGGGGCAGGTGAAAGGCAGATCGAAAGCAGAGAACTAATGGCTGGATTACAATCAGAAAATTACACTAGTATAACTCTATTGGTGTAAATTTCGTTTCATTAAGATTCTAGCTAAAGTGTACTGGATGGAGTTGCACTCTCCTCCAAAACTTACACTCTCAGTTTGAATGTATTTCTACATCTAGCCCTTATCTTTAATTATCAGGGTGTCTGGTGCCCCATTCCTTAAAATGCTTGATCTGACCATGGTGAAGCATTCCTTGGACAGATCTGATATGGGATGCTGTGACACATCTGGATGACACTAAAAATGTTTAGAAACATTAGGTGATCCAGAAAACTGCAAAGGATCTGCTGACTGGAAGTTATATAAATCTCAATTGGTTTGGAAGCACAATTCAAATAATCAGTATTAACTTGTAAACCTTACATGAATTGGGTCCAAGCTATCTGCTTTTCCCTTATGACCCTGTATAAGATTACACAAACACAGAGAGAGAGAGAGAGAGAGAGAGCCTTTTAGATTAGATCAAAGGGCTACGGGGCCCAGTTCTCCATTACTTACAGGGCATGAGAGCAACAGCACCCTAATTTTTCCTAGCAAGTTGTGTTCAGAGGTGTGTTCTTTCCAAATCTCAAAGTAGTCAACATATTTTATAATTAAAAGGCATTTCCTGCAGGAATGTGTATCCTTCAATCTTCTTTCCAAGAGACTCATTTGAGTGGCCTTCAGCATGTTTTGCTTCTCAAATAGTGTCCCCCAAAAATGATCTAGGTTTTTCATATAGTGATGATATTACAGCAAATTGAATCATTTTACTTAGCTGCTCCTGCACTGTTTTAAGCTCTGCAATTCCCTCTTTGAGAAAGAACATCCAGGATTTTTCATTAATTCCAAATGAAATCACACAAGTGAATATTTGTGTAAGGGCATTACACTGTTGGGGTCTTCATCTTTTCTGCCCATGAACATTTTTTTTCATTGAGATGAAATGCTCGAATTCTTTATGCTCGAATTCCTGTCTTAGTTAAGATTTTTGTCCCAATATGCATCACTTTACACTAACTTACATGCAAGTTTATTTGCTATTTGTTACTCAGTTGACCAGTTGGAGGAAACCTCCTTCCAGCTTTTCACATTCTACCAGGTTTCCATCATGTGGTGTAACAGGATCATCTACTATCTGAATCACCTCCCTTCTCATCCCTATCTTATTCATGAGCAAGCCCCAAAACACCAGTTTTTCGAATCTGCACTCTTCCACTGTGGAAAACTTTGGTCATTTGTGGCTTGAGTTGGGGGATATTTCCCCCCTTTGATCCATGAGCCACCCATGTTGAGAACTGTTTTATTTCTACTCCATCCCCTCTCCTTTAATCAGGTTTCTGATTCATAAGAAATCATTGTGCTCTTATTGATTTTAATTTATGTAACTATACCACTTATCTCCAATTTTTTTTAAAAAAAAATCCCATAACCGTTCCTGTTACTTAAGATATTTTGGCAAAGTGGTGATGAATTAAAAATAGCATCAAATAAAAGGAACAGATCATTGCCCACCAAACTGCATTGTACATAAACACATGAGAAGATGGAAAGGGAAAAGAAAGGAGTTGGGGGAAGATATGGAATTACATTAATATTGTCAGTTGATAAAGGTAGGTGAAATGTCCATCTCAAGTTTTCTGTTTCTGTATAGGGTTTGGCATGTCACAAAAAAATTTAAGAGGAGCATGTTTATCATGCTGACAAACAATATTCCCTGTTGGAATATTCTTCTTACTTATTCAGAAGTTATTTACTCTTCTAATTAACTTAGACACATCATTCATTCCATATATAACGAAAGCTATAATCAAATTAGCAAATTTATAGATTTTTGTGTGCTACAGTAATAGAAATGTGTGCCAAACCACCTGCAGTCATTGTGTTTTAGGTATAATGCAATTGTGTCTCATGCTTCTTAAGACAGCCAGGAATGCTTTGACTCTTCTGGGCTTTCCTGCCATTGTTGAAGTAAGTAAATAATAATAATAAACTTGGATTTTTCTCAAAATTTGAAATCATTGCCTTGGACCCTACCTTCTGGAGGTACAGAAAATGAGTTTATTCCATCTTCTATATGACAGCCTTCCAGCTTGTTGAAGATGGCTATCACATTGCCTCTCAGCCTTCTCTTGCCCAGGCTAACCAACCAGTCATCATAGATTTTTTACCATCTTGGTCACTTTCCACTGGAGAGATTCCAACTTTCTTGATATTCTCCTCAAACTATGGTTCCCAGAGTAGGACACAGTAGTCCAAGTGAAGTCTGATCTGGCCAATATGCTTTAGTTGATGCAATTATGTTTAGCATAAGATTCTGAAGTAACAGAACAGGGATAGCAAAAGAGTATGGAAGTGACAAGAAACATTCTGTGAATTACTTTTCCTGTCAAAGGTCATGGACCAGGAGCCAGTAGTTGGTTGCATAAACTTTTCTCCTTGGCAAAGATTTGGCATTATGGGCCATGGTCTGCCACATCCATGATTCCTGGCAAATAATGGTTTGCACCTTACAGAATGTTTTGCTAACATTCTTCCACATCTGGCTGGGAGACCTTAAACTGAATCCAACAGGGGCATGTGATGGTATTTTAGAAGACAAGAAGACAGCAAGTACTGGGGATGATGCACAAGAATTTAGAGTGGTGGAACAGGAACTCATCAGCAGATGTGGGGAAACCAAGGAAGTGATTAGATCTAAAATCAAACATCTTCTAATTACAGAAGAAGTATCCTTTAGGCCTGGCAAGAACTGTACAGCTCAAATCTTAAAGATAACCCAGCATATAGAATATCATTTTGGAACAGTATTTGTCTTATCTAAATAATCAGTCATAGTTCTTCATTGATAACAGCTTTTTTATCTAGTTTTCTAATACATTTGTTTCCCTGCTCCACTATAATTAATGCTTTTATTATCACCCTTGTGCTATTTTGTTCAGATTCTTGATTTTGTATACAATGTGTGTATTGTACTTATTGAAGAATTTGTGAATGGATTGTTTCCTTAATGTATGAGTTTATTTTTATGTATACTTTTCTCTTTTTTTCTCTCTTTTGACTGTACTTTTATTTTATTTTTATAAACGTATAAATAAAAATATTAAATGGAACAGTATTTGTCAACCTTGCAGCAACATATGACACTGTCTATCATCAATTGCTGCTCAAAAAGCTCTACTTCCTTTCCAAAGACCATGGACTAGCAGAACTGATCACTGCTCTACTTCAAAACTGAATATACTTCGTTGAATTTCAATGGAGACACAATCACTGGAGGAATCAAAACAATACTCTGCCACAAGGGTAGTGTCCTGGCACAATTTTTTTTAACATTGACATAAATTATCAACTGCCATTCCTCTATACCACTACATTGTAGGGGGAAACTTTTTGAGCACATTGAGCACCAGCTAACCTCTGCCTTAGAAGATCTTCCGATAAATTATAAAAACAACAAGCTAAAACAAAACCCTTTAAAAACACAGGCCTGTGCCTTCCACTTAAAGAACAGTGAAGAGGAAGTTCCAAGTTAGTTGGGAAGGCAAGATTTTGGAACATTATCTTAACCCAGAATATTACAGCATCACTTTGGATCAAACCCTGATCACTAAAAACATTATCCAGACACACACAAAAAATATTGCCAGAAATAACATACAATGGAACCCCATATAAAAAATGCCCTGTATAACAACAAATTTGTATAATGAAGCATTTTTGCACTGACAAAAAGTTTAGAGGTTTTCATTGTATGAGATTTTCATTATATGGGGGTTTTGTTATGTGAGGTATATCCTGTAAAATGGAAAAAATTCATAATGCGGGGTATCACGGTTAGTGCTTCGTATAATGAATTTTTTTTATAGCAAAGCACCTTGCAGAATGGACTTTTTCATTATGCGGAGTTCTATTGTACTTAAGAAACTGAGATGCATACCCACAAACAATAAGAACAGCTTTGTCCCTGGACTACTCCTCAGCAGAATATGTTAGTGCCATAGGGTATAAATCAGCATATGTGGATGTAGTTCTTAATGAATCATTCAGGATTATTACTGTCTACCTGAAACCTACCCTTACTGAAAAAGTATGTTATTTGGTTGACATTGCCTCTCCAGGAGTATATTGACAGATGCTTACAAATAATAAACAAAATAAGGTAGTACCACAGCAAAAATATCCACTACATCAGGGTGCCCAAACTTTTCAGGCCGTGGGCTGGTCATGTGGTTGAGCAGGCCAGTCACATGGTTCCTCCCACCAGAAGTGGAAGTAAAACATGCATGAACATGTGAATAATGGTGCTGTAAATGCACCCACAGCTGTTGTAGATGGATTTACGACAGCTGCAGGTCATTTACAGCAGCATTTTGCACATGCTCAGGTGTGTTTTATTTCTGCTTCCAAGATCAGTGAGGGCGGTGTGGGCTGGATGGAATGATGTCGCAGGCAATATCTGGCCTGCAGGTCATAGTTTGGGCACCCCTAACTATATGGATACCAACTTACTAGAGCGTAGCTAAAAATGAGTAGTTTTCTGCACATTTCTCAAGATCTAAATATTATACCAGAAGAGGCTACCTGAATGGATGCATGCCAAAGAGTTTCTTTCACCAGGACAAGATCTTGGCAAGACCAACTGGAACTCACTTAATAGGCTTCAAAGTGAAGTAGGAAGATCCAGGGGTGTGCTGGGCACCTTGGGAGGGTGGTGGACAGGAAATATATTGGGGGGGGGGATTCCATACATTCCCATTACCTCTGCCTACCTCTGGGTGGGTCTACTTGGAAACAGGATGCATTTTCTATGAATGTAGAGAAATTCAATCATTCCAACATTTATCTACACACAATTTATGCCAAACCATGTGTATCTAGTAAATGGCTAAGATAACACAAGTGGTGTTGAGTGCTTCTAGTCAAAATTGCTTATGTTAACATATTAAGTTGATTTGAAGTTTACTAATGTTTTATATATATCAATATTTATCCTTTAGTTACATTTACAGAACAGAGAAGAAAGGAGGAAGTTTCAAGTTAGTTGGGAAGGCAAGATTTTAGAACACTGCCTTTACCCAAAGTATTATGTTATCACTTTGGATTAAACCTACTACTTTAAGGTGTTCAGTAGTCTGATACAAAGAAAGTAAGTTTTAGACTGATTATTCAACACCTTTTCTTCATGATCCTACATTCAACACTGTTCTGCTATGAAGAGATACAACATGGCTAATACACAAAGCCAAATTTTGAACTTTTTCCATTTTCAACTAATTGTTCTAACATGACAGAAAGTTGCAAAGAGCCTGAATGTTTCTACAACTTTTGTGCCACTTCTGTAACAGCCTGGTGGTCTTTCGCAAAGGTATTTGCCAATTCAACATGAAAGTAGTTAAAAGCTGCTGGATGTCAATTTTGTGGTTACTAGGGAAATTGCTTGACAGAGATTTGTGTTCACAATAACTTTGAATGTTTGCTGGCAGGATTCTTTGCAAGAGGCGTGTATCAAAACTGAATGGTAAGTTCCTAAACAGGCCACAAATGGAATTAATGCCATCTGGCTTATCACATCAGTCTCAAATAAGCAACAGATCACACATTGACAGTTTGCAACTAATCAAGGAACCAAAGCAAAAAAAAAAGAACCAAAAGAAACCAGGATAAACTTCTTGATACACTTCCAAGCAATATTTTAGCAAGCTAAAACTCAGTCAGTGGAAATGTTACAAGAAGAAAAGATGCGGAGTTCAGAGATCTATTATCTAACAATTGAGATAATGTTTGCTCGAGTCTTCATCACCTTGTGTAACATCTCAGTCTGTGGGAGATTCAATTTTCACTAAAGTCAGAAATTATCCCTTGTAATTCACAAAGCAAATGAATTCTCTCTTTCTTTGTAAGAGTGACCAAGGCCATTTTCTCTTGAAGAATTATGTTACTCTGTTGTAGAACGGAGAACTCCTTTATTATTAAGAACAAGGGTTCCCAAACTAAGACCCGCAGGCTGGATCTGGCCTGTGGCACCATTTCATGTGGCCCCCACCCTTCCAAGGGCATTTGAGAAATAAAATGGTCACCCTTTGAAGCTGTTGGGACAAAATGGCCCCCCTCATTGTGCAGGCAGGGCAAAAAGGCTGTCCAGCCCTCAAAGCTGACTGAGAGAGTATGACCTGGCCTCCGGCGTAAAAAGGTTGGGAACCCCTGGTTAAGAACATAGGAGGCCCTGGACTGAGTCAACTAAAAAGTCCTATCTAGTCAAGGGGTCTGTTCCAGTAGTGGCCAACTATGTACCCATGGGAACCAATGAGCAGGTTATCACTGTAACAGTCTTTTACAGCTTTATACATTTAACAAATCTCTGGACAAACCACCAGGATGGGCAGGCATCACTATGTGTGTCTTATGGCAGTTGCTCCACAGGTTAACTATATGTTACATGAAAAAGCACTGCCTTTAATTTATCTTGAATATCCCTTTATTGCATAGTATAATGGTGTACTGTTGCCATTATTATTTATCACCTACATAAATAGCATAAACAAAAATGCTAAGCCCATGAATGGAAACAATATCAACAAATTATTTTTTACTGATGATCATTGATAGCAAGTACAGCAACATCTTATGCCCATGAATCAAGAAAGCAAGATAAATAATATGAGAATCAGTAAAGAGTAGACTGAGGTAATGGCAATTGGAAAGAAACAGCATACCTTAAATAGTATATAAATCTAATAATAATAATAATAATAATAATAATAATAATAATAATAATAATAATAATAATAATAATAATAATAATAATAATAATAATAATAATAGAGGGAACAAGTATAAAACAGGTCAAATACCTAGGAAAAACATTTACTGAAGGTGATAAAATGGTAATAGAGATTAATGTATGATGTAGTAAGGCAAACCAAATATTTTGACAGTTAGTTCTGCTCTTACAACATAGGGCAATTCCAACTAGCACAAAGAAGCACCTCATACAAACCATATTCATTCCCACCTTATGTTACCAGTGTCAAACATGGACACTTACAGCAAAACATAAATGAAGGTTGGCCACCATGGAAATGAGGTGTCTGAGGAACGCTGTTGGACTGACTGCTGCCGACACTGCCACCATGTAGTATCAGCAGGAGAAGGTGTTTTTTTTTAATTTGAAGAAGTCTGCTGATTTGTGAAAATTACATTACACAACCACTGTAACCCAGTTGGTACAAATTTTAGCAATGAACTGCTACAATTTGAGAAGTCAATGTAGACCAGGAATTCTCAACCTTTTTAAGCTGGGGGCCAGGTCACACTTCCTCAGGCAGCTTTGTGGGCTGGATGACAATTTTGCCCTCCCTCCACCACATGGCACTTCCTGGTGGAGGGCCACATGAAATGATGCCATGGGCTGCATCCAACCCACGGGCTACAGGTTGAGAATCTCTGGAGTAGACATTTGCTGTTGCATGCAAGGTCACATGACTTCATGTACAACAGCAAATGTTTCTGTTAACTTTTTAACATTTAGTAATTTGTTGTTGAGATTTATGCCAATTAGTGGAAGGCACTTATAGAATTTTGACCAGTGTACAGAAAGAACAGTATAGACCAGTGATGGTGAACCTTTTAGACACCGAGTGCCCAAACTGCAACCCAAAACCCACTTATTTATCACAAAGTGCCAATGCAGCACCAGGGGAGGAATGAAACACTCCCACTGGGCTGCTGGGCAGAAGGGTGGGGTGAACTCTGTGCTCGGGTGACTGCACAGGTGCCCACAGAGAGGGCTCTGAGTGCCACCTCTGGCATGTATGCCATACGTTTGCCACCACTGGTATAGACTTTCACATCAGCATTAAATTTCACAGTCATTTGCTGTTCCAAAAATCTACTGCATGGTGGCAAAGAAAAGAGGAGATGATTTCAAGATTTCCTAATGTATTAAAAACAGCAGTATACCCAAAAGGTGTGTAGTAAATATCTTTAGCTTTCCAATTTAGAATCATAGAATAAATGAATCAGAAGGGGCCTATGAAGGCATCGAGTCCAACCCCTTGCTCAGTGCAGGAATCCGAATGAAAGCAGGTCTGAAAGAAGGTGATCTAATTTTCTCTTCAATGCCTCCAGTGTTGGAGCCTCACCACCTCCCAAGGTAACTGGTTCCATTGTTGTACTGCTTTACCATTCTGTCATGAATTTGTCATGTATAGCTGTCACATGATGTGTGTGATGTTGCCAGTACAATGAAAGCCTGTGTGGTACAGCTGATAGGTGGACAAGGACTTAGGAGGCCTGGGTTCAAATTCCCACTCAATCATTTTAACGCCACTTCTTAAATAACTCACATACCTTGAAAACTCTATTAAGAGTTTGGTTGGTCTTGACAGCATGTAACACATAATGTGTGTGGTGTTTCTCTGAGTTGAACTGGACCATAACCTTTCCCGTTGTGTTACTACCTGCTCAGCTGTTTTGTTTTGCTTTACTTTTTTTTCTAAACCATTCTGAAACCCGTCAGGCAAAATGCAAAAAATAAAAGGTGTGATTGTGTTCTCTTTCGGCCATAAATTTCAAGACCACTACTTTTGGTCACAGTGATATAACACTGTTATGTGGGGAGGTTTAAATCATGTGCACCGAATAGTTCCCTGTATTTCTGCTACTTCTATTCTGTGCTTCTGTCATAAAAATGTAGTATGTGGTTTCTTAGCCCAGAATAAATATCCTATCAAGCCAAAGATTAAAGAAAGGGTATGAGGAATGGTGAGCCTGGCTTTCATGTATTCCACTGCCACTGGAGCTCATTGGGCAACCTATGCTTCCTTATTGTATCTCCACTCAATCTGCAGTTTTCATTTATCCTTTTGGTGTCAACTTTCTACCTCTCCCCCTCTCTCTCTTTGACACATCTTGCTTCCTCTTAACAAGTGCTAATGTAAGGCATCTCTAATTGCATAGTGACTAAACTGTTGGAATGAAACAGAGCAAGAATCAGCTCAAGTACTGGCATGAGAAATAGCCTGTAATTGAGCTGAAAGCATGCTAGTGTTGCAGAGAAGCAATCAAGTCACTTTTGTTTGTGAAACAGACTTGAAAAAGCAGTGTGCTTATGTCCTGAAGCATCACACACAGCAAGCTAATCTACACGACTCCAAAGTTGAGAGGAGTTCATATATCATTCAGATGTTGTAATTTAGGATTTTCTGTTCCACATAAGGCTACCTCTGCCCTCTTCCCCCTGTTCCCCCCCCCCACCTGTTTGTGTTGCCTAACTATTCCTTTGCTTACTATATGTATCCAGCATGTTGGGGGCAAAATGCTAATTACCTGTGAATGATGTCCTGGCTGCCAAGACCTCAGGGCTAACGTATGATTCTCAAAGTTGCCAAAGAGTAACAAGGAATACAGGATCATTCAGAATGAGAGAGGCACAACCACTGCTCCTTCTGCCTTTGTCCTCCCCTTTTGGGTTAATGTCACAGGGTTGGAGCATCACCACTGCCATGAGACTTCTCTTCCTGCTTCAGGCAGTGAAATCATTTACACTAGTGCTGCTTCAGGCTTGCACAGAGGAGCCAGGATGGCAGTTGGAAACTACTGCATCAAAAACACCTGAGCTGAGTGCCTAAATTGCAATTATGATTTCCCCCTTTCTTCTTCTCCTTCTTCGTCTTCTTCGTCGTCGTCGTCGTCTTCATCTTCTGTATCCAAATCCAAATATAAATGATAATAATGGCAAACAGCTATGGTGACTGTCCTGAGAATATAATGCAGTGGCCTTTCATCTGCCTTCTGCATCGCAGCCTGACACCCATACCACTGATCCAGTTTTGCGAGTCACTTTCTGGTTCTGAGCCCTTTTGGCACACGAAGTCCTCATCAGCTCCAGGCCAATATTGATGAAGCTGCTGCCCTCCATCAAGATGGATTCAAGTGGGATTTAATCTACTTGAGGACCATCCACCCTTCCTCGTGGACTTCGGCACCCAAGGTCATTAGTTCTCAGAGTTGTCAGGTTAGTTAACCGCCATCTGACACTCGGCGTTGAGTTGCTGGCAGTATGGTCTACTCTATTACCAGAAAGCAATTTGTCAGGTCACTTTCCACCACTAAAAATGGCACTCCTCCAGAGACCGTCTCTCTTCGAGATCCGTGTCAGCTAAAATTAGCTCCATTTGTTGTCTCTGGTGCTACTGGATGGACTTGATTTGTATACTTCAATGGCTGTTTGTGTTTCCCTGCGGCATTTGGGTTGCTCTTGGTACCATCTATTTTACTGAAGCATTCTTGAATCTATGGGAGCTCTTACACACATGCCAAGCTGTATTGCCAGCTTCCTCTGGAGCCTTGACAGACTGGTAGATTCCAAGAACAAGGATGAAATAAACAAACTACCTGTGCATCTGCTGAGTGCTTAGTCAGATGGAGCTGTTGGAAGGTGCTAGAGCATTTCTCACATCAAGCATTGGCTAAAGCATTGTGTGTTTATTTATTATCATGTTTTGAACTGACAACCCAGTGGGGCGTGGAAGAACCTGGGATATAAGAATATTTTAAAATAGAAAAAAAACATAATGCATCAGATTTTACTACTATGAGAAATTGAAAGTAAACGGCTTGAGTCATGAAATACGGAACCATATATAATAAGCAACACATTTAAAAATATTATTATCAAGTTGTTTGTTGGCTTGCATGGTTGAGTCTGACATCTGTACTTTGTGCTCCCCCTCACCCCCCTTTTGATCTGCTTTACCTTTGACTCTTTCACTGTCAATCCTTTTGTCTTGCAATAAACATTAATAGTGACTGCTGGACTTCCCAATTGAACAGAAAAACAAATCAATAAAAAGCACCTAACTCACTGTTCTGCTGCTAAACAGATGTCTGAACTGCAGACATCAGTAAAGTGTCCAAAGAAAGGAGATAAATACGGATGCTCAAGACACTTCACTGCCTTAATCGGAACAGGCAATGGCATCTCCCGCCTGCATCAAGGTGCATGGTACACAGGACCAAACAAGATTTCGTTTCACCTGACACACATACAAAAATAGATAGCAGCTCTCAGGGTGGTGGGTGGGGAACCAATTTAATATTAATAATATTTTACTGAATAAAATACAGATACCCAAAATCAGCTGCTTTACCTTGCTTAATGATAGGGCCATCCCTGGAAACTGTCACCTATTAACATGTGTAACAGATAATAATGATGCACCTTAGTAGGTAAGATGCTGAACTTGATGACTGGAAGGTTGACAGGTCAAAAGTTCAAGACCTGAGTGCTGCATGATGGAGTGAACTTCCATCTCTGTTCTTTCTCCTGCCAACCTAGCAGTTCAAAAGCAAGAAATTGCAAGTAGATAAATAGTTACCACTTTGGTGGAAAGGTAAACAGCATTCCATGCATTCTGGTGTTTAGTCATGGCTGCCACATGTCCATGGAAACCTCTGCAGACATAGATAGCACTTGATCTTTGGCTATAAACAGAGATGAGCACTGAACCCTCAAGTTGGATACAATTGGCTTTAAAACAAGGGCCACCTTTACCTTACCATCAAGTCACAAGATACATAGGTTGGCTCTTGTCCAAGGGGGCACAATGGGGAATTTAACTCGTAAACTCTGGCTCAAATACCCAATTTACTCAGCTATCCAACCAGCTACTAATATATACCTGTATGTGTTTTGTCAAATGTGTAGCTGAATGACGTGACTCAACAGACGGCAAACATAAAGGGTATAAAAATGAGATTATCATTCCTTTGCTTCCGAAAAATTCAGATAGAAAAAAGAAATCTTTTGCATTTACATGTGCTTTCAGGTCAAGGTTATGTAGTTATTGTAGAACCCTTGTCAAGTTTATAGTGAAATGGGCAAAGCTAGAAGTAGCCACCCAGATGCAAAGAGCCAAAGATACGTGGCCAACCATCTTGACTAATCAAATCTATGGTACTAAGGTGCTAGAGAGCAAATATTTACTAAGAATTTGTTTGGTAGAGATGCATATGTGGGTGATGGAGATCTAAACAATGCTTTTCATTTAACAGCCATTCATATGATAAATTCTCCCCAAAGCAGCAGCATTTTCAGCAGGAGTTTTATTTGGTGGAGGTGAGGGTAAATGGTGACTAAGTATTACCCTAAGTGTGCTGTGTACTGTTGGTGCTGAACATCGTGGTAATACAGTCAAACCTCGCATAAAGAGCGTTTCGCTTAAAGAGTAACTCGCTTAAAGAGCAGAATTTTCTCTGAATGGTCGCTTCGCTTAACAAATAAAACCAACCAAAAACTCGCTTAACAAGTAAATCGGGGTTCACAATCCCCCCCCCCACAATTGATCATTTACAATGGTGTTTCGCTTAAAGAGCAAACTCGCTTAAAGAGCAATCCTGTGGAACGCATTATGCTCTTTAAGCGAGGTACAACTATAATTATAACAAGAGTGATGAATCCACAGCCATCCATGTGTTGAGGTTCTTCTGCTTCCATTGGCTCTCACAGTTGAACAGGGGCTGAACTAAGAGCATGGAAAGACACATTTTTCTCATTCCTACTTTACAAGTTGCTTCAAAGGATGCTTACACAAAATTAATCCACTCTGCAGTGGGAACTCTCAATTAGGTGTTAAAAAGACTGCATCCTTCATAGCACCACCACATGGTCACATGGATAGAAGACTGGGGGAAGAAGGTTCAGTATTTGAGATATGCAGATTCTACAATTATTACTGTCAGAAAAGAGAAATGACCTAGTGTTATTACTGAGGAAGGTTATGGGAGAGATTGGAAAAGCAGCATCCAGGCTGAACATAAAGAAAACAAAATGATTCCCTACAAAGAAATTATATGACTTGGACACTGAGAATACAGAAGTTGAAATTAAATCTAAAATATTTTTCAAACTTTGGTTCAATCACCATCCACGTGGAGACTCCAGCCAAAAAAAAGAAAAAATCAGAAGACTGAGATAAAAATGACTGAAGTAAGGCTATCATACTTTGGACACATCATAGGAAGGCAACGAAAACCTAACATGCAATTAATTGACTCAATAAAGGAACAACAGCCTTGAGTTTGCATGACCTGAGCAGGGCTGTTAATCTTAGGCTCTTTTATGGGTCATTAAGTCATTGGGTCTCCATATGTTGGAAGTAATTTTATGGCACATAACAATGTGACCTAAAATATTATTAATTTATATCACTTGATATAACTCCACAATCATACATTTCCTTTTTATTTCTGGACGCAGGTACATAAAACACAGCTCTCTTTTATATTCACAAAAGTGGTGAAAAGAAATTGCGCATGACAAAGCTTCTGAAAGAAAAGTAGCTAAGAAAAGTAAAAATATCTCATTCAATTACTCTATTTTTTCCCTGGATTCACCTCCCTTTCACATTGTTATATAGCTTTCTTTATTTCCCTCTAGGATAGCATGATTTACAGTACAGCAGGATAGTAGTTAAACAATGAATCATGGATCTGTAATTCACCATGCTCTACATGTATTGGGTTTTTTAACATATATCTTTGCCTTCACATAATCAGAGCTTTCAATTATGTGAAAATATGCAGCCTCTGTATTAATACTTTGAAAGGTCCAGAATTGACTTTAAGTGCTTAAACTTAAAATTGCTTGACCTTATTCTTTCCATGCACCCGGTTGGGGTCAAGAAAAAAAGTAAGGGATAGCGAAAGCTTTTCCTCTTAAAGACTTGAGGCAGATCAAATGTAAGAGTCTCCTAAACGATGGGGCAGATGATTGCTAATCAAGTGAAGCAGGGCACTGACATGGATTTGAAGAGCTTATTATCTGAAGCCTTAGAGTGTGTTCTCCTGTTTCTTAACCTTTAGATGGACTAAGGAAAGGGGATATTTTATCTTTGCCCTGTTGTTTTTTGAGATAAATTGCTGACAGTGTAATTCCAGTCTTGTCCAGAGGCCGTAGCGAAAATCTCAATGTCACTCCAACAAGGAATGTTCACACAGGTTCCTCAACACCCAAGACAAGGCATGACTGTTAAGGTCTTGATCTGGTAGTCCCAGTATGCTTGTGGCAAAGCTGAGAGAGTTACATTCAATGAGAATGACTATCATAATATGTGGTAAGGGGTAAAGGTTGGCCTTGCTCAAAAGTCAATCATATCTGATTCTAGGGTTCAGTCTTCATCTCTGTTTATAGCCATAGAGCCAACACTGTCTGAGTCTGCAGACATTTCTGTGAACATGTGGTAGGCATGACTAGACACCGGAGTGCACAGGATGCTGTGGTGCCTATTTATCTACTTGCAATTTCTTACTTTCAAACAGCTAGGTTGGCAGGAGAAAGAATAGAGATGGAACTTCACTCCATCATGGAGCACCAGGTCTTGAACTGTTGACCTGTCAACCTTCCAGTTGTCAAGTTCAGTATTTTAACCACTAAGCCACTGCAGTCCCTATGATATATGGTAGCCTTCTGTAAATCAGCATTGGTAGGATGATGATCTGGCCTCTGGTACATCTTCCAAATCCTACTAAGCATTTTCACTATTCAGCATTTCCCTATTAAAAATTATTTTCCAAGGTTGTGTACATAGCATTCTTACCATCAACCATTCAAACAGTGAGGTTCAAAACAACTAATATAGGTTGAATCAGATGGGCATTTGCTGTTCACTATGGGGACAGGCAACTCTCCCATTGCCGGTCCCAAGCCTGGATGACAAAGGAGGAGATTTGGGTGTTGGGATATGGCTGAGGATCTCAACCTCCCCTACATCACTTGGAGGACCCTGAACAGGCTCAGGTTCGGAGTCCCCAAATGCAAGACCAACATGCTAATAATAATAATAATTTCATGCAGAAGAGTAGCGTGCCTTGGCGGGGCACCGTATAAAAATTTGTTTGGGGGCCCTTAGGAAGGGTAAAGATTTGTTTTGCTTACGCACGTTGGGGGCCCCCGTGGCCCGGGGGCCCCGTATAATTGATACGGCAGATACGGCGGTAGCTACGCCTCTGATTTCATGTCAGAAATTATTGAAAGGATTTTTTGTGGAAGAAACTCCACTCAGGGAATGCCCAAATGAAGCTCCTTTCATGTCGCCAAGAACTGAGACATAGATGGGCACTAAATTCATCATGGAGTACCCGAGTCTCGAACTGTCAGCTTGCCAGCCTTCCAGCTAACAAGGCAAGCCTCTTAACCACAAGCTACCACAGCCCTGCCAACATGCTCAAGTGGGAGCTACTAGCAGATAACAACATGGGATGTGATACAGAATCCAGCTCATTTACTGGTCTGCTGATTAGTGCCAGAAAGATGCACCAATGAGGACTTAAGTTTGACCAATGGCAAAGCCAAAAAAGTGGCTTCATTTGGGCAGTCCATGATTTTATTGGGACACAAAAGAAGAAGAAAAAGTAAGTCCTGCATAGGGGACCTTTGACCCTCAACATATTTTGGACTACAACTCCCATAATCCCTTACTTCCCCATCTTAGATATACCCTTTAACATGGTGAAGAGGTTGAGCGTGGTCTCCACTACTCTTCTCTACTATTGTTTTCATGGACAATAGTAGAGAATGAATGGGAGCAAAGACATTAAAGAATCAGAGAAAACTAGCCATAGGAAGAGATGTAAACACGTCTTTATAAAAGAAAACATATTTGGACAGCACAATTATTTATTCTACCAGAAGGGAATAAAAAGGCAAGACACATTTTACGTTCATAGGAGAGGAATATATGAAGGTTTTAAACTGTTTAGTCTAAAATTATGTTTTCTTCTGAAGATATTGAGAGAAAATGTAAACAGAGTCATTAAGTGCAATGCTAACATAAAACAGATAATGTTTTCATTTAATGGTTATGAACACTGTATTAGGTTACTGTTAGATGTGTATGTTTTAGATGTGCATGACTCTTGAGAGCACTTTCAATATACAGCACTGTGCAAAAGTCTTAGGGCACCATCAGTTAGTTTGGAGAAAATTCAATGAGTGATTTTGGAGGAGGTCATAACTCAGACTCCCTAACTCCAAACTTCACCAAACATGGAGAGAGTTGAGAGGATAGTTAGCAGAAGAATTTCTTCAGTTTTGGTGTGTCTACATGGCTCAGGGCTAAGATATGACTCCCAAAAAAACTCCACATTTATTGAATTTTCCCCAAACCAGATGATAATGGCCTAAGACGTTTGCACAGTACTGTAGATTCTTATAGGCAGAAAGATTAAATCTCAGTTGTTACAAAACAGTTCCTTCAGATAAGGGAATAAGAAAATAGCAACATGGACAATCACTAGAGTAGGGGTTCCCAACCTAAGGACCACGGTGCCATTTCATGTGCCCCCCACCCCTTCAGGGGTATCTGAGAAACAAAATGACCACCCCTTTGAAGCTGTTGGGACAAAATGGCCACACCCATCGTGCAGGTAGGACAAAATGGCCGTCTGGCCCTCTAAACTGACAGAGAGATCATGACCCGGCCCCTGACTTCAAAACGTTGGGAACCCACTGGACTAGAGTCTTTTTATGCTGGTTTTTAATCATATTGAATGAGTAAAAATAATTTTAGACTTATTTTAAATATTTTAACCAAATAATGACCTGTTTTTAAACATGAGTTTTGGCTTCAAGTGAACAGTATTCTTTCCATCTGGGTACAATATTTTCTACTCATAATTTTTGGAATAATAACAATTTTTATAATAACGTTTTATAATACTGTTTTCTCGTGTATAACTTTGTTAATAAAATAATATAAAATACTAATAACTTGCGGTTACACAACTGACTTTTCTACTCAGAAATGGAAGAATAAAAAGCCAAAATGTGAATAGACGGTGTTATATAATTCAATTTTCTCCCAGAAGTGGGCTGGAACATTTATCTAAGGACATCCAGAAGACCTGACTTTAAAGTGATAGAAAATATCTGAGTTTCATACAAATGAAACTCTTCTGTATGAAGGGAAATGCCTGCCATGGGAAGAATGTACGGGCTTTTCTGGCCTTCTAGAGTCTACATCTCAGCTGGCTGTGTAAAAGCTGAGCAAGAGGTGGATGTGTCAGATTTGAAGGTAATAACCTTCAAATCTGACAAACTCCTCCAGGACAGCTACTAGGCAGCAGCAATATTGGAAGGTGACATTTGAAAGAAGCTTTCACAGTCAACAGCAGTGACACTCAAGTCAACTTTTGTTAGTACAGCACAGAAGAAGGCAAAGGTGATTCAATGCTGTGTATTTCTTACCT
The DNA here is from genome assembly GCA_030440675.1 of Furcifer pardalis. Classification (NCBI taxonomy): domain Eukaryota; kingdom Metazoa; phylum Chordata; class Lepidosauria; order Squamata; family Chamaeleonidae; genus Furcifer; species Furcifer pardalis. The sequence goes on from CP126893.1 coordinate 142,958,506, forward strand.
TGAAAACCTGATGGTGATACAGTTGATACAGTATGATGAAAGAGATAGTGTTGGAGGATGAGATTCCCAAGTCAAAAGCCACTCAATCAACTACTGGGAAAGAGCAAAGGGTAAGTATGAACAGCACTCTTACTAATGAAGTAAGTAGATTAAATCTGGGGGGGGGACCCATCTAGTTGCTGATTTGCACAGAGGTGAAAGGAGAATCTAGTGGTACATGGCACATATAACTGGAACACAAAAAACGGTAGTATAAATCAAAGTAAACTAGAAACTGTAACACAAAAATTTGAACAAAATTTTTAAGAGTGTTTTATTGTTTGTTTGTTTTAATGAATTGTGAGCCGCCCTAGGTCACCTTGGTGAGAAGGGCGGTTGATAAGTATGACTAATAAATAAATAAATAAGTAAACAAAATGGACAGCTACTTTTGTTGCATAACTGCAGTATGTTTTAGAAACTGAGAAGAAATTGAGTGGCATTACTAATGAGTTAAGATGTAGCACAAGCAGTTAGGGGCTATAATGCAAGATCTGACTGAATAATATCTATCAGACATCTGAGAAAATCCATCAATATAACAATCATTCAGTTCTATACTCTAAATACAAATGCTGCAGAAGAAGACATCAAAAGTTTTTCTAGAAGTGTTTCAGAGAAAGTTGATCATACACCAAAATGGAAACATTTTCCATAGACAACTATGACAGACAAAGATACAATTTATCTCCCTGCTCAGTGTAGAATATATGACATGGGGTTCTTGAATAGACTTAGACAAAGAAGGAATGAAAATTGGTGGAAGAAATATCAATCATGTAAGATATGCAGATGAAACAATATTGTTGGCAGTAAACAATATTTATTTGAAATGACTACTGATAATAATCGCAGATGAACATTAAGAAGACAAAAATGCATGACAATAGAAGAATTTTAATGTTGAGAATGGGGGCAAAGGAAAAAAATTGTATACCTTAATTGAGTCATCAATCCAAACAGAGACAACAGTCTAGATATTATAAGAAAACTGAGATTCAGAAGAGTAGCAATGAAAGAAATAGAAAATATAATCAAGAGTAAGAATGTGTCACTGTAGACCAGGGGTTCTCAACCTTTTCAAAATGTGGGCTGGAACATGCCCTCTCAGACACCTCTCAGACAGCTAAGTGGACTGGACTGCTGGTCCCCGCCCCCCTGCCGTAAATGCTGTCATAAAACGTGTCTGTGGCTGTCATAAATGTGTTTACAACAACCGTGGGCACATTTATGGCTGTCGTAAATGCATCGGCTGCTTGTGGTGGTGGCAACTCGGGCCACATGAAATGGTGCTGTGGGCCAGGTCTGGCCCATGGGCCAAAGGTTGAGGATCCCTGCTGTAGACAAAGACCAAAAACATCCACACTGTTGTATTCCTCATAAATGCATACAGGCATGAAAGCTGGACTGTGAAAAGAGCTGACAAGGAAGGGAAAAGAACAATTCATTTGAAATTTACTTTAGGAGCTGAGCTTTATGGACATTCTGGACTGCAAGAAAGATGAATCAAAAGTTGGAATTAAAATTGCTGGGAGAAACATCCAAGATCACTGCAGATGGTGATTGCAGCCATGAAATAAAAAGGTGACTGATTCTTGGGAGGCAAGCTATAAGAAATCTGGGGAACATAGTCAAAAGTAGAGACATCACTATGGATACTGCAAAATTTGCATAGCCAAGCAATGGTATTCCCGGTGGTAATGCATAGTTGTGATAGCTGGACCATAAGGAAAGCTGAGCGCAGAAGAATAGATGCCTTTGAAATGTGGTGTTGGAGGAGAGTTTTGAGAGTCCCCTGGACAGCGAGGAGAACAAATAGGTCAATCTTAGAAGAAATAAACCTTGACTGCTCCTTAGAAGGTCAAATAGTAAAGATGAAGCTAAAGTACTTTGGACATCAAATGAGAAGAGAGGATTCGCTTGAGAAAGCCTTGATGCTGGGAAAGGCGGAGGGCAAAAGAAGAAGGGGGTGGCCAAAAATGATATGGCTAGATGGTATTGTAGATGCAATGGGCACAAAGCTGGGTGGCTTGAGGAGGATGGTGGAGGATAGAGGTGCCTGGTGGGCAATGATCTATAGGGTCACAAAGGGTTGGAATAGACTGTGCGACTGAACAACAACAACAAGAAAGATGAACAAATGGACCCTAGATCAAATCCACCCTAAGCTTTCTCTGGAAGCAAAAAATTAGTAACCTGAGGTTGTCATACTTTCAGCACATTGTGAGAAGATAGGGTTTTCTAGAAAATATAATAATTCTGGGCACCATACATTGGAACCAAATTGATGGCATTTAGTAATAATAACCCCTTAACTATTTTTCATATTGGCTTGTGAAGTCCAAAGCATCTGGAGGGCCATATGTGAATGAGAAGCAATGGAAAACTCGTATATTTTCTACCATTAGTTCTTTACAAAAAGAGTGATATACAAAAAGATAGATAGGAAGGAAGGAAAACTGGATGCAGACAAGGTCTCTAGTGAAATATTAAACTGGATTTGTAGGGCTTCATAGCACCATTTAAGGATTCTGAATAATTAAACCACTGCTGATGTTGCATTCTATCTACTTAATCTAATGGTTACTCTTGTCCTATAGACAAAGATAACACTTAAATTTGAAAGCCTAAACTTTCCCTGAGGGATACATTAAGTGTTGCTTCAGCACCTTTCGTATATTGCTGTGTCATAATAACCAAAGCAAAGCACAGCAATCACACTTATTTACCACCTCATGGCATTTAGTTCACTCTCAGGGTGGTTCACAATTATCATTTTGCTCCTACTGACCTCGGAAGAATGGAAGGCTGAGTCAACCTTGAGCCCTGGTCAGGATCAAACTCCCAACCTTTTGGTTGCAGGACAGAAGTTTATCCACTGTGCCACCAGGGATCCTATGTTGGGCACAACAAATCCACTCCAGAGGAAGGAGAGGCCATGAAGTTTCAGAAAGGTGTTTTCTCTTATGAAACAGTTCCATCTATCAATTGGAAATTATAGACAGAGCAGTTTCCCCAATAATATGAGAAGGCAAGGCTTTCAAGGTGTCAGGAGGCAGAAGGTAAAAATCACTGACAGTGATGAATATAGGACTGTGGTCTGGTTGAATCAAAACTTTGAAAACAAAGTCCATATTCTATTTGATAACTGTGCAGAGAAGAGACCATTGAGAGTGAGTAATGGCTCTTTTCCATTTTATTTATCAATCTCTGGCTTAGACAACTGAAGCTGGCTCCCTCCCTCCCTCTCTCTGAAGTACTACATAAAGGTTTAAAAGTGAATTTTTCAGGTCCTTTAGCCACATGTTTTCCCCCCAATAATGGATCAGTTAATGTTTTATATATATATAGTAGCACAGCTTGGCGCGCCACCTCCTCTTCTGGAGATAATGGACAGTTAACAAAAGACAGAGGGAAATGGAAATGCATTTTGATCTAATAAAACTAGAATATGAAAAGGAGACACGCTCAGCTAATTGGCTTTTCCTAATATTTTTTTTTGGGGGGAGGTAATAGCTTTTTAAAAGAATTTGTGATTAATTTATTATTATTTCCTACAATTGCTGAGTGCTGTACATAGCCTGCGTCCAGGCTAACAATCTAGGACATTCCTGTCCCCAGGACAAGGAAAGGGGAAGCAATTGGTATAAACAGTTTAAGCAGCATGCTTAAGAAAGAAAAAGAAGCCATTATGAAAAGCCCAGCTCTACTCTCTTATGAGTCTGGAATCCTGGAATAGTCATAGCTGAGATGCTAGACTAAGATGCAACCACCTTCATCAAAGTTAAAGGTCACACCAGCAGAAGCAAATGGATAGTCTGGATGGTGAATGGCAACAGCAACAGTAGCTAAAGGTGACATTGGCAAAGGAGGCAAGAGTGCTGATCGTCAAGCTTTTGTTAGCATTGTTCAGAAGGGGGCAACGGTAAAACACTACTGAACTTTTCCTTCCATGAGACAGTCTAAAAGAGTGATTGCGAACCTTTTAGAGACCAAGTGCCCAAACTGCAACCCAAAACCCCACTTATTTATCACAAAATTCCAACATGGCTCTCATTGGGCTGCTGAGTAAAGGGTGAACTCTGTGCTGGGGCAGGGAGGTTGCTGGAAAGAGGGGTAGGGCAAACTCTGTGCTGGGGTGACTGCACGGGTGCCCACAGAGAGGGCTCCACCTCTGGCATAGGTTTGCCACCACTGGTCTAAAATGAAATCAGAAATAGAGCTGGAAGATAAGACTTCCATGTCACAAAGCACTCAATCAGCTACTGAGGGGAAAGGATAGATAAAAATAGAACTGTTGCTAATGACACAAATAGATTGAAGCAAAAGGATGTCAAGTGGCTGACAGACACAGAAGTAAAAGGAAAGTCCAATATTGCACAATATATATGCCTGGAAAAACGGAATACTGTATGAGATATATGAAGCAAAGTAACCCCTGGACAGTGAGGAAAACAAATAGGTCGAAGAAATCAACCCTGACTGCTCCTTGGAAGGCCAAATAGTGAAGATGAAGCTAAAGTACTTTGGACATCAAATGAGAAGAGAGGATTCACTGGAGAAAGCCTTGATGCTGGGAAAGGTGGAGGGCAAAAGAAGAAAGGGGTGGCAGACATTGAGATGGATAGATGGTATTGTTGATGCAATGGGCACAGAGGTGGGTGGGTTGAGGAGGTTGGTGGAGGATAGGGGTGCCTGGCATGCAAGGGTCCATGGAGTCTCAGGGGTCAGAATCGACTATGTGATTGAACAACAACAAAAACCTGAAAATTGCAAAGCAAGAAACAGAATGTTTAAAGATTGCATCTTTGTGTCAGTGAACTAAAGTGGACTGGAAAAGGATAGTTTCACTAGAGAGTTAGTGGTTTTGTTGCATCCAATCCCCTTGCCAGCCTTCCCAGATGTCACAATTTGAAACTGCCTCCACAAAATTTTACAAGACAGCTCATTGGATATCCCAACCTGATCTACTGTATTAAATGTGGAGTCAAGGTCACATCAGATGGCCTCAACTTTTGTTTTAAAATGACCAAAGTGTTCACGTGTTGGCTGATTTTGAAAAGGACCACTTGGCTGACCTCTAGCAATGAGGGAGCAGACTATATTATAAAGTTCCTGTTGTTGATTAGATGTGTCATGTATTCAATGAGTGTAATAGGTCTTCCTGGTTCTCTTAAGTTGCCACAATTATTGAAAGGTTGCTTACTTTACCAACACCAAGTTAACATTCAAGGGAGTTCATCTCCACCTGCTCCCTGGCTTTCTTTTTTGTTGCTTCATTTCAGCAGCAAATAAAGAGAAGGTGGCAGCTGTATACTGGGAGTAAATAAAGAGAACTGGCAAATTCCCAGGCTGGGGGTTCCAGTACAGCAGAACTTAGAGGAGCGGCTGAAAATCCTAACCATTACACGTGTCAATCCATCTGAAATCAGCAAGACATTATCAATTGCTGAAAGTAACCCCTACTCAGTAAAAGAAACTCTTATTTCCTGATGTTATCTAAATTATTGTTTTCATTCTAAATCTGAGGTACAGAACTTTGCCCTCTTCTGTTTGCTGTAGGATGGAAATGGAGGAGATGATTAAAACATCTCCCAATATACTATAACTCATATTAAATCAATGCTTCCCCACTGGACTAATAAACCTGAAAAATATGCTTATATTATTTTAAACTTTTGCACAACTCCTGCACTTTCCGCTGGACAACAGAGGTTGCCCAGACACTGTCTACAGAAATCTTATCGTTTTACATGTGCATTGCTTGCCTGTACTTTGTCAAACATGGAAGAAATACTTTGAAGATGAGACAGGTAGGGTTGTAAAATAAATTGAATATAACAACCTGTGGAATTAAACTATCAGTTTTAATTCCATTTCACAAGCTTATTTTATCATGTTAACCAGGAACTGATTTGCATCTTGTACTTCTATACTGTTCAGTGCCTTGTGATATGAAACATCTTAAGATGCTTCACATGGGCATAATTATTATGTGATAATTGCAGCTAGCCATGTGGTCACTTTGTGGATCAACACATTTAGCAGATCAAGGGGGGGGGAGGAAATAGAGATGGTGCACTGTGGGGAATTAAGTTCCCAAAATCTGTGTCTGCAGCCAAGCATCTAGCTCACTGAATTTCCCAGCTGGCTCCTTAGGTTGACTACAAATTCCTTAGTACAGTTGTTGGCTGAGGAGTTCAATCTTTCTGAAAACTATTAGATTGTTTGTGCGTAAACATGGAATTTCACCTTTCCAACACTAAGAAGAGGCACCAGCTATACATACACTTGCTGTGCAGACACAGTTTCTAAAGGGTATTTTCAAATGCTGATATTTCAGACATTCAGATTCTCTTATTCCAATGTAATGGAACCTTCTCTCTTGTGATATAAATTTCCCTTCGCTCTGCACCCTTAGAGAGTGACTATATGGTCATCTGTTTACTGCAGGAATGGATTGGTTCACTCTTTTTGATGCACTCAAATGACTTAAGTGCCAAAACAAACAAACCTGCCCCCACACTGTTTCTAGATACACATTTCTGGCTCTCCATCAGGGGGCTACTCTTTTTTATATGTGAGTAGAATTGCTCCATTTTTGGTTCATTTTCAACACATATGATCACTGGGTTTGAACTAAAACAGAGCTTGTTACTTTAAATTTCCCTTCCACTTTCAGTTTCCCAATATAGTCACTGGACTACTGTCTTTGTAAACTACTGAGTTTACAAAGACAGTTTAGCCCAGAGATTCTCAACCTGTGGCCCATGGGCTGGATGCAGCCCACGGCACCATTTCCTGTGGCCTCCACTGCCTCCACCACACCAGGAAGTGTCATGTGGCTGAGCAAGGGCAAAATGGTCATCCAGCCCCCAAAGCTGTCTGAGGGAGCGTGACCTGGCCCCTGGCTTTAAAGGGTTGAGAACTTCTGGTTTAGCCACGTCATGATGTTGAAAAATTAAAAACTTCTGCTTCTCAGAGGAAAGTAAGTTGGTTGGTTTGTTTTTGGTTTTTATTTTAAAAACCTACTAAGTCTATGTAGTACACTGTACCCTTTAGAGAAAAAAATGTAAGCTTCATTATAGAAAGAAAAGTAAATAGAAGGGGATTTTTTTGTCTGTTAGTTTTCTTAAAGGAGGTGGGTCAAACAGAGTCACTTGAGTTATGCTATGTGCAAGGATAGCACCAAATGACATAACAAGCCCAATTCTTAAGTGACCCTATTTAGCCTGATCCAGCCTGATCCAATTGAGCTATTTAGTCAAGTCCTTATTTTCTGACAAAGCTATAATGATATCATAGACCATTTTTGATACACACACACTCACAACCTCACACTCACAAAACAATGGTCACAGGATTGGAAAAGATCAGTATATGTTCCAATTCCAAAAAAGGGTAATGCCGAAGAATGTTCAAATTATCGAACAATTGCGCTCATCCCACATGCTAGCAAGGTGATGCTCAAGATAATACAGGGTAGACTGCAGCAGCATGTGGAGAGAGAATTACCAGAAGTGCAGGCTGGGTTCCAAAGAGGCAGAGGAACATTTTAGATAATCTTTTAAACTTCATGATTTTATATGTTTTTATCTTTTACCTCTGTTTTATGACGATGTAAGCCGCCCAGAGTCGGGTTCTCCCGAGTGGGGCGGGGTAATAAATTCAATAAATAATAATAATTGCCAACATATGTTGGATAATGGAGAAAACAAAGGAATATCAGAAACAAGTCTACTTTTGTTTCATTGACTACACCAAGGCCTTTGATTGGACCCCAACAAAATGTGGTAAGTAATAAAAGAGATGGGAATACCAGAACACCTTATATGTCTCATGAGAAATCTGTACATGAGTCACAAAGCAACAGTTCGGACAGAATACGGAATGACAGAGTGGTTTGGAATAGGAAAAGGAGTAAGACAAGGCTGCATTTTGTCACCCTGCTTATTCAACTTATACACAGAGCACATAATGCGCAATGCAGGGATGGAGGAATCACAATTTGGGATCAAATTTGCTGGGAGAAACATCAACAATTTGAAATACACAGATGACACTACCCTAATGGCAGAAAGTGAGGAAGATCTAAAGACGCTCTTGCTTAGGTTGAAAGAAGAGAGTACAAAAGTTGGCTTGAGAATTAACATCAAGAAAACCAAGATAATGGCAACAGGCCCTATCAGTACCTGGAAAATAGATGGGGAAGAAGTAGAAGCAGTGACAGATTTTGCTTTCTTAGGATCAAAGATCACTGCAGATGGAGATTGCAGCCATGAAATAAAAAGGCAACTGGTTCTTGGGAGACAAGCTATGAGAAACCTGGAGAACATAGTTAAAAGTAGAGACATCACCTTGCAAGCAAAAATTTGCATAGTTGAAGCAATGGTATTCTGTGTGTCAATGTATGGTTGTGAGAGCTGGACCATTAGGAAAGCTGAGCACAGAAGAGTAGATGCCTTTGTAACGTGGTGTTGGAGGAGAGTCTTGAGAGTCTCCTGGACAGCGAGGAGAAAAAATACGTCAATCTTAGAAGAAATCAACCCTGACTGCTCCTTAGAAGGTCAAGTAGTAAAGATGAAGCTTAAGTACTTTGGGCATCAAATGAGAAGAGAGGACTCACTTGAGAAAGCCTTGATGCTGGGAAAGATGGAAGGCAAAAGGAGGAGGCTAAAAATAAGATGGTTGGATGGTATTGTAGATGCAGTGGGCACAGAGCTGGGCAGGTTGAGGCGAATGGTGGAGGACAGAGGTGCCTGGAGGGTGGTGGTCCATGGGGTCGCAAAGGGTTGGAATCAACTGTGCAACTGAACAATACAACCTTTATGGAACATTCACACAGCTGAAAACCACTGGCTTCCGGTCTCCCATAGATAATGTACTATGACCATTGTCTATAAAGGTTTGCAGTTGTAGCAAAACTAACCTCTGAAATGAAGGAAAGGATTAAGCTGGAATGTTGTGCATTTTCATCTCCCTGTCACAGATATCTCCAGAGAACATGCTCAGAAGACAGATGAAGGGTTGAAAGAGAATCTTAACTAGCAGCAATCCTGCAGAGGCTTTTTAAGAGGGAGCCCCACTCTGTCCAGTGGAGCTTATTCCAACTGGATTGCAAAACTCACATACTGAAAAGAGAACATGTTTTTAAAGCTCAGCAAGATCATGCAGGCCACCAAAAAGGCAGCTCATGAGAAATTAGAAGACCATTCCAGGAGACCAGTTTCCAGCCAAGCTGAATCTAGACAATTGAACTCAAAGAGAAGATGTGGCTGAACAAACCTCAAAGCTCTCTAAGGAACAACAGAAGTTGTGCTTTGGTGGGAGAAAATATATGTGCCTAGTTTCCTCATGAAGCTTTTGCCCTATCTGATGGACAAATTGCAGATATACATGAGATTTTCTTTCTTTGAAAAAAATTGTCAACTATCAGGGCATTTTGAAGTGGAAGTATTATTCAGGGTAGATATAAGGAAATAAGTGAGCCCATTTTGTCTTTCTGATTATCTCTTCCCTTATCAATTGGTGTCACACACACTGACCATAAACTAGGGTTGTAGAAATGTAAACCATCACTTGTATTCTTCTTGCGCACAAAAATAATAAATCATATTTTGCTTTTGTTCCCTGTGAGATGGCACTGTAATTTCTGTCCATTTCAAGATAAGTTTTCCTATTCACAGAAGCCATTTTTTCACAGATAGTGCAACCTGGAATAATCTACATTACAGTAACTGTTGTTTTATTATGAGGAATTTTTAAAGTTCAGAAGCCTCATATTGGTTGTTTGCAGTGGTGGGCTGCCAAAAATTTTACTACCACACTGTGGCTGGGGCTGACATCGTGGATGGAGCCAATGTCATGACATCATGATGTCGTGAGCGGAGCCAATGTAATGACACCATGGGTGGAGCCAACATCATGACGTCATGATGTTGTGGGCAGAGCCAAAGTAAAAAAAATTAAAAATAAAATAAAATAAAGAATCAGTATACATAAAAATAAAATAAAAACACACTACATAAAATCCCCCCCCCAAAAAAAAAAACTGGAACACAAAGAAAACAAACCCTAGTAAAGTTCCTTACCTTTGCTGGAGTCGGGGACTCGGGGAGCAGCAACAGGTAGGTGGCAGCAGTGCGGCGGCGTGGCCTAGCCAGGCCCAGCAGTGCCACCATGGGAGCACTGTTGGCGGTCGGCAGTAAAAGAAAGGCCACTGCCGCTGCCCCAAGGACGCCACTGTGCCCTTTCCGGGCAGCCGGAAATGGCTGCTCGGAAGTGTGCATGCGTCAAAATACCATTTGATGCATGCACACTTCTATTTTTCAGTGTGCATGCATCAAATGATGTTTTGATGCATTGCACTTCCGAGCAGCCATTTTGGGTTGCCCAGAAAAGCAATCCGGAGGGCGGCCAGAGAGGCGACTGAATCGGTTGCCCCAGGGTTTAAAACCCCCCCCCCCAGTGAACTTCTCTGAATTTCTGCTACCGGATCAGCTGAACCGGTCCGAACCAGTAGCAGCCCACCACTGGTTGTTTGCCTGTTTTTTGGTCAATTGGCCAGTCCTTCTGTGCTTCCTGTGTGCTCTATGTTTGTCCTCCATACTTCACAAAGATACCTTTTTGCATAAGATGAATAAATATTTTATTGAATAAGTCTTCAGACCATAACAAACATGAAAAGCATACATTGATAAGAAAAACAGCAGTAAACATTCAAGTCTCAAAACTTGACTGCATTATCTAATGTCTATCGTGCGTGTGTGTGTGTTGGCTAATAAATAACACTAAAATAAACTTCTACAATTCCAATAAAACCCCAGTAGGATGAAAATTATTACATGGCTCATTTAATTAGACAGTTTTTCTGTTTCTCTCTCCTCACCCCACCCCACCCAAAAAAGGAGAAAAAAACTAGCAGCTTTAATCACAAAAAGGGGAAGGCCTCTGGGATACAAATTAGACCCTTGTGCAAAGAAGTATAGCTTCTTTTCCACCTTCCACTTTCTAATGCAGTCAAAGAATGGGACTAAATAATGTACTCTGTAGCTAGCATATCACTGGCAATGCAATAAATACTGAACAAGATTTTCCACTTTGGCTTCTCCATTTATGCAAAATCTATCTCATACTGAAATGCCCCGAAATCTTCCTTATATCATATCAACCATTTGCTCAAAGTAAAGTAAAGGCCTTACAGGAAACATTTTTCATAAGGAAAAATAAACAATTCTCTTCCTGAAAAAGGTTTTTAGCCCTTGCTAACCATTTCATAGATCTTAAAAATGACAGGTGTTCTAGTGTCAAGTATTCTTCGTATGGAAATATTTCTCATATTAAATTAAAATACTTTACAGTCTTCCCACTAAAACCAGAATTTGAAAGCGATTTTGAATAATTTTAACAGTCCTAAATATACTGAGGTGAAATATACATTATTTACCTGGAACACAGAGAATATCAGTACAATTTAATGTGACACAAATGTTACTTTAAAGTAAACAACCTTTTCAAGACCATTTCAGATGTAATGTAATATTGCACTTGCATTGTGCAAATGAGTAAATTTGGATTGATTTCTACAGGATCAACTGTGACACAAATGTGTTACTGTTTAAGTGTATAACCACAGCCTCAGCTGTTGTAAAGGTGTAAATGCTCATATATTCAACCCTTCACACATATATGGCTGGCCACAAAATTATTCTGCTTGCCCTTCAAGGGGGCACAGTATTTTGTAGCAGTAAAAGAAGAAGAAGAAGAAATCTGTGCAAATTAAACTTAATTGCAAAAAGAGCTCTGAAAGCAAAATAATGCTGTAATGAGGGAAGTGAAATTGTTCAAGTTGGCTTTGGGATTGCTCTGTTTCATGGGCAATTAAGGGTCAGAAGGACAAGAGGAATTGTTTGCATCTTTGTGAATAATCAGTAGAAGGAGCCTCGTTTCTCCCACAAAAATCCTTTCAACCCAGAATAATTTCTGACACCAAATTATTATATTACTATCAACAATTCATTCATTCATTCTCTCTCTCTCTTTCTCCCTCTCTCTGTCTATGCTTTGCTTTTCAAAGTGAAAATAGTACTAGTTTTCCATATAGTTTACCCAAAATATGGGGACACTGAACAAAAATAAAATAATATACCTTATCTCACTCTTTCCTGGAGGAGAAGACTCTCACTGGGCTCAAAAGGCTCCTTGATCAGGATAGTAATCCATTTAAAAACTTTTTTGACCTCAAATTTCTGCTCTAATTTGAGATTTTCTTTGCTATGGACAGGGATGTCACGCAAGACGTCAGTGTAGTTCCCTTCACTCTTGTGGACTAGGATATGCTATCTGATTGCAAGCCAGCCTCACACATCTCAACAAAAAAAAGAGAACACTGAAAACAGAACTTGCATATGTTATATTATATACCGATGCACGTTTATAATTCAAATATACATCCAGCACATCACATGACTGTGGGATGATTTTGAACAGGTGACCTGTGTGTGGCTGCTGAATTTGCTGCCCAGGTGTTTAGTTGTTGATAGGCAACTGCCAGGCTACCTTTACTTCCTCGTCTTATAGCTCTTTGTTTTCAAACTGGACAGCCTTTGAAGCAGAAGACACCATAAAAAAGAGGCCTCCCTGCTATAAAGCTGTAGAATTTGTCCAAATGCTTTCTGATAATCTAAACAGGAGTACCTTTATTTGTGCTTAATGATTTTATGTAGGAGAAAGGAAGATCAAACTTAGCTCTTTAGAACAGCCAACTCACTACTGAATCTGTGCTTTTGGGTGAAGCTTTAACAGCAAAATAATGGTAATAAATAATTTGTAGGCATTAGCTAGTGCTAATATTTTATGTCTATATTATGAAATTTAACCAATGAATTAAGGGGCTGCAGTAGCTCAGTGGTTAAGAAGCTCACCTTGTTAGCTGAAAGGCTGGCAAGTCAGCAGTTCAAGACCTGGGCAATGCATGATGGACTGAGCACCCATCTCTGTCCCAGCTCTTGGGGACATGAAAGGAGCCTCATTTGGGCATTCCCTGAGCTCAGCTTCTTCTGAAAAAATCCTTTCAACCCAGAATAATTTCTGACACAAAATTATTATTACCTATGAATTTAAAGATTTTTGACGTGAATTCGATGAAAGTCTTATGTTTCGGTTGGGTGGAATGACAGCTCCTGAGATGTAACGAAAATCATGTACTTTTGCCAAACTGCAACACCAAAACTAAGGCACCCACAAAAATAAGGGTTATGTCATTTGAAAGATCATCTCAGCGACTTTAAGAATTGGTAGAAACCAAAAGCCAAAAATACAAAATGATGATGTCATCACTTTTGGAAGTAGCATCGGGAAAGTGACAGTTTTGCGAGGGGGGGGTCAGTTGTTGGAGGTCCAGTGAAAAAACTACTAAACCAATTCAGATGATCCAAAGTGATTTTGAAAGAGGAAATATTAACCTTTGTGGAGACATTTTCATATTTGGAATTGGACTTCAGAAACATAATTATGAAGCATTTTACAAAAAAAAAAACACTAAAAAGAGGTCACACAAACCTCCACAAAGGGAGGATAACCAATTTAAAAAGTGAATATGACAACTTCCTGAGGTGGATACAGTTCACATATAACATGTGGAGAAAAATGATGCCAAAACATGAATCTACAAAAAAAGATCTTGAGGAAAATCATGACTTTTTGAAATGTCATTTCGGGGGGGGGGGGGGGGATGTTGGGCGGTGACAAAAAAAGTGATTGACCAGTCAAAGTGATCTAAAGTGCGCTTGAAAGAGGACAGAATAACCTTTCTTTTGATACTTATACAATTTGGATCGGACTTCAGAAACATTTTCTATGAAGGTTTAAAACAAAAAACACACTTTCTGTCTAACCTTTCCTTCAAAAAAAGAATCTCTCCCCTCCAGAATAGATACATTGGTGTGAGAATGGATACATTGTAGCAAGTTTCTCCTTTGAAGTAATAACCAGTTTCTTTTTTGGCTTTCCCTCTTTTTGAAGAACTGCTTTCAAGAAATCGTGAAGGAAAAACTCTTTTTCTTTGCAGTTTGACTATTGAAATATTTATTAAAAATGGATCCTTTGCAGTTATTCACCTGTAATGAATTGTTGTTTGTATAGTGGGCTGCTTATGGACACGTGTGCATAGCAGGTAGAGTCGGGGAGATTGGAAAATAAAGGTTAAAAACATCTTTATTGAAAAATAAAATACACAAAAAATAAACACAAATGAAATTGAGATTTCTGTTTTTGGGTTAAAACAACGTAGCAATTCAAAAACAAGAAAATGCAAGAAGATAAATAGGGACCACTTTGGTGGGAAGGTAAACAGCATTCCATGCCTGCTACATGTCCACAAAAATGTCTGCAGATACAGACAGTGCTGGTTCTTTGGCTATAAACAGAGATGAGCACTGAAACCTAGAGTCTGATATGACTGGATGATCTTTACCTTAGCTCAGAAAACCTTAGATTTTATGAACATTTTGTGAAAACCTGAATTTTATGAACATAATGTCTTTATTTCTCACCATTTGAAACATCACCCTTAATGAATGAATGAAATAAAAGAAATAAATTAACTAATGAGCATAATTCAACACATCGAATTCACGCACAAAACCCCTGATGGTAGTGTCCTTAGACTCTACCTGCCACTTTTTTTTAAGGCTTAGATTGAATTAAACCACAGGGTGGGGTAGGTGGATTCTTCACTAGCCAGATGACAGTTCTACTCCCAAACCTAAATGATACCTCAGCTATCTTCTTTACAATCTCCCCCTTACATTATTAGATTAAGACTTGCTTTTGTTCTTCCACCACTACATGATTGCGCCAAAATAAATACACCTTTAGACGACACTTTTATTGGCTTGCTGTGTTTTATATTTCAATTTGACTGTTAACTACCAAAGTATTTCTTTGCTGATGGCCATGACCACTTTGCAGGATGATAGTGCTTGAAACATGTTTTTGGCATGGCCAGAGGTGGCAACAGCCTTACATATTAATTTGAGAAAAACTTTAGTACAGTGCAATAAATCTCTCAAAAACCACTGCTTTCTGCATGGAGTCCTCAGGATATTTAAACAATGGTCCCATTCTGTGTAATTACTTATGATTTTATGACCTGTGCTTGCCACCATAGATAGAAATTATTTATTCTTGTTATTGAAAAAAATCTACTGCTTTGATACATTGGAAGCTTCTTTTTAATGCAGGAAAATGTTTTAATCTCGGGATTAAACCAATTAATCACTTTTAACATTGCAGCCATCTTTCCCTTTTAAAACCAGCATTCACATTTATGTTGCCAGTTGCAGCCACTTTCTTCTAAATCTGCTTTTTATTACTTGTTCCTATGGATTTTTCAAGGACTGGTTGTAAATGGTGATTATGTTAGACTGTCAAGGCCAACTTTCATCCCCCACTAAAACAGAGAGAAGAGAACCCACTCGCTTGAATGCCCCGGGGGACTGCTTGTGGTCAGCTGATACTCATGTCCAAGTATACTTTTTTTCCCCTGAAAATTAATTTCAGGAAAAATGCCATTGGCATGAATTTGTTTAAGGTGGATCCCAGCTTGCCATCAAGTGATCCACATGAATCATGAGCCATCTCCTGTGGTACATATGAAATGAGATATGCAGGATTTGACACCGGGACTGCCATAGACTGCTGCAGCCTTGAGGATATTGACAAGGTGCATCTTCACAACCGGTCCATCTGGCATAGCCTCTTCCACCTCCATGACCATTGGGAATCAGAGTTCTTCTTCTGCTCATTTTGCCGTTGGACCCAATATAATAGTTTCCAGTGGCATTTCCTCCACTGAGAGGGGCCATTACCCCACCTAAAGGGGCTCATCCACCCGTAGCCATTCACCCCTTTAACAAGTCAAGCTATTTACTGCCATCCAACACTCAGCATCCTGCAGACTGGAACTTTAAGCCAATCATCTTTGCACATCAGCAGTAGGAATTGGGACCATTCCAGGAGGAAAATGGGCTGGAGCTCAGCCTATTCTATAGGCCATGAAGCCTTTCAGCCCAACTTTTCTCTAGCTAATTTAGGCATCTATAGGTGTGAGTCAACAGGTGGAACTCCCAGAATAGAGGGAAAACAAAGAAATGAATAAACAGACAGCACTTTTATAAATTTCATTTTCATATTAGGCATACAGTTTTACTTTTGTCCATGTAACTGGAATTACTAATAAGTATTGAACAATGAAGTCTGAACTAATCTAAACATTTAACTTAAAAGCATGTAGGGTGCAGAGGAGTATACGCATGTAAGCTTCATGCTACATTGCCACCCATCCAGAAACCCTGCATATCTTTGTGTGTTTGACAAACGACAGTGGTAAATGCTGAACATACGAGAATGTCTGTATGATTGTCATTTGAGGTGGGAATTTAATGTGCATTTAATGTACATTTAATGCACGTTCCATGCATTAAAAAGGCTTCTTTCCTGTGTGTGGGAAAATTGGGGGCTGTGGTGACTCAGTGGTTAAGCTGGAAGGCTGGCAAGTTGGCAGTTCAAGACCCGGGTACTGCATGATGGATTGAGCCCCCGTCCCTGTCTCAGCTCTTGCGGACATGAAAGAACCCTCATTTGGGCATTCCCTGAGTGGAGTTTCTTCTGCAAAAATCATTTCAACCCAGAATAATTTCTGATATGAAATTATTATTATTTGCAATCTGGACCTGTAAGCAGTGCTTATGTGCATCTCCATTGCAACAGGCGCATGGAGCCTTCTATGCTTTCAAACTTAATGCGAGAATGGGGCTTTGGAATCACAGAGCTGTGGAGCTCAAAGAGACCTGATGTATCAATATTTGATAACATCACAGGGTGAATGGGAAGACCAAACCACTAACAGCTATCCAAAGATCAGAAGAATTTGTGGGAGGTTATTCCACCATATGTTACAGCAGCCAAAAATGATATCAAACATTATGAGGAGATAAGAGCCTATTTAACTAAGGAACAGTTAGGAAGCAGTCAAAACTACATGAATAAGTTTGATAAATTTCATCAGTGCATGTTACTAGATACAGGATGGAGAAAGATGTGGGTTAAAATTATGGTAATTATCTGTTTTCCTATGTACTGTATATACTCGAGTATAAGCCGAGTTTTTAGCCGCAAAAATGAGGTCCAAAAAGGGGACTCATTGGTCAACAACCACGATGATCTAAAAATATGGGGTGTTTTTTTGTTTTTTGTGATTCGGGCAGTTTAAAAGTAAGATTTGGCACTTTAGCACCAAAATGGATGATGCACAATTACCGCAAGATGGTAAAATCACAATTTTTCATCTCCCCCCCCCCATTTTACATCTCTTTCATCCTTTATATGCATCATTTCCTCTCCTAAAGGTCCCCCCCAAATTCCTGACACAATGATGATGGCTGCAGTCCATGAACTGTTGTGCCAAATAAAACAAGTCAGGCAAGAAGTCTATCTATTTATGTCATATCTTAACAGCAATGACACAAACATCTGTCTTTCCTGAGATCCCTCATGCGCTGGTTGAAAAATTGGATGACAGACAGAAATGTAACCAGTCCCCATAAACAACAGTCTCCTTGTATAGAAACAAAACCTGCTGCATGATAGCTATTAAGCACAAGGTTATTCTCATCAAGATTTGGGCCTTTATCTTTTAAGATGTTACAATAATCTTTGTGATTCTGATATGTTATTTTCACTAATATGCATACATGTGTGCACTTCTTCCAACATCTATATTTTTACATTTTATTGGAGTACATTGCAAAATGGATCATGAAGTTTAGGGACCTACAAAGAGTAAACTGTAGCTGCTTCAGTTTATATTGCGATTTGTGAAGGAGGGATTAGTATGTCCATATTAAAATATGACAAGCGTATCTCCTCCCTCACAGAACTATGTGAAAGGCAAGTACAGTACAATACAGTACATCTATCTTCCCCATGAGAAATCCATACATGCCTGGATCCTACTGACATTCCTATGTAGGAAATATCTGACTGTCCTTTAAGGGTTTTACTAACAAGGCAAAAATCTGAGAAAAGGTATTTGTGAAGGAGAAAAGGTATTAATCCAGGGGTGCCCAAACTATGACCCAGGGACCGGATCTGGCCCCCAACAACAATTCAACTGACCCACACCACCCTTGCCGCTCCTGGAAGTTGAAGAAAAACATGCCCGTATGGAGAAGCAAGGGTGGCATTGGCTGGATGAATTGGTGTCAGGGTCCAGATCTGGCCCCCAGGCTGTAGTTTGGGCACCCCTGCTTAAATCAGAGAAAATGGCAGCCTAAAAATCTATCTCATTCTGTTGCAAAACAGATTGCAAAGGGCATTTTTCTTCTGTTTCCAGTGGGAGGAACCATGTGACTAGCCCACTGAACCACATGACCAGCCCATGGCCCAAAAAGTGTGAGCACCTCTGCATTAATCTCAGGGAATATAAATATAATCTGACTCTCAGATTCTCATTTTACCAACCAGGCCAGGAAGATAGGTCAGGAACCAAAGCTTCCAATGTAACAGGGAACCTACCCAATGTTCTGCTTCAGAATGAGACAATCAGTTTGCAGTTTCCACATCAGACTGAGGTGTCAAACATATCAATTTACAGTCTTTCCTTTTCCCTATAGAGAAAAGCCTCAGTTGGACTCTCATGGGTATGTTTAGAAAGAAAGATGTGAAGTAAGGTAAAGTCTTAGGATACTATGGATGCCCACCGTCCAACAGCTAAAGAAACCCATGTCTTTAGGTACTCACTAAGTGGTTTGGCTATGTCACCATTATAGCAACAAGAAAAGAAAAAACAAAGGAGGTGTGTGTGTGTGTGACAGGGAGACAGACACAGTGATGGTATGTTACCAGTTCGGACTGGTTCGCCAGTTCGGACCGGTCGCCCGGGGGTTTACCACCACCCCTGGTGACCCTTCCTGATGGGGTGCTACCGGTTCGGGGCCTCTCCAGACCGCTCCAAAAATGTATTTCCGGGCAGCCCAAATGGCTGCCCCGAACTGCACATGCACCAAACCTCCATTTGATGCATGTGCAGTTCTATTTTTTAGTGCACATGCATCAAATAGAGGTTTGATGCATGCACACTAAAAAAAGAACTCTGTTTGACGCATGCACAGACATTTTTTAAAAAAATTATTATTATTATTGCTCTGCCCACGATGTCATGACGTCAGCTACGCCCATGACGTCCATGACCTCATGGTGGTGTAGCGGGAATTTTGACAACCCACCACTGGATCCAGTGGTCTGCAAATAGTGGCTCTCCAGGTGTTTTGGACTTCAATTCCCAGAAGCCCAAGTCAGCACTACTGTTGATCGAGGCTTCTGGGAATTGAAGTCCAAAACTCCTGGAGAACCACTATTTGCAGACCAAGGCGACCCTTGTATCTTAAAGTGTAATGACAGTCTCTTCCTCTGGTGCTGGCTCAGCAGCTGTCTCTCCCCCCCCCCCTTTAAATTGCAGGACATCTTTTTAATTATTTTAACATTTTTAACTTCACAAATCCAGATTTAACCCAAAGGATTGAGAGGGCTGCCCATTTATTATCACTTACCCCTAATACATTATGTAACAACAAAGAAGAGCATCTTCTCTGACTGTGAAACACTATTCCCATTATACTCCAATTAATTTTTTTCAGCATCAGGTCAAAGCACCTTTGTTTGATTCTTTATTTTAAAGTGGAGTATAAAGCCACATAATACACTAACCTATTTTAAATACTCCTGCCTTTCTTGTATCATGTTTAATGAGGAGTTTGATTCTTTACATTTCATAGACTGCACAAGATCTCCAAAAGATAATGGAAACAATTGTAAGATGTATATAAATATTTTTAATAAATAACTCCCGGCTTTTCTGGATCTGTTACAAAGCCATCATAAGCAAACTTGATTTCATAACAAATATTGAAACTTTGCACTGATCTGCTTAACTCAAGTTCTCAAACTCCTAGTCTTAATCCTGTTGTTTAGCATAAACCAAATCCATAACTTTCAATCTGTTTGTTGTTTGTAAATAAACCATCCCCACTGTGATTCTCAGGGTTATGTACCAAGCCAGTATGTGCGCATGAGGCCTCCTCCCTCTAGCCTTGAATCCGGACAGGGACAATTTGCTTACTGAGGAGGAACAGACTGAAAGCAACAAAATCTCAGCCCTTATTTTTGACTTGAGAATTGACTCTCAAGTCACATCAGCATTCACGAGAATTTCTTTCTTGTTTGTATAAGAATCATGTATCCAACCAGAGAGAACTATATTTTCTACCCATGACAGAAAAGTAGTTCAGGTAAAACAAGGCTGTAACAGAGTTCAAGATCTTCATTTGCACCAGCACAGAAATATTCACACTAGCAATTGAACCTGGTAGATTACTGCATTATCCATACTCAAAGGCATGGGGTCATTAGAAGAAGAAAAATTAGGTCAACCCCATGTGTACCAATCCAGATTCACAGGCTTCTTTTGTGGTCCAGATCTGGGTAAATATGTTAATCCAGATTCATATCAACTTTCTCTACGACAGGGAGGGAGTGACTAAATATAGCTAGAAAAGAAGCCTGTGAATTAAAACAGTCCGAAATCATGAGGGGGATTTAACAACAACAAAAATTAATGGGACAGTTTATGGGTGAAAACATTTGTTTAATATAGTATTTGTCAACTGGTGAATGTGATAAAATTGCTTTTGCAATCTATTCAGATATTTGTTTTCCTCCTTCCAAACTAGTGTAGTAACTACCAATGGTCATGAAGTGATTTACTACAGAGAGCAGATTATTTTGGCAATATGTCTGTGCTTTCTTGTCACTAATGTTGTTACATTTAGAAAGCCTTCATAAAAAGGAATCACTGGCAGCCATTTACTGAATTAAAGTTTTAAAAAAGAATCCAGTGCTGTACGTTCAAATTTTGTCAAGGCTGTATAGCTTGTTTGAAGAAGGCTTTCTAGAATTAGATCAGAAGATAGGGCAACGGCTCAGCAGGAGGAGAATTCTAAACCTTTCTGGTTGCTCATTTATTTTACCTGCACAAAACATGCAAGAAGAAAGAGAGAGAGGTCTGGAAGCATTGCTTCTTAACCTGCTAGTTGAACACCTGGGAATCTATTATGGTAACGTGAAAAGGCCATTCTGAACGACACTTTAAAGTTTGGGGCATTTGAAGACATTTTGCTACCTGCAGTAGAGCAGCAAATGTTGCCTCTGCTTTTCTTCAATAATACCTGTTCATAAAAGAACCTCTCTTCCACACCAATCAAAATGAAATACATTAACCATTTATCAATAACAAACAATTTGTGGCCCCTTCATAACACCCATGGTGGGGTCAACTGAGGTGCCTGCCTCACCCTACCTCGTAGACAAGCCAGCCTTGAAGATGGCCATGTCTCTAAGAGTGTGGTAGTTGCAGAGGCCTCTTAGAGAATTACACATGTACCATAAAATCTGAACTAGCTGAGGATCAATTTAGGTCATGCATGATTTAATTGACACAGAATCTGTTATTTGCCCATAAAGACATACTATACAGACATATACAGTACAGTAATGCACAAAAGTCGTAGGTCACCATAGCTAGCTTGGAAAAAATAAATGAGTGATTTGGGAGGCCAAAACTAAGACACCCTAAATCCAAAGTTTACAAACTTTGAGAGGGATAAGAGGAGATTCAGCAAAAGACTCAAATTTTGGTATGTCTAAGTAGGTCAGGGGCTGAGTTATGTCCCTCCAAAAAACATTCATTGAATTTTCCCCAAATCATCTTGTAGTGGCCTAAGACTTTTACACAGTATTGTATGTGTCTCTGGAAACCAGTGGTTCCCAGTGTGGAGCCCACACCCCACAGGGGGACTTCAATTCCCAGAAGCCTAAGTCAGTACATTGGCTGATCAGTGTTTTGGGGAATTGACTTAGGCTTCTGGGAATTGAAGTCCAAAACCAAAGGCTGGGAAACAATGTTGCAGAGGCGTAGCTACCGCCATATCAGCCGTATCAATTATACGGGGCCCCCGGGCTACAGGGGCCCCCAACGGCAAAAAATAAAAATAAAAATAAAAAAGAGCAAAAAATTACTGCGCATGCGCAGAAACTCAATCTGATGCATTGCGCATGCATCAGATTGAGTTTCTGCGCATGCGCACTTTATTGGAGCCATTTTTGGCTCCAATTTTAAAAAATAAAATTTCGGAGTCGGAGCCGCAGCTTCTCAGAGCGGCTCCAATGGTGGCCCTCAGAGGAGGGCACCTCCCCTGGGGCCGCCCAGAGTCCCACGGGCAGGTTGAGGCCTGCCCGGGCTGTCCGCTGCTGCCGAACCCCCATGGCCTGGGGACGCCTGGCTGGCAGAGTGCGCCACCGCCTCCTCCGGAGGATGCGCTGCTGCTGCCCGTCCTTCGTCCGCAGCGGGTCCGGAGAAGCTCAGCCCACTCGCGAGCAGTGGCAGCGGGCGGGGAAGGCGGGAGCGCGCACCTTGCCCCCTCCCCCGGCCGGCTGCCGGGCTCTCCGCCTTCTTCCCTGCCCGCTCACGCGCCTCCTGCCTCCCGGGAGCGCGGGTGCCTCGGAGCCCGGCATCGTCGGAGGGCACCGCGGTCAGGCTCGGCCGGGCGGGAAGGCGCGCCTCGGAGCCCGGGGCAGAGAGCGAGGATGGAGCCAGGAGGGTAAGTGAGGGTTTTGTGTTTCGGGTGGGTGGGTGGTTTATGTGTGTGTTGGGTGGGTGGGTGGATTTTTATTAAATTTTTATTTTATTTCTTTATTTATTTTAATTATTTAAGTTATTTATGGGTTTGTGTTGTGGTTGTTTGGGTGGGTGGGTGGGTTGAGGTGTGTGTGTGTTTGTTTGTTTATTTTAATTCTATTCTATTTTATTTATTTATTTATTTATTTATATTTTATTTTTATTTTTGGCCCCGCCCACAACGTCATGACATCATGACGTCATGACGTTGGCTCCCCCACGACGTCATGATGTCATGACGTTAGCTCCGCCCCGCATATAAAGGGCCCCCAAACAATTTTTATACAGGGCCCCGCCAAGGTAAGCTACGCTTCTGCAATGTTGTAAACCTTAGACTTAGAGGCCAACTCTTCAAATTCTACCCACTCATGACTCAATGGGTTTTTCAAAGAGTAGAGCTTAAAGGAGAAGAAATAGGATGAGCCCATACACGTCAGAGAGAGCAAGGCATGCACTCTAAATCAGAACTGTGATAGGAAGGGCATTTTGGTTACTGATAGGGATTAAATGCTCTTTTTTTGGAAGGACCCCTTGTTCATTCCTGGCACCACTAGCCACAGTGATCCCGGGTTAATCCATTATGTGTTATCAAGTGAAGTCAGTCCAGAGTTATGGTGGCCCTCCCATCACATCATTTGCACATTTTATTCTGGGAGGGAAAAGTTCAGGAGCCCTGGGCCAGGCCACTTTCAAGTCCTGGTCTCTCAAAGGAATGCTATGTTATGAGCAACGCTCAGAAGGAAAGAATATGATTATTGCAGCAGCCTTGACCTTGCAATGCTCCACTAAGCCTTAGTTTTATAACAAGATGTTTTGTGAAGGCCTCAGTGTTAGTTTGACATTTCCTCAATTTTTAGAGGGTGAAACAGTGGCCTTAACCCTGTTTCCAATGTATACTTGAACAAGAGAAATTGTGTTAAGTCTTGGTAGCAAAGTACTACTCATTAAGGAATTCATGTTCGTTCTCATGTTCAAACTCCTTTCTAATACTGAGGAGGTCCTTATTCTTGAGGAGTCCTTCCATACAGCCAAGATGTTTACCTTGAGGCTTCAAGCTGTGTCCATGCCTTCAGTTTTCTCCATTCCTGTGGGCTGGGTGGGACTCCAATTCTCATCTCACTCAACATTTAAGCCAGGGGTTCCCAACTTTTTCAAGCTGGGGACTGGGTTATGCTCTCTCAGTCAGTTTCGAGGGCCAGATGGCCATTTTGCCCTGCCTGCACGATGGGGGTAGCCATTTTGTCCAAATAGCTTCAAAGGTGTGGCTATTTTGTTTCTTGAATGCCCTTGTGGGGGTAGAGGGCCACATAAAATGGCACCATAGGCCAGATCCAGCCCACAGGTCTTAGGTTGGGAACCACTGCTTTAAACAGTTGCCATCAGACTCCTGCTTGCTGAGTGTCCAAGGTCTTTGGGGCTGAGCAGTTCTTCTTCTCTGGTAGATTCTAGAGCAGGAGTTCTCAACCTTTTAAAGCCACAGGCCAAGTCACACTCCCTCAGACAGCTTCAGGGGTCAGAAAGCCATTTTGCCCTTCCTCCACCACATGGCACTTCCTGGCGTGGTGGAGGCGGGGGGGATATGAAAAGGTGTTGTGGGCCGTATCTGGTCTGCAGGCCACAGGATGAGAATCTCTGTTCTAGACTGTCAGGTTCATTCTTACTGGAGGATGAACATCTGCTAGGCACAGCATGAAATGAAATATTACTTGCCAAGGTAGGTACTGACAGTAATGCACCATTTCTTCAATCACTCCTATTTTCTCAAGATTGCTGCCATGTTAAGGAAAATGGATAATGGGTAGTAGAGCTTATCTTTTCAGCTGTAGCTGCTTTGCTGGGAAAGTAGAATCTATTCTAAGAAGTGACCTCAAAATGTTGCTTTTATGACCTGAATGTTGAATTCAAATTAGTTTAGTGGTCAGAGAAAAAAATGTTTCATGATAGCAAATATGTGTAAGACTGTAAGATCTAAATGTTTTTGTTCTATGTGGTACAGAAATACATATTTTAAAGTGACTATTTTAAGAGTTTTTGAAATAGGTCACTATCATATTGTACACTTGAAATAAAAAAGTACAGTTGTACCTCACTTAAAGAGCATAATGCATTCCACAGGATTGCTCTTTAAGCGAGTTTGCTCTTTAAGCGAAACACCATTGTAAGTGACCAATTGTGACTTCTGGGGGGGGGGGGATTGTGAACCCTGATTTATTTATTAAGCGAGTTTTTGATTGGTTTTATTTGTTAAGTGAAGCGAACATTCAGAGAAAATTCTGCTCTTTAAGTGAGTTACTCTTTAAGCGAGGCGCTCTTTATGCAAGATTTGACTGTATACCTATTTTTCATGCCCCATCAAAAAGGAAAGGCATGCATGACAAGGTATTTCTAGCATCTCCATTTTCTCTTTTTACTTTCTAGGACAGGGATTCTCAACCTGCAGCCCATGGGACAGATGCGGCCTGTGACCCTGGCTTTAAAAGTTTGAGAACTCCTGTTCTAGGCGGTGCTGCTTCTAAATAGTTCCCTTCAGGAAATAATATACTACTTGAAAGGGTCTGCTAGCACTTTTATACTGTTAGAACAGTGAGTGTAATGAGTGAAGGAGCGAACAGCAACAACGGATTTCAAATTATCACAGGAGTTTGAAGCAATCATACAGACGAGGAATGGAAAGCAGTTTGCAACTGCTGAGGATCAGTTTAGGTCATGCATGATTTAATTGAGACAGAATCTGTTATTTGGCCATAAAAACACACTATACAGACATATATACAGTACAGCACTGCACAAAAGTCGTAGGCCACCATAGCTAGCTTGGAAAAAAATAAATGAGTGATTTGGGAGGCTATAGCTAAGACACCCTAAATCCAAACTTTACAGACCTTGAGAGGGATGAGAGGAAAGTTAGCAAAAGACTCTCTCAAATTGTGGTATGTCTAAGTTGGTCAGGGGCTGAGTTATGTCCCTCCAAAAAGCCATTCATGGAATGTTTCCCGAAGCATCTGGTGGTGGCCTAAGATTTTTTCACATTATTGTGTCTCTGGAAACCAGTGGTTCCCAATATGGGCCCCACGCCCCACAGGTGGACTTTAATTTTATTTATTTATTGTTCACATTTAGTACCCCGCCCCAATCAGGTAGGCCCGACTCTGGGCGGCTTACAGCATAAATAACCGTCATAGGTAATCTGTAATCATAACAATATATAAAACCTTAAAAATTCATAAAAATTTAAAACAGTAAAACAGTAAAACAGATAAAAACAAATAATAATAGATACAAATACCAGGTGGGGGGGTGGCTGCCCTTAAATCAGCCATCCTGGATGGGAACCTACATTACTGTGTCCCCACACTTGACCCGCCAGCCATGTCTTTAAGCCCTTCCGAAAGGGCAGGAGCTCCGTCTGCAGGCGCAGCTCTGTCGGAAGGAGGTTCCAAAGGGCCGGGGCGAACACAGAGAAGGCCCTCTTCCTAGTGCTCGTGAGGCGAGCCTCCCTAGCCGATGGAGTAACAAGAGAGCCCCTCCGATCCGCCCTGGTGGGACGGGCAGACGTTCTTAGGGTGACGCGGTCTCTTAGGTATCCTGGCCCACTACCATATAGGGCTTTAAAGGTAATGACCAGCACCTTGAATTGCACCCGGAGGCATACTGGCAACCAGTGCAGTTCCCGGAGCTGCAATCCCGGAAGCCTAAGTCAGTACATTGGCTGATCAGTGCTTTGGGAAATCGACTTAGGCTTCTAGGAATTGAAGTCCAAAAAACCAAAGTTTGGGAAACACTGGTCTAGACAACATGCTACTCTGTACAGTACTTGTATAGCAACTAAAAGAGTACACAGTAACCTCACTCAGAGAACTTCAGCAATTTGAAGTGCAAGAGATGTCTTGAAGGACAAAGAATGAAGCTCTCAGTTTTCTCCTTTGGCACATGCTCAGCATGATCATCATAGATACTAAATTGATACTTTTAATTCAATTTTCTCAACTTTTAATCACTTACTGGTGTTTTTATTAGTGTAGCATTTAAAACTCCATAATAATTTAATTTGACATGGGATACTACTTTCCACCATGAATGTCCCTGGGCTCTCAACCCCACACCATGGTAATCTCAGAGATGAACAAAGAATGATTAAGACCATATTTGCAGTTGTTTGGAGACAGAGCACATTCCCATAATTAACTACAGCATATCAGAAAACAAAATAAAATAAACAAAACAAAATAAAAAAACCACTGTAGCACTTTAAAAACTAGCTGCTGTGTTTTATTGTTAGCTTTCCTGGATCAAGTCCACTTCTTCAGACAAGGAGTGAAACTTACAGGCATGGTTTTTATGCACCAAATTCAGAGGTCAAAAGGAGCAGGGTATGTTCAAGCAAAATGACAGACAAGCAATCACAACAATACAGCTTCCCACAGCCATCAGCAACAATAGATTATTCAGATTAGCTCTAAATGCCTCCCTTTCAATCTCAAAGGGTCTGAGAAAGCCCATTCTGGTCTCCAATTAAGCTTTGACCTGCAAACAAAAACACTGCACCTGGTTACTTCCTGTTTTGCTAAAGATAATTGACAGGAAGGTTGTAATATAATATATTTATTATTATTATTATTATTATTATTATTATTATTATTATTATTATTATTATTATTATTATTATTATTATTATTATTATTATTATTATTATTATTATTATTAATTCGATTTGTATACCGCCCTACTTGGTACAACCGACTCAGGGTGGTTTACAGAAACTATACATATAACACAATCAAAAGTAATATAACATATAGCATAATCAAAGGTCATACAATATAATACAATAAATATAACAATACAGTACAGCAGTGCAATAAAACAAAACTACACTGCAAAACAAGGTTACAAAAAATACAATTCCAGTTACATATACTTGACATAGTCTCAGTAATGCAATACAATATAAAAATACAGTACAGTAATACCTCGGATAACGCTAAGACTTGGTTCCACAAGTCTTGGTGTTATCTGATTTTTAGTGTTATCCGATGCATGTTAAAATCCTATGGGATAACGTTAAAGCTCCATAGAGATACATTGTAACCACACAGGGTTTAGTGGTTATTATCCGATCCATCCCATAGGACCTTAACGTTATTCGATTCAATTCTCCTCCCCAGATTACTTAACGTTATGCGATTTTAGCGTTATCTGAGGTAAACGTTATCTGAGGTATTACTGTACATGATCCAACAATATCAGAGCTCTCATCCTAACCACAAGCATGCTCTGGAAGCCATGGTAGCAAACTTGCCGCAATGGTCTTTGAAAGCCCGGTGTGGGGGAGAGGCTCGGGAGCGCAGGCAGGTGAAATAAGTCCAGGTGCTCCCAGTGAGAGTCCTCCTCGCCCAACTGGTCCGACATCCGGATGGTGGGGAAACATCCCACTGCAACAGTCTTTTAAAGCCCGACGTGGGGGGCGAGGCTCGGGAGCACCAGCAGGTGAAACAAGTTGACCGCAGTCACTAACAAATCCAGGATTGACTACCCCTAAGTCCTACTACCTGTCACCATGTTGCAATTTAAATCTCCCGGTTGGGGGTGGAGTCCTGAAGGCTGGCAAGGAGATGGTCTGCCCCGCTGCCGGTGACTCAAGGGTGGCGGCAAAAGTCCCCATCCTGACGGGTTTTTAAATCTCCCGGCTGGGGGTGGACTCCCGGAGGCCGGCGAGGAGATGGTCCGCCCCACCACAGGTGACCCGAGGGTGGCGGTGAAACTCCCCATCCTGATGGGCTTTTAAATCTCCCGGCTGGGGGTGGACTCCCGGAGGCTGGCAAGGAGATGGTCCACCCCGCCACAGGTGACTCAAGGGTGGCAGTGAAAGTCCCTGTCCTGATGGGTTTTTAAATCTCCTGGCTGGGGGTGGAGTCCTGGAGGCCGGTGAGGAGATGGTCCGCCCCGTCAGAGCATATAGCATTCTGTGTATCAGCATATAGCAATCTGTATATCAAATTTGATAATGTCCCAGAAACCCTTTGCTAATATTTAATCCCCTGTGATGGGTGTTTAACAGATGGATGTATTTGATTTCTGCTGTCTCCCTTTCAGCTACAGCATGTATTCTTTAATTTAAAAAAAATCAGTGGTGGAATTCCAATTTTTTTTACTACCTACTCTGTGGTCATGGTATGGTGGGCGTGGCTGGAGGGAAGCCCTGCATTGCACCCAAATTCAGACTACTTTATTTTGAAACTTGGATGGGCGGGACCAGCCGGAATTTCTGCTACCAGTTCTGGTGAATTGGTGCAAACAGATCTGTTTTTATTTGGATTCCTGCATTGAGCTGGGGATTAGACCTGATGGCCTCATAGACCCCTTCTGATTCAGTGATTATATGATCCTAACAATCTTTGGAAATTATGAGTTATCACAGTACCTACAATAGAGTTGTAGGGATTTGTATTTCTTGAGTTATAGTAGAAAACTACACATCTCTGTATGCAGGTTGCTGCCCCTTCCCCTGTACCTACACCAACTGCCAGGGGAAGAAGAAGCCAGGGCAGGTTGAGGACCTTGTCGCCCCTCCCCCTGTGCCTACACCAACTTACAGGGGAGGAAGAAGCCAGGTCTGGTTGAGGACCTTCCTGCCCCTTCTCCTGTGCCTACACCAGTGGTTCCCAACAAGGGGTACACAGCCTACTAGTGGACTTCAATTCCCAGAAGCCTCAGTCAGTACATTGGCTGATCAGTGCTTTGGGGAAATGACTTAGGCTTCTGGGAATTGAAGTCCAAAAATCAGCATTTGGGAAACACTGGCCTACACCAATATATTGTATTGTATTGTAATGTATTTTTTGTAAGCCGCCCTGAGTCACCACGGCGAGTAGGCGGCAATATAAATTAATAATAATAATAATAATAATAATGCCTTATCTTGAAATAGTGGCCACAATCTTGTTGCTTAGCATTGTAAGTTACAGTTAGAGTCAGCTCATTAAACTAGTGGGGATTTCATAAGCCAACTCCCATGTAAGTTCCATTGATTCAACAGGGCTACTCTAGTTGTGACCTACTATGCTAAGTGATAGGATTTCAGGCATTATTTATAATTACTGAAATTAAGAACAGCTTTTGGACCACCACCAGGGGTAAAATACCCCCTTGTGCTGCCTTTTTGCCTGCTTCCCTGAGGAAGAGATGGGCCTCGTGCCATTGCAGGCCTTCCTGCCTGGTATGATAGGGAGGAGTGAAGAAGCCTTTATAGGTGGTAGCTACTTCCTGCCTTGCCCTTTTTAACTTCTTGGCATTGGAGAAACTAATCCCACCTTCCCACCCTCAGTAACAGTGTGATATTCAGTTGCTTCAGGGCTGGATGGGAATTTTGGCACGACCTCTGTTTGGCTCTTGGAGTCATGGGTTTTTTCCCCACCCAGCCCGTACTGTTGCTGCAGGTTGAGTTTTCGCTGGAGGTTATTCCACTCACTTTGGTGGGTTGTGTGGGTGATTTTAATCAGAATGACATGTTTAGTTATTTGGTTGGGGTCTCAGGTAATTTGGGACCTCGGACAGCACTATCACTTGGGGTGTCTCATAGCTGTCGAATAGCCACAGACCTGGGACAGCTGATCAGGAAGCTTTGCCAGCTTCCTGGTCGTATAGTTTGGTCCCACTGTTGGGCACAGTGCTGGCCTGCCTGCAGAGATTTTCTGCTGTCCCTATTATTTGGGATCCAAATTCTCTGGTATTGACTCGAGTTATTATCATGTGCCTGCACTACATAATCCCCAGTACAATAGTTTGCAACAACTTATTTTGACTTAATAAAGTGGCCCTTGTTTGAACGTATGACATGTGTCTGTCTCTTCACTCGGGGATGGCAGGCAATGCCAAACATTCACATTATTTAAACTAAAAAGTCCTTTGTAATACTAGAGTCAGGCTTGTCTGAGCGGGGTGGGGTATAAATTTGAAACAATAATAATAATAATTTACCTGTAATCAATGGATCGGCTTACACTTACAAGTACTGTACTCCACTTCACAGGGAAGAAGGTAAACTGGAATCTGTTACATCACAAGAAGATTTCCTCAACCAAATTCCTGACACCAGTCATTTAACCATGCTAATAACAGAAGAGCAACAACAGTGTCAACCATTCCCTCCTTCCTGATTTCAGCTTTATATAATTTGTAGCAAGCCTGGTGTCCTTTTATATGTGCATCATCCCAAGCCTATTATCTCATGTGATGACCAAAGTTATCAGTCTGTCCCCAAGATCTATTTTTTTTTTATTGATAGACCGTAGGTCAGTGATGGAGAACCTTGGCACTCCAGCTGTTCTTGAACTTCAATTCCCAGAAGCCCAAGTCACTGTGAATTGACATGAATGTGTTTACTCCATGTATGTGCAGTAAACCCATTCGTGTGAATTCACAGAGACATGGGCTTCTGGGAATTGAAGTCCAAGAACTGCTGGAGTGCCAACGTTCGCTATCATGGTCCTAGATTCATAGCTCTGGGAAATGAAAATCTCTCAGCATTGATTCTGCTACTATTAGTAAAATGTGTTTGTGCATAATATTTTAACTTTTAACATTCACACTTTAATGTATGCTCAAAGGGCTTTGTTTTGATTAATTTTGCATGTATTTTTTTTTACACAAAGCAGTCAGTATCCTAGTCAGTGTCTAACTACAGAAGCTGCCATTTCAAAGCCCCAATTGCGCGTGATTACCTAGGGATAAGATTTTTGGATTTTCTGTATCACAAATACCATAATCCACCCTTCTGGGAGTTCTACTTACCCTACAGGCACCTGAAAAACACCTCAATGTGATGCACCTGAGAAAAAAGATTTAAATGTAAAGGCATTGAGGCTTAGCTAAGCCTAATATACCCAAGTGTCCCATTCCTGCTGCTGTGCTAGCTGGCAAATGATTCTCTGAACTCTCAGAAGGAAGAATTATGGTATTTGTAGTACTTTTGCCAGATTGCTGGAGCAACTTCTGAAACATTCTCCACCGATTGCAGTGTGTAAATTCTTGAGGGAAGGTGCAACTCTTCTTTCAATAATGTCTGTCTGTCTGTCTGTCTGTCTGTTTGTTTGTATTTTGCTCATCTGGGATATTTTCCCTTTCTGGGCGGCTTACAAGATATTTAAAAAAATCTTTACAGTAGAAAATTAGACATAAATAACAAACATATTAAATAAATTATAAATAGCAACAAAATAAATTAAATAGCAACAAAAATGACACCCACCCCCCAAACGCACACATACAATTTAAAAAGCCCAACAACAGACAACATGTCTTGGCAACAGAAAAAGTTAATCAATATATTGCTGTTGGCAATATAGGCTTAAAAGCCTCTTTAAAGAGGAACAATTTTAGTTGGTTTTTAAAAATAGATAGAGATGGAACCTAGTGCAGCTCAACAGGTAGAAAGTTCCAAAGAGTTGGTGGCACCACCGAAAAGTCTCTTCTCCAAGTCATAGCTTTTCTTGCTAATCTCAGGGTCGGCATCTATACTGGCACCATCTGGGAAGAATGGGTGGATGGAGTGGGTGGATCAATAAGGTGATCCAAAATGCTATTTTCATTCAGAATACCAAGGATCATATAAACATATGTGGTGGGAATGTGAGAAATAACAAAGTATTGGAAGAAAATAGAGGTAGACATTGGAAAAATAGTGGGTCACAAATTTGATTTGAGGATAAAAACTGCATTAACAGATTTTGAAGGATTAAATTGGGATGAAAAAGAAAGAAAGATTTAGTGTCCATTTACCTGACTGTAGCAATTACAAAAAAAATTAAAAATGATATAGAATTGGAAATGGACATTTGGCATAAAGATTTATGGGAAATGTCATTAAATGATAAGCTAATGTGGGAATTAAATATTTAAAAAGGGATATGGAAGAAGAACAAATAATGTGACACTTGGAAGCCATTTCTAGAATATGCTTTAAAAGATAATAGGGGCAGAAAACCAGTACCCAATTTAATGAGTTTCTGGAAGAAATAAATATATGAAGTGAACATATGGTGAATTCACTAGACATTTTTGATAACACTGGGTGGACACTTATTTTTATTTTTATTTTCTTGTATTTGTTTTATTATTGCTAAGAATATTATTATGTTAAAATTTATCTCATAACAAGGATTTAAGACTGTTGTAGGTGTTCTTTCTTTAGAAATAATGAGAAGATTTAATACAGTTGAAGATTTAATGTAACTTTAATAGAAGAAATGTGGTTTATGAAAAGTTGTTATTAATATATAAGATTTAAAAACAATGTATTTTATGTATTCCCTTGTTCATTCCTATCTACGTTTATCACTTTTAAATGTTTTTCTTTACACTTAAATTTTCTTTTAATGTAAAACTATAATTTAATAATAATAAATTGACCTCACAAATGTGAGGATGTGAGTTGAGAGCACCAGAATATCAAGTCAATTTCCACCTAGTCAGTGATGGGATGATAAAATTTTTAGTACCCCACCCTGATGTCATCACAGTGGGGGCGGAGCTAACGTCATGACGTCATGGGTGGAGCCAACGTCATGACGTCATGACGTTGTAGGCGGGGCCAAAAATAAAATAAATAAAATAAAAATAAAACACACACACCCCTCAACCCACACACACAAAACCGTTAATAAAATAAATAAATAAAATAATAATTAAATAAAAATACACCCAAACACCCACCCACCCCAAACACAAACCCCACTTACAATGGGGACCGTTGGGGCTGGCCCCGAGCCTCGGCGCCCAGCGGCGGCGCGCCTAGCCGGGTGGCCGAGGGCCTCCCGGCCGCAACCCTCCATGGGCAGCCCTGAGCCTCGGCACCCATCGGTGGCACGCCTAGCCGGGCGGCCCAGGGCTCCCAGCCGCAACTCTCCACGGGCTGCCCCGAGCCTCGGCGCCCGGCGGCGCTCCTAGCCGGGCGGCCCAGGGCTCCCGGCCGCAACTCTCCACGGGCCCGTGGAGAGTTGCGGCCAGGAGCTCTTGGCCGCCCGGCTAGGCGCGCCACCGGGCGCTGTGGCTCAGGGCTACCCGTGGAGAGTTGCGGCTGGGAGCCCTGGGCCGCCCGGCTAGGCGCGCCGCCGGGCAGCGAGGCTTGGGGCGCCCGTGTAGAGTTGCGGCCGCCAAAGTCATCCCCGCTGCAATCTCCGCCGCCGCCATTATCGTTGCTGCCGCTGCTGGTGCCATCATCGCTGCCACTGCCTGTGTTGCCACCGCTGTCAGCGCCGCCACCACCACTATCTCGTTCTTGAGGACTGCCAGTGTTGCCGATTTTTTAAAAAAATCGGAGCTAAAATGGCTCCGATTTACTGCGCATGTGCAGAAACTCAATCTGCCGCATTGCACATGTGTCAGATTGAGTTTCTAAACATGCGCAGTAAAATTGGAGTAAAAATTGCTCCAATTTTACTGCGCATGTGCAGAAACTCAATCTGACGCATGCGCAATGCGGCAGATTGAGTTTCTGCACATGCGCAGTAAATCGGAGCCATTTTAGCTCCGATTTTTTTAAAAAAAATTCTTTCGGTGAGGCGTCCGGAACCGGACGCCTCAAAAGTGGACTCCCCTCATGGAGAACCCTCCGGGATTGTTCTTACCGGTTCCAGGGAACCGTATAGAACCGGGGACATCCCATCACTGCACCTAGTCTTCCTTCTGGTTGGGGAGAAAAAAGGGAAAGTTAAATATACTTGTCCAGCCAATCTGCATGACTTGTTCTTTGCTTTACTTTTGGTGAATTTACAGACTTGATTATTGTAATGCGCTCTACATGGGGCTGCCCTTGGTGAACATTCGGAGGCTACAGCTGGTGCAGAGTGCGACTACACGATTAGTGATGGGATGCGGGAGTTATGCTCGTGCCTCGCCGCTGCTGAGGGAGCTGCACTGGCTCCCAGTTTGCCTCCATGTGCAATTCAAGGTGCTGGTTATTACCTTTAAAGCCCTACATAGTAGTGGACCAGGATACTTAAGAGACCACATCGCCCCAAGGACATCTGTCCATCCCACCAGAGCAGACTGGAAAGGCTCTCTGGTTGTGCCATCGACCAGAGAGGCGCACCTCTCCTGCACTTGAAGGAGGGCCTTCTCTGTGTCCGCCCCGGCCCTATGCAACCTCCTTCCAATAGATTAAGCATGCAGATGGAGCTGCTGTCCTTTAGGAAAGGAGTGAAAAACTGGCTGGCAGGTCCGGTCTGGGGGATGGATGGAACAATATCCCCAGCCGGTTGGATCATTTGACCTCCCATGCCTCTTAGCTGCAACTCCTAGTTTTAATCTAAGCTTCTTTTTAATATTTAATCTTTTAATTAGTTTTAAATTGTTTGTTATTAATGACATGTTGTAAATCGCTCTGAGTCACTTCAGGGAGGAGGGAGAAAAACAAGCGTGAATAATAAATAAATAAATAAATAAATAAATAAATAAAAGTGTCATAGACAACTTGCCTACCAAGCCTACCAAGCTTATTTTCTCATGAGAGCATACTCACATAGTGAACTTTTCTGAACGCAAACAGCTTTTTCTCTCATTTTGTTTTGTTTACTCTCAGGCTACCAATTCAAAAATTTCAATAAATCTTTCCTGCTGAGCTATCTTCCAATGGGTATCTGCTGCCTTTCCCCCTTTACATTCTGAACCCTAGGGAGCATTCCAGTTCAAATGCTGGGAATTCTGAGAACAAGATTTCTATCTAGCCTCTTCAGTCATTGCTCCAATGTACAAGAGTATGAACATTTGGATTGGTTTGTGCTTGCTTCTCCATTAGGCAATGTAAATCAATGTATTAAAGGCTTCCTGTCTTCAAAAGTCAGACCCTGTTTTCCCACTTTGCCTTCCCTTCCCAGCTCCATCCTAGTGGAAAGGGCTTTAAAATAAATAGATATACAGTACATTGGATTTAACCCTAGAGCAATTTCACTTCATGCGAGGCCCTGAAAAACTTTATATTTTCTTTTAATCAGCATGACTTCATGGCTCAACCCAGATCAATGAACACTGATATCATGTTTGATTCAGAACTTTCTATATTATATTCCTTCCAAAAGCTTTGTGAAACCCTAGGCTAGCTGGTTTAAAGTATATCAGGGAGTAAACAAAACAAAACAAAAAACAAAAAATGCTGTGGCACCTTAAAGACTAACTCCTGTATTTTAATGTTAGCTTTCGTGGACCAAGTCCACCTCATCAGACATAAGAGTGGATGTAATTGAATACATTTATACATTGGAAACCCAGAGTAGCTGTGCATGTTCATTGGACATGGTATTGTCCCCAATACAAAAAATGTATCCTGCAAGGGAGATTCACTTATGTATATGCATGTATTAATTGTATTAAGGCACCTTCTCCAGTTTACATTCCTTTTAAAAGTAGTTCAGGTATGTACATATTGTATTTTTATTGTATTTTTATTGTATTTTTATTGTATTTCATTGCACTCCATTGTTTTGCACAGATTTTAATTCTTCTGCTATGTTATTGATAAGGTCATAAGACTAATCAATTAATAAACATTCGTTCATTCATTCACTCTTACATCTGATGAAGTAGATTTGGTCCACGAAAGCTAACATTAAAATACAGGAGTTAGTCTTTAAGGTGCCACAACTTTGTTTTGTCTTTTGTTTTGTTTACTCTCTGATATGCTTGCATAGACTAACACAGCTACCACTTCAAAAATGTCTTCTCTGATTTAAAGAAGATGCAGTAGGCAAATTTATTCTTCTCTTCTTCTTCTTCTTCTTCTTCTTTTTCCTCCTCCTCCTCCTCCTCCTTTTCTTTCTCCCCTCTCCCCTTCCTCCAGTCCTGTGGACTTTCACTTTTTTAACTCCCCTTTCCACAAATGAGGGAAATTTTATAAAAATGAAAATCTGCTGTAAGTGAGTCTGTTTTTCACTTGAGACCACTCCATGCAAGAAATACCTTGCTATTCACTATACTACAGCAATAAGTAATCTATGATTAACCTGAATTTAACATCATTTATTTGTAAATCCTCCACTCTGATTGGCCTATAGGCTGAAAGGGCAGTATATAGCAATAATAAAGAAAATAAATAAATACATAATGATGTAAATTTAATTCCTCATTCCTAAAGTCTGTTCAAGATTAAGAAGTTCCATCGGGTATTAGAATCTTCGGCCCACAGCCTGCTTCAACAGACTTACACCAAATGAAACTTTCAGGTTCTTCAGTTCTGATAAAACTCGTGTGTGTGTGTGTGTGTGTGTGTGTGTGTGTGTGTGTGTGTGTGTGTGAGCCCTTGCTCTGGCTTCACAGTGTGTGGGATTTTTACCCACTAAAACCACCTCCCATTACGCCCTGCCACTCCACAGGAGTGCATGGGGGGGGGCAAAATGGCTATTAAAAACCCTCCTCCAATTTGGCTCCTTGCCCTCCTTTTCCTCTATGTCTCCGACTGCCCTCTTCGCAGTCTCTCCACACGTCTAAGTTCCAAGATGACCCCGGCTGCATAATTGGACACCGCGACCCAGGTAGTTTCCCTACTCAACATCTCACTGATGATATCTTCTGGAGACAGCTGTTGTCAAAAATGTCTCTGTAGAATTTCCCGTTCTGTATCAAAGCGTGGACAATGAAAAACATGTGCTCTGCATCTTCCTGCACGGGCTGGCAAACGGGGCATGAAGCATCATCATCCAGCCTGAAGCGGTGTTGGTAGGCTCTGAAAGCAGCCATGTCCTGTCAACAGCTGTGTGAGGTTGTGATCCACCTCTCCATGCTGTCTTGTCGACCATGCACTGATGTCTGGGATAAGGCGATGAGTCCACCGTCCCTTGGTTGATTTTTCCCAGATCTGCTGCCATTGTGTTATCCTCTCTTTCCTGGCTTCTATAGCAATTGTGCGTCGTTCCTTCTCCTGGTTTTCTCGCCTCTGCCAGTAAATCTCTGCCCGTACCTCTGCTATCAGATGGATCAGCATCATATCGGCAATGACACACACGGCATCATATGAGACTGTTCAAAATGCCCGAGCCACCCGCAGGGCACTCCTACGGTATATCGAATTTATCTGACGCATGTATGATGTCTCTGCTGTGGCTTCAGACCAAATCGGGGCTGCATACAGCAACACGGAACTAACAACACTCGAGAGGAGTCTTCGGCGAGTCTGCCGCGGACCTCCAACATTTGGCATGATCCTTGTTAATCCATTGCATACTGCTCCAGCCCTTGCACTCACAATTTGCAAATGTTCATTAACATTTATCTGGACACCCAGATATCATAGTGACGTTTGTGAGAGAGTACTACAGCCTCCAACAGTAAGGGTGATAGTCTCTCTGGCTTCCCTACTAGTCATGAGAACTGCCTCAGTCTTATGATCTGCTAGATGCAAACCAGCTAATGAGAGCCACTGATGGATTTTGGCAACACACTCGTTTGCAGTTCGGACAACTTCCTCCAGATGTTTAGCAACAACCACTACCGCCACATCATCTGCAAACCCAACTGTCCTTGTCCCCACTGGCATAGGCAACCGGAGCACCCCGTCATACATGATATTCCATAATAAGGGACCAAGCACTGAACCCTGTGGAACACCTCCTGTGATGTTATAGGTTTGAAGTCCAGCATCGGTGTTATACATCAAGGTTCAATCTGTGAAGTAGCTTACGATTATGTGCCTGATGTACGGAACCTCCATCAATCTCAGTGCATCCAGGATATGGGCCCAGTTTGCTGAATTGAACGCGTTCCTCACATCCAAGGTGATGGTAGCACAGTACTTCTTGGTGCCTCTCTTCCAGCGTTTGCCTTCTATAGCCTTGTGGGCAATATCTACAACTATGTTGATGGCATCCACGGTAGATCTCGCCTTATGGAATCCATGCTGGCTATTGGACAATCCCTGAACTCCTTCACTGAACTCCTCCATCTGGTTACAAATAATCCTCTCGAGTACCTTACCTGCTGTATCCAGCAGGCATATTGGTCGATAAGATGATGGATCATCTGGCGGCTTTTTCCCTTTCGGAAGAAGGACCAATTTTTGCAGTTTCCACCGGCTTGGAAAGATTCCCTTAGCGAGACACATGTTGTACATCTCTAGAAAGATTTCTGGTCGGGACCTGATGGCAGTTTTAAGGGCAATGTTGGGGACACCATCTGGACCAGGGGCCTTCACATCCTCTATCTTACTACAGGCCCTGATCAGCTCCTCCTCTGAAATAGTTGGTACGTCGAAGCAGTGATCAGCTGACACATCCTTGGTATAGGCGAGTCCCGGTTGACTTGGGAAGAGAGTAGTCACTATCTTTTCAAGAAGCACTGGGCAAGATGGTGGGACCATTGTACAGTTTTTTAACCTGGCCATTACTGTCTTATATGGCCTACCCCATGGGTCACTGTTGACCATATTGCACAACTCCTTCCACATGCAGTTCTTGCTGTCCCTGATGGCTCTCTTCAGGGCCCCCCGTGCCTCTTGATGTCGAAGCCTCAAAACCTCATAGTCCTCACTACCTCGGGCACGCTGTGCCTTTCGTCGAGTGTGGTGGCACAGCCTCCAGAGTTCAGCGATCTCCTCATTCCACCAATAGGCCGGTGTGTGGCGATTTTTTCCAGGGTGTGTGTGTGTGTGTGTGTGTGTGTGTGTGTGTGTGTGTGTGTGTGTGTGTGTGTGTGTGTGTGTGTGTGTGTGTGTGTGTGTGTGTGTGTGTGTGTGTGTGTGTTCTGCCTACAGAAGATTAAACAGCTGCTCCCTTCTACCAGGGCTTCTGGGAATTGAAGTTCAAAAACAGCTGGAGGGCCAAGGTTCACTATCACTGCCATAGGCTTTTCCAACCAATCTGGCCAGGTTACTGCAGGATGGAGCTCATTCCATCCTGCAGTATTCGAGTGTTGAACTGGTGACCTGCTGCCTTCCAGTCAGCATCTTAGCCACTTGAGTCACTGCATGAGACTAGTAAAGCCACTTCTTAAATACCTCACCATGAAAGCCTTGTAGTGTAAGGGTCACTATAAGTCAATACCTTCTTGACAGTTCACTCCAACAAAGCATTCAAAACCTTGAATCTGGATAAATTGCTTAAATTTTGGTGTCTCTCTCATTTTGATGATTTCATACCTCAAGTTGTTTACATCCCAAATATGAGATGTTCTGATTTTAACAAACTAGTTTCAGAACTGACTGACAAACAACATTCTTATCCAATGACTCATCTCTGTGACATCATCTTCCATAATGTCTCCATAGCCCATCCCCCTGGTTTCTGCCTTTGGCCCTGGAAATAAATAGAAATGGGCTCAGAAATAAATCTCAGGAAATGGGAAGCTGTTGACCTGGCAACTTTATCTGTGATATACAGTATTTCAAGTGATCTACATTCATTTTGATGGTTTCCATATTGTAGAGGCCAAGTTCACAACGTTTTAATCTCTTTTGTTTTATAACTGTTACTTCTTAGTCCTTGCCTCTCACTGGACTGTATTTACATTCTGTGGAGACAGCACAATGAAAAAAGTTTGTTCCCCTTTGCTTGTACACATACATTCTCCCTCTTCCTCTGTGTCTTTCTGTTGTTTTGCTGGCTGTTTATATGGGTTTCCATTCCCCAGTGCTGCCTGCCACTCTTGATAAGGCCCTTGTTGCAAAACACACTGACTGTCCTTTCCTGCAAAACAGAAAATAAACTTCTGGAAAGGGATATAGCTGAGAGTGTACACATTGTTTGGAGAGCAGAGGTGTGCGACTATGAAACATGAATCTTGTGGCCAAGAGCAGGAAACTAATGCCAGGTGAATAAAGTGCAATGACTGTAAACAGAATGTTCAGTTATGTAACCACAATAACTCATTGAACTACCAAAGGTTAGAAATGGACATGACTTAAGCTGTTATAGTAAAGGTCTCCCTTGCTCAAAAGCCAGTCATATCCAACTATTGGGGGGGGGGGGTGTCATGCCCATTTGCAGCCAAAAAGCCAGTGGTGCCTGTGTCTGCAGATATTTCCATGGTCATGTAGCAGGCATGACTAGACTTTGGAGTGCATGGAATGCTGTTACCTTTCCCGCCAAAGTGGTACCTATTTATCTACTTGCATTTCTTTGCTTTTATACTGCTAGGTTGGCAGGAACTGGCAACCAGCACTCACTCCATCACTCAGTACTCAGGTCTTGAACTGCTGCTCTGCCAACCTTCCAAACAAAAAGCCCAGCATATTAATCACTAAGCCACCGCAGTCCCTCTAAGCTGGTATAGAGATCACTGAATTATTATGATTTTTAAAAAATATTTGTCAATTCCTAAATCCTAAACTATGTGCTGATGTCATTTTAAAAAATGATTATATATGGGTTATATATATATATATGTCTGCTTTTCATATAATACTTATTTTTAGGAAATCAAAGTATTTTGAACAATTAAAAGTCACAAACAGTAAGGAATTAGAATTAGGCATGAACCTCTTCTGAATTTCTACTGGAAAATACCCTCCTGCTGGCTAAACCAGTGATCTCAAAAATCTACTGACATAAATTTGCCAGACTTTTCTGGAAGAAGAACCAAGAAAGGAGTGGAAATGATGTGAGAAAGAGGGAGGAGTTGAGTGACTGACTACCTACCTACCTACCTACCTACCTATACTCTACAGATTTAAACCTTCTCCAGATGAGAAACAGCCATTTAACTAGAACAAGGTTAGGCTAATGTAATTTTCTAAGTAATTTTCAAAAGGAGCAGGCTGGGAAAGGTTTGAGTCCAACAGCTTAGTTGGCCTGGTGTCAGCTAAGTTGGACCTTGGTGAAGTAATACTGCACTTTAAAAAAAAACCCTGAAGACTAACAATGTTACTGTCAAAAAAAATTTTTGTTTTTAATTGTCTTCTGACCTCACCATCTGCAATCTCTCCTTCAATCCCCTGAAGTGTATATACCACTTGATATTTTCATTAACACTCCATGTATGAGATTGTGTCTCTCCTGGTAGCCATTTTTTTAAAAAACCATTCCAGATATCAAAAATGCCTTTGATGTGGTATTGGAGGAGAGCTTTAAGTGTCCTCTGGACAGCGAGGACAAATAGGTCAATCTTAGAAGAAACCAACCCTGACTGCTCCTTAGAAGGTCAAATAGAAAAGATGAAGCTAAAGAACTTTAGACATCAAATGAGAAGAGAGGATTCACTTGAGAAAGCCTTGATGTTGGGAAAGGTGGAGGGCAAAAGAAGAAGGGGGCGGCCAAAAATGAGATGGCTAGATGGTATTGTAGACACAGTGGGGACAGAGCTGGGTGGGTTGAGGAGAATGGTGGAGGACAGAGGTGCCTGGAGGGTGGTGGTCCATGAGGTCACGAAGGGTCGGAATCGACTGTGCGACTGAACAACAAAAGATATTTGCTTGGAAGCTTAGCCAGTGCAAGGAGAAGCCCTCTGTATTGTTTAAATAATGAAACATGAATTACATTCTTTATTGGTTTATTACATTATTCATTTTCTGTACCTACTATGATAAAACACCTATCTAACTGTCCTGTTACAAGTGTAAAGCATGTTCTTCCACTTGTGCACTATGGCACTGCTTTAATTTCACAACTCAGTAGTCCAGGCACTTCCAGAATTTCTAAAAAAGAATTGAATAATTGATCTGCAATAATTAATGAATGCACTGTGCTAGATAAGAACAGTAACATGATACTAGTTAATACACCAATCAACTATGGGGAATGAGGCTGTGTGCTTTGCATGCTATGTGCAATTAATTTTCATTAACTCTTTTCAGATCGACACAGCCACTTGCTGAAATACACTTCCAAGCACAAGGACCAATGCATTTTAAAATTAAACACCGCTCTTGTTTGAATATACATAGCGGCTCATTTAGGAAACTGAAGAGGTTGAAAGAACATTGAAACAAAGCATGTCATATCATTCACAAATGAAGACAATAAATAGGAGATACAGTACTTACTCATTAGGCTTACTTAGATAAGCTTAATTTACAACCCTGGTATGGTTTGAGACCAACAAAGAACTACCTGATTCCATCCAAACACAAATAGACATTCACATCATTTATGAAGGTTCATCTCTACAGATAAAGGCATGTGTTGCATAAGCAATACTGCATTAATAACTGAGCTTTGAACTTTGAACTTGATTTTGGGGAGGAAGTATTTATAGTCCATTGTTTGTTTGTGTGACAAAATGAAGTTTGGTGTTGTTTTTAAAATTTGTTTTGTGCGGTGTGTGTTAATTAGTTGGGTTTTTTTTTTTTTTGAGAGCTGGAAATCTAGCAGTCACCAGAAAGACTAAGGGACTGTGGTGGCTCAGTGGTTAAGAAGCTCACCTTGTTAGCTGGAAGGCCAGCAAGTCAGCAGTTTGAGACCCAGGTACTGCATGATGGAATGAGCACCCATCTCTGTCCCAGCTCCTGCCAACCTAGCAATTCAGAAGCAAGAAATTGCAAGTATATAAATAGGGGCCACTTTGGTGGGAAAAGATCATAGGGACATAAAAGGAGCCTCATTCGGGCATCCCCTGAGTGGAGTTTGTCTAGCAAAAATCCTTTCAACACAGAATAATTTCTAGCACAAAATTATTATTATACCAAAAAGACTACTGACTTTATGAAAATAGCTCTACTTATAGGCTGGCCTCAAAATTTATTTCCTCCATGCCAAACGTATCACCTAAGTGGCCTATCCATCATAGTGAAAGTCATAGAGGAGTGGATGAGTATTTAGGCTCAGTGGCAGGTTTTTTTCTGCACTGGAACATGTTAATAACATACAACGTTTGGGACTAATATTGCTTGATTTTAGATGCCCATTAAAACAATTGTATACCTTCTAATATTGAATGGTGATGAGATGATTTCTGTTTCTATCTAAGTATTACACTCTAATTTTGACATTAGCTTATCTTCAATTTATGATGGTTTCCACTCTGTGATATTGTATGTGTGATATTGTATCTTGCGGTGTTTTGTTCTTTGGAAGCAACTTTGTGAATTCTTTATTAAAATGAGTAGCAGGGGACAAACATGGGGAATGATAAATTACTATTGGCCGGTCCATGTGTAGCAAGGACTGGAATATAAGAGTAGAATGGTGATACATAAAAGGATATTCTATTCCTTCAAAGCAGAACTTCAGTCAGGGAACAGGATCTCATAAAACTATAATGAAAATCAGCTTATCCCACTCCTTACATTTTTCTCATGCTTTCTTTCAAAGTGTGCATTTAGAAACAACAAAGGGAAAATGAGGATCAAGACAAAAAAACATAAGACGTCAGACACCTACAGGTTCCACAAGCAGAACAGCATGTCAACTATATGTTCTTAATGTAAATAAATAAATAAATAAATAAATAAATAAATAAATAAATAAATAAAGGGGGCAGCAGAGAATGAGATAGCTAGACGACATTGTTGATGCAATGGGCACAAAGCTGGGTGGGTTGAGGAGGAGGATGGAGGATAAGGGTGCCTGGTGTGCGGTGGTCCATGGGGTCACAAAGGGTCAGAATCATCATCATCATCATCATCATCATCATCATCAT
The DNA here is from genome assembly GCA_030440675.1 of Furcifer pardalis. NCBI lineage: Eukaryota > Metazoa > Chordata > Lepidosauria > Squamata > Chamaeleonidae > Furcifer > Furcifer pardalis. The sequence continues at coordinate 143,002,892 of CP126893.1, forward strand.
CATCATCACCATCACCATCACCATCACCATCAACAGCAACAGCAACAGCAACAACAACTTTATTTAATGAATTTCTATACCACCCATCTGGGCAGTGAATAAACAAGCTATATATTCTCTTACCACCCTTCTTCTATTTTGCTTAAAAGCTTCCCATACATTTCTGAGTGCAAGTGCTAGCAACAGCAACGTTGAAGGGCAACTATTCATTCAGAACTACTCACATATAATTAGAATTTAAAGTATATATGATCTTGTGTGTCTCTCCTTCTGTAAGGTTTTCACCTCTTTATTCCATTCTTTGTCTTCAGCTCCAGACTTGGATCTGAATCCAATTGAGTTTTTCTGCTGATGGATGAAACCCTGTAAGAAACTTTGTAGGTATCACCCACAACAAGGTACCTTTGAGGGCCACTGAAACTCCACTCTGAAGGATTTCCCAGCATTCTGAAGGAGTCTTTGAATAGGTACAGAAACAGAGAGGAGGAAATCCTCTGCCCTCACCCCCCTTTTCATCTTCCATCAATGCAAATAGGCCATTGGAGTCTGACTTTAGCCATTCACCTTACTGAGGCAACTGCCTCCAGCAGCAAAGTCCAAGGATGGCAAGTTTGCCCATTTTCTTCCCACCTTGGCAGACTCATGGCCACTTGGGAGGTCTGCCGCTGCTTGCCACAGCTTTCCAGAGCATCTGCTTCCTCAGCATGTATCTCTAAGAATCCTCAGAATCAAGCTTTTTAGGATGGAATTGCCTGTATTGGAGTAGAGCAGTGGTTCCCAACAAGGGGTACACAGCCCACTAGTGGACTTCAGTTCCCAGAAGCCTCAGTCAGTACATTGGCTGATCAGTGCTTTGGGGAAATGACTTAGGCTTCTGGGAATTGAAGTCCAAAAACCAGCATTTGGGAAACACTGGAGAACCCTAGTGGTGCAGTGGTTAAGGTAAGGTAAAGGGTAAAGGTCACCCTTGCTCGAAAGCCAGTTGTATCAGATTCTAGGGTTTGCTGCTCATCTACATTTATAACCAAAGAGCCAGTGCTGTCTCTGTCTGAAGACATTTCCGTAGACATGTGGCAGGCATGACTAAAAGCCACAGTGCACAGAATGCTGCTACCTTTCCCACCAAAGTGGTACCTATTTACCTACTTGTAATTTTTTGGTTTTGAACTGCTAGGTTGGCAGGAGCTGGGACAGAGATGGGAGCTCAGTCCATTGTCAAATACTCAGTCTTGAACTGCTGACCTGCCAACCTTTCAGTCGTCAAGTTCAGTGTCTTAACCACTAAGCCACCACAGTCCCCCTAAACTGCTGTACTGCAGCCCAAATAGCTGACTTTGTGAGTTTGATCCTGATGGGAATTAAGGTTAACTCAGCCTTCCATCCTTCTGAGGTCACTTAAATGAAGACCCAGCATGTTGGGGTAAAAAAAACCCCTGCTAATTACCTTGTGAACCTCCCAGAGAGTGCACTAAGTGCTTGGGGTGGTATATAAGTCCAATTGCTATTGCTATACATTACGGATCTGTAATCAACGGTTGATACTGAGGAAGTGAGTAGCTCTGGTAATTGACTTCTGATAATTGAAGTCCAAGAACACCTAGAGTGCCAAGGTTCGCCATCACTGGATTAGCTAAAGAAAATCAGCCTCTGGTGACTATAGGCTTTGTAACCACTACCACCTCCTCTTTCTCCTTCCCCTAGCATTGGGGTGCTGCTATTACCCTCATTATCCTCCAGATTTTGGAGAAGTGCCACCACTGGCATTTTAGCCCTTGTCCTCACTCCCAAAGAAGAGTCACTGCTACTCTCATTCTCCACTGAGGAGCAACAGGCTCCTTGTTTTACCTCCCACATAAGATGGCAATACAGTTTCCTGCTTATTTTTAGAGAGCACGAAGATTTTTTATTCCAACCACTGGGATTCCCCCCCCCCCCAAAAAAAAAAAACAGTGGAGGCTTATTCTTTTGAGAGATTACAAAACCATATATTTCTGTTTCATATTTTAAATGACACTTAAATATGGAAAATCAAAAGGGATTGTCAGCCTGTTGCTCTACACAAGTTTCTGCATTGATGTATTTTTTAGAAGTTGGCCTACCTCGGGATGCTTCTCACGCTCTCAACTTTCTAGTCTACTGAACATCCACTCTCATGGGCAATAGAAGCAGATATTTTAATTCATATTAGAGCAGCAGCCGCCCCCCCCCCTCCCCATTTGAAAACGTTCTCATTTAAAAATACGAACTCTTTCTACAATGTAATCATCACTGGATGACGATTCCCTACCTAGAAAAATATAAGAAACGTCTGCATGCAATAATTGAGGGATCCATAGGGGAAAACCTCTTTTTATTTGCTGTTTGAATATGGCAGAAAAAAGAGGGAATTTCAATTGTCGGCTGCCTTTCATAGCCTTACCAACAGTTTATTCTGTCTGCAGTCCGATGGCCACTTATCTGGGAGTAAGTTCCAACAAAATCAATACAATTAATTCTGTGTGATCGTAAGCCTTGTAATTGTTTTGCAAGTAATTATCACTATTGGAAGCCATTTTCCCACTATAATTCTTCCTTTACTCAAAATGAGCATTAACAGGGCAGCACCATTCTGTACCTCAACCGCGCAGGACCAGAAGCTGAAACTAGAGGGGTTAAGTCCTGGTGGTGTCACAGAGGTGGGGGCAGGAAAGATTAAGAGGAGGTTGATATGGCTCCTGGTCCAACCAGTTGTAGAAGGAGAAATAAGATTAAAAGGCCCAAAATCTTGATAAGATTCAAGTTTATGCACCCCAGACTGCCTCTCTCAGAAGATCAATCAATCTTTATTAGGATCCAAGACCAGCATAGTAGTGCAAAAAGAACAGAAGTTAAAAGGAGGGTACTTAAAATATATCAAATGATAGAACTTAAAATGAGGGTACTTAAAATATATTTTTAAAAGGAGTGTTTCAGTTCAGAGTTAGGGAGTAGTAAAATTAATATGTAAGATTAATAGTGTTACAACTATTCCTAAGCCTGTGATGTAGTAGTTTATTCAGCTGAAGTACTATCATTTTGCAGTGTGACCAGTGCAGTCTTGGTCCCATGTTGCAGCCTGAACTTTGACTAAAAATGATCAAGGGCATCGGTCTCCTCCAGGAACAGCCCTCCTGATCAGCTTGTCCAGAAAGGGGGCATTGCCAATAGGTCTAAAATTAGACAAATCATCTATTGGCAAATAAACTGGGACAATGACACATGTGGCCTTTTCAACCATCACCTCACTGGCAGATGTTAACAGGGATGGACAGGGATGTTAGTAGATGCTAACAGGTGGACAGGGATGATGATGAGAAGTGGTGGCTCTACGGCGCGAAACCTCTAATTCAATTCAAGCACCACTTTGGACTTCCTTGCTTCATCTTTAATTGGTTGAGAAGGAAATACCTCTACTCTGCTTCACTTTCCAAATAAAATGCAAAGTATAGCCCATGTATCTGGTGTGTTTATCTATTGATTTATCTCTTGTCACTCATTTTCTCTCTTTACCTGCCTATTGTCAAATTGAGCAGTCAAATCAATTAGTGAAGTGCAGCAGAAACAAAACAACTATACCTATATTGACAAATTCAGTAGAACAAAAATAAGACAAGATAAATCAATCTAGAACTAAAACATGACTATGAAGGGACAATGGGACTTTTCTTTCCCTTCTCTACCTCCTGTAGCCCTCTATGTGATGGGTGTGGTGTGATAGGGAGGCCTGCCTTGGAGGGTTTTTCCAGCTTGGGGAAAAGGAGGGCACCTTTCCTCATGTTTCTTCTGGCAGGGTAAGAATATTGAAGGAAGAATTCTACTTGATTGTGTCCACAGTCTAACATGGCTGTTTGGATAAATGTTCTGTCATGGTGGCACTATTCTTTTAAGGCAGAATGCATGTAATGGGATCACTCAGCCTTGTCCTACATTCTGTTTGTTCAGCAGAAAGTTTGGACGGCTACACATTTACAAGTTCTAAAGTAAGGCTGGAGACCTGAATCACACATGGTTTCCAATCACATAGGAAACTTGCACACTTATGGTTTGTAGAGCACCATTCAAACCTTCCATTGAACATGTGGAAGTTAGGAAGATATCTGCTTCCATCTTCCATTAGCAGTTTTTGGAGATACTTTATGAGTAAGATTTTTCCTTTTTTATTTCACCCTCAAGAACAGAATGAACTGCCAGGTTTTTTATTTAGCCCATGAATGTCTGTACCAGCCTTCCATAATGTGCTAAACCTCCAGATGTTCTGGATTCCAGTCTCCACCATACCTCACCACTCTTGCTGGCCCATATAATGGGGTGATGGGAAAACACCTTCTCAGAGGCTGCTTTTGAGCTCTGGATGCTCTGCAAAGAAAGTCTTGGCTGGCTTCTTTCCTACTTCCCACCTTTCCATAAGGAAGCAAAGGCCACTAATTCTTCCAGCATCATGACCAGGTAGTCAACCAAGTTAGCATCATGACTAAGTAATCAGACACCAAGTTAATTTGCTGCAATTTTATTTCACTTATTTCAGAATATATTCCCAGTAGGATTCTGGCTGCTGTAAATCAATTACATACATACATACATACATACATACATACATACATACATACATACATACATACATACATACATACATACATACATACATACATACATACATACATACATACATACATTTCATTGCAATACAAAATGGGAAATACAGTAATGATTTTTTAAAAATGTAACTTTGCTTACTACACTCTCCCTTTTGCTTTTCCTACCCGTTCCCTTCCATGCCTCTAATTCTGGTTATGTGACCCACTTCTAATTGAATGGTGATGAATACTGCATTCACATTTGATATGCCAGAGGCTGAGCTGGGACCCATCTGCAGCAAAGTGGGTGTGTGACTTCTGTGTTATGATCCCAGCTCTACCATTTCCCCAGTGGCTCAGTCGGTAAAAGCACTGTGCTTGGATACTGGAAGGAGGGGTTCGATTCCTCGAAAGCTGCATGATGGGGGACATGAAAGGGGCCTCATTTGGGCATCCCCTGCAAAAATCCTTTCAACCCAGAGTAATCTCTGACACAAAAACACACTAACATCCCATCTCTAAGGTTCAAGAACGTTTAGCACACATCTGTGAGAATGGCTATTCATACCGTATTCCAGAAGGTGAGCTAAATTATGATGTGACAGATAAATAGTGATCTGCTGATGAAACTATGTCAAGGCACTTGCATGTCAGCAGCTTGTTCATGGTCCAAGGAGGCTCCTCAGAAATATTTTTAGTGCACTTGCCCTTTTTTATTCTACCTGGCCTAATCACTTGCCTAACTCAAACTGTGTTTATTTGGAAGAAAGCCCCACTGGATTCCATATGATTTGCTCTCCTCAAGCAATTTTGCATAAGATTTCAGCCCTAACAGCAGAAACCCCACAAAGCTTGCAATAACTGGCTGTTTTGTGGTTTTGTTTCTCTTTCATCCTGCCCTCTCATACAGCAGGTTTTTATTTATTTATGCATTTAGCGAGTGCGGTAGTTTTTATCCTGTTTCACCAGCAAAAGTGGCTGGCATATTTTAAAACACAACAATAATAAGTTTTGAAAGACCAAAATGAAAGAGGTTAGCGGAAAGATCTTAGGAACCAAATCAAAGCAGCACTGTATAACAGCCAAAAGGCAGGAGTGAATAAAAAATGTTTTCACTTAGCACCAAAACACTCCAAATTGAAAGTGAAGTGAGCATCCTGTGCAAAGTGTTGTGAAACCATGACATGACAACAAAAAGGTTTTACCATATCTTACAGCTCACAGTTCTGCTTTGCAGCATTAATTTCCAGTGGATGTCACTGAAGCAATTAACAGTGATAAGGTGTCAAGCACAGAATCTGGGCAGGTAAGCCAAGCAAGTCGTACCTGCTCAAACTCTGGGCATCAGTTCAAACAAGGAGTACCCAAGCCAAGGTCAACAGTCTAACACTATTAGCCAACAGGGATAACATGAGCTGAATTAGAAGGAAAGACAGGGCACAGTGAAAACCGTATAGGCTATTCATAGCACAGAATCCAGCAACAAGATTTTATTGTAATGTAATGTAATGTAATGTAATGTAATGTAATGAACAGTTTGTTCCCAGCATTGAGTCTCCAGGGGCCAAAGCTTGTATGTAGCTACTGAGGCAGCTGTTTATATGAGACATCTAGCCATACGACAAGGGACTGTCATGTACTTAGTAGATAAGCCTCTGAACTTGATGACTGGAAGGTCGGCAATTCAAGACTCGAGTGCTACATAATTGTGTGAGCTCCTGTCTCTGTCCCAGCTCCTGCCAACCTAGCAGTTTGAAAGCAAGAAATTGCAAGTAAATAGGTACCATTTTGGTGGGAAATCAGACATCTGGAATGGCAACACAGAGAAACCTGTCTCAAACCACTTCAATCTAACTGGACACTCTATCCAAGACCTGAAAGTTACAATTCTGGAACAGAGAAATTAAAAAACTAGGATTGAAAGGGAGACAGCAGAAATCAAATGCATCCATCTGTTAGACAGCCATTACAGGGGATTAAATATTAGCAAAGGATTTCTGGGACATTATCAAATTTGATACACAGATTGCTATATGCTGCTAGATATTCTATATATTATATTACAACCTTCCTGCCAATTCTCTTTAGCAAAACAGGAAGCCGCTCTGAGTCAGTTTTTACCGAGTAGAGCGGCATACAAGTCTAAATAAAATAAATAAATAAATAAATAACCAGGCACAGTGTTTTTGTTTGTTTTCTGACATGCAGGTCAAAGGTTGATCAGAGACTAGAATGGGCTTTCTCAGCGCCTTCAAGATTGAAAGGGAGACATTTAGAGCTAATCTGAATAATCGATTGTTGCTGATGGCTGTGGGAAGCTGTATTGTTATGCTTGCTTGTCTGTCATTTTGCTTGAGCACAACCTTCTCCCTTTGACCCCTGAATTTGGTGTATAAAAACTATGCCTGTAAGTTTCACTCCTTGTCTGAAGAAGTGGACTTGATCCACGAAAGTTAACAATAAAAATATAGCAGTTAGTCTTTAAAGTGCTACAGTCTTTTTTATTTTGTTTTGTTTATTTTGTTTTGTTTTTTGGTGGGAAAGTAACAGTGTTCCATGTGTTCCGATGTCTAGTCCTGCCAGCCATGTTACCATGGAAACATCTGCAGATGCAGACAACGCTGGCTCTTTGGGTGTAAACGAAGATGAGCACCACATCCTAGAGTCCAATATGACTGGCTTTCAAGCAAGGGGGTCCTTTACCTTTAGCCATAGGTCAACCGCTGACCAGGTGTTCAATCTTAGTAAGACTGCTTGTTCCTGAGAACTTAACGTGGCACATATCTAGCATGGCAGGGATGATGAAGAAAAGAGGTCTTAAAATGTTACTTTTAAGAAGAATGGATATAATGACATACTAAATCAGTGGCCAGGTTAAATGACTTTGGAGCTCTTAAGGGGATGGAACCTGCTGTTTATTTTAAAAGCATGACGGACTGTGGTCTTGTGTTTCTAAATACATACAGTACATCTTTTATCATACCAGGCATGCTCTCCTTCCACGTTATTTTTACTGGAGACATTGTTTTTCCTATTTAATGCTGTCACAGCATCAGTTTTGTTGAGGCTGAGAGCGAAGGAGGTCCTTTGAAGATCAAAACACAACACCTTGAGAAGCATTTAGAAGAAACAGACATATAAGACAGGTGAAATGTGTTCCATATTTCAAGTCCCAGATAATAAACTAACTGCTGTTTCTTGTAGTCAATGCAAATTCTGATCCAGACTCATGTGCAATGCTTTGCAGAAATCTAACCCAGTTGTTACCAGAGTAGGGATGCCTATTAATACAGCTCAAGAGAATGTTCTGTAAAGAGAAGGTATAGATGCCCTTGCTCGAAAGCCAGTCATATCCGACTCTAGGGTTCAACATTCATCTTTGTTTATAGCCAAAAATGCCAGTGCTGTCTGCGTCTGCAGACATTGCAATATCTTGCTTTTGAATTGTTGGTTGGCAGGAGCTGCGACAGAGACAGAACCGCACTCCATTGTGCAGCTCTCGGGTCTCGAAGTGCTGACCTGCCAACCTTACAGTCATCAAGTTCAGCGTCTTAACCACTAAGCCACCACAGTCACTGTTCTGTGATCTACACTGCCACAAAACTATCGTGGAAAGGAGAGCAATAGTCTTGTTAGCATCACCTTCTTCCATCAATTTAGAAGACCAATCACTGAAGGTCATGCACCCAATTGCCCACCTTTGTCAGCCATTTTGAAAGGTCACCACAGTTGATTATCTCTAACAATCATTGAGAGTGCCAGGAACTTTAGTGATTCAACACACCCTGTCTGGTTTCCTTATATTAGGAGTGAGGTGAGGAAATGTTCTTCACTTTCCCTCTATATTAATCTGTTGTTAAGGGTCAACGGCTGCAATGGATGAGGCTTAAGGCAATAGGTAATGATGGCAACCCTTCTCCCTTTTCCTCTCTTTTTGTATAACATGTATCTCTCTTTCTCTTCTATTTCCCTCCAAGTATTTTCCAAAGCCACCTCTCTCTTCCACCCTTTCTCCTCCTCCTCTCTCTATCCTTCTGCTAAGTCCTTGCCTTCTCCCTCCCTCTACTCTCTGTTGCATACAAAACATGCCCTACCTTCATGCCTTGCTTAAAAAAAAGCTTTCTGTTTGGGAAGTTGGTTTTTAAGAAGAATAAACTAAATGACATGCTGATGCCATCTGTCCCTGAATAGTGGCAGAAGGATGCTCTGAGATATTCCACCCTCCATGGTGGCCCCTGTCTCATTATCCCAATCCACTCACCCCAATAGGCTTCCTCCTTCTCCTAGCAGCAGGCTTCCTGAGAAGTAAGGGACACAGCTCTCATACCAAACATTTGAACTGATGGGCTTTCAGTACAATTTTGTGTGCCTTGGGTTACCTATCGAATGCCACAGAGTATCAGAACAATATAATCCCTTTAGGCCACGGGGATGGACTTCTGCATTGTCAGCCCAAACCCACAGAATTTCTAGTGTGGCCACACAGCATCATTTCACAAGTACTCCAGGAAATTCCTGGATGTATTTGAAAGATTTAGGCCCCACAGGACTCATAATACTGAAGTGTGTACACCATTGGATAATAGATGCTTTCCAATGTAAGTTAATAGCAGTCTGTGATTCTGTTTCCAATACATATTTTTGCAAATTAGGGATTCTTGAGATATTCCACAAGATCCTGCTTAGCCTTTTAATATTCTTATCTTTCTCTTCTTCTGCCTGCTCTCCATTTCTCACATTTGGCTGTCTACACTGTGTTTCTGAGCAAGACACCAGCTAGGCTGGCTATGCAGTAAACAGTAACTTGGAAAATAAGGAGCTGAATTTTTACATCTGTGAAGGATCTTGCAGACTCTAATAAGGTCAGAGAGTCAAAGCTCTTGTGGGTTCCTCAGAGTGTTTCTCCCGGGAACAGAGATTGGAGGGCTTGCCTCCTTGACACAAATGTAAGATTAAGCCTAATTCAGTTCTACCTGTGATTTGATATTCACCACTCTCTGGAAAACATAGAAAAGGGGAATTTATTCAGATGTCTGACAGCTTATACAACCGGGTCTTAATAATCATCGTAAGAGAAGGACAGCTACCAGTGCTACAATTATTCCACCGAATTCCCATCTGCCGTTGGCACCTTGATAGTATGACTTGTTTAAGAAAGAAAGAAAATGACCGCGCGCCGGCAGGAGCTTCCTGTCGGCGCGCGCTTTGCCCACCCTAGGCGGAAGAGGAAGAGGCAGCGAGGGCGCGCTCCGTGGGCGGTGACGAGCGGCCCATAAAAGGGGCGCTCGTGCACGGAGCGGCGCCATTTTTTGAAATTGCGGAGTGGCAGCAAGCGGCGCAAGTTCTCCCCCGCCGCTCGGCTTTCGGCAGGTAATTAAAAAAAAAAAACCTGTTCACTCTCCCGCACTGCTTTCCCAGCGTTCGGGACTTGCGGTCTCTGACCGCTCCGCCCTTGCCCTGCCGCCCGGACCGAAGACCATCGCCGCGTGCTGCGAAAGGCCCGACCCTCGCCGCCTCCACATCGGTGCCCACATCCGCGAGCAGGGCCCAGCGCTCGGACCACTTACATCGGAGGCGCGCGGCATGGCTCCCAGGAGGGCTCCGGCTAAGAAGGCAGCCGTGCCGAGCAACCGCAGGACCACGCGGAGGAGCCAGCGGGCCGCCGGCCTACGCTCCGCTGGCCCACGCTCCACCGCAGCGGGGACATTGCCCAATGCGGGCGGCCTGGCCGAGCGTGTCGCGGCCCTAGAGGGGGCCGCGGGCCAGTTACCTGATCCGGCGGTGTGCCATCCGGCCCGCCAGGCGGCACCTGCGGCACCAGAGGCCAGCGATCCGGACCTGAGGACCCTCCTCGCGACCCTACTGCAACGCTTCGACCGCCTGGAGGCGGCCCAACAGCCAGCGCGACCTTCTGGCCCGACCCCAACTGAGGAACAGCTGGACGGCAATTCCGGACCGGCAGAGGTGGCGGCGGCGGTGGAGGATCCACCGACGGAGGCCCCTGTGAACGCGACACGGAGCCTGGGTGAGTGTGCGGTGCCACCTAGCGTCCCGGTCCCCCCTGCCCCGACCACCGGTCCACCAACCCAGTGGCCGTGGGCCCAACAACCGCCCGACCCAATGTGGCCCCCGCCCATGGCGGCGGCCGGCGTCGCGCCCCCGCCAGTGCCCTCCGGTTGGCCGGCAACTCCCGGCCCGCAGGCAGCCGCGGGGCCGGCACAACATCCTCTGCTTTGGCCAGGGAGCACCGCCCAGCCCGCCCCGCCTACCCCGCCGGCGGGGGCCGCATGGCCCTCGCCGGCGGGGCAACAGGCCGCCCCGTGGGTTGCACCATACCCTCCTCCCCCAACGGAGGCCACCTTTGGCCATCCAACGCTCCCACCCCCGGGTTGGCCATACGGCTCAGTGGGCAACACCAGGTACAACTCGGTCCCCAGGGCGGCCCTACCGTTCGGTGATCAGTCCTTACCCCTCGGTGACCATTTACTCCCGGCGACCAGAGACAAGATATGGCGCCGGGAGTATGTGGACATCTTTAGTCTCTTAAACCGTTACTCTACTAAAGAGGAGCGGGAAAGGGAGGACGATCACAACAAGGAACTGCTGCGGCGTAAGAAGCCGCCACGCACGTGGGACAACTGGCTCCCTGGTTTCCTTATCTACGCGACGGTCCTTACCAAGGCGTACCCCGACATGGCCATCCCCCTGTTCCAGTACCTGGACATTATTTACCGGGCGTACGTAGACTTCCCGGGCCAGGCATGGAGGGTTTACGATGAGACATTCCGGATGCGCGCCGCCATCCGGCCCACCATGCGCTGGGATGAGCTGCACTCAAATCTCTGGCTGCAGCTGATGACCCCATCTCGCCCGGCCCTCGGCGACCGCTATGACTGCGGGCATTTGGTGCAGCGCCCCGGCCCGACACAATCTCCCCGCCAATCGGCGGGGCAGGGGGTTCAACCCCGCCTGCTGTGCTGGGATTTCTCATCCACGGGGCGGTGCAACCGAAAGCAATGCCGCTTCCGGCACGAGTGCGCGGTCTGCTCCGGCCCACACCCTGCCTCGTCCTGCTTCAAAGCGGGCATGGCACGGGGACGGGGCCGTGACCAGTCCGGAAGCAAGCACCCCACGGTCGAGTCGGCCGCTTCAAAAGGGTCCCAGTCCAATTCGGCTTGAGGTCCTCAACGGGTGGCTGCGGGACTACCCTAAACGGGCGGACGCGGCCTACCTGGCGGACGGGTTTGCCTTCGGCTTCAGGATCCCATTTTCCGGCCCTCGGTCACCCCAGGATGCGCGGAACTTGCGCTCACTGGTGGGCCTTGAACAGGTGGCCAGAGAGCAGATATTTAAGGAGGTGCGCTTGGGTAGAGTAGCGGGTCCGTTTGACCAACCGCCATACCCCAACCTTAAAGTGTCCCCCTTGGGGCTGGTCCCCAAGAAGGCCCCTGGCGAGTATCGCTTGATCCATCACCTCTCCTACCCCGAGGGATCGTCAGTTAACGACGCTATACCGGACGCACTCTGCTTAGTCCGGTATACCTCGTTTGACGAGGCCGTTACCATGGTCCGTTCCTGTGGGCCGGGGGCATTGTTGGCCAAATGCGATATCAAGTCCGCGTTTCAGCTCCTCCCGGTTCACCCGGATGACTTCGAACTACTGGGCTTCCGTTTCGAAGGCCAGTACTTCGTTGACCGGGCCATGCCATTTGGTTGCTCCATCTCATGTGCCGCATTCGAGCGCTTTAGCACCTTTCTCCAGTGGGCACTGAGCCGCAGGGCGCATTCAGATAAGGTGGCACACTACCTTGATGATTTCCTGCTGGCAGGGCCTGCACGATCCAGCGGTTGCGCGCACCTGCTGCACTCGTTCCAGGAGCTGGCAGCCGAACTGGCTTTACCGCTGGCCCCGGAGAAGACCGAGGGTCCGGCCACCACCCTCACATTCCTGGGCATAGAACTAGACACTGTTGCCCAAACCTCCCGGCTACCGCTGGAGAAGGTTGAGAAGGTGGCCTCATTAATACGGCAGCTCCTTGGCAGGCGTAAGGTGACGCTCAAAGAATTGCAGGAGCTGCACGGCCACCTTAATTTCGCTTGCAGGGTGGTAGCCCCAGGCCGGGCGTTTGCGCGACGCATTTGCGACGCCACAGTTGGCCTAACAAAACCCCGGCACCGCACCCGGGTCACGCAGGGTATGTGGGCCGACCTCAGGGTCTGGCTTGACTTCCTGTGCGAATTCAACGGGGTCTCCTTCTGGCGCACCGAGTTGCCGTTGAATTCGAGGTTCCAGGTGCAATCGGATGCAGCGGGGTCCTCCGGGTACGGCATCTTTTTTGATGGTCAGTGGTGTTGCGGCGAGTGGCCTTCCCACTGGCAGGGCACCGAGATCCTTCGGGACCTCACGTTCCTAGAGTTCTTCCCGATACTGGGCGCCATCACCCTGTGGGGCAGCTCGTGGGCCGATTCGGTCGTCACCTTTTGGTGCGACAATGCAGCCGTGGTCCAGATCGTCAACACGCAAACATCACGCTCCCCCAGGGTCATGGCACTGGTGCGTCAGTTCGTGCTGGCAGCCCTCCGTTATAACATCGTTTTTAGGGCCCGCCACATACCGGGCGTGGACAACTCCATCGCTGATGCTCTGTCCCGCTTACAGATCTCACGGTTCAGGGCGTTGGCACCCGGGGCCCACCCACGCCCCCTTCGACTCCCGGATGCGCTGTGGAACCTTGGAGAGCTGAGGTGATCAGAGCCGTCGGCCTCTCCCTTTCCGCACGAACCCGCCGGGCCTACGAGCAGGCTTACCAGTCCTTCGCTGAATTCAGGACCCGCGCGCGGATCCCGGACTTATGGCCCCTGCCGGTTGACCACGTATTACGGTACATGGTCTACCTGCATGACAGCGGCCTGGCACCACGCACCATCGGGGGGCGACTATCCGCGCTCTCGTTTGCGGCCAAGGCCAACGGTTACCCCGATACGTTGGGCGATTTCCGTATCCGCCGCGTATTGGAGGGGTGGGGCAGGGAAAGGGGTCACAGGCCGGACTCCCGCCACCCCATCTCACCACAGGTATTGCGGCGCTTGGCAGCAACCTGGCAACAAATATGTAAGGACCCCTACGAGGCCTGCCTTTTCCACGCAGCAGCCTCCGTGGCCTTTTTCGCCGCCCTCCGAGTCAGCGAGCTGGTGGTGGCCTCCAAAGCCGACAGGTCAGGGAGGGCCCTGGACCTCTCTGACGTCACCTTGACAGGGGACACGGTCCAACTCACCATCCGGTTCTCTAAGACGGACCAACAGGGAAGGGGTGCGACCCTGCTACTGCGAACCTGTAGCTTCACGGACATCTGCCCAGTAGGGGCGGTGTCCCGCTATCTGGCGGTGCGCCCGGCCCGAGCGGGCCCCTTCTTTATCCACTTCAACTCCTCCCCACTCACCCGATTCCAATTCTGGAAGGTAACGGGAATGGCCCTCTCCACGGTCGGACTCCCAGGGGTGCGCTACGGGTCCCACTCCTTCCGCATCGGCGCCGCCTCTACGGCAGCGGCAATGGGCTACGCAGATGAGGACATCATGCGTGTGGGGAGGTGGGGGTCTGGCAGGTTTCGGACCTACGTGCGGCCGCTTCTGCATTAACCATTTAGCTGGCACAGTGTCTTTTCCCTCCCCAGACCAACCACCCTTGCCGGTGCCCGCGCGGGTTTGGATTGTGGGACACAGCTACGTCTTTTGGGCCGCCCGCCACGCGGCTTCCTCAGAGTGCGGGACCCATCTGGGTTTACGGAACCTTGCTGACCTCACGTGGCGAGGAATCAGGGGCATGGAATGGAGCGGTTTGCTGCGTCTGGTGGAGGCACCCGGCTGCACCCCACCTCCCGATGTCCTGGTCATTCACCTAGGCGGCAATGACCTGGCGAAGCGCACGGGTATCGATCTATCTAGAACAATCTGCCACGATCTTGCTTACATCCGTGCCAGGTGGCCCGCCACCAGGCTCGTCTGGTCGGCTATGATACCACGCTTGGTCTACCGGGGCGCCGGTGACCCACGACGCGTCGATCGCGCCCGGCGGGGCGTCAATCGAGTCGTTGCCCGCTTCTTCCGGAGTGAAGCCTTGGGCACCATTGTGGAGCATCCGCGTATAAGGGTCGAGGACCCGCGTTGGTACCGCCGAGATGGGGTGCACCTCTCGGTGGAAGGCCTGGCGGCGTTTCTGGAGGCCCTGCACCTGGGCCTGCGGGCCGAGTTGTCGCCCTTTTTCGGGTGGGGCGGGGCATAGTTCGCACTCCCCCCCCCCCGTGTGGCGGGTAGCACTGGTAAGACACTGAGCCGATCCCTGTTAATCTGGTTGGGACGCACCTCATCAGTCAGCTTGGGATGAAGCATAGATAGAACGGCAGGACTGGCCGATGAGATGCGTCCGGGAACAAGGCAATGCCAGTTTTGACAGACTGCATTCCCAACAAAATTGTTCGCCTGATTTAGAGGTCCGAGGGCCTACGGAACACTCGGACAAGGGATCATAAATTGGTAATTTAAGAAATTAACAATGCAAATTAGGTTTAACTCTGATTCATCTCTTACCAGTGCTACTTCGGCCCGGTGCGGGCCTGTTAAAGTGTTATGCGTTAAAAGAGTTCAGTGTGGTTGAGTTAATAAAGTGGCCCAATTTTTCAACCAAACAAATGTGTGCGATTCCTCATTCCGCCGTATGGGGGGCAATGACCGCGCGCCGGCAGGAGCTTCCTGTCGGCGCGCGCTTTGCCCACCCTAGGCGGAAGAGGAAGAGGCAGCGAGGGCGCGCTCCGTGGGCGGTGACGAGCGGCCCATAAAAGGGGCGCTCATGCACGGAGCGGCGCCATTTTTTGAAATTGCGGAGCGGCAGCAAGCGGCGCAAGTTCCCCACCCTCCCTCCCTATAGCTGCAGTGTGATTAAGTTGGTCGCTTCGGGGCCGGATGGGAATTTTTGCTTGAGACCTGATTGGCACTTGGTCTCTTGGCGTTTTCGCCCATCCCACACTGCTCGCAAGTTGAGGAGCTAGAGGGCCATTTACGGTCACTTATGCGGGTAGCACTGGTAAGACACTGAGCCGATCCCTGTTAATCTGGTTGGGACGCACCTCATCAGTCAGCTTGGGCTGAAGCATAGATAGAACGGCAGGACTGGCCGATGAGATGCGTCCGGGAACAAGGCAATGCCAGTTTTGACAGACTGCATTCCCAACAAAATTGTTCGCCTGATTTAGAGGTCCGAGGGCCTACGGAGCACTCGGACAAGGGATCATAAATTGGTAATTTAAGAAATTAACAATGCAAATTAGGTTTAACCCTGATTCATCTCTTACCAGTGCTACTTCGGCCCGGTGCGGGCCTGTTAAAGTGTTATGCGTTAAAAGAGTTCAGTGTGGTTGAGTTAATAAAGTGGCCCAGTTTTTCAACCAAACAAATGTGTGCGATTCCTCATTCCGCCGTATGGGGGGCAAAGATGCAACACCCTTTTGTGAGAATTTTTTTTATTGTTCTGACACAATTGACCTTATGCTTCTCTTAGCCCTTCTAGCAAACATAAGGTTATATAATTGCCTCGAGCACCTATATTGGCAGAAAGGCAGGGTATGTATGGGTAAAATAAAAATAAGAGATAACAGTTAGTTGTATATTTATGGGTAAGTAAAATTATATACTTAGCCTGAAATGATAAGTACTCTTACTAGTTACAGTCACGGTCACTTTATTGGCAATTTTCTACAATGGTTCATGCTCAAAGCAATAAAACAAATAAATACAATAACCCTTATTACAATTATGAGGGAGTAACCTCCACTGAATCTGCAAGTAATATCAGCAAAAGGCTAGAGAACAGCACCACACCTTACAGTTGAAGAAGCAAAAATGTCAGCCGAAGTAACGAATCACAAATGGGAATGTGAAGGAGACATTAACACTGACTACCAATCAAACCAACTAAATGATGTTACAGTGGAACCTTGATTAACAAATGGCTCGGTTAACATAATAATTGCATAACAAAAGAAAATCCAAAGAAAATATTTTCTTGGTTTACAGAAATTTTTCGGAACAGATTAATTGACTTTCAAAGCATTCCTATGGGAACCCATATTTCAGTTAAAGTATTTTTGTTTTCAATGCATTACTATGGGAAATTTGGTTAAAGTAATTTTTGCTGTAAGAAATGTTCCGGAGAATGCATTAATTACATTAACTGAGATTCCACTGTATTAAGAAGGAAGAAGCAAATCACCCAACCAAGGTAGAAAGAAGAATATCAGAAGCTTCTTGCAAGCTGCTTCAAAAAGGAAAGAAAATAAAAAGATACAAAGTTAATAACCTTGAATACTTCATTCTGTGTAAGCAGATAAGAATCCAACTTTTAGATTATATCCAGAAATACCATGAAAAACACCTACTGCAAACTGCCAAGAAGAACAGAAGTTTGAAAAGGTGCAAAAGAAACATGGCAATGCACAGGAACAACCGCATTGCCCTGAAAAACAAAAATGGCAAAAGAACAATATTATGAGAAGGGATGGAAAAAATCTGCAAAGACTTTTACACCCAATTATTTGCTTCTCAGATCAAAATGCAACTGCTAAAACTTGAAAAAGCAGACAATTTTATTCTACCAATTACAGTCAGTGAGGTGTGGTGATGATAAGATGGAATCTTAGTGAAAGCACTGAAAGCAGGAAGTCACTGTCTCTGGAAGGCATTAGCAGAATGTTTCAGTGAATATATCAAAATTGGTGACATCTCAGATGCTTGGAAAAAATCAAAAACCCTCTTGCTCCATAAGAAAGGTGATAAAGAGGATCTTAAGAACTAAAGACCATTGTGTCTCCTGTCACATATATATAAACTGTCCACAAAGATCATCATTAACCACATAACAATGGCATTAAATGAACAACAACCATGGGAGCAGGCAGGTTTTCGAAAAAGTTATAGTACGAGATATCACATTTTCACCTTAACCCAACTACTCGGATGAAGTTGTGAATACAATATTCTGCTTGCAGTAGCATTTGTAGATTTCGAAAAGGCCTTTGACAGAGTGGAAGTTAACACAGTCCTGGGACCGCTAAAGGAGCAAGGAGTCCACCCTAGCTACATCAAATTACTCCAAGAAGCGCGAAAGGGCAATTTCATTTGTATTACCCTCTTCAGCAACCCGGTATGAGTCCCAATTTATAAAGGGGTCAAACAAGGTAATACAATATCACCTAAGTTGTTCTCTGCTTGCCTCAAAACAATGATTCAAAAGTTAAACTAGACTGAGAGTATCACAACAGATGAGAAGAAATTAAACCATTTGATGGATGACAACAGTAAATGGTAGGCTAGTGAATGGGATAGACCATATCATTTCAGGCATAGCTCTAGAACAGTTATGGTGAACCTATGGCACACATGCCAGAGGTGGCACTTGGAGCCCTCTCTGTGGGAACCCATGCAGTCACCTCAGCACAGTTTGCCCCACCCCTCTGCCCAGCAGCCCAATGGGAGCACTTCCTCCTTCCCCCAGCACAGAGTTCATCCCACCCCTCTGTCCAGCAGCCCAATGGAAGTGTTTTCTTCCTCCCCTGTTGCTGTGTTGGCACTTTGCAATAAATAAGTGGGTTTTGGGTTACAGTTTGGGCACTTGGTTTCTAAAAGGTTTGCCATCACTGCTCTAGAAGAACATCACTACCTGTTCTGTATTCCTGAGATCTGGTTGGACAGAGAGGATGGAACCAACCTCTTCCCAAACTGTTCACTAGGTTTCTCAGTAAAATATTGTTATTCACTTGTGAGGTAGGGTGAGTCTTAAGAATAAGTCCTGAATTTCTGTAGCTGGTACTGGTATGTCAAGAGACTGAACCCAGACTTGTCACATATGAGGAATGAGCCATTGTCCCTCCCTAATATAATTTGCTGTATTATCTAACTCTCTTCCATCCAGGTACTACTTAAGCTCAACTCTGCTTTTCTTCCAGAATCCAACATGACTGGGCAGATTCAGAGTGGGATAGCTCATTGGGAACCTGCTCAGCAGTAGCCTTCACAATCCCTCCATTTGTCAGAGCTATGAAAAGAAAGCTTTTATCTCCCACTCTACTCAAATCTTGGAAATCTATAGGAACAACCATATCTCCTTCTGGGAACTATTTTGGCTCATATGGTCTTCATGGCAGGCCCTCCTATCAGGTCCACCACTTTCTCATCCATATTTGGTAGATATGCAAGAGAGAGCCGCCTTTCTGTCTGGTCCTAGATTGTGGAATGCTCTCTTTTGGGAGGCTCCTGCTTTTACTTTCAGCACCAAGTGACAAGAAAAAACAAAAGTAGGCATTTCAATCACATTGAACTCTTAAGCGAGACTCTCTGGTGATTTCCGACAGAATTGCGCCTGCAGACAGAGCTCCTCCCCTTTCGAAAAGGGTTAAAGACATGGCTGGCAGGGCAAGTGTGGGGACACAATAATGTGGGCTCCCATCCAGGATGGCTAATTTAAGGGTTGCCATCCCCCCACCACCTGGTATTTGTATCCGTCTTAATTATGTTTTATCTATTTTTAAGGTTTTACTGTTTTAAATTTTTTATGAATTGATGAATTTTTAAAGTTTTAACTATTGTATGTCATGGACTACCCATTATGCTAATGGGCTCTGTAAGCCGCCCAGAGTCGGGTCTTCCCGAGTGGGGCGGGGTATTAAATACAAATAAATAAATAAATAAATAAATAAATAAATTTTAGGTATAATATTGTAAAGTGTATTTTAAAAGGTTTATTGTTTTATAGACTAAGTGCTGGGGGGAGGAAGCACTCCCATTGGGCTGCTGGGCAGAGGAGCAGGGCAAACTCTATGCTGAGATGATGGTCCACATGCTAACAGAGAGGGCTCTGAGTAGTGGTGGGCTGTTGCCAGTTTGCACCGGTTCACCCGAACCGGTAGTAACAATCCTGGGTGGTTCTCCCGGGGGGGGGGGAGAACCCACCTGGGATAGTTTTTGTTTTTTTAGGTGTCCAGTTCGGATGCCTCACTGGCAGCCAATTTTTTTTTTAATTTGGAGCCAAAATGGCTGCGCGGAACTGCGCATGCATTAAGCCTCTATTTGATGCATGTGCACTAAAAAAAATAGAAGTTTCTGGAAAGGAAGGGCGCAGGGAGTGCCTGGAGAAGTAGCAGCAGTGGTGGTGGCCTTTCCTCACCATGCCACACCACACCACCAGGCCGCCGTGCGGTTTGCCACAGCGGTGGTTTGCTGCTGCGCTGCTGCACCACTGCACCACCACACTTCCTGCCTGCCTGCCTGCCTGGTGCCTGCCTAGTGCCTGCCTGTCTGCCTGCCTAGTGCCTGCTCCCCAACCCCAGGCCAGGTAAGTGACGGGTTTGTGTTTGGGGTGGGTGGGTGGGTTGGATGATTATTTTAATTTAAATGTGTATTTTATTTTATTTTATTTGCCTCCGCTCACAACATCATGACGTCATGATGTTGGCTCCACCCATGACATCATGATGTAATGACATCATGACATTGGCTCCGCCCATGATGTCATGACATTGGCCCCGCCCATGACATCGGCTCTGCCCATGGTGGGGTAGTAAAAATTTTGACAGCCCACCACTGGCTCTGAGTGTCCCCTCTGGCACCCATGCCATAGGTTTGCCACCACTGTTTTAGATTATTCTCTTTTATACTATTCCATGCTTCATTGTTTTTTAATTAAATTTGTTTGTTTAACTTTACTTGTGTTTCAATTACTGCAAAACTTCTTGAGTTCCTTTATGGGAGAAAGGAGGAACAGAATGATGTGAATAAATAAATGACACATACAGCAATCTCCCAAGAGGTCTCTGTCTGGCGAAAGGTTGCTAAATTGCTGTTGGTAAAAAGCAAGCATCTGACCCTTTCAAGAAAGCTTGGGGCGTTGTTCTGTGATTTACCAGGTTTAGATGCTGGAGTATGTTTGTGCAATGATGTGTGCTTGGCTTAATGTTTTATGCTGTTGGGAGCGAGTATCAGATGGTTTTACTGCTACGCTTGATATTGTTTGGTGGCCTAGGGGATCAAAAGATTGGGGGAGAGCAAAGTAAACAAATAAGAAACAAAACTACTTTATTTCTCCAAAGGCTTGGAGATCCAGAGCTGTAAAAATAAAGAGCAACAGATCATGTCTTGCTATCCCTCTTCTTATCTGACCTGGTGCAGGAATGAAATCCTTAAATAGATCTTCCCTTAATATTTGGAATCAAGATAGATTGTAAAAAGCACAAAACAAAAACAGGCCTTCAAAACACATTGAGCCACTAACACATTGTACCACTAACATGATCAGACTCTTCAGCCACACCTCAATTGTAAACTTTATAGCTAAGTCCTGAATTTGAAAGATAAAAACCCAGTAAACAGAGAGTCTGGCCAGGTTATCCTGCTTTGGTGATTGAGTCAGGGACTCAACACCGAGTGTCAGGTGGCAGTTAACTAACCTGATTACCTGAAGGCTGACAGCTTGGGTGTCGAAGTCCACAGGGAAGAGTGATGGTCCTGAAGTGGATTAAATCCCACTTGAATCCATCTTGATGGAGAGCAGTAGCTTCATCAATACTGGCCTGGGTCTGAAGAGGACTTTATGTGCCAAACAGGCTCGGGACTAGAAAGTGACTCATGGAACTGGATCAGTGGTATGGGTGTCACGCTGTGATGCAGAAGGCAGATGAAAGGCTACTGCATTATATTAGGAGAGTCTTCATGGCTGATCGCTATGAGGATTGCCGATATTCATATTCGCCTATGGCAGAAGAAGAAGCATAAAAAGCAGAGAAGAGCGTATAAATCTCTCCAATGGCATGGTGTCCTTTTAGATTTCAGAGCATAAGTGAGCTTCCAGCTTGGTGAAGCATCCCTGTCCCATCTTGACACTGTTTCTTCTTGAACAGATGGTGGTTCTGCAGTTCCCATAAAACACCAAAGGCATTCCAGCAAATGCAAGGAATAATAGTATACATTTACTAGAAAAATGATATTTTTATTATATGAAATCCTTCCTCATTCTCTTTCCAACTCAATTTGATGAGGGCTGTTATATCTCTGACTTTAAAGTCATAAATCCCACCCAGAACATATATTTTAGAAAGTTTAATAAGGTGCAGTTTTATGAGTAGCTGCAGTTAATTAAACATTAAATTTTTCTTTCTGGATTATTATTTTTTTAAAACCAATCTTTTTGATTAATTTTTTTCATTTCATATTTGGTTATGTTTGCAGTAATGATGTCAAAAGAAATAAATATCCTATTGTTATATTTGTGTACAAATGATCTTAACTAGTTCTTTTTCTTGGGAAATCATAGGAACAGTATAATAAAAGTAGAACAGTGGACAGTTTGCATTACTATGTCGCCTCAATGTGTTTCCTGTGCTAGGCAAAGCCTGTTTTATTTTTTCCAGGCATCTCACTTGTGCTTGATCAGCTAATTTTGGCTGCTCTATTACTCGTATCTTCCATTTATAGATTCCATTGTTTGTTTTTCGTTGTGTTTTTAATATCTTCTTGCACTTCACCTTGATAAGATGCTTATAAATAGTAAGGTACAGGATAACTTTCAATTATAAAATGAATGAATACATTCATAAATAAATAAAGCCTGGCATATATAAGATAGTAGGGTTTCCAAATTATCACGATTAATGTGTGTGGAGTAGGGAAGAGAACTACCAGAAATGATGATAGAGAAAATGCCGAAGGCAAAAAACTCAATTTATAGCATTGCCACTTCCCCCCTCCCTTGGTAAGGCTTCAATATGCAGGGGAATATTGCTGTATGTTCTTAATCTCTGACAGCTATATAGCATATTAAAGGCACAGATAAACTTCTAAGAAAATAAATGTAAACATCTTGAGAATATAAAACCAAAGATCCCAAGGCAAAATGCAATAAGAGTAAATATAGACAATCTAGCCGAAACAGAAGAGGAAAATACAGCACAATAAAGAAGTATTGGTTAAAAATAAAGTTGCTTTTATTAAGCACTAAATCAACCCATACTGTTTTATCAACTTTCCTATGGAAATACTTTTAATTTATTTATAAATAAATGAAAAAAGGACCAAAATGTAATGGAAATGGCCCTAATTTCACAAAGGCCTCCCCATTTTTATTGTCCATTTTAGATACATTGAGGGGAAAAAGCAGATCATAAATCTATATTCACCAGTGCCATTTTGCTGGGATTGCTTTCAATTAAAAGTAGAACCAAAACAACTAGATTAGCTAGGGGGAAACTCTGACAGATACGGACAAACCTTTGCATGCTAATTGGCTGAAAATGCTTTGTAGGACTGCAGTGAGTGAGGAAAGTAAGATACACTTTATCTACCTTTAACTGCAGTTCTCTCAGGCATACTTACAAGAAAGCAAGAGATTCCCACAGCAATTTCTAATATATTTATTTTATTACATTTATTTCCATCTAGCCCTACTTTCAACCATAAATGGTGCTCACGGTGGCTGACAAATATTAACGACAAATTCAGTTGAGAACAGAAAAGCAAATGAGCTATAAGCACAATTAAAAATCCATCAACAAAAATAATTAAACTTTATTTATTTTACAGGGTGCGGCAGCACAACTTCCTGTTTTCAAAACCTAATAAAACCCATTGTATGAATCAGAAAATTCTTATTTGTTTTTTATAATGTAGGCGTATACCTAAAGTTTTGTTTTACACAGTTTTGAAGATCAAATCAGGTAGGTGACGTCCCCCATTCTCCATACACTGAGTAAACCGATTTCTGGCGTTTGTCATGACTCTTTCCAGCATAGCAGGCTGTATGCTGGGTTGAAATCACTGAACAACTGCTCGAAAAGTAGGCCTCAATGGCAAACGCACTCTCCACACTATTCCTACGCATGATGGTGACTGAACTGTGTTGGGACAAAACTTTATAGTCCCGCCTCTCGAACGAGATCACTAGCGCTCCACTACGACATCAACCGACTGAATTGTGTGAATTTTAAAAAAGGAAGTTATGCTGCCACACCCTGTATAAACCTGGTAATTTTCCTTGAACAACAATCTTGCTCAAATGCTTGAAGCTGTCCAGATAAAAATGTCTTCAGGTAAAGGTAAAGGTCACCCTTGCTCGAAAGCCAGTCGTATCTGACTTTAGGGTTCAGTTCTCATTGCTGTTTATAGCTAAATAGCCAGGGCTGTCTGCATCCATGGACATGTGGCAGGCATGTCTAGACACTGGAGTGCACAGAACACTGTTTACCTTACCACTCAAGTGGTACCTGTTTATCTACTTGCAATTTCTTGCTTTCGAACTGCTAGGTTGGCAGGATCTGGGACAGAGTTGGTAGCTCACTCCGTCATGCAGTATTCAGGTCTCGAAATGCTGACCTGCTGACCTTCCAGTTATCAAGTTGTTTCTTAACCACTTGAGCCACTGCAGTCCCTAAAAATTTAGACAGCTGAATACTAAGAATTCCAAGAGCTTATGCTGCCATGAGCTTATCCTGCATCTCTAGCATCTCTAGGACATAGCTTGCACAACAACCTTTCCTGTGGCCTACTCTATCCCAGACATCACCAAAATCTCGACATCTAGTTTGAGGCTGAATATCAGAAGTACGCTTTAAACCTAAGAAGATGACCAACACCTGATAAACATCATGGGTCACTGACCAGTGCATGAAAGTAGAATAGGGTGGTTATTGGTCTGTATTTTCATTGGACTACCCTCCAACTGAGACTCTCATCCTCTGGCTTGGCAGTAGATCTGGAGTGACAGAAACATAGCACTAGCAGTAGTACTGCTACAGAGCATTTGTTTTGGTTTTTCATCTGCGATAGTCTTGGTTGGGAGGTACAGAATGTTCCCACTGCCGTTTGGGAAGCTTCCTCCCACTGGTCTACCTGCTCCTTCTCCTCCAGCATCTGAGAACATGGGGTCATCTTGGTTTCAATCCCATAACCCTCCATGTGTTTTGTACACTAGTGGAGCCTGGGTTGAGAGAAGCTCCGTGAGCAGCAGCCCTCCTTATTCTGTTAGAGATAATTTACCCAGATGTATCTTTGATCCACTGCTTCTCACTCCATCAGGGCTCAGCCACAACCTGTCACTGCTCCTGGAAAATGTTGCTTTGCTTTCCTGTTTTCACCTAAGATAAAGTGCTCTACGTAGGACCTGGTGAAGAGGAAGTGGGTGTCTGCTCACCCTTTATGCTGCTGTCTGGCAAACTTTACCACTGCTCCCTTCTCAATTTCCCAGGGCAGCTGGGGCAGTCGGGGTCCTCACCCTTGGAGTTTTACCCTTAGCTACACACACACACCTGGCTGAATGAATGTGTTGAGGAGGCAAGTAGGATCTTCAAAACAATATTTGAGATTAGACCTGGTGGGGACAAGTGTCTTGTCTCCTAGGATAATTGCCCCTTGAACATGTGAATGTGGAAAAAGTTACTCCTTGAAGGGGCCAGAGTGCCTGGGTAGTGCCTACTTTCTTCATGTGCTGCTACATGATGCAGTTCAGCAGTGTACCCAGTTGGGCATGCTTTGGGTTGGCTTGCTCTCCTAAATTTAATGGCATGGAGAGTTGCATCAGCTTTGCTTGCCAAGCAACAGTGACAATATTTCCTTTCAACTTCCTTCCTTTACTTTCAACTTCCTTCCTTTATAGCTTCTACGTCCCACATATTAGTCATTTTACAGACTTTGTCACTCCTCTGCCCAGTCTTGAAATTCACAAGATCACATTTTTGTATGACACATCTACTTATGAGATTAAAAGTGCACCTTGTCCACCCTCATACATGGAACTGGTCTGAGAGAACTGCAGTTAATGGTAGATAAAGTGTATCTTACTTTGAGCTTGAGAACCCCTGGTATATATCCTAATCCAGATTCATCTCCATAGGACACAAGAAATATCAAGCTGTGCAAGATTGTTACTATTCCTCCCCAGAATAGGTTCTTCATTGAACAAATTTTTGGCTGAAGACTCATGAGACTTCAGTCATCCCACCTTGGAAGACTCAAGTCCTAACAACAAAGGTAAGGTGGGGTTTCTTAATATTCTGTTCTCAGTTCAGCCCGGAGGTCTGTTGTACAATGAGAAAGCAAATTAGTTTTCAAAATGTATATCTTAACAGGTCTATTTTCATATTGATTAGGCTGCCAGACTTGAGAAGAAGGATAAATGTTCGCACAGCTGAATTCTCTTTATGCTTGCTTCCAATTATCAGGTTATAAACAGTAATCAGATCATAAACAGTAAGACTCTCCATTTATCCTATTTTGACACTTTTAAAATCTAGGAGTTCTCTACAAATTGCACTTCAGAGTGGCCTATTTCTATTGTGCTACTTTCACTCTAGGATCTGCTCAAATTACTTCCAATTATAGGCCTACGATTTACTTGTTAAGAATCATCTTCTCTGGCTTGAGAATTTCAAGAGCTAGCAGAATTTATTCCTTACATGTTCTTTGGCTTTGGCTGCCATCTTGCCTTCCACTTCAATTCATCTGTCTATGCAAATGAAAAATTTCCTTGTTTCTCCAATTTGTCCTCTGGTTGCTGTTTGCTTCCATTTTCCCAGTCTCACTGGGAGCTTTCCAAATTGCACTGTCCAATGCAAGTTAACACTAAGAATCTGTTGCAGTCCTTCTGTGCAAATGGCAACTTAAGCAAAGGAGTTGGGCACAGTCACATCAGAATCGGAAATTTGATATTTGCACTATTAATAACCCTCTGATGGGCATTTGGTAGTCTATTTTTAATGTCACTGCTCAACCTACTTCTTACAGGAGATAGAAGTGGTGAGCCACCACTAAAGAGACATGAATAATGTAAAATTGCAGGAAAAGTGCGGGGAGGATGTGGGCACATAATTTAGATGGGGGTCAGGTGATGTCTAGGCAGTCAATGTATTGTTACACATATTAATATTAATCCTATTCACATAGCTGTAAATGTTTCCTTCAAAGAGCTCCCAATGGAATTATGAGATGGCATGGAAAGGTCATCCATTCATTCTGAAGACCACAGAGTTGTGCAGGGCACCTCAGCCCTGATTCAGGCAACAAAGTTCATTTTTCACATATATAGTAAATGTGCATATTTCCCACAATTCCCTGTGTGTGTTGAAATATGTAGAGTTCTCTTTCCACTATACACTAGGCAAAATGGCACTTTCCACATGCAAATGGAATGTGGAAATGTCAGTGGAGAGGATAGGACTATCCTACTCATTCTCTTCTTCTCTTCAATGTCTTGATTTAACCAGAAATGAAGGGACTGTGGTCAGTGGTGGGCATCAGCAGGTTCGCACCAGTTCATCAGAACCAGTAGCAGAAATTCTGGCTGGCCCCGGCCATCAAAGTTTTGAAATAAAGTAGTCCTAAAGTAGTGCAACTCAGGGCTTTCCCCCTGGCCACGCACACCGCACCACACCCACAGTGTGGTAGAAAAAGATTTTTGAGCCCACCACTGGCTGTGGTGTCTCAGTGGTTAAAAAGCTTGCCTTGTTAGCTGAAAGGCTAGCAAGTCGGCAATTCAAAACCCAGGTACTGCATGATGGATTGAGTAGCTTTCTCTGTCCCAGCTCTTGGGGACATGAAAGGAGTCTCATTTGGGTGTTCCCTGAGTGAAGTTTCTTCCTCAGAAATCCTTTCAACCCAGAATAATTTCTGACATGAAATTATTATTTTTATACTAGAAATGGAATACCTAAAGAAAGGCAGTGGGGTAGCAGAAAATATTTGTCTTAGACTGAAGTTGAAAATCCTACTTAGTGCACTGGATGAACTTGGGCTGGTAACTCTTTCTCAGCCTGAGCTTTCTTGCACAAGTCTAAGCATTACATGGGATCCATATGACACACAGGTAGATTGTGATCAGAGCAAAGAATTTGCCCCATCTTTAAAAAAAATTGGACTAGGAAATGCCCATAAAGACAAGATGGAGGAGGATTAACTAAGAGAAGCTCTCTTCACACTTCCACTTGGAAAGACATGGAGAAATGAACTGACATGCTGATAAAGTGAGTTCTGGGAGTGTTACTAAACTTGAAACTACTGAGGAATATTGCAATAAACAATAAATTAACATCAGAATTAAGAGTTTAAAAAAGGAATTTTAAAGAAATTGAAATTTAGTGAAATATGGGGAGAGTTTTTAGACTATGCCTTGGTAAAAGCGCAAGGAACAAAACCAGGTCAAGAGTATACTTCATTTTGGAAATAAGGATAGATTATAAATTAAAGAGACTGCAGATTGAACAAAGTAAAGAAGTATATATACTAGGTATAGCAAAACTTTTAGAGATTGAGTGCCCAAACTCAGCAGGCTTCCATCTGTGCTGCAGAGGGGCAGGGTGAACTCTGTGCTGGGGTGATGTGTGCGTGCCCACAGAAAGAGCTCTCCGTGCCCCATCTGGCATCCATGACATAGGTTTACCACCACTGGTATATACTGTCCAGCTGGGTTAAAGCTGCGCACAGTATTATTGTATATTGTTGTAGCTGTGTTTTTGCTGTCTTATTGTTTATTTTAATGTGTTGTTGTTGTTGTTGTTGTTGTTGTTGTTGTTGTTGTTGTTGTTGTTGTTGTTGTTGTTGTTCTTCTTCTTCTTCTTCTTCTTCTTCTTCTTCTTCTTCTTCTTCTTCTTCTTCTTCTTCTTCTTCTTCTTCTTCTTCTTCTTCTTCTTCTTCTTCTTCTTCTTCTTCTTCTTCTTCTTCTTCTTCTTCTTCTTCTTCTTCTTCTTCTTCTTCTTCTTCTTCTTCTTCTTCTTCTTCTTCTTCTTCTTCTTCTTCTTCTTCTTCTTCTTCTTCTTCTTCTTCTTCTTCTTCTTCTTCTTCTTCTTCTTCTTCTTCTTCTTCTTCTTCTTCTTCTTCTTCTTCTTCTTCTTCTTCTTCTTCTTCTTCTTCTTCTTCTGTGTCTAGGCCAGACATGGAACTGTGAAGATGAAGATGCCTTTTGCTGAGTTCATTCAGCAGTTCCTTTCACCTGACCTACTGTGAGAAAGATTAGCTGGCAACACAAGGTTGCCATTACCAGAGTATGCCCAATTGTGGTCCAAAAATACCACAATCTCTGAGGAGGCTCTTTCTGTGTACCCCTTTTGTAGTATTAATAAAATATTACAAAAAATTAAAAATTGGACTGTCATTCCTCCCTGATATATTCAATTCCATATCTTTTTTAGATAGAGCCAGAACTTTAAAAAAATCATGAAAAACAATCTCATGATGTTGCACAGAGTGGTATGATATCATTACTTAGAAAAGTAATTTGACTCAAGCCAGGGGTAATTGTGAAGCTGGTTAAGGAAGGCATGTGGAGGGACTGCTTCCCCTTCCTTCAGTAACTAACTGCAGTTATCACAAAGCCACTCTTGGGCCTAAGCTTTGTAGGAAAGGAAATTGAGCTGCTCATGGCTCTATCTTTGTTTCTTTAGTGCTGCCGGCTACCACTTCTAGCCTTGTAGATAGATTTAGCTCAGCAATGGTCAAGAACATCTGTTTAACTTTCTGTTCCCCTGGGAGCACAGAGGCAAGATACTGGGAGGGGGGCAGCTTGTTCTATTCTCTTCTGTTTAAATTGAATTTCTAGAAATTACACTTGTCATCATAAAAATTTGGAGTGGGCTGTCATCATTTTGAAGTGTACATGCACTAATTCAAGGTTTTTACAGAGAATTTATGCCATTATGAAATATGGCAAACTGACTCTAGGCAAAATTGAGCCTGGCCTAGTTTAAAAGGAAGAGCTTTTCCCTCCTTCCATCTGCAACCCAATTCTTGAAGTTATTGGGGGGAAACGAAATGGGCCACAAATATGATCCATTTAATATTTATTGCTTTGGGGAACATTTTACCTGAAGGAAAATACTCTGTGGCACAGAAATACTGTGGTTGGGTAAAGCAGAGAGAGGAAGCATCCAGGGATAGTTAAATGTCTTCTAGCCTTCAGCAATGCATGCTTACATTTTATTAATATGCCCTCATTCTGCATTTGATTCTTGTTCAGGTTCCGCATTTGGAACTGCATCAGCCAAAAAAGAAAAGTAAGGCCTAAGGATAAATGTAGTAGTTCCACTGACTATATGCAAAAAATTGATAGAATTATTTTTGTTGTAATAAGTGTTTAAGGAGGGAGGAATTTGATGTGGCTTTTCTTACCTGCATATATTGAGATGCAATGTCTAAAGTTCTCCTGACTACATGACGAATAAATGTGCAGGACCTCCATACTTCTCTGTGTATATTCTGCCTAATGCTGTTAGAATGTTGTCTGGCCAGGTTCTCCTGCTATGGTAACAGAGTAGACTATACTCAATGCCAAGTGTCAGGTGGCAGTTAACTAACCTGAGGACTCTGAGGACAAATAGTTTGGGTGCTGAAGTCCACAGGAAAGGGTGATGATCCCCAAGTGGATTAAATCCCACTTGAATCCATTTTATATCCAAAATACAAAAAAAAATCTTGATGAAGGGGAGCAACTTCATCAATACTGGCCTAGGGCCAATGAGGATTTTGTGTGCCAAAAGAGCTCAGGAATAGAAAGTGACTCACGGAACTGGATCGGTGGTACGGGTGCCATGCTGCAATGTGGAAGGCAGATGAAATGCCACTACATTATATTCTCAGGACAGTCTTCATGGCTGATCTCCATGAGGATCACCTATATTACAAAAATAAGAAAAACAACTCTAAAGAATATTTTTCTTACTATTCAGGGGAAGAAAATGGCATGAAAATGGTAATCCTGTCAAAATGCACCCAAAATTTCCTTATAGGCCTTTAAAGTAACTTTTGGACACAAGTTGGGAGTTTGATTCCCCACTGTGCCTCTATAGAGAAGAGACAATCTATGAAGCCATCTTTTTTGGTATTTTATATGTGTGTATGTTTCGGTTGGAGACTGCAGTGGGTTAGTGGTTAAGATGCTGAACTTGATGGCTAGAAGGTTGACAGGTCAGCAATTCTAGACCTGAGTACTGCATGACGAAGTGAGCTCCCGTTTCTCTCCCAGCTCCTGCCAACCTGTCAGTTCGAAAGTAAAAAATTGCAAGTAGATAAATAAGTACCACCTTGGTGGGAGGGTAAACAGTGTTCAATGCACTCTGGTGTCTAATTATACCTACCACACGACCACGGAAATGTCTGCAGATGTTTTGGCTATAAATGGAGATGAGCACTGAACTCTAGAGTTGGATAAGACTGGCTTTTGAGCAAAGGTGACCTTTACCTTTACCTTTACCTATGTTTGGGTTGCTGGGTGGGGTTTTATTTTCTATTATTTGTTGCAAACCACCCAGGGTAAAGATTTGTCATTAAATGGGGTTATATATTTCTGTGTGTTCTCTCTCTATATAAATACAGGCTGGGCAGCTCAGCGTCTTGGGTATCTGACAGTAGAGTCAGAGGTTTGGAGTTCCCACTGTGCCTCCTAGGAGAAGAGCCAGCGTGTGTAGCCTTTGGCAAGCTGCACGGCTCCAGGGCTCCCCCAAAAGAAGGGCATAGTATACCATTTCTTTGTAGTCTCTACCTAAAGCTCCTGGCCCTCTGAAAGATTGTTCTGGACACTGTAATGCAGTTGAAGCTTCACTGTTACCTCCTTATGATTAGTGAGAGCTCCCTGTACTGCAAACACAGTGCTGACATCGTGCAAATCAGTTTGTTTGCTTAACAGGGCTGAATTCTTCTTTTATTAGCTTGGTTAGTTTGCTAGCATTACAATTAGCATGTTTAAAATCACTCTAATGGAAGTCAAATTTTGGCTTAGTTCAAATAAGCACCTTAAGTGAATTACACAAAGATAGAACAACTCTTTCTCTCCCATCACTAATTTCCAATACTACATTTTTCCTGCAGGGCCTCAGGGAAAGTTAATCATGCTTATCTAATGTCAGGGTTTACTTAACATCAGTGCTAATGTAACTTTAAAAAGGAATAGGCAATGTAATCCCCTTCATAGTGACTCAAAAGTCAATCTCCTTGGTTTCTCAAGTAAATTTGCAGTCTGAGGTCTTCTAAATTATATACATTTAAACATGAGGACATCAAATATGCTGGACTGTGGCTTGCATTTCTTTTCAAGCTTTAAAACCCTGATAATTCGTACCTGCTCTATTCAGCAATGATGCATAGAAGATGTCTACCAGTTTTACATTATACAGGAGAACATATATATTTGTAAACTGTATGACCACCTTAGCTACATTGACATTTAACTCTAACGGTTTTGTGAATTAGCATTGGGGGACATGATTCTGAATATGACAGCATTTCACAACCTATTGCCCATTATACAGAGATTTTGGATATTTACACAATAGAAAAATGTTATGGAAGCACTTTTATAATGGAGAAAGTAGTCAACATAGACTTGCTAGATTATGTCCATTGACATAAACTTGAGTGGCTAGTCCCTGCTAGATAAGAAATGGGTGTAGGCATTTTGGTATTGTACATAAATTGTGTCACCTGGTTAGCAACATCAAATACTTATGACAATTCCTTAAGTAGCAGCAATTCCTGTAGGCTTCTTCCAAATATTTCTTCAGCTAATTACCAGCAAATGTGTGCTGGTCAAGAGGCAGCACTCTTACAGACACATTTTAAGTAAACCAAATTGATCTTGTCCCAAAAATGCCAAGAGATGCCATGATGGCTTTGGTGAGACAGGCAGACTAACACAGAAATCCTACCAGTTTGGATACTAAGAACCAAAGAGAGAGAAATTGCCTCATCAAAGCCCTGCTAGGCTTGAGCTGGATGATTACTGTATAAAATGCACCAGAGTATAATTTTCCTGAGTTTTTCTGAATTACTCCACCTTTCAATTCTCCTTTCATGAGACCGTCTGACTGCCTTGCCCTTTCTTGAGTCTGAGTAGCCTGCCATGGTAAACAAGAGACTCTTAAAACTGTAATCTTATCCCTGTTTAAATGTGGGGAAGGTGTGGTGATCAGAGTGGTACTTAATTTTAACTAATGTTAGGACTGGATTACATCAACCAGTGGCAGAGAGCCAAACTACACATCAAATTTGCATATGATCTTGTTAAAGTTATAGTAGTAGCAAAAGGTGATAATAACTGAGGATAAAGGTAAAGGTCACTCTTGCTCAAAAACTAATCATATCCAACTCTAGGGTTCAGTGCTCATCTCTGTTTATAACTCAGGATAGGGAATGCAGTATGCTGGGCAGAGATTAATCTTTCTTTGTGAATTAACACACACACCCCTACTCACAAATATGTGAACGATTTTTTTAGGGTAGATCATTTATTTAAAATTACCACCACCACCACCACCACCACCACCACCACTAATACTACAGTCTTAGGGGAACAGCAAGAGAACAATGCCCAAGTATTTCAAAGCATGGTAGATATCACCTTTCACATTCTTCTGCAGCTGATGGCTGCCTGGCTTAATTCCCCCACTCCCAAACCCTGGGGAAAATCCCCTCCTGAAGCTACAGTTGGTATTTTGCTCATTTCTTAAATCTTTTGGATGATGGCCACACACTGTATAATTTAGCACCAAAGAGGGCACAGCATTGCGTATGACTGCATTTATTGTATGTTCATGGAAGCAGGGTTGCAACGTGACCCATTTCGCCAGGTTTCACTTTGGTTTTAGATGTGACATCTAGTGCCAAGTTATACCATCATCTGATCCACATTCCAAACTTTCATTTTTTTAAAGACGGAAGACTGCAGTCCTTACAGAATCAGCGATATAAGATATTTTCTGCTTAAAACATTCAACTGAATAGTTGAAGGAAACAAGACCTTTCTCTTCTCGCCCCCACAATTTTTGCAGCTTGCCCTCACTTCCCTCTGCATTTCATCCTGAAATGTAGGTGACAGTGTTTCTCTTGTGGTAGGTCCCTGTAGCATTCCCATGGATCCATGAGGAGCTTGCTAGCAGTAAAAACTGAGAGCAAAGAAAAGGAACAGCCATCATATGAGAATATTACCAGAAGCCTAATGTGTGTAGCACATTATTTCTGTACATGTACCAGCAATGTCCATGGCTGCTTTACATGGTTCCTCTCTCCTCATTTTTCCCCTGAAAAAATGTTCATGTCAAATAGTTTTGTCCCTAAGGAAGATTTGAATTAACTAGGCAGTGTTGCCCATCTCTGTCAATAATATTAGGCCAGGACTAAAACTCACCAAAGTGTCCTGCGTCAGATCCCTTGGGCAAGGTGAAAGTGGAGGGCATATGTCATGGTCCACCTAGCCAGTGGGTGATGTGATATACAAATGGCTAAAATACTGCATGCAAATGGACTTGATTTCTCAGGCCCGTTTACACGTGTGGAATGTCATCGCAGAGATGTCTATCAGTGCGCGGACTCCTCGATGAATAATGACTTCAACGTATCCAGGCTACCATTGATTCAAGTCCAGCACTCTAACCTTTATACTATACTATCTCCCTGAGATCAGTGATTATGGATACCAAAGCTAAAATACATTGGTTTTAAAATTTGCAAAAATCAATATGCTCAATTTGCATAATATGAAGAGTCTGTACAGCAGAACCTTGATTAACAAATGGCTTGGTGAACATAAAAATTGCATAACGAAAGGAAATCCATAGAAAATAGTGGCTCAGTTTAAGGAAATTTTTTTAATGGATTAATTGGCTTTCACTGCATTCCTATGGGGAACTGCATTTTGGTTAAATTATTTTGGTTTTTAATGCATTCCTATGGGGAAATCAGTTAAAGTACTTTCCACTGTAAGAAACGTCCTGGAGAACACATTAATTACATTAACCAAGGTTCCACTATATTAATAAGCAAACTAACCAATTGTGCAACTTAGTCTAAATTGCACAGTATGCAGATTAGGCTAGCTAAAATTAGAGAAGTGGAGTAGTATGTGTAATAACCCCAGTAAAAGCCCATGCCTGGAATGGAGTTGGGTTGGAAGCAAATGGATAATTATGAGGACTGAACCTGTCCCAGTCTAAATATTTTGCTCTGAAACCTAAAGTATAAACTCTACATCAAACCTTGGAAACATTACCTGTAGCCATGATGGTCAGAAAAACTTGAAGATGTAAGAAATAAAACAAAACAATCTTTGTCTTGTGTTACTGCTCAGTGGAGAAACTTCTGGGTATCTGTAATTATGCAATATCCCCTTTGGAGACACTGGGAGAGGAAAGAGTTTGTCTACACCATTTGCTTTAGACTCTTTTGTTCTGAGTTGCATTATTATGCAAATTAGAATACATCTTAACCTGAAGAATAATTTTTAATAGAGATGAGTCGCATTTCTGTCTCCTCATTGAACTGATTGTCTGCCTACAGATTCCAAAACATGAATTAAATTGTCACAGCACTGCACAGTATTTGAAGAGAGGTAACGTATCACCTAGCCACGAAGATGTCGAGGCTCCGTGAAGAAGAAATAAGATGAATGTGAAGACAGTGCATCAGATCATTTACAATGTTGGCATTTGGGAGCTGCTTGGAAGGTCAGAGGTAAACTTTGGCTATTCAAACTCTCTCACCCCAACAGTAATTTGCACCTAAAGAGCAGACCATCTTCCTGAAGAGACTGCTAATAAGACATCTTGGATCTTCTAGGAGTCAATCAATATGACAACTGTGGCTTGATAAAATGGCGAAAACTGCAGTGAACTTCAAAAGAATAGGCAACACAAATAAAAAAACTGCCTTGCCTGAGAACTGCCTTGCCTGAGTTAAAAATATATGCAGGAAGAGGCCCTGCATCTGATGAGGTCTATTTTAATTTCACTTGTTGGGAATTACATTTGTCTCATTGTTTTGAAATGAGAGAAGACTCCTTTTAGGATGATATTTTGAAGTGTTTAAAGTGGCTTTATGGAACAACAGCAAAAGGGGGCTATAGTGAAGTGGGTGGGAATCAAAATCTATTTCTCTTTCTCTCTCAAGCAAATGATGGATGTCAGCAGGAGAGAATTCAATATGATGAATGTGCTTGGCTGTTTATTTGCTTTTAAAGGAACCCCTGTGAAGCAGTTTGCCCATGCTAAATCTACGTTTCCAAAGGAAAATGCACTTGTTTTTCCATGCAAATTCACAGCAATTGCACAGTGAACAAAAAGCATAATAGCCATTTGTCAGTCAAAGGTAGCAGCTAGATTTTGTGTGTGTGTGTGTGTGTGTGTGTGTGTGTGTGTGTGTGTGTGTGTGAGAGAGAGAGAGAGAGAGAGAGAGAGAGAGAGAGAGAGAGAGAGAGTCGGGTTCGCCTGAGCAAGGCGGGGTATAAATATGAAACGAAATGAAATGAAATCTGCATACTGCTGGTACCTGATGTTTCAAAGCCAAAGAGCCAGCGCTGTCTGCTTCTGCAGACATTTCCGTGGTCATGTGGCAGACATGACTAGACACCGGAGCGCACAGAACACTGTTTACCTTCCCACCAAAGTGGTCCCTATTTATCTACTTGCAATTTCTTGCTTTCGAACTGCTAGGTTGGCAGGAGCTGGGACAGAGATAGGAGCTCATTCCATCCTGCAGTACCCAGGAATTGAACTGCTGACCTCCCGCCTTCCAGTCAGCTTCTTAGCCACTTGAGCCACTGCAGTCCCTTAATATTATCTACTAGGGTTGCAAAAAATGTTGGTCCTTATATACACACTTGTTATATATAGTGTGGTGCTTACAGTATGTGCGTGATGTCTGAATATCGTTTTGTAAAACTAATTAATTTCCTTAATTCCATATTTGTTCCCAATATTTTCATATAAAGAATGACATGATCTAATTTTTATAAGGAGACATGAAGAATGCAAGGTAATCAGTTGCCACCATTACTCCTTTCCTTTTGTCTTTTTCCTATCCCACTGATACCGGTATTTATGCATCCCCATCTCCCAGTTACTTATTTGCTTTCTTTCACTTGCCTGCTTTTGTTATATTTCTTTTTCCTCTATACGTCTTCCATAGTCAGGCTTCATTTAACAACAACAGTACAAAAGATGTCACCTCTTCTATAAATTCTCACCTCAGCAGCAATGCAACATAGCTGGATGCTGTAACCAGACTTTAAAAACAGATACGAAATGCATCCAGCAACTCTAGTCATAGTCAGCTGCAACTCTTAACGGAGAATGTATTTTTTTTTATTCCTGAAGCAGGAAAAATGCCTTTGGCGTGAATTTGTTTAAGGTGGATCCCAGCTTGCACTAAACCCTAGATTTGGATACGATTGGCTTTTGAGCAAGGGCGACCTTTACCTAATAAATTTCAAACATTGATCCAATCTGAAAGTGTACCTGGATTAAGAGCAAGACACAGAGATAGAGGGAGAGGTGTGGAAGATGATATTGGAGGTGGGAGAGGACTCTGTCATGAAGGTGGAACTCATGGGCTTTTAACTTGGGTAAAACCAGATATTATTATTGTTCGATTTTTATGCTGCCCCACTCGCTTTTAGCAACTCTGGGTGGCTTACAATGAAACAATATTTAACAGTTACAAAATCAATAACACAATATCAGATAACAGAACATTTTGAAGAATCTCCAGTCACAATTACAAAATGAGCAGGCGTCAAAAAGAAACACAGTATGACAACTGCAAATAATATACAGTAATACCTCGGTTAACGTTTACCTCGGATAACGCTAAAATCGAATAACATTAAGTAATCTGGGGAGGAGAATTGGATCAAATAACATTAAGGTCCTATGGGATGGATCGGATAACAACCGGTAAAGCCTGTGCGGTTACAGTGTATCTCTATGGAGCTTTAACGTTATCTGATTCATCCCATAGGATTTTAACATGCATCAGATAACACTAAAAATCGGATAACACCAAGACTTTTGGACCAAGTCTTAGTGTTATCCGAGGTATTACTGTACTGTAACACAATATCATATTACAACCATTACAAAATACTATAGCAATACATCATATAAAACATTTCAACAATACATAGGGAAGACATCAATACAACAATACTATGGTCTCTCTAGTCCTGCCGCAGATAGCTGCAGTGGCCGTCCAAGCCCTGGTCCCGGGGTGGGCCCATGACCCCGAGCAGATGTTGGTCCTTGGCGTCTGTTGGCTCCCCGCCCCACAGAAATGGCAGTCCCAATCCCCAGAAAGGCAGCAGAGTCCTGCCGCGACTTTTAAGTCCAGGTCCCAGTACATTTGTGAGTAAATAAATAATTGGAAAGGCTTGGCAAAGGCTTGTAAACAGCAGGTCATTGGAATTTCTAAATAAAACCATGGATAAATAAACCATGGAAGCAACTAAAGACTAGTCCTTGCTTTGTGAAAGTACACCTGAGCTAGTATAAGAATAAAATATGGCTATTTTGCTCGGGTCTAAATGTTGTACACATTCCCCACCTCCCAAAAAAATCCATTGATCATAAACGTTACACTAATGCTGTCAAAATGTTTTTGCTACTCTTGAAGCAATAAATCTGTTATGACATTTATTTCTTTGAAAACTCTTCCTGCCAAATGAATCGAGAGAAAGGTTATGAAGAAGAAATGTACAAAAGCCAATTTTCCTGTGCTTTTAGGCTATTTCATATCAAGAGATGAATTTAGCAGCATTTCTACCTACAGTGATTATATATAGCTATCGATATAGAATGGGTAGCTGCAGCAATGTAAAACAAAATGTTTTTATTAGTATTAGGAATGATGTGGCATTCCTGATAAATGTGACTTTAAGATTCCTTTGGACTCTGGCATGCTTTCATAACTATTATCAAGCAACTAATAGATTCTGCCATTTTTGTCTAGCCATCATTTAGAAGCATCATTTACTCAAATGACAGAAGAGGAAAATGCTCTTAAACGTCCAATTTTTCTCTTTTCCCTGAGTGAGTGACTAATGACTAAGGAGAATATCTTTTATTCATGTTGTCAAGGTGACAGAACCTGGCAGGGTGATGAATATCAAATACCGATGTTTTTATTTAACTTTTTTCTTTTAAAAAAGCCAACACCAATTGTAAGGCCTTAAACAAAAGACATGTATGTTGTGGTAATCTCTGCAGATCTTAGTGAGTGTTACAGTCACGAATGAGATAGATGGGCTGTTGGCCTTGACCTTTGCTTTCCTGAATTTTTCCATTTCATCCATGTATTCAGAAGGCTGAAAGGAAGCTATGCATTGACTAAAATAGGAAGGACTTGTGGAGGTGGGTGTATTTATTTTTATACCACCTAACGTAGTGCAGACTCTACTCAAGGTGCTAAACAACACATAAACATGAATGCAACCATAACACAAACATAAGCATGCATTTAATGAAGGTTCCCTTATTATAAATTGTCCCATATTGTTGTTCTCATAACTCAACCCTGGCAAATGCTAGAATGGGGGAAGAGGCAGATATTGTGGGTAAAGTAAAGATAAAGGTTTCCCTTGCTCAAAAGTGAGTCATCTCTGACTCTAGGGTTCAGTGCTCATCTCTGTTTATGGCCAAAGAACCAATGCTATCTGCATCTGCAGATATTTCTGTGGACATGTGGCAGGCATGACTAGACACCAGAGTGCACAGAATGCTGTTTACTTCCCACCGAAGTGGTGCCTATTTATTTCCTTGCAATTTCTTGCTTTCGAACTGCTAGGTTGGCAGGAGCTGGGTTAGAGAAGGGAGCTCACTCTGTCCTGCAGTATTTGAGTCTCAAACTGCTGACCTGCTGACCTTCCAGTCCTCAAGTTCAACATCTTAACCACCAAGTCACCGCAGTCCCTGATATTATGAGTAGGAGCCCTCATATAGGTTTCAGGTATCTTGAAATGTTCAAAGAGTTTTGTGACATATTTTAAGATTAAAATATGGTGTAAGCCTTTGTGGACTACAGTCCACTTCATCCATAAAAACCTTATATCCCATCAAATGCTTTGGGATTCCTGTATGTCATTCTCAGTGCTTAGTTCCAGACCACCACTCCTTGGGGGTGGGAAGAATGGTGAATCTCATCGTTTCACATATGATGTTTTCTTATATTCCAGCAGCTGAAATCCCATGTACATTTAATTGATTCAAGTGAACCTCTCCTAGTTAGAACTTACTACACTGTGCAACAGGATTTCATCCACCGAACAATCTTTCTTTACCTATTTGCCCATACTCCTATTCTCTGAGCTGGGAGGTTCCTGAGTGTTGTTGTTCAGTCACACAGTTGATTCCGACCCTTTGTGACCCCATGGACCATTACACTCCAGGCACCCCTGTCCTCCACCATCCTCCTCAGCCCACCCAGCTCTGTGACTAGCCATCTCATTTTTGGCCACCCCTTCTTTTTTCCTCCACCTTTACCAGCATCAAGGCTTTCTCAAGTGAATCCTCTCTTCTCATTTGATGTCCAAAGTACTTTAGCTTCATCTTTACTATTTGACCTTCTAAGGAGCAGTTTGGGTTGATTTCTTCTAAGATTGACCTACTATTTGTTGTCTTTGCTGTTTAAAATAACCTGTTTCTGCCAAAGTTACGTGTTTCCATTTTGTTTTCTCACATTTCCCTTGCAGGGCCAGGAACATCTTTAAAACAAACATTATGTCTGACTAGCAACCTGCCTTACAGATAAGCAGACATAACTCTCAACAGGTGTACCAAATCCCATTGCTAGTTCAGCCAGGCTCTGAATATGAGCAAGGTAAGATAAAGGTAAAGGTCGCCCTTGCTCTAAAGCCAGTCTTATCCATCTCTTAGCCTATTTAAAAAAAAAAAAAAACAGCAGCTCCTTGTTTAT
Source organism: Furcifer pardalis (assembly GCA_030440675.1). NCBI lineage: Eukaryota > Metazoa > Chordata > Lepidosauria > Squamata > Chamaeleonidae > Furcifer > Furcifer pardalis. The sequence continues at coordinate 143,043,238 of CP126893.1, forward strand.
TTCATTTATAACCTACTGGATTTAGTGCAAGCACTAATTGTGGTAACATAATAATACTATTAATAATAAACAGTATAGTACAAAAATTATTTTTTGGAGCCAGCCCTGATCTGAACACAGAAGAGTTAAGTCTCCTAGGCGAAAACTATAGGGCAGTTGGCTTTATTTTTGAAAGGTGAGACTAGTCCACTTAAATTTTCTATAAGCAAGAGACCTCTCTTAAATTAGGTAAAGGTAAAGGTTGCCCTTGCTTGAAAGCCAGTCATATCCGACTGTAGGGTTCAGATCTCATCTCTGTTAATAGCCAAAAAGCCAGCACCGTCTATGTCTGCAGACATTTCTGTGGACATGTGGCAGGCATGACTAAACACTGGAGCACATGGAACACTGTTTACCTTTCCCACTGAAGTGTTACCTATTTATCTACTTGCAATTTCTTGCTTTCGAACTGCCAGGTTGGCAGGAGCAGGGTCAGAGACAGGAGCTCACTCCATCATGCAGCACTTGGGTCTTGATCTGCTGACCTGCCGACCTTCCAGACATCAGGTTCAGCATCTTAACCACTTAGCCTCCATAGTACCATCTTAGGTTATGTATCTGCTTAGCACTGAATGCACAAGTTAACTTTAGCTGCTGCTTGGTGCTGTTTGCTCTTTCACATAGCACATATCAGTGCCAAGTCCAAGGTGGAACAAAATATTGAGCCTGCCTTCATCTACATATTTAAATCCCTGATAGCCCTCTGTATTTCATTGCTTTTAAACTGGAGCAGCCTGTAAACTAAGGAGATAGCAGATGGTGATGTCTCTAGCATTAAAGAAGAGAAACCATTCCACTTAAAGGTACATCTGTGCCAGTGATACAGCACAAGCCTCAATAAGAAATGAGTTAGCAAATGTGGCCAAGCTGCAAGGAAATGTGTTTCCTTTTCGTCATTTAGTGGGCATGTAAATGCTTTCCTTGCTGCAAAGATCTGCTGTGGTTACATGACATGTTGTGTGATGAAAACTCTAAGAAATAAACACCTTCAGCTATTTTCCTACTTTCTGAGTACACTGTAGAAATACATGGTAATGTTTGGCAAATGTAGGAAAACAGCAGATGTCAATCCAGCCTTCTTTCCTCACTGTTCAATTTCTGATTTTCAGCTTGTCAGCCTAGTGCTGAGCAGGTCCAAGGCAGCCTAAATCTACATTGCAAAGACTACAACACACAATTCTTTGGAGGAGGGAAAAGCTACAATTGGTTATAGCAGGAGTCCCTGGCCCAGCACTAGGGAATTGGATCTGGTGCATTGAGACACCTCAGTGTCTCATGGTACCCACCACTGACTCTGTCAATAGCCACTAAAGGTACAAAAAATGAACTAGTTACCCTTTCAGAAAATGGGGGCTGACTGTGAACTACCTAAACAACCAATTGGTTGTTGCACCAAAACGTCATTCTCTTCTTCTTTAAGTCATCCTGCCACAGTAACAATTGGAAACATCTCCAAGAAGGTTAGTTCCCAAATGGTGTCTCATCCAAACCCTGTAAGGGTGAAAACAATCTCAACTTCTCTTGCTTTGACCCCCCTCCCACAGTGCTTTGACCCCCTACCACACCTTGGCACTCTGGCTGTTCCTGAACTTCAATTCCCAGAAGGCCTGATCAGTAGGAGTGCTGACATGGGCTTCTGGGAATTGAAATCCAAGAACACCTGAAGTACCAACGTTCACCATCATGACCCTACCACATCATTCTGTCTGCACTCCAGCAGCCTGCACTCTTCTGGTGAAGCCCACACCTCCTTGGTTTGGCTTCTGGGTACCCACGGCTGGCTTTAGGCTAGAGTGACTGTGAATAGGTATCAAGTGTTCCAAAGCATGGCCAATTCTCCCCACCCACCCCTTCTTTCCATAAGCAAAACACATTTTGCCACACTTAACCTCCTTCTGGAGGGTTTCAAGCAAATTCCAACATAGAATACATTGCTTATCAAACATAGTTCTGTGCTCACAGAGTTGTTTTGACTGCACACAGTATTTCCCCCCCCCCCAGCTGCTGTTTGAAGGCCACATTCCTTCTCTACCATTGTGAACATGAAAACAGAAATCTACCTTACTGTTCTGAAGTAAACACCCCCTACTATTTCTTTAGAAACCCTTCTTGTGGTCACTGGAGAAGAGAGGGGAAACAGTGGAGAAGAGAGGGAAAGCAGCCAGGGGTGTGTTGGGCGCCATAGGAGGGCACTGGACAGGGCTGAGGGGCAGCGACCAAGGGAAAAGGCTGCCCCTGGGAACTGCTTGGTCATCGCTCCTCACTTGCTCCACCCGGCACAAGGCACTTTAGAATAAACCATTGCTCCAAGGTGAAGGAGGGAGCTTGGAACAATGGCTTAATCAAAACTGCAGCATGCCGGGTGGATAAAATAATAAAATTATAATTTGTGCCCCAGAGCACCAGAGGCGAGGGTGCACTGGGATGAATCCCCCTGTCCCAGTAGCCCAGTCCATGTCTGAAAGCAGCTAACAAAAAGGCAGTGGACCAGTCTCAAGGTCTCTGAGACATGAGGAAAAACATATTTGCACTTAAGTTAATAGCAGGTACTGGATATGCTCCCAACTCAGTGTTAAAGGAGAAATATGCAACATCAGTTTCCCCCACCCCACCCCTATTATTTGAGGTGCTCCTCTGAAAGTACTGGGTTCACCACCTGGAGGTGCTAGCAGAGGCAACAATTTGATGGAGGTCCATGTACCATCCGTTGTTGAATTATTTTAACAATTACAGTTGTACCACAGGATTGCTCTTTAAGCGAGTTTGCTCTTTAACCAAAACGCCATTGTAAGTGACCAATTGTGTGTGTGTGTGGGGGGGGATTGCGAACCCTGATTTATTTGTTAAGCGAGTTTTTGGTTGGCTTTATTTGTTAAGCAAAGTGAACATTCAGAGAAAATTCTGCTCTTTAAGCGAGTTGGTCTTTAAGTGAGGTGCTCTTTATGCGCGGTTGTAGTTGCAAACTTCCTTAGGCAGTGATATCCAGGCCATGGTGGTTGATTTCCTATATTTGGTTATTTTCACTATAGACGGTTGCCATACAATGGTAATGATAGGGTGTGAATTCTGTAACTTGCAAAGGTCACTGATGGTCACACCAAGATGGCCAAACTATGTCCATCATTGGGGGAAAATATCAGCCTAAAATAATTACACCTCAGATGCCATTTACTGCCTCTTTTGGTTAGAATCATGTCCCACAGCACCTGTATAACACAACCTAGGTAAAGGTAATGGTTGCCCTTGCTTGAAAGCCAGTCGTATCCAATTCTAGTGTTCAGTGCTCATATCTGTTTATTGCCAAAGAGACAGCGCTGTCTGCTTCTGCAGACATTTCCATGGACATGTGGCAGGCATGACTAGACACCGGAGTGCATGGAACGCTGCTTACCTTTCCACCAAAGTGGTGCCTATTTATCTACTTGAAACTTCTTGCTTTCAAAATGCTAGGTTGGCAGGAGCTGGGACAGAGACAGAAGCACAATCCATCATGCAGTACTCGGGTCTTGAATTGCCAACCTGCCCATCTTCTGGTCATCAATTTCAGCATCTTTACCACTAAGCCACCTCAGTCCCTATCCTTTAAATCCAACTGTAGCCTCCCATTTTTCTGTGAAGCCTTCAATGAACCCATTATAATACTCTCTCTTGCACAGTTATTTAGAAATGAACTCTGCAACTAATCAGTGGGACTTCTTCCACACTAAGTATGCAGCTTTATCCTTATTGCCCATTTTAACTAAGTTTTAGGACAGGGATTCTCAACCTGCAGCCCACGGTACCATTTCATGTGCGGCCCCCCCCCCCCCGGGATCCACCGCACCAAGCAGTGCCATGTGGTGAAGGAAGGGCAAAATGGTCATCCGGCCCCCAAAGAGAGAGCATGACCTGGCCCCCGGTTTTAAAAGATTGAGAACTCCCTTCTTTACAATATGCCACAGGACCAAACATGTGCCTGTGATACATCATCCCCAGCCTCTTTCTCCCTTGCCTGCCGTTTCTCATTGCCAGGTGACAAGGTCCTTGGAACCTGTCCTTAGGCTTCATAAAGCCCCATGCATATTGATACTGTTATATCAATAATAGATCAGGGAAGAAAGCCATAAAAGCATTGCAAAACACAGCAAAAATGAAGCCGGGTTTTTTAAAAAAAAAAGAAGAAAAGAATTGAAAAGTCTCAACAGCTATTGCTCAGATATTAAGAGTTTTGTTAAAGTGAGGCAGAAATCCGCACCGGATGTGTCTTCAAAGGCTCAAAAAGAAAAAAGGGAGTTTCAGAAAGAGAAAGCACCACCCCAGTGCTCCTTTTCATCATTTAAGAAGGTGATCTCACACATTACCAAATTATTTTTAAAATGCATCATGAACAAAAAGGACAAAAAAAAGAGTTAACTCTTCTGGTTCTGCTAAAGCAGACCATAAAGAGACCAGGTGAGACTGAAGAGCTACTTTGGAGGAGGAGGAGAGAAAGGATTTATGTCATCTTTAATTCCACTTCCCAAATGACCATTCAGCAGTATTTAAAGGAGAAAGACTGTTGTCGTAATGTTTTTTAGACGAGGACATTTTCTGCCCCTGTTCAGCTAATGCTTCAAGACACAGTAGATAGATAGATAGATAGATAGATAGATAGATAGATAGATAGATAGATAGATAGATAGAGGGCTCAAAACCTGAAGCAATTATAGGGAAGAAACTGTGTCTTGAAGCATATTGTTCATTTGGACACTGAAGCCTTAGATATTCAAAGGAAATGTGAAAAATAACTTCAAATGTGTTTCAGATAGGCATACAAAGATTGTGAAAACAAGTAAATCCCAAGGAGGGCCTGGAAGCTTTGGTGAGTCATGCATCAGAAAACATGTGGAGCCTTACATCATTGAGAATAATTACCAGCAGTGCTCACTGAAAGAGAAGGTATTCCCTCCCCACAGCCATCTTTGCTAATACTAACGCCATATTTATTTTTTGCTCTACACTAAGTTTGCTCTGCCCAAGACAGCCTTTCCTGTAACTACCCAGAGAGAAATAGTTTGTTCTGCAGACATCCCCAGTAGTGTTCGTAAATCACCCTCCATTAAAATGGTACTCCGATAAAAAGTACTTTGCAAATGTAAACAGAAAGTGTGCATTATTTTCATACCGATTGAGGTAATGAATTGACCCAAATAAAACACACCATTTCAGGAACAAGCGATTATTAACATTTGTATGACAGATGGAAGTTCAAATTCTGCTGCAAGGATGATTTAAAGCTCCACTCCCACCACATGCAAAGATATTAAAATCCTTATTTCAAACTACTCTGATTTTATTTATTTATTATCAGAAGAAAGAATGGGTTTTAGAGGCTCTATTTCAGAACTTGCTTCACTTTGCTGGAGTATTTTTGCACTATATTTTAATTAAAGTTATAATTACAGAACTAAATATAATTAGCTCCTTCCTTCAAAAGACATCGGAAGCCAACTTACTATATTAAATTTTCAATTTGTTTCCCGCAGTGTTACATAGTTTATTCTAATTAATTGAAGGAGATCTCATAAATATTTTATCAACAGAGGGATGTGATTAAAAGCAGAAGCACTCTTTTTTTATTATTCTAATTTCCCATTTCTTTTAAAATGTGTCCCTTTTTTCCCTTTAGTTATCTATACATTGCCCCCACAATTTCCACTATTAATCTTCAAAAGGAGAGAAATAACAAAGTTCATGACTATATTAAATAGTACAGACTATATTTGAGCATTTCTGGTAGGTTTTTGTAAACCACCATTTCGTTCCCTAGTGGAAAGGTCCTGTGATTGATGCTCACTATCATTCTGTCATTCAGCTGAAGAACCAGGATAAGCTGTAGCCATTTTCTTCAGGAGCAATGGCTACATCAGCAGAAGAGAAATGAATATTCCAATGGTAAATGGGCATGGAGAAACCCCTGGAAAGTAGCTATGGGTTAATAGTGGTAGCTGAAGGTGACCTTGGCGGACAATGGAAGCAACACAGGCTAACTTTTGTTAGGATGACCCAGAGGAAGGCAATGGTAAACCTCTGCTAAACATTTTTTGCCTTGAACATCCCATAATGAGGCAGACCAAAATGGAACAAGATAGAGTGCTAGAAGGAGAGACTCTCCAGTTAAAAAGCCTTCAATTAGCTACTGGGGAAGAGCAAAGGACAGGTTCAAATAGTTCTATTGCTAATAACAGACATTAAAGACAAAAGGGTATCGGGTGGTTGATGTACACAGAAGTGAAAATAAAGTCTGATGTTGCACAAGACATACTACTGGAGCATGAGATACAGTAAAACCCCAACTTAGTATGCCTCAAGTTACGTATAATTTGACTTACATAATGATTTTGTGCTAAAACCATGTTCAGATTTTTGTAAATGTCCCAATTTATGTAACACAATTTCCTATGGGTTTGCTTCGAGTTATGTAAAAAAAATTAATTTTTCCTATGGGTTTGCTTCGATTTATGTAAAAATTCATTTCCCTGTGGGTTTGCTTCAATTTACGTTTTAAAAAATCATTTTTTCCTATAAGTTTGCTTTGAGTTATGTAAAAATTCATTTTTCCTATGGGTTTGCTTTGAGTTACATAAAAAACAATTTACATAAAAGCCTATGGAAAATACTTTTTACGTAAGTCAGGGTTTTACTGTACAGTATATGGATCAAGGTAAACTAAAAACCACAAAGCAAGAAATGGAGCCTATAACATTGCAGTGTTTGGTATCAATGAACTAAAGTAGACTGGAATGGAACATTTTCAGTTAGATAGCTACCAAGCACTCAACTCTGGAAATGATAAATTGAGAAGAACTAGAGTGGCTCGATTACTTTGGGAAGATGTAGATCAGGCTAGGAACTACAAAGCAAAGTTTGACCAAATAATATAAATCCGAGTTCTGGGTAAATCTATAAACATTATTTAAATCTATGGTCCAAACAGAGATATTGAAAAAGAGGAGACTGAAAGTTTTTATGCAAGCATCCACGAACAAAATGATCACTCATCAAAACAAGGCAGGCTTAATAATAGTGACTGGAATGCAAAAAAAAAAAGAGAAACAAAGCATAACCAAATATTGTTGGAAAATTCTGTCTAGGGCAAAAAAAAAAACCAAAGCAGAAAAACAACTCATAAAGTTATGTGAATTCAACTATCTATTTATCACAAATACATGCTTCAAGCCACTAAACAAATGACTACATATACATACATCATCAGATGGTCACTACAAAGATCAAATAGACTATGCAATTGGAAGCAGATAATGGAGAAGCTATTCTCTATGCCAAAACAAGACCAGGAACTGATTGTGGTACTGATTATGAACTGTCAGTATCAAACATTAGATTAGAGCTGAAGAGAACTGAAAAACAAAATTATAATTTTATTAATGTCAATTTAAAGTCCACATAAAGAATCAGATTTCGTTACTAAACTCAATTGAACATGAACCAAATTAACGGTGGATTGAAATCAGTCATATTATTATGGAAGAATGCAAAAGAAGATTCCTGTAGTCAAAAGAAAAGAAAAATTCAGGCAGATGACAGAAGAAAATGAAGATGAGCACTGCCCATTAGAGTCAGATATGACTAGCTTTGGAACAAGGGAGATCTTTACCTTTACCTTTACGTGAACAGAAGTAATGAAGGAAACCAAATTGCTTCGGAATTATTTGAGACCATGATGCCTTGTATATAATAGGGCTCTTGAACTAAATCTTCAGATAGAGCTAAGTCCCAAATCCATTTGTATTTCCACATAGGCCATTGGCTTTCTTCCAGTGCAAATTCTTGACATGTAGCAACAAGTAGGAAAGTGGTTAATTTTTTATGCAGCAGCCTGGATTTTATTTTATTTTTGTCTAGGAAAACGTTTAATAAAGCTAATTTTTGGTCTTAGTGCATTATTTTTTTCCAAGAAATGACTTCTATTTCTCTGTGTAGCTGTAGCTGGAGCTAAGGTGCTTTGTGGCATGACCACCAAATATATGAAAATAATCCTATGTTTTTCAACTGAGGCTCATAATATTTTGTGTTTTACTGGCATTAAGGGCCAGAGCTACATAAATTTAGTTGCAATTTCACTTGAACTTGCTGAAATGGATTAAAATGTCTTCTGATTCTAGTTTTTTTCTCCCTCCCAAGCCTCTGTGGAGATATACCATCCTAGCTTATGCTCCTGAACAATTTTAACTCCAGTCATGGTACAGATACTTTTCCGAAGAAGTATTTTACACATCAAATATGATTTACCCGCCCAGAGTTGGGTTTCGACCCGATTGGGGCGGGATAACAAGTTGGAAATAAATAAATAAATAAATAAATAAATAAATAAATAAATAAATTTACCTAGTCAGTTTTTTTCAGTGAGTGAAAGACATGCAGGCTGCTGGGAACCAGCCCAACCTTCTTGTTCCATCATCAGCCAGTGTAAAGGCTTGGAAAGCTCTAAATCAGGGATGGTCAACATTTTTGTGCCGCAGCCCAGACCCATCCCCGATACACAGCTGCACGGGGGTGGAGGTGTGGTTCCTCCCACCACTTCCGGGGCTACCAGGTTCCACAGCGGTAGCAGCAGGCACAATTGTGGTGTGTTTTCTTTTTGGCTGGTTTTGCAGCCTCCACCACTTCCCATATTGGCAGGATGGAAGGCAGAACATTTTTGCCACTTTTAAAAATTGTTCACTACATTTTGGCACTTCTGGGTTCCATGGTGGCAGTGGCAGACACAATCGTTTTGTTGTTGTTGTTGTTGTTTGCTGCTTTTGCAGGTTTGGCTGCTTCCCATGGCAGCGGGAGGGAGGGCAGAACATTTTCACTGCATTATTTTTAATTTTTCATCCCATTTTTGGCACTTCCAGTAGTGGTGGGAAGCTTCCAGCGGTGCCTAGGTTCTTACCACAGGCCAGATTAATTGGCACCATAGTCCAGATTAGGCCCACGAGCTGTAGGTTGGGAACCCCTGCTCAAATGGCATATCACAATCCCACCCTATTTGGTCGAATCCTAGCCAGGATCTAGCCGTACCCATATTCTGGTAAATGGAAGAGAACACTGAAAAAGTTGTTCCAGTAAATAAATTGGTTTTTTTTTTAAAAAAACCACTATAGGAACATAATGAAAACTATAGAGTAAATAATAATTTGCTGCTCTTTTTTTCTGTTTGTTGCTTTTTCATGAGTCCCAGACCTATTCTGTTATCCAGTCTAATGGTTAATCTGTCTTTGGTCTGCCCATCACAAATCTACGTACAATTCTACATTTGCAGATATATACTTGGTGATAGCCTAGGTTACTTCTTTTGCCCTCATGTCTATGAGGTCTTTCTGCTGCTTACATTAGAGTCCTGAAAATGGAGGTTTTCGTAATATGTCTGCATCAAACTGCTGTTTAAATGATCAAGTTCTAAATTCCAGTACCTATTTTCACTTCAGTACAAATTAGGAAACATATTGCAGTGCATTCATTGACTCAAAATTGTGTTTATGGCTCCCTACCTGCATGCTTAAGAGCCGGACTGAGCCTCATAACTGTCTCCTGTTTATGCTTTGCAACAGACAGCAAAACCCTAGTGTTTTCAGCCATGATGTAAAATTTCCCTCTCTTAATTTACTTTGTTCATCCCAGATCAAATATTCTGTTAACTCGTACAACATCAACGGACTATAATGGTGGGAAACATGACTTTTATGTGATTTTAGTTAGCTCCAACCTCCCCACCCCCACCCACTGCAAGCTTCATAGCAGACTGAGAATGAAACAAATGTGCAGGAAAATTGTGGCGTCATTAAAATGACATGATTATGGAGATTTTCTAAACTTATTACAGGAAAGTTCTGGGAATCATATGTAATATTTAAGACATCTTAAATTGTTTAGGCATTTACATTATTCATCATCAAGGCAGTACATTTCCTGAACATTTATTTCCAACTCTTCAGATATTGCTCTTGGAAAAAGTGACTTAAATATACATGTATATTTATAAAGATTTATATATACATAGTGGTATGCCTACTGTCCTATCACTATAAGCATCTATTTTGCTCAATGCAGTGTAGCCACCACATTGCCCAAATGTTGTTTTGGTGAAACACCAAATCTTTATATTCCCTGTCTGAGAAATGATTAGGCACACGACATTTTACAAGAGCTTTTGGTTATCCAGAAGATTCTTGTGGAGGGTGGACAGCCAGAAGATCATGTTGCCGCAGCCACGAGACCCTGGTGTGGCAGAGTTTCTTGCCCCTTATGCTATCTGGTGCCATGGACTTGGCCCTTGGGCCGGGGGGGCGGACATCTCCCCCTGCCAGCCTAGGCCTTGGACATCTGTTGTGGTCGACTTGTTGAACTTTTCAGATGAATGACTTTTTAAATGTTTTATGATGGTAGTTGTTCTCTGTTGTTTTGACTTATGTGATGTTTTTGATCCTGTGGTTTATTTCTGTTATTGTATGCTATTGTATCTTATTTTATTGTATTGTGATATATGTATAGTGTATTAGATGTGATATTGTTGTGAGCCACCCAGAGTCGTGTTGCCTAGTGGGTGGCATACAAGTCCAATACTACTGCTACTGCTACTGCTACTGCTACTGCTACTGCTACTGCTACTGCTACTGCTAATAATAATAATAATAATAATAATAATAATAATAATAATAATAATAATAATAATAATAATAATAATAATAATAATAATAATAATAGCCCTGTTGCTAATGTGGAAAATTAAACTATGACATTTTCTGAGAACCATGGACACTCTAAATTAAATCAAATTTCAAGCTAGTGGGTCACTAATGTGATGGAAAATCCCCTCCCTTCAGGCATCTACACTCCCAAAAATCTGCTCTGGAGGATTTCCCAACCTTCTGACATGGATTTGGAGAGTGAGAAGAGGTGCAAAAGGGAATTGTCCCTTTCCTGGATCTATTGTTGGAAATGCCTCTCTTAAATGAATGCAGTTTCATATCTTAAAATTAAATCTTGTGAAGGATCCAACCCTCAAGTCTTAAAAGGAGAGACGAGTGTTACAGGGTATCTACATGGATATGATCTCCACCTTCAATAAAAGAGAAAGAAAGCATTAGGGGATTTTCATCAGCCCCCCAAATCTCATAGATGGCATTCTGTACTTCTGAAAAACAGATATACTGTATCCCATTTGTGCTCATGAGGGCATTTTAGACCATTCTCACAGTCCCTCAGTCAGCATCCTGGAATTCTTGGAGTTTTCATCCAAGAATTGTTTCATATATCTACTCAATGGTCAGGACTCTGTCTCCAATCCTCAATGCAACCAGGACAATATTTTTCCTTGGGTTCTTATGTGATTAGCACTCTATCACTATACTTTGCAAAATTAATACATGAAGATGTAATGCTTTGCCACATATAGAAAACCTACCTTCTATTGTAGCTTACTTAGACTCTAAGGATCTAAACTGCAGTTTATGTAGCTTATGTATTAATCCAGAAATGACACCCAAAACCATTTCAGATAACTGACCAATAGAAACCTATCCTCTTGTCCATCTTGCCAAGAAGCATAAATTTACAGTAACAGGGTTTTATCTTACTTTCCTGGCTTTAGTTTGTTTTCATATCTACAATTCAACCCTGTTCTTCAGCTTGTAACATAACTCTAGACGCTTTCCCTGTCATGGCTGTCTTTACTGCTTGCTGTACCTTTACTGAGGGAGAAGTGTCTTCACGATTTCATCTTTTCTGTATTCTTATCACAGTAGACAGTGAACTACATATGTAAAAGGAGAGGGGGGAAGCTTTCAAAATGGTGCTGTTTTGTGAAGGGCCTGCTTGAGGGTTTCTACTAATATTTGCACATTACAGGTATATTTGAAATTGGAAATCAAATATAGATGACTGACCCTGAAGGAAACAAATCTTAGGTTTTAGCATTCAAGTAAAAACTGTGCATGTGAAATTGCAGTTTGGAGTTTCAGAAGTCACAATAAAAATATCCAGCTTGAATTGTGTGACTTGAAAAACATCCTAGAAGTTGCTTTCCTAATGTCCTATCCCTTGCATTTATTTTTCTATTACAGTTGTGTCCTACTCATTCTTTAAGAAATTCGGGTCATCTTGCATTGATTCTGTTTTGGCAAAAACAATACTTATATACTGCCCCATAGTGCTTAGTGTACTCTTGGGTAATTAGGATTTTGCCCCCAACATTCTGGGTACTCATTTTACTGACCTCAGAAGGATGGAAAGCTGAGTCACCGTGGAGCCCACTGAATTCACGAGGTCAGCCATTTTGGCTGCAGTACTACTACAGTGTAACCACTGTGCCATGCAGGCTCAATTATGAAGTAGAATAAATGAAAAAGACGTAGTTATCCAATGACCTTCATAGTTGGATAGAAATATGCCAGCCAGCCAGTCATATGTGCCCTCTTCTGAAATATTCATCCATCCATCCATCCATCCATTTCCAATGCTCTTTCCCCAGTTTTCCTTCCTCTCACAGCCAATTAGCAGCCCCAGTGAGAATGCTAAATCTTTGCTGACCTGCCTTGTACCCCCATACTTTGTTTCCCCCTAGCCGAATGATCCCCTTTCAGTGCTGATATTATGATTTTTTACTGTGTAAAAATCCACATTTGCCACTAAGTTCGGTAAACAGGGGAAATAATTTTTTAAAAACCTAGAAACAGATATAGTGAACAATCAGATCTTCTTTCCATAAGAGTAATTGATGATGCAAGAGAAGTCTAGGCAAATAACAAGGGTATAGCACCTTCCCTCACTCTTTTAAGGCAGGTATTCCTTTTGAACTCCTGCAGAGCAGGCTGTCAGGTAAGCTGTGCCGAGTTTCTAAAAAAAAAGAAGAAGAAACACATTATTAGTGCTATAGGCACTGAAGAATTCAGTGCACTAACTTCCTTTAGGCCTAAAAGGATGATGAATTATGCGTGGGAGAATGGCTGGCACAGTGCATCTCTATAACCATTTGTCCAAGATCATTTTACGACAAACCTCTGTCTTCCTGGCAGCAAAATTCTCCGCCATATAAATATTATTAGCTCAGATGCATCATGCTGGCATACTTAATAAGCCAGAACTCCTCTGAATGACCACAGTGGGATTTAAAAAGAAGATGGCAGTAAAGATAGCCATGAATTTTCCCTGCCGGAGCCCTACCTGCTAAGAAAGGGCAGCTGAATTCATTACTGTGATGCCTTAGCTTTGATTAAATATGTATTTCGGCCATGTCCTAGGGATGGAAACAAACAAATAAAAAGGATTGGCTCAGTTGTATAGAGTTCATGTGTCACACTGTTTCGCATTGCTACCTATATGACTAAGGGCAATGGGTGGGTGGCTCTGAACAGGAGGCGGTTGCATTCCCAGAAGAGGTAACTAAAAGAAGCAGTAACAGAAGAACTGTATAAAATGATAGCTGCAGGAGCAACTGCTTCAGAAGCATAGCTTGAACATTTCACACGTCAAACATGGTGCTTGGAAGACTTAATGGGTGGACCATGCTACCCAAATCATGAAGACCATGGCCTGAGAAATTTTGAGATCTGTTTTTCAAGAAGAGGAAGAAGAAGAAGAAGAAGAGGAAGAAGAAGAAGAAGAAGACGAAGAAGAAGAAGAAGAAGAAGAAGAAGAAGAATTTTTCTAAGTTCTAATAGAAGTTGTGTTTGAGAGAGAACTTCAGTTCCTTAAATCTGTCCATTGCAGTCATTAAATCATGATACATAATTCCCAAAGAATATGTTTCTTCCGTAAACCTCTAGGAAACATTTGCAGCCCTCTTTCTCTTCTTTTTTGTTTTTTATTCATCATCTTTTCCTGAGAGTATGAAGTTAAAATGGGACAGTCTAAATATAAATACAGGGAGTTCCTCTCCAGAGGAAAAAGACAAAGAAGTGATGTTCGGAGAGAATCCCATTCCTGGAATATCTTAGAAAGTATTCCTAGAAGAACTTGCATCTACAGAGTCACCTGTTGAAAAGGAAGCAGGATTCACCTCAGCCTCCAACAAAATCCACTTTGAGACAACAGTAATTCTTTTCCAGATCCTTCTGTTGCTTCCAAATTCCCATTGATACTACCTTACTATACCTAGGGATAATCAACTTATGCCATGTTCCATGATTTCTAAATAATACCAAATGATGCCACTTTTAATATTGAAATTTGATTGAACTATGTATTTCCTCTGAGCAACATTTCAGAGCTCAGATTCCATTCCTGCTCACTTTAGCCCTTCCTTACCCAGCTTGCTTTTTTCTGTCCATGGTCCTGAAGCCATGCTTTCTGTTTAGACCTATGACATAACCCCTTTTCTACTCCAGCTTCCCACTTGCTGCTATTTTGATCCTTCTGCTCACATTAGTGAAGGTATTTCCACATCTCTATTCCATCACTGGAAAACTATGGGCTCTCAGAAGGAAATATGTTTGCTCAGTAACACATAAGCAGTAGTGACTGCTCACCTAAGTATACACCAGATTGCAAGCTAAGCCATTCTGCTTTGTTTACATTTTTACTGAATGACAGTCCTACTACTAACATCTGCTTTAAATATGTTTACATGGTTAGCTTGGATCTAGCTTAATTGGCATGGCAACCTTGATGAAATCTCTGGGAATATCTGTTTGACAAAGGCTGTTCGGAGGTTGGGATTTCGTCTACTGATTACATTAGGATGTTGTATGTACAGCACTTGCCTCAAGCATTGATAATGTCTGTCCAGGTATTTCTTGGCTTCAAACATTGTTGGCAATAGCCAGCATATCCAATATGATGCAAGTTGTAGTCCATCAACATACTCTGCCTTTCTCCTGAAATATTTTTCAGGTGGAAGAAGACAGGTAAGAACAATTTAAGAGCAGTACATGTTATTCATGTAGAGCTCCAGTTTTATTCTGATGAGTACTGCTCATGAGAAGATTGCCACTTAATTCCATTGATCATATACAATAGCCTAGAACACACCTCTCCAGAAATTTGGCAAATCATGACTCCAGCAAAGTTAAGTGATAACCATATGCTTTGATGCTGAGATGATGTCTTTCACAACAAAATGAAGCATCTGACTTGACATTATTTCCCTTTAGAATACCAAAGGATAATGCAAACATGTAGGAAAAGCAGACAGTTGAACTCAGCAGTACAGTTTTCTTTGTCACATGGTTGTGAGCCAGTGATGCCTGGAGGTTGTTCTCCATGACTTAACACTTGAAAGGCCTCAAAGCTTCAGTAAATTGCTTTGATGTCAGCTGAAAACTGTGGAGCATCCAGAAGTAGCTCAAAGCACTAGATCACCTCCAGTAATTCTCTTGTTTTCATGGTAGCTTGACCAAATAACTTGTCAAACATCAGTTTCCTCAGGCAAAGAAGAGGCTTTGCAGGAGTTATGCTGTTGGAATGTGGACTCTCAGATGGTATGATAGTGATAAGTGAACTGCTTGATGTTCCTGCTACTAAAAATGATGATTGACTATGTCAGAACATCTCAGAAAGCTAAGGTACTAGCAGATTGGTAATAGCTTGCCTCAGCAAAACACCCTCACTTTACAAGTACAGTAGTACCTCGGAAAACGTTATGACTTGGTTCCACAAGTCATAACGTTATCCGGTTTTTAATGTTGTGTGATGCATTGATCGCACAATGTTAAAAAAATCCCTGTTCCCTTTCCAAAGAGGAAAGGGAACAGGGGGCCAATCTGGTTTGCTTAGCAAGCCGGGGGGGGGGGGGTTCTGAAAAGAATGGACCCAAACCTCTTAGCGATTTAGGCAGGGGGGCTTCCTAACAGAGGCTTGGGTCCCTTATCCCAGCCTCTCTTAAGAAGACTCCCCCCTGCCTGGATAGCTAAGACCCTTACCAAGCCAGGCGGGGGGAGGGGTTCTAAAAAGAAGGTAGGATTTGCCCCCCCCCCTTTTTTTTCATTTACCAGTATTTTTATTAAACTTTAAAATAAAAAACACAGACAAGAGATTACAAAAAATTACACCATAATTCTCCACATTAAAAAAAATCAACAAAAGACATTTAGCATTACAGGACAATACAACACCAAAAATAAATAAAGACAAAAAGCAAATAAATACATTCACCCGCACCCAACCCTACACCACCCAAAATTCCATAATAACATAAAATAAAACAAAAACAAGCCCCACCCAAACCTTCATCTTCTTGTCGTCTTCTCTCCCCTGACCTTTCCATTGAAGGACCGCCTATGAGTGTCGAAGAAGGGGAGGGAGACCGGGACTAGAGCGGGTTCTTACTGATGTTTAAAGACACCAATTGAGTCTTGTTACTCATAACAATGCAGCTGCTTCTCTTTCTTCTTCCCTTCAGCTGGTGGTTGTTTACCGTTCTCTTTTTATTACTTTTCCTTTAGATTATTTCTAATTGAATTTTCAATCCTTACCCACCTTTAAACTTCCTTGACAAGAGTTATTTACATTTTCATAACATTCCTATAGAATTTCCCTTTTCTCCTTAAATTTCCCACTTCTTTTATATTCCATACTATAAAAATATATTTTTCCTTCAAATTTTGAACCAACGAAAGAGATACAAGTTGATCAATCAACACTTCATAACAATTTAAACATTAAATTAACTTAATACATGCCCCCCACCTTCATTTTAGAAACCTCCTTCTGGCTTGGTAAAGGGTTAGCGAACCAGGTGGGAGGGGGGGCTTCCTAACAGAGGCTTGGGTCCCTTATCCCAGCCTCTCTTAAGAAGAC
This sequence comes from Furcifer pardalis, assembly GCA_030440675.1. Lineage (NCBI taxonomy): Eukaryota > Metazoa > Chordata > Lepidosauria > Squamata > Chamaeleonidae > Furcifer > Furcifer pardalis. The sequence continues at coordinate 143,060,035 of CP126893.1, forward strand.
TCCCCCCTGCCTGGATAGCTAAGACCCTTACCAAGCCAGGTAGGGGAGGGATCCACAGCTGCAGGGTGGCTGGGTAAGCCGATGGGGACTCCGCAGCTGTGGGATGGCTGGGGAAGCTGACGGGGGAGCCCCCCATCAGCTTTCCAGCCACCCACCCCTGCCTCCGCAGCTGCAGGGTGGCTGGAAAGCTGAACGGATAACCCCATTCAGCTTTCCAGCCACCCTGCTGCTACGAACGACAGCATTTCGGGCTCTCTGACCCCCCTGCCGGCTCCAGGGAGGTTGGGAGATCCGATCCAAGCTGTTTCCAAAGTTCCCCCACCTCCCTGGAGGCTGTAACAAGCCAAAATGTCAGGATTCGAATCCTGAAGTTTTGGCTCATTGCAGCCTCCAGGAGGGTGGGGTAACTTCAAAAATAGCGCACATTGGGTCTCCCGAGCTCCCTTGAGCCAATGCGCACTATTTTTGAATTTCCCCCACCTTCCTGGAGGCTGCAACAAGTCAAAACGTCGGGATTCAAATCCCACATTTTGGCTTGCTACAGCCTCCAGGAGGTGGAGGAACTTTGGAAATAGCGAGAATCAGGTCCCCCAACCTCCCTGGCGCCAGCAGGGGGATCAGGGAGTCAGAAGTGGGTTAAAAAAAGGACTTTTCTACCCATTTTGGGCTCTCTGACCCCCCCCTGACCCCCCACCAGATTTCCAGCCACCCCACCCCTGCCTCCCCAGCTGCAAGGTAGCTGGGAAGCTGAACGGAGAACCCCGTTCAGCTTTCCAGCCACCCTGCTGCTAAGAACGACTGCATCAGATAACGCTGACAGATCGTTGTCCGATGCAAAATTTCTTTAGAAATTTTGCATCGTTATCTGACGTTATTGTTATCCGATGCAGTCATTATCCGAGGTATTACTGTAATGTAAAAGAATTATCATGTTTTCACCTGCTGCACCATTGCATAATGACATCACAGGAAAGACAAGGGTATGATTTTTTTAAGTGTACAAATATTATCATACCTTTAGCTCACCAATATGTCAGTGCTTTTTAAAATTGTTATGAAATACTGTACTATATATCAGTTCCTATCATGGAGTCCCTAGAGTTGGATACTACTGGCTTTTGAGCAAGGGTGACCTTTACCTTTATCACAGAATAGGAATTCTTTTTGCATCTGACAAAACAACAGCTATATCTCCATTAGAGCCTCAGAGTACCATAAATATGTGAGACTTCATATAAGACTTTGTCATTATGGAAGCATCTAAACCAGGACCCCAAAGATGTTCTATCTCAGCCTCTCTCCTGTACAAGGAACTCTGTTCAAACAGATGAAGACATACTAGATGAATTAGATTCCTTCCATTCATTTTCATCCAGAATTCTCTGTGTGCAATTTACTACCTTTCTTTCCCTCCCCCTCCTCTTTATTCCCTCCCTTTTCAAAATAAACTTATTTTTATGTCTGTATGTTTGGCTGCATTCTTATTCAAGGGAATTTCTCAGCAAATCCTTTCCCCCCATTCTAGACTGCAGTTGCTAGGCTACTCCTTGTGTTTTTAGGAAATAGCACAAGTTTTTGTAATGCTTTGTTTTCTGGACAAAGAATAATTGCAAATCATCTTTCTCTTTGTTTTTCCTAGAACTGGATCAAAGGCAGGACCTCAGCAAAAGGATGTCAAAAAGTTAGAAAGGTAAAATCGAAGGTAAAGCTCACCCTTGCTTGAAATCCAGTCATACCTAGCTCTAGAGTGCAGTAGTCATCTTCGTTTACAGCCAAGGAGCCAGTACTGTATGCAACTGCAGACATTTCCTTGGTTATGTGGCAGGCATGACTAGACACCAGAGTGCATGGAGCACTGTTTACCTTCCCCACTGAAGTGGTCTCTCTTTATCTGCTTGCAATTACTTGTTTTCGAACTGCTAGGTTGGCAGGAGCTGGGACAGAGACAGGAGCTCACTTTGTCGTGCAGCACTTGGGTCTTTAACTGCTGACCTGCTGACCTTCCAGTCATCAAGTTGAGCATTTAACATTACTTAAACTCTAAACCATCTGTAATGTCGAGGTCTGTGAGCAGAAGCAGGAAACAGACCAATAGATTCCTTTGAATCCCATATAATGAGTTCTACCTGCTCTGCAACGCTCTTTTCTTTCTGGGAGGAACATATGAACACAATCAGTGGCTTGGTTCATCATGCTCAGTATTGTCAGCACTGACTGATAGCTGTGGTCCCCGGTTTCAGGTAGGAGATTTTCCTACCCTACTAGGAGAACCATATATTATATGACTCAGCTATGTCTCCCCATCACCTTCATTTGATGTAATCAATCAATCAATTTATTACAGTCTACGACCAGCACAGTAAAATGAGAGGTAAACGTTTAAAATTTTTAATGCTTAGGTAAAGGTAAAGATCACCCTTGCTTGAAAGCCATTTGTATCTGACTCTAGGGTTCAGTGCTCATCTCTGTTTCATAGCTGAAGAGCCAGTGCTATCTGCTTCTGCAGACGTTTCTGTGGTCACGTGGCAGGCATGACTAGAATGCTGTTTACGAATGTAGTTAAAATATATTATTTTAAAAACATATCAATTCAAAGTTAAAAGAAACAGATTAAATTAGTTTGATTGATTGATTGATTGATTGATTGATTGATTGATTTACAAATTGTTTATGCCAATTTGAGGTAAGCAGACACCTTTGCTCTGATTAAAGATGGGTCTGTTTCTCTACTGATTAGTAGGTACAGTGTAATGAACTGCAGTGATTGATACAGATCACAGTGTTGGTGGAACTGACCAAAATTAAAATGAACAAACCAGATTTTCTGCAGAAATCATCTGTTCAGGCTGGGTAAAATTACTATTTACAGTAATACCCCGGATACCGATTGCATCGGATAACGCTAGAATCAGATAACGATGCAAGTTTTTTGCAAAAAACTTGCATCGGATAACGATTCTGAATAATGATTCTTAGTGTTATCCGTTGCAATGGTCTGCAGGTGTGGGGTGGTTTGGGTTGAACAATCCAATCCACCCCCCATGCGCAGCGGTTTCTGCGACTGCAGTAGGATAGGGGAAAACCACCCCCCTTTCCCCCGACCCTACTGCAGTTGCAAAGAAAAAAGCAGTTTAAACTACAGGGAGAGAGAGAACTGCTTTTTTCTTTCTTTCCCTCCCTGTATTTAAACTACAGGGAGGGGGAAAGTCTTTTTTCCTCCCTGTATTTAAACTACAGGGAGAGAGAGAACTTCTTTTTTCTTTCTTTCCCTCCCTGTACTTAAACTACAGGGAGGGGGAAAGAAAGAGATGTGATTGGTTCTCTAGAGAACCAATCACGTCTTTCTCTTTCCCCCTTCTCTGTAGTTTAAATACAGGGAGGGAAAGAGACAAGGAGTCTCTGTGACTGCAGTAGGGTCAGGGGAAAGGCGCTTTCCCCGACCCTACTGCAGTCGCAGAGACCACTGCACGTGGGGGGTGGCTTTAAAGGCAGGGAGGTCTTTTTCTTTCCCTGCCTGCCTTTAAAGCAGTTTGTCCCTGAAGTCAGGGCTTTTTTTTAGCGTTGTTTGATGCATGCATCGGACAATGCTAAAAATCGGATAACGTCATGACTTGTGGAACCAAGTCATAAAGTTATCCGGGGTATTACTGTATGTTTATTTTATTTTGCACCCTGCCATTCTCCCCAAGAGGACCCAGGATGGCATAGAGTATTAAAATAGGCTATGGGCAAAATCCCATTGTGTAACTATGCTTGCCTAACTTGACATTGTACCCATGGTAGTGGCAAGCACCATGATAGATGTGCTACCTATGGAACACTTCTTCCAGCACATCACACAATCGGTTATGTTAGGGATGTAACAACCAATTGAATTGTACAGTTCCTTGTTTCTGGTGTAATTTGTATTATTTTAGTAACTTAAAGAGAGCCTCTAAACACAAATCATTAATGTTTACAAAAGAGAAGTACACAAAGTTCTGTGTTTCTTCCATGGTCCCTTTTTAGTGTAATGCTTGGTGACCCTTTCCAACACCTGATTATTATTTTTTTCATCCAAGGCATTGTAAAAGCTGTCAGCTGCTAATTAGAATCTCTTGGGGATGCAGGAATGTTTAGTTTGTAAAAATACCTGAAAATGATTGCGGGATTGCTTATGAATGATTGTTTCATTCATTCCATGTGGGAATACTGTGAGCTCAGCTCAGCTCAGCTCCTGGTGAGCTCCATCTTGGCTTGCTTTCTGTTGCTTTGCCTCCATCTTGTATCCATCCATTTCCCTTGATTTGGGGCATTCTCCCCATACCTCCTTGGGATTTACACACACACACACACACACACACACACACACACACACACACACCAAACTTTTACTCTTTTGTTGTTGTTGTTGCTGCTGCTAATGCTGATTTGTTCCTTTCCTTCCATGGATTATTATAGCTGTGAGTGCCTGCATAGTTTGGTGATGATTCCTCATTTTTCATCTGTTGCATGATGATGATGATGATGATGATGATGATGATGATGATGATGATGATACTATAAACTAATGCTTGCCTTCTTTTTGAGTTGACTGATTATCTATTGCAGAGGTGCCCAAACTATGACCCATGGGTCAGATCTGGTCAACAGCGCCAAATCATCTGGCCCGTTCTGCCCTCACTGCTCGTGGAAGTGGAAGTAAAATGCACCTATCCATGGACAAAACAATGCCGTAAATGACCCGCAGCTGTCATAAACATATTTACAACAGCTGTGGCTGCATTTATGGTAGCATTTTACACATGCGCGAGCACATTTTACTTCTGCTTCTAGTGGGAGGAACCATGTGACCAGCCCACTCAACCATGTGACTGGCCCACAGCCTGAAAGGTTTGGGCACCCCAGGTCTTTGCCTCTTGTTATTACAAATTGTTTTTAAAGGTCAGTGTAGGCCTTTGGAGTATCAGAGAACATGAATGAGGAAACATGAATGGAAAATCCAAACAGGACTTGCCCTTTTATGTAAAAGTAAAGGATTAGTACACAAAAAATATAAAAGTAAAAGAAGCACCCAAGAAAAGGACCAGAAACAAAAGAAATACAGTAAAACCTCGCATAAAGAGTGCCTCGCTTAGAGACTAACTCACTTAAAGAGAAGAATTTTCTCTGAATGGTCGCCTTGTTTAACAACTAAAACCAACCAAAAATTCACTTAACAACTAAATCAGGGTTCGCAATCCCCCCTGCCAGAAGTCACAATTACTCACTAACAATGGTGTTTCACCAGTGGTGGATTGTCAACAATTTTACTACCCCACCATGATGTCATCACAGTGTAGGCGGAGCTAACGTCATAACATCATGATGTTGTGGGCGGGGCCAAATAAAATAAAATAAAATAAGCATACCCGCCCCTCAACCCACCCACCCACAACACAAACCCATAAATAAATAAATTACATTAAAATACACCCAAACACCCACCCACCTCAAACACAAATCAACCCACCAACCCACCCACCAACCCCAAACACAAACCCATCACTTACCAGTTAGTATAAGTGCCTGGGCAGCACCATGTTGCAAGATGGAGATGGTCATCGTAGCAGTTGTCTAGGATAATATGCCTTAATGTAAATGTAAAACAGCTATACTTCCTTAAGGGTTCTCCAATTGGAACAGCAATTGGAACAGCACAGGTGTAGCTTATTGATGAGGTAACTTCAAGACTTTGCTTAAAAACCCCAAGCCAGGCCACTAGGCCTGCCGGCCTCCAGGCCTTTTTAGGAATGGTGGTAGTACGTCAATATAGGTAAAGGTATTAAATACACATTAAAATACACACAGACACACCACATCCAAAGGTGAGTCACTTACCCTCGGGAGCAGGCTATAGGGAGCTTCAGGTTAGCAAGTTCTCTTCCTCCTCCCCACTTGGGAGGACAGCAAAGAGGCCGTGCATACGCCCCAAGCACTGTAGGCGTTCATGCACACCAAGTGCTTGGTGAGCATGCGCAGTGGGGAAACCAGTGAAAAGGTAAGCCCTGAAGGTGGTTCCCCCCAAAAGCTGCTATTGGTTCTCCGGGACACTGGGAAAAGTTACTGCTGGTTCTGGCAAACTGTTGCAAACCTGTTGCATCCCATCACTGTTCACTTAAACAGCAAAATCGCTTAAAAAGCAATCCTGTGGAATGCATTATGCTCTTTAAGCAAGGTACCATTGTACTCCCCCCAGCATTGTACAGCCCTTCCAAAAATTGTGCCAGAAAACTAAACCTGAGTTCTTATTGTCATGAGGTGTAATGGGAGGTCTTGTTGAAGAGTGTCGGCATAATGAGATTTGGGAAACTGCTTTTAGTAAGAAATTTTCTTTTCTTATTCATCACATGTTTGCCGAGAACAGCTCTCTCATGTGTGGAGAAGTTGGATTCTTTCCTTGCCACTAAGATAATTGCATCCAAATGTTTGTTTCTGTCTCAATTATTGCTAATACAACTGCACATCTAAAGTTACCAAAAGCTGCATAAACTTTAAAAAAAAACTGTAAAAACTATCAAGCAAATAAGGAATGAACAATGTCTCCTGCCATTACTCAAGGGCCTTTTTTCTCCAAAACACGGCGTCTTATGTTTCAGCTGGTGAGGTGGAAAGATCCAAAAACCAGGCAATTGTAGATAATTTACATCAAAATATGCACCAGATTTAAAAACCAGTATTCTCATTTCATAATGAGCATTTCCTTTAACAAAGAAGCCTTGCCAAAGGCAAAAAAAAATTGCATGGAAAGGAACTTGTTAGCTCACTATATAATCTCATTTTTTTTCCAAGCAGAACTTGGCTCCAGTACGAATATTGAGATGGCAAAGATGGTACATAATTTCATCAGATCCAAGGCTCATTCAACAGAAAAGGAGACGAATCTATTGATTCAAACAGAGTATTGATGCCCGTTACTTCAAAGGAGCTAAATATAATTCACACAGCTTTGCATATTTATTGGTAGCTTTCTCATAAGAGATGCTCTCCTCGAATACTTCTTCTTCTGTGTCTAGGCCAAATATGAAACTGCCAAAATGAAGTAACCTTTTAGTGAGTTCATTCTGCAGTTCCTTTTGCCAGACCTAGTGTGAGAAAGATTAGCTGGCACAAGGTGGCAGTTGCCCCAGGTACACCCAATTGTGGTTCAAAAATACCCCTCCTTGAATAATTGAATGTACCCCTCCTTGAATACTATCATATGGGTATTTGCTTGCAATGAAGAGTAGGGTCATAACCACTAGGAGGCCTCTGGCAGAAGGTCAACCACACTTGAGCTACAATAGCCCAGCCAATAGGCATATTTGTTTCCTGAGGGAAGATGTAGAGCCAATGATGTTTACTAGACAAAAGAGCCATAGCCCTATTAAGAAAAGTTGTCCATGTACAGCAGTCAAGTCATGGTTTTTCCTCTCCAGCAGGTCCATCATAGCATGCTCAATCACAAGACTGACCTCACAACCAATGTGAGACTAGGCGCACAAGGACAAGCCTGTTGGAATGGCTGAATCTGGGAGAAATGTTTACATGGTTGCCCTGCCACTTCATATTGACTCAATAGAGTTTTGGCCAATATATTTACAAATGCTGAATAGTACTTCACTTGCTTTTCATTCAGCTAGTTAAACTCAGACTATCCCAAATCAAACATTCTGGCTGTAAGATTCAAAGCCAAATTATTTGGTTAAGGCTGCCTGTGCCTCTGGTATGTCTTCCCATCTGTCTCTATCTCTAGCTGAATTCACATAAACAGCCATATAGCCCCTCCCTCAATGTCACATGAATTACATTGCAACACCATCTAGAATGTGCACCTCTTCTTGCACACATCTTTTTGCTGCTGCTCATAAGCAGCTTATACATGATCCAGAATTGCATAGTTATACATATTATTTGTGGCCTGGATTTAGCAGGATTCTGGGGTTATAATCCAGAAGAGTCTAAATCCTCTCTACAGCCTGATAGACTGTAAGGAAGAAGTGGGCAGCATCCATAAATCCAGGGGCTAATTATGTGCCCCTGAATTTCTCTAAGACCAATATAGAATGCCAACATTATTTGTTAAATGAGAAAGAATTGCCTGGCCAGACAGACAGTTCTAGTTTTAAATAAATGAACTGGGGGCAGAAGTAATGAAATACAGGAAGGAAGTAGAACTTGCAACTTATTTAAAAGGCTTACATGAACAAAAATTCAGCAAGTGGAGAAGGGGTCCAGCAAATAAGATTTTTTGGACTAGTGGAATCCAGTGGGACTCCTGATGAGCAGAAATTATTTTATGAACAGAACCTGCAAAAGAGTATTTTAAAAAATAATAATAGCATATGCACACCATACTACAGTATGGTTTACGCTTCAATAACAACTTTAAAATGTATACAAAATAGGAGTGAATCCACTGCCCCCAAGAAATCAGTCACCAGTGACTTTCCAGTTCGAGGATTAAGACTGTAATTAGAGGTAGCCTTCTTGTCATCCTCACAGGTAGAAACACCTGCCTTTGTCAAGGAATGAGATCATGGTGGCAAAGAAAATGCCTGACTCAAGTATTTTCTGATTCTAGTATTCCCTCACAACTTTTTTAACCAAGGTAATCTATTCCATTGCCGTGCTTTAACTCTATATCATTCTGTGAATTAAAAAGAAACAAACTTTTGTTTGCACAATTGTGCATTTAATGTAGCCTGCATTTTAACCCTCTGACATTACAATTGAATAACAGATTGTAATTTGCTATGTGATATATGTAATTGTTTTTTATGCTATGGAATTTTGCTATGTAATTGTAACTGTTTCCTCTGTGAGCCGCCCAGAGTCGCTGTGCGAATGTGGCGGCATATAAATCGAAATATACAGTACAATACAATGCTGATCTCAGAGATATTATGCCCATGGCCACTATATGACAACACAGAATACCCTATATTCCTATTTTGGCTCTTGAATCTCATGTAATATCTAGGCAAGCGGTGGCCAACCTTGGCACTCCAGGTGTTCTTGGACTACAATTTCCAGAAGCCCAAGTCATCATTCTTGCTGATCAGGGCTTCTGTGGAGTTCTAGAAAACTTGAAGTGCCAAGGTTGACCACCACTGATCTAGGCAGTCCTTGATATTGACTTTCAAAGGTGTGTGTTGGTATGGTGAAATGCTTGGCTTTCATCCTAGTTTTTAAAAAAGAGGAAACTTTTAGGCTAATGCAAGGTATGTGTTACTCAAAAAATAAAAGTGTCTGTTATATAGTCCAAAATAAGAGGATTTCTAGGCTAGAACACAGGCAGATGGTCTTTAGTAACACTTTGATGCTTATACATTCAGAATTCATTAAATTATGCTTGAGATAATGATACAATGTGCCTCTCTCCCTCCTCCCCCCGGCATTGTTATTTTCTACTTTATTTAATTCTTGTCTCTCTGGTCTCTGACTCTTTTACTTTCTATTTTTGTCTGAGAAAATATTTTCAGTGAAAGTATGTGTGTGTATGTATGCATAATCATACTGTTATTTCAGCACATTATGTTAATTGTCTGACTTTTCCTCACAGAACATACCGGAGCAGACAAGTTTTCCTCTTGAAAGCATCCTGTTTATTTGAACCACAGTATTCACTGTGAAACCAACTCATTACACTAACGGTATTGTCCTAAAGGACATTTTCATTAAATGATTTGGGGATGTAGGGAGGATAAATAGGGACAAGGCTAGGAAAATACAGGCAGAACAAGCCATAAGACAGAAAAATCCTAAGAGATTTCGCACCAGAAACAGGTTTTACCCCTCCGCACTTCCAAAATAATCACAAGCATAGAAAATAAAAAAAGACATTTGGATTAAATTTTCATGGTGGTAGGGCTTTTGCTAGCTATGCATAACAGCTATAGAATTCAGATCCACTTGACATTAGGAATGCAGATTCAGGGGATTCGTTTAAGGCAAAATTGAAAACTTATCTTTTGAGTCTGTCTTTGCAAACCTTAAATGCAGCTAAATTTTTAAGCTGCTGGATATTATTTTTTGCAAAAGCCCTCTGAGATCCTTTATATAAGCAGTGCTATAGAAATTCACTTTGGATTGCATTTAGTCTGCATGCATTATGAAATAGTAGAGAGAGATGGCAAAAAAGTGCTTATAATGGAAGAGGTAAAGGTTTCGTTTGCACGTGCTAAGCAGTAAACACGGGGAAATTGAATGCCTCGCCACTCTCTCCATTCTTGCATTTAAATAGTAGGAGTAAGTTAGGAACTTCATTTTGCCATTATGTCTCCAAACAATATGTTACCAGGCTGTCCTCTTCGTCATTGCAAAGGTGGTGGCATCTATTGACTGTGGACCAAGCTTACAGAGTTGCCAGGCCATCAGTTTGTCCAAGGAGGGCCGTTTCATGAGCTCCATTGTTCCATGGCACCTGTTGGCTGCACATCAACCAGCCCAAATGCCACAAAACAAAAGGACTGACTCACATTCAAAAACATCACACAGCTTGACAGCATTGGAGCGGCTCCACGAGCTTGCTTCACTTCACAAAATAAATGATTTACTTGGCTGCTGTTTTCTGAAAGAAGATACTCTCCAGTTCTGTTTTCCCAATACGGTGTGCCTACTCTTCTGTATGGAAAGAGTTTTACACGACCTCTTCAGAGGGATGATTTCATTGTTTTGGAAGAAAAATCCAAACAAATCCAAATCCATGCAAATTAGACAAGTATAAAAGGGGAAGAATTATATGAAATGCACCTTTGGTGATTTAAACAGTGTATTGGATCCAGACTCAGTAATGCTTAAGATTTAACTTAAGTCCCTTTGATTAAACTGAAGCCCCATTGAATTCAATAGGCCTACTGTAGCTGGGACTAAGTCTGAATCCATCTCATAAAGACACAGCAACTATTTACTGTAGCTATCCATTGTAGCATGACAGACTATTAACACGTTACCACATCCATGGCTGGATTAAGGCATGGACTAAGGGAGGTGCAGTACCTGGCCTAGCTTCTCAAGCAGCTCACTAGCTAGGCCAGATTTTCAGCCTTTAGTTTAAAATAACAGCAAATCACTACTCCATATATTTAAAAAATACAAGGCAAAATGATCAGGAACTGCTGTACCCAAATAGCTTGCTATACTAGCATTTTAAGAGAACTCTAATAGTCTCTCTCTCTCTCTCTCTCTCTCTCTGTGTGTGTGTGTGTGTGTATACTGCTTCTTCCATGTCTATGCCAGACATGAAACTCCCAAAATGAAGCCACATTTGGTGAATTCATTCTGCAGTCCCTTTCACCTGACTCAGTGTGAGAAAGATTAGCCAGCAACACAAGGTTGCTGTTACCAGGGTATGCCCGATTGTGTTTCAAAAGTACCACAATCTTTGAGGAGGCTCTTTCTGTGTACCCCAGAGAGAGTATTATAACTGCAAAACCCTGAAAACCAAAATATCCGAAACTTGGCATGGATATTTAGGTTGCCCTCATTTGGTTTTATATATATTGGTTATATATATATTGATGGATTAATTTAATTGAATTAAATCTGTCTGTATGTTGCTGACTTTGTCAAATATGTTGCCCCTTTAGGAAGAAGGTACGGGTAAAGGTTGCCCTTGGTTGAAAGATGATCATAGACAGCTCTAGGGTTCAGTGCTCATCTCTGTTTATAGCCAAAGAGCCAGCGCTGTCTGCATCTGCAGATGTTTCTGTGGACATGTAGCAGGCATGACTAGACACTGGAATGCACAGAATGTTCCACAGGATTGCTCTTTAATTAAGATTGCTCTTTAAGCGAAACACCATTGTAAGTGACCAATTGTGACTTCTGGCAGGGGGATTGTGAAACCCAATTTATTTGTTAAGCAAGTTTTTGGTTGGTTTTATTTGTTAAGCAAGGTGACAATTCAGAGAAAATTCTGCTCTTTAAGTGAGTTACTCTCTAAGCAAGGCACTCTTTATGTGAGGTTTTACTGTACAGTACTTGCAATTTCTTGCTTTCGAACTGCTAGGTTGGCAGGAACTGGGGCAGAGATAGAAGCTCACTCTCTCGTGCAGCACTTGGGTCTCAAACTGCTGACCTGCTGACCTTCAAGTCATCAAGTTCAGCATCTTAACTGCTAAGCCAATGCAGTCCCTTTAGGAGCAAGAGAATGATCAAAAGTAGTAGTCCCCTCAAAAGATAAAAACAGCGATACCTCTCAGCACCAGCCTAGGAAGACTAGGGTGAAACCAACATTTATCTCAATAGTGAACATCTTTTGCCCTCCTCTTAGACTTTGGGCAGAGCATGTCATCAAAATATAAATTCAGATTAACATAACATGACCCATAATTCGATCAGAAAATTCAAATCAAGCAATGACTCCTTCATCCCAAATGTGACCACACCCTTGCCTTTGTCCTGAAGCTTTATAAAAGAACAATGTGTTCTACCTTCATTGGAGATTTCAAGATTCTGTGTAATTGGGTTGTCCATACTCAGCACTAGGCAAACTATGACTGCAATGCACTAACAGGGTTCTATCTATATCAGAAAACAAAATAAAATAAACAAAATATAATAAAAATAAAAAACACTGTAGCACTTTAAAGACTACAGGGAGAGAGAGAACGGCTTCTGTCTTTCTTTCCCTCCCTGTATTTAAACTACAGGAAGGGGGAAAGAGAGAGATGTGATTGGTTCTCTAGAGAGTTTAAATACAGGGAGGGAAGAGACAAGGAGTCTCTGCGACTGCAGTAGGGTTGGGGGAAAGGCGGGTGCTTTTCCCCGACCCTACTGCAGTCGTAGAGACCGCTGCGGGTGTGGGTGGCTTTAAAGGCAGGGAGGTCTCTTTCATTCCCTGCCTGCCTTTAAAGCAGTTTGTCCCTGAAGTCAGGGCTTTTTTTTAGCGTTGTTTGATGCATGCATCGGACAACGCTAAAAATCGGATAACGTCATGACTTGTGGAACCAAGTCATAACGTTATCTGGGGTATTACTGTATTTGATTTCTGCTGTCTCCCTTTCAGTCCTAGTTTTGTAATTTCTCTGTTCCAGAATTGTAACTTTCAGGTCTTGGATATAGTGTCCAGTTAGATGGAAGTGGTTTGAGACAGGTTTCTCTGTGTTGCCATTCCGGATGTCTGATTTGTGTCCATTAATTCTTTTACGTAAAGATTGCCCTGTTTGTCCTGCATAAAGCATGGACTGACATTTTTGGCAAGAGATGGCATAAATCACATTGGCAGAAGCACAAGTAAAACTGTCTTTAATGTTGTGTGTGGTGCCGTTGGGTCCAGTAATGCTGTTTCCAGAGCGAATGTGGAGGCATAGTTGACATCTGGATTTGCAGCAGGGTCTAGTTCCCATATCTGCTCCACTTCTGTGTAGTCTGTTGTGTGTCAATAGTTGTTTGAGATTGGAGGGTTGTCTATAAGTGAGTAGGGGTCTGTCACCAAGGGCTTTGGAAAGTGAAGCACTCTTGTCCAAGATGGGTTGGAGATCCCTCATTATGCGTGTGAGGGGTTTAAGTTGAGGGCTGAAGGTGACAACCAGTGGTTTGCGATTGCTTTCCCTTCTTACAATAAAAATATACCAGTTAGTCTTTAAAGTGCTACAGTATTTTTTTTATTTTATTTTGTTTATTTTGTTTTGTTTTCTGATATTCCTGAACCACAGACTAACACGGCTACTATCCCAAAAAATTCAACAGTTCTATCTGATTACATTTGAGAGATGGTATATTCTCCATACGCATACTCGTCTACCCTAATATTGATACGCTGTTTAAAACAAGCAGAACTTCTTCTTCTTCTTCAGAGCATCTCATGGGGCCATGAAGTCATCAAAATAGAAACAATGTCTTGAGTAACATATGAGGAAATCATTGCCCAGAATAGTACAGAATTGGACCGTATAGCTTTGAAGACATTTTTCATAGATGGCAAAGAACTTCAAAATCCTTCCATGAATTATAGATGAAGGCTGATTTTCTTGTTAAGGGAGATATAATGCAAACCCCCTTCCTTCTTTATAGCAAAGACCTTATGGCATTCTAGAATGCTATTTGCATGTGAAAACACAAACATTTTGCTTTTTGAGAAACCATTTTGCTTTGAGAGAGATGTTCTACAAACTGCATATGCCTTTGTTTTGTCTTTGGCAGTGATTTTCTTTCATAGCCTGATACTTTTTCCTGCTTTCATATTGTTAATTCAGTATGTTACAGATATTCTCCTAATCTGGAAATGAAGTCATGGCTTTTAAACAATTAGCTTAAAAATGGAATTGATTAGAAGGGAATAAATGTCTATAAAAGACACAAGAGACAAAACCAGCAATTGATTCGAAGGGACAGTTCCTAAATACTTCAGACATGTTGGTGCCTTGAATTAAGCATCCTAACTGTCAGCAGCAATACACAGCAAGACAGATCAAAGGCTAGGAATCATCACTTTGCTTTCTTAGCTCTGCAAGTGATTACATTTCCTTTTGTATTGCTCTGCATTGTTTTTGAGATCCAAACAATGTGCTAGTTACAGTTTGTGCCCAATAGTACAGAATGATATACAGCTCAATACCATAGTACTGTATGTCTTTGGATACTGGTGTGGTCATTAGACATACTGTACTCTGTTGTCCATTTGAGGGTTCCAAGAATCTGGGAGGTCACCCATTTATAGAGTTGCCATGAGTCACAGGCAACTTGGTGGCAGATAACAAGAAGGCAAACCAGCTAGCAGTAATAATAATAATACTGTAATTATAATTTTGTGCCAGAGATTACTCTAGGTTGAAAAGATTTTTGCTGGAGAAACTCCACTCAGGGGATGCCCAAATGAGGCTCCTTTCATGTCCCCAACTGCAGCCTTCAGGTATCGAAACCTGACCTTCCTGTCTCCAAACTCAGCATCTGAACCACTAAGCCACCGGAAGAGCTTCAGCAGCTGGCAGTAAAGGAAGCAGAGAATGATTATCACCTTTTATAAGACTCCTCACTCTGTATACACAAACTGACAACAACAGAAGATTCAGAAATGTTCATGAACATCTGCTTTGAAATGTAGGAAAGCAATGATAATTCCATTTATGAGGGAAACAATTGTTCTCCCTAGTTCTCCTGATCACAAACACTAGGGAGCAAAGGAGCAATGGATATAATGGGAGGCTAATGTTAGAAGACCAAATACTGTCAAGGTCAACTGAAATATGTAATTGCCAATTACTATACAAAATAAAGAGCCCATGGCGGCTTTGTTACTAAGATGCTGAGCTTGAAGACTGGAAGGTCGGCAGATCAGCCGCTCAAGGCCCAAGTGCTGCACAATGGAGTGAGCGCCTGTCATTTGTTCCAGCTCCTGTCAACCTAACAGTTCGAAAGCAAGAAATTGCAAGTAGATAAATAGGTACCACTTCGACTGGAAAGATAGTAGCATTCCATGCACTCGGGCATTTAGTCATGCCTGCCACTTGACCATGGAAACATCTTCAAATGCAGATAGTGCTGGCTTTTTGGCTGTAAATGAATATGAGCACTGTCTCCTAGAGTCAGATATGACTGGCTTTAAAGGAAGCAAGAACTTTACAAAATAACCAATTCCTATATAGCATGTACAAAGGGTAATACTGTAAAGGGATCTTTCACAGAGAAACTGAGACACATATAAACCAAAACAGACCCAGCCAAGGATAAGGCCAGAGTGTCTCCAATGGACTATGGAGACCCATCTATGAGCCCTTTATTTAGCCCCAGAGCATCTGACAGGGCAAGCAGACCTGTGCATATCCTTCATGCTGAGTATCAAATCCAGCCTTTTAGACTGGGATCCTGCATTCATACTAGTAAAGGTAAAAGTCGTCCTTGCTCGAAAGCCAGTTGTATCAGACTCTACGATTCAGTGCTCATCTCTGTTTACAGCCAAAGAGCCAGTGCTATCTGTGTCTGTAGACATTTCAGTGGACATGTGGCAAACATGACTAGAGTACACAGAACATTGTTACTTTTCCCGCCAAAGCAGAACCTATTTATCTGCTTGCAATTTCTTGCTTTTGAACTGCTAGGAAATGAAGGAAAGCAAAACCTATTTATCTACTTACAATTTATTTTATTTTATTTTATTTATTTATTTAATAGATTTATATACCGCCCTAATCCAGTGGACTCTGGGTGGTGTACAAAGGCCAGCAAGCACCTCACTGACAATACAATGGAACAAGTTAAAACCAATATAAAAACAATTTAAAACCTCTTAAGATCATTTGGCAATATTGCCCACCCTGGTGCCATTTTGCTATATCTTAAAAACAAATATAAAATCAACATAACATTAACATTAAAATTGGTTAAAGGAGGGGGGAAGCCTCAGATGAGCCACAAAGGGGAGTTTGATGTCAATCCTGGCCCCCAGACCCATTTTGCCAACCACATCTTCAGCTCTTCCCTAAATGGTAGCAACTGGGCCTGGAGGCGTAGTTCTACCAGAAGGTGGTTCCACAATGTGGGGGCTATGACTGAGAAGGCCCTTTTCCTCATGCTGGAGAGGTGGGCCACCCCAATGGATGGTATCTGAAGGGTGCGCTCTTGGTTTGCTCTCGTGGGACAGGTCAATGTCCTAGGGACAATGCAGTCCCTGAGGTATCCTGGTCCGCTACCATGAAGGGCTTTAAAGGTGACAACCAGCACCTTAAATTGCACCTGGAGACATATAGGCAGCCATTGCACCTCCCGCAGCAGTGGTGAGGCATGGGCAAAATGACTATACCCCACCACCGCATGGGCTGCTGCATTCTGGACCAACTGCAATCTCCGGATGGCCATCAAGGGCAGCCTCATGTAGAATGCATTACAATAGTCCAAATGAGACTCTTGCTTTTGAACTGCTAAGTTGTCAGGAGCTGGGATGAAGATGGGAGCTCAGTCTTTTGCAGCATTCAGGTCTCAAAATGCTGACCTGCTGACCTTTCAGTTGGCAAGTTCAGTGTCTTAACCACTAAGCCACCATATTCCCTGTATATTGTCATTTGTACCTAATTTCAATATCCAGCTGATAGGATACAAGACTGAATATCCAAATTAGGTACAACTTACAATAAACAGAAATAGCTGGATATTGTTTTAATCTGAGATCCTCATATTAAATAAACATATTTTTACACTTACCTAGAAAAATATTGATTTGCTTTAGAATTCTTTTTCTTAAAGTTCACTGTTCCAGAGGGGAGAGGGATCCTATAATTGACTCTCTGTAAATATCAAGGCCACCTTTCTACTTCATTTGTCAAGACACTGTATACCTTGCTTATTTGTTAATTGTTCCCCAGATAACTCTAGCAAAGTCAGCCAAGTAGCAATAATAAACATTCTACACTAGCTACACTCTATTCTGCCCGTGCCTTTCTTGATAAGCAGCGCTAAAGTAAAAATGAAATAAATTTTAAAAATCACTCTAAAGATTTTGTGTACATGGAAAAATAAAAAGACATCCTAAAAAGTTACAAGAAACCAAAGCATAATCATTTTTTTCTTATAGACAACTTATCAGGAAAAAAAGTATATTAACAACTTTTAGATTATTAGAAACCCTTAAAAGATCTTATGGTATCTTTAAAGATAAACAGTTTCATTATTGGGTTAGCTTTTGGCGGTCTGGAGTTTGCTTCATCAGAATAAAGTGTTTTCCCCATTTGGTAGAGAGACATATACAGTACACAGAAATGGGTATAAAAGAGAAAATGCAAACAGTGGCATCAAATGGGAGAAGACACATAGTCTATGGGCTCAAACATTTATTCCGTGACATTATAAGTCTCCTTGGAACCAAAAGTTATAAAACACTGGGTTATTGCAGTAGCAGCTTGACTGCTAGATTAATGAGATGAGAAAACTCAATGGAGAAACTAGCAGGACATTCACTGGGTTTAGAAGTGGTTCATCTTGTGTCATTAGATGTCACACAACAGCAAAAGGGACTGTAATGGGTTCCTAAGGTTTTGAGTTTAAACTAAGGAATAGCGTTTCTCTGTTATTTTTATCTGAGGTCTGACTGCACTGCACAGGAGAAAGCTGAAAAAATACTTCTGAAAGTAATTAGTTACCATTTCAAAAAATCACTTTTTTATCCTTATAGTTGCAATTGTTAAAAGTAATGTTTTAAAGTTTCTCATTATTCCAAAGTAGCTAAGCACTTACTTTACTTACCTCACCCTCTCCAGGAGCTAGGAGAATAATTTGACAATTCCCTGTCCTCCCAGATGAGAATGTGTCAAGTAAAGATGTGCAATTCTAGTTAGAGACAAGTTGGCAAATAACTAGATATCTGGGCCGTAACTCTCATCAGTCCAAGCAAACACAGCCCATAGTGATGGGTAATGAGAGGTATATTTGGAAGGACCTGTCCTTTAGTCATGCTTAGAGTAGAACTATTGAAGCCAACATGCCATCACAATCGTAATTAAATTCAATTTATTTTTAATGGGTTTAATCTAAATATAGATTAACCTGAATTCAATCCAACAATGACACCAAATGATGATGATGATTTGCATGTGTGGTGATGAGCTATCACAGTTCAACCATTTTGAATGAAACCTTTGCATTTCTTCAGCTTTTTTCAAATTCAGTAGAGCGGCAGACTTGAATCAGGTGTACAGTAATCAAGTTTAGAAACATAGACCAGAATCTTATGTCTAGGCATGCCTGCCACATGTCCATGGAGACATCTGCAGACACAGACAGCACTGGCTCTTCTGCTATAAGCAGAGATGAGCACTGAAACCTAGAGTCGGATACAACTGGCTTTCGAGCAAGGATGACCTTTGCCCTTTACCTTGCTTAGCTAGTAAAGGTAAAGGTCACCCTTGCTCGAAAGCCAGGCATATCTGACTCTAGGGTTCAGTGCTCATCTCTGTTTCATAGCTGAAGAGCTACTTTCAGCCAATTGATAAAGCTTGGAGGCATGTCTCAGTTGTAAAGCTGCTCATGTGTATTATTGCACAACTGAGATGCACTTCACCACATATCAATTAGCTGCAATTAGGTATGGTAATTTACGAAACCCTTATACAACCACTATTAGAATTCTGTCCACATTTTATTTCATTCATATTCTGCTGTTCCATCTTGAACAAAAGTGAGCAGGGACTGATTGTTGAGGGCACCTTTGTTGACAAGCTATCACTATTACCCAGGAAACCTGGATTGTCATATTATCAGCTCATTTGTGGATGTCAGTGAGACTCTATCACTCAGAATCACACCCAATCAGTGAGATGCTGTGCCCCAGGAACAGTCAGCGGAGGTTAAGGTGCTAGAGGACAACATCAAAAGCAGAGGGGAAGCTTCAAGGGAGTGACCTTTAGGAGAGGAGGAATGTGCCTAAATTGTGGAAAATATAAATTGGGCATTGGAGTTGGGAAATAATTTAGAGAGGAGTACTTTTAAGCCAGGGGCCAGGTCACGCTCCCTCAGCTTTGGGGACCAGACAGCCATTTTGCCCTTCACCACACGGCACTACTTGGTGTGGTGGAGGCAGGGGGGACACATGAGATGGTACCATGGGCCACATCTGCCCATGGGCCTCAGGTCGAGAATCCCTGGGACAGATGATGAAAAGGTTGAGAATGGAGATTCTGTCTGTCTGTCTGTCTGTTACCATTAATGATGTCATTTCTGTTGCATACATAGAATGATGGTATGTGGGACTGTACTATAATATTCATTTGCTATGCTACAAAAAGTTTGTATCAACATGCTTGTTTAACATTAGAAGGGTTGATTTGTGGCCTTTGCCTAGGATGTATGTTTAACCAATTGTTGTTCAGTCGCACAGTCGATTCCGACCCTCTGCGACCCCATGGACCACTGTCTGCCAGGCACTTCTGTCCTCCAACATCCTCAACTCACTCAGTTCTGTGCCCATTGTCTATACAATACCATCTAGCCATCTCATTTTTGGTCGCCCCCTTTTTCTTTTGCCCTCCACCTTTCCCAGTATCAAGGCTTTCTCAAGTGAGTCTTCTCTTCTCATTTGATGTCCAAAGTACTTTAGCTTCATCTTTACTATTTGACTTTCTAAGGAGCAGTCAGGGTTGATTTCTTCTAAGACTGACCTATTTGTTCTCCTCACTGTCCAGGAGACTCTCAAAACTCTCATCCAGCACCACATCTCAAAGGCATCTTTTGTTTTGTGATCTGTTTGTTTTGTTTAAACAAAAGAGTTTACTTCCTCCTTTGGTTTTTTTATTTTATTTTGGGTTGTAATGATTCATATACAGTGCAATGAAGTTGAATGCACCCCAAAGGAAGCCTTTAATCAGGAGCAATTTGCTGCACTTGTTACTGACATCATCAGTATTGCCCATATAAAGCTGTGCAAAAGGATTTCAGCCAATGAATATTACAGAACAGTCTTTGGGATCAGATTTTATGATCTCAGTTGAAAGAATGCAATATTCAATTATATTTTAGGAAAAGGTGGTTGTGTTTAATCATTCAATTATTTTTTAAGGACAGGGGGAAAGGTGGTTGTGTTTAATCTTATAATTTTGACTTTGAAGAAAAATTATGAAGTGGGAGAAGTGATTTAGTGGAGAAGAGATATAACACATAACCTGCTATGAAATTTTCCTGAAAGTATATTAACAAAAGGAAGCACTGAAATGTCACTTTTTAAAGGAAACCAGAGTGATTCATGAGACTTAAGAAGCAAGGCTAAGCAGGGAGGTTATCAACACCTATAATAAAAGGACAGCAACTTTAGTGCTTAATTTCTTGAAATTTGGAAAGCAATGTTATCACCAATATTGATTTCCACAATGTGAAGATGTGAAGAACAGAATTTCTCAGATCAGAAGAAAAACGACAGTACAAATATTGATTTGATTTTTTCCTCATACCAGCTCAGAGTGCCTAGTAATTTGCCCAAAGAAACTTGATTAAAATAGTCAATTAAAGGTAATGCTCCCCCTTGCTCAAAAGCTAGTAATATCCAACTTTAGGGCAGTGTTCATCTCAATATCTAAAACTTTATAGCTTGTGTTGTTCTTACATGCTGTTGAGTCATCTTGATATGATGACCCAATGAGTGAGAGGTCTCTAAAATGTCCTGTCCTCAATAACCATGTGCAACTCCTGCAAGTAATAGTTTGTGGCTTCCCTTAGGGCAGGGATTCTCAACCTGTGGCCCGTGGGCCCAACGTGGCCCATGGCACAATGTCATGTGCCCCTCCCCCTGCTTCCAGCACACCAGTAAGTGCCATGTGGTTGAGGAAGAGCAAAATGGCTATCTGGCCCCTGAAACTTCCTGAGGGAGCGGGACCTGGCCCCTGGCTTAAAAAGATTGAGAATTCCTGCCTTGGGGCCATTCCTAATTTCCTGCTGCCCAGTGGTGTAGTGCAGGTTTCAGCCACTCAGGATGCAGGCCAAACTTGCTGCCTCCCCCCCCCCCATCTAGGCTTGCCACCAGCCCATCTAGGCTCACACACCCCTCTAGGCTCACCACCGCCTGGGTCCCAATGCCCGTCCCCGCAGCGGCCTCTTCGCCCCGGCCACCAGGAAGTCCATGGGCAGCAGTGAAGTCCCATTTATTGTGAAATTTTGCTGCCCCATAAAAGGGCTGCCCAGGGCAGGGGGGACACGCTATGCCACTGCTGCTGCCTTCCACCTTTCCCACATTATCGTATTTTCAAGAGAGCCTTCTGTTCTCATGATGAGCTCTTAGAGCTGTGGTTCCCAATGTGGGGCCCAAGCCCCATTGGGTGACTTCAATTCCCAGAAGCTTAAGTCAGTACATTGGCTTATCAGTGCTTTGTGGAATTGACCTAAGCTTCTGGGAATTGAAGTTCAAAAACCAAAGGATGGGAAACCTGCCTTAGAGTCTAGTCTAATCATGATGAGATTACAATTAGCAAATTTAAAATGTTCATTTTATCCAAGTGAATGGTCATATTTATATAGGCTTTTGCTCTTTTTTTAATGGTGAGCTCTGACCCTGTGTAGTTAGTATGAATGTTCTGTCCGGGGTATCTGATCTTTGTGACCTATTTGACTTTCTTTGTAGGCTGTGGAACTTCCTACCAGGAGCCGTAGGCAGGCAGGCTCCCTTCCTGCTGTTCTTCTGCCAGGCGAAGGCTTATTTGTGCAGGCATGTCTTTGGAACTTCAGCAGGGTGGCTGGAAAAGCAGGCTTTTCATTTGGGCAGATGCCATGTATTTTACAATGGATTTTCTTTTAAATCCTTTCCATTCTGTTTATTCTAATTAATTTTTAAAATGTTTTCAGCTTATACTTTACGGTACAGTTAGCTTGGTTTAAACTGAATCTCATCCTGGGAATTCGAAACAAATCACATCAGAACGGGATCTGATTTTGATTAGCTGGGATATAAAACAGACAAATAAATGTCCACATGTGCACCATGTAAGCCATGAACATCCATGTGTTCAACAGCGCTGGTCAAGTGCTTTGGTGCTTATGTGAAAACCACACAATGAAGACAGAGAACATGTGATCTTTGTTAGTGCTGATCATTTAGCTCAGCTTGGGACTGCGGTGGCTCAGTGGTTAAGAAGCTCGCCTTGATAGCTGGAAGGTCAACAAGTCAGCAGTTCAATACCTGAGTACTGCATGATGGAATGAGCGCCCATCTCTGTCCCAGCTCCTGCCAACCTAGCAATTCAAAAGGAAGAAATTGCAAGTAGATAAATAGGGACCACGTCAGTGGGGAAAGACCTTGGGGACATGAAAGGAGCCTCATTCAGGTATCCCCTGAGTGGAGTTTCTCCAGCAAAAATTCTTTCAACCGAGAATAATTTCTGAAACAAAATTATAATTAATATTATTTAGCTTAGCTTCCCACAAGATGACAACCTCCAGATGGATTGATTACATCTCACAGGGACTCCATCCAACCCAGTCATGACTTACTGGCTGGAAATTATGGAAGCCATGGTGCAAATCCTTCTAGAGGACATCTGGTTGGGGAAAGTTAATATAGCTAAACCAGGTCAGGTATCATTCCATACATGAGAATAGCAAATCCTGTATAGAAGGAGTGGGGAGATAAATCTGGGCTCCTGGGATTCCAGGAGTTGCCTACAATGTTCAACCTCTCAAATTAACCAGCAGCATGTCAAATTATCGATGCAAAGCATTTGAAGAGTGTCTTTAAGCTCCAGCGGCAGAGGCTGTCTAGACAAGATCAGATATCAAAGTCTACACATTTTGCCATCTGATCATTTTGTTTTTCCTTCTGCAGAGGTAAAGAGGCACCTGTCAGGAAAATGTGACAGGCTGCAGACACGGTGATTATAAGAACGGCAAGAATAACCGCTCTGGGTGGTATCATCAGCTATGGCATAACTTTGCCTTAAGAACTCGTGTCGTCTCTCAGTTGCACCTCGCCTGGTTTTTGCTCTTGTGGGGGAATTGCTTATGAATTCAGTGGCCTTTGCTAGGAAGCTGGAACATGCTTAAGGGAAAATTGCTGGCCATTCCATGGCTGAAACTGAGCTGAATAACTATGTGGATGTAAAATGGTGATGAAATTCTTAACCTTCTGACATTACTCTTTTATTTAATTTAATTATAAACTTTCTATGCCCATCTTCCAAGTTCTGAGGGGATCATTTTTGCCCAGGAAAGCCTTTGGAGCATCAGGACATGGTGGTGGTGGGGTGGGACCTTTAATATCCGGCATTCACAGCTGGCTTACCACTGCTAGAAAACAAAGACTCCATGCAGGGAGTGGGCAACACTAAATTTTATAATATGCTACTTTTTCCACAGATTTTTTAAAATGTAGGCTGAATACATCTGCTGTTGAAATGATACAAAGCAGTGAATCATGCAATTAGTTCTCTTACTAGGTTCTGCATAAAGTAAAGGATGGATATAGCCCGGGGCAAGCATCCAGGCCAGGATTCCCTGAACACAGGAGAGATAGCAGGCTAACATCATCTTCCTTCATCACATTTTTCTGCAGGAAGAGAGTCTTTGTTTTGCTTAGAGCAGTGCTGGTGAACCTTTTATAGACAGAGTGCCCAAACTGCAACCCAAAACCCAATCTGTTCTCAGGGGAGGGAGGAAGCACTCCCATTGGGCTGCTGGGCAGAAGGGTGGGGCAAACTCACAGGGAGAGCTTTGGGTGCTCCCCACCACTGGCTTAGAGGGTGACTATAGGATGAAAAAGAAATCAGGTTTTTGATCATGTGCATAACATGCTTTCCTCTCCATATTATTTCTTTCTATGTGAAGAGAGTGATAATGGAGGCAACAGGGCTAGCCTGATATGTATGAAGATACATTCTGGTCTACCTTATCTTCTAAACCCTAATGAGGTTTCATTGTGCGATATATTTATTCAATGTAGCAAACACATTTACAGATTAAGTAACTAAAAAAACCCAAAACTTATTTTGTGCTCCAGTGTTGACAGCCAGCAGTAATAACCTCACCTAGGCTTCTGATCTAACTTCTTTTTTTCTGATCTATTATTACAGACAGTGTCAGATTTAACCGAGAGTCAGTGCTATCACTTGCACATCAGATCTATTTTGTGTCTGCCATCTGATTTTCTCAGAGAAGTCTTATTCGAAAATATGACAGTAGTTTTAGACTTTTGAGCAGTCATTATCTCTATTTCGAAAGAGGAAAGAAACTCTTGTTTAAACAAAACACAAAACAAAGCAAAAGGCTATGATTAAACACACACATCCCAGCCAAAGTCCACAAATCAACCCTTCTCATTTTAAATAAGCATGTTGATGCCAACTTTTTGTGCCATTCAAAATGAATATTATAGCATAATCCCACAGGCCACCCTTCTTCTAACAGATAAATCATTAGTGGTCTGGAATAGCTGAAATGAAATAGGCTTTGATGTCGCCAACGGATTTTCAGCATGTGCCTATCCACAGTCACATATACTAGTATCCTATCAAGTTGCCACAAGGTAGACAGTTCTACAAGCATAGTGGTGCAAGGTCATGTCGCTTACACAGGCATTGTTGGTACGCACATGAATATCTCCTTGAAAAAAATGTGTCCTTCATCAAGTGTTCAGTAAGACTTGGGCAATGGCTAAATTCCTGTGATACCGTACTACACTGCCTAAACTTCCCACTCAGCAAAAGCTCAACAGGATTCTGGCTGTAATCTTTATTGGTTCAACGTAATTGACAGCTTTGACAGCTATTGTGGGAGCAGAAAATCTCATTTTAGTTAATGGATTTTAAGTGGAGGAATTTTGTTTTCCACTTTAGGGAATCTAAGAGTAGATCTTGCCTCTTATTTTTATTGTGGATGGATAGATACACCCATTGTACAAATTTGGTGTATCAGTTTGGATGCTTATAGTGAGAGGAGTCAATTTATGGCCTGAATTTCTTGGCTTTGGGGGATATAGTTTCAACCATAACTTTGGCCCTAAGCAAAATATTTTTCTTTCTTCTTGGGAATATCCTTGGTTTGGTTTGTTGTTGTTGTTGTTTTTAGCTGTTTGCTCCAAAAAATTTAAATGCAAGATTTTTTTAAAGTCACAGTAGAAATGAAAATGCAGCAGTCAACAGCACCAAGGAACCTCCAGCTCACTTAGAAAGCAGACTATTATCTTAGCTGGAAGGCTGGCAAGTCAGCATGACAGATTGAACGCCCGTCTCTGCCCCAGCTCTTGGGGAAATGAAAGAAGCCTCATTTGGGTGTTCCCTGAGCAAAGTTTCTTCTGCAAAAACCCTTTCAGCCCAGGATAATTTTATTATTATCTCCAAGACCATTCTCTACGGAGACCACACTTACTCACAAAGCAGCTCCCATTTAAGCCTGTTCCCTAAAGCAAGTTGGCCAACCTTCGGTTTTTGGACTTCAGTTCCCAGGAGCCTAAGTACTGATCAGTGTTTCGGGGAATTCTCTTAGGTTTCTGGGAACTGAAGTCCACAAACCAAAGGTTGGCCACCCCAGCCCTAAAGAGCCACTCCCTGTGTGGTGTAAGGAAGCACAGCCAAGCTTACTCTTCTTATGTGGCCACCTTCTTATTCTCCTGGGCTCCTCTGCCCCTCTATAACCCTGTCCATAATTCACTACATTTTGATGCTGACGTTTGAGCTGAAGTCTCATTTATGTTTTAAATCATAATGAATGTTCTCATTGGGCTTGTGGATTGATTTGAATTCATATGTGATTAGAGAGGGAAGTAGAGGAGGAGGAGGAGACAAACATTTCAGATCACATGTGAAAGCTTTGGTATTTTTTGCTAACTTTTTCTGTAAAACACCTTCTGATATGTCTGGGATTTTTTTAAAGTGAGGTGAGACACTGGCTGTAAACTGTCCGTGGGGGTCATAGTCTGAAAGCCCACTCTGCCACCATGGTTGGCCTTTTCCATCCCATTTTCCAGACAAAGATACAGTATGCCCAATATGCTGCAATGGTTTCATAACAAATTACTTAAACAACTACATTCCCCAAATGGATTCTTTTCAATATGTGGTTTCTTTTTATTTACTACGTCAATAAGAATGGCAAGACATATTTTTATGAGGCCCACACTCTGTCAGTCTTTGGAGTATTCTAATCTGGTACAGATTGCAATGATGTAAAGGTATGATATCAAATTATACATTCCTTACAAAAGGAGGCAATTACCTCCTCAGATTCCTTGTGTTTAATCTTGAAATTATAGACTTAATTTTAAAAATAGTAATGAGACAGCCAGTAGGGAAAGAGAGAGAGAGAAACTAACACAGACCCATAGAAATGAGCCTTTAGTTCCTGCCTTTCCTGCCACAAAATCAATGAATCATCAAAGTGTGCTGTTTAGATACTCTTTTTTTGTCAGACAATGTCCTGCATGCCACAGCTGCTGCAGGATTGACCAACAGCACCACCAATTACGGATTCAGCAAGAAGGAGGAAAGGAAGGAGAGCAAGAGGAACAGAAAATATAGAGGAAGGTGTCTTCCATCCTTTCCCCTCAATAAATAAATGTGCACTTCTTAATTTGTACTTAATTTGTTTCTCTTGAGAAAGTGAACAGGATGTGGTTAGACTCCAGGTGGTATGAAGAAAGTGTAAGCTTTTAAGGAGGAGCAGAAGAAGATCGTGCCCATTGCCCTTTTAAAGCCCGTCACTCACTCCCTTCCTTGTGGCTGCCTTAGGAAATAAGTCCACTGTTAAGTCTGAGGCTTTTTCCTGGCAAGTAGGCTCATGTGGTTAAGATGCTGAACTCGCTGACTGGAAGGTCAGAGTTTGAATCCTGGGTACTGCATGACAGAGTGAGCTCTGGTTTCTGTCCTAGCTCCTGCCAGCCTAGCAGTTCAAAAGCAAGAAACTGCAAGTAGATAAATAGGGACCACCTCAGCA
Organism: Furcifer pardalis; assembly: GCA_030440675.1. NCBI lineage: Eukaryota > Metazoa > Chordata > Lepidosauria > Squamata > Chamaeleonidae > Furcifer > Furcifer pardalis. Next base: position 143,087,368 of record CP126893.1, read on the forward strand.
GGTTGGTAAACAGTGTTGAGGCATGCCTGCCACGTGTCCAAGGAAACATCTGCATCTTCTGGATCTTTGGCTATAAACAGAGATGAGTTCTGTACCCTAGAGTCAGATATGACTGACTTTTGAGCAAGAGCAACCTTGACCTAGGAAAAATAAAACATAGTGCCCTGTTCTCCAGCTTGCTACTACGGAGGGCTGGTGCAGTAGCACCATTTGTTTTTATCTGGGATTGCTGCTTGCATTTCTCTGTTACCAGTGATGGCTATTTCCCAGAAACATGCATACAGTATTGCCATGCAGCTACATAAAGATCAGGGGATGGGCACAGGATATATTTGGTACCGATCTACTGGACCTTAGGAGGGCAAGAAACAGATGGGGATGATATTCCATGCCCTCGCTATGTAGTTTCCAAGTACAGTAAAACCTCAGATAACGCTAAAACTTGGTTCCACAAGTCTTAGTGTTATCTGATTTTTAATGTTATCCAATGCATGCATCAGATAACGTTAAAATCCTATGGTATGCATCGGATAACGTTAAAACTCCATAGAGATACATTGTAACCGGCACAGGCTTTAGTAAATGTTATCTGATGCATCCCATAGGATTTTAACTTTATGAAATGCATTTTTTTTTTCAGATTGCTTAACATTATGCAATTTTAGTGGTATCTGATGCAAACGTTATCCGAGGTATTGCTGTATTTGACATTTATTTTTTCTAAATGTTAAAAAATTCATTTATCAAGCCACGGTTGACAGGGGCCAGATAGCTCTTTTCTAGAGGTGCATATCTGACATACCCTAGTACAGTGTAATGAGAAGAAAGAGCTAGATTTCTTTTTATTTAAATGAAGTCTTTCAGAGATTCAAACAAAGGGAGCTTAGGAGTGGAAATGTCCTTTTTCCCTTGTTTGAATAGGTATCGTCCTAGCTTTATTAACTGACACACAGCTTGACGGCAGCAGCCACTGTTCATATGTCTAAAAATTACTCCTCTGAAGATCCCAAAGACTCTGGCCATAAGCAGGATTGTTCTGTATTATTATGAGTAATGGTAGCTAACCAATCATGGAGAATGTATGCCCTTCCATCTGTCTTCAGAAATGAGCAAACTTTTGTCGGTTGGATATCATCATTTTGCCAATGCCTATAGAACTGCTTAATGGCCCAAGAAGCCCATTTATGCCATTACTGTTATTATTTTATTTTATTGTACCATACACTTCTGTGGCATGTTTTTAATCTCTCTTTCTCTCTCTCTCTCTCTCTCTCACACACACACACACACACACACACAGAGAGAGAGAGAGAGAGAGAGAGAGAGAGAGAGAGAGAGGTTAATCAGAAGTCTTATATTATTGTCTGTTACATTTTGCCATCTGATGGGGGTCACTTACACCTGATTTTTGGGGGCATCAATTACAATGTTCCGATTGAGCTCCAGGACAGAGGAATTGCTTGATGCTAAAGGAAAATAGGTTGCAGAATTACCAATATATATAGCGATGGGAGGGGAGGCAGTGGTGTATACTTTCCAGCTTTTGAAATGTGATACTTCTAGATGCCAATTTATCTGACATACATTATATTGCTACAAATAGCCAGGGAGTGTAACCAGGTCATTTTTCACAATAAAGGTAACTTTCAGAACTGCTCTGTTAGTTCCACAATGATTGTACAGATCTATTTATTATGCATTTATGATTTTCTCTCTACCTAATCCCTTGCTTTTTTTTTGGCAGAGCAGATGAATGTGTGTATGATGTTAATCAGGGCAGACTGCTTAGTTCACAATAAGCATGATTGCCAGGCAGAAGAGGTGGTAGAACTTAATGCACAGGGGGAGAAGACTTGGGGAAAACAAAACAAAATGAAATCTATAAAGGAAATAAAAAGATCTTCATTGTGCTTCTAATCTGCTTTTGTTTGAACACTTCAGGAGGGCTTAATGATCATGGTGATGAATTCACACCAGTGGTAGAATGTAACATAAAAGAAATCTAAAAGGTTAAGGGGGGGAACCAGCTGCATTTCTGTATAGCTTCTTTTGTTTTTGAGATGCTATGCACTGCTTTGCATTGCTTTTGCATGATTATTACACTAACCAGAACAAGCAGATCTGCCACAGTCGAGAAAAACAAAGAGAAACCTGATTTTTGTCAGCAGCCCAAGGCCAAACGGAAAAATGACTTCTTTCCTGCATTTGATAGGAGAAACTTCAGCCAGTTGGCTAGATGGACAGATGGAATGGATCCTGCTGAAATCTTGTATGCCAGGCAGACATTCCACATGCCTGCTATGACTTTGAACAGCTTAAAAAGAGATAATGAGGTATAAAACTTCGGTGATCAGGAATAACATGATGTAGGAAGACTGTGTGTTTATTACATGGAATCCCTTTTACAAAGCAAAGCAATCACATTTTTATCCTGCCCCATTTTTTATTTTATTTATTATTCGCATTTAATACCCCGCCCCACTCGGGAAGACCCGACTCTGGGCGGCTTACAGAATAAATTACCGTAATAGGTAATCTAAAAACAAACAATATATATGTAGCTTAGTGAACTCTCTGGGCAGTTCACAAGTTATTTATTTATTTAATCATATTTATATCCCACCCTCCTCACAAGTAACCCAGGGCGGCTAACATCACCTTAAAACAGCAATAACAGAGTACATCAATAAAAACCTATCAATATTATAAAACCAATTAGTACTTTGTCCTCAATATGTTGGGTACACTTTTTACCAGCCTCAGAAGGATGGAAGGCTGAGTCAACCTTGATCCCTCATCAGGGTTGGACTCACAACCTTTTGGTTGCAGTACAACAGTTTAACCACTGCACCACCAGGCCTCCTACCTGCTCTGTACCCCAATAAAGGGTATGCACACTGGGGCCAGCCCACACTGCAAGTTTTAAAAGACATTCCATATGCTAGACAGGCTTTGACCTGACATTTGCCCTGGGGTCTCCATTCCTTCTGAGTTTCCAAGACCGGCCAGCTCTGTGGAACTCCCCAAGACTCTGAGTTCAGGAGATCTACATGCCGTCCTGCATAACCTGCAGCAACCTGGAGGTTACCTGTATTAACAGAGCCCAGCAAGTATTATGGAGAGTATTGTATTAAATGTGGTAGCTTGTGGCTTATGGCTTAACTCTTGTCTTACCCTCTCGTACAATGAACAGAAGTTTATTGTTCTCAAAGCAAACTGAAGAAATAACATTTTACTCGTTGCTTCTAGATACAGAAGTTCAGCATTCAAAAATACTAATCAAGAAAGACAGTTAGGGAAATCCACACTCAGGCCTTCCCCCAGAAACAAAAGGAAAAACTGACTAATCCAGGTAATCATGACTAAGCTTGGGTTGGAGTCAGGGCTTGGTGTTAGAACCCCTGTTTTCCTTCTGAGGTATCCATCTCAGAAACCCCCAAAGACGAACTAACTTCCAAACCCATGTGCCTATAGGAAAGAACATGAGCTTGGTTCTCATAATTAGCATACAGCCAATTAGAGCCCAGAGGTTGTATAAACAACCACTGGTTCCCATAACAAATGTCTGGTGTTCCCAGGCTCTGGATGTTGACATAAACGGACATTCCAGACCTGGGGAAGAAGACAAAACATAGGTCTGAAGCTTTGAGAAGCTTCTTCTAAGCCCACCTGCATGATAAGCACAGCAGAAAGAATCATGAGGCCTTTGCAAAGAAGCAAAGCTATATTCTAAGACAGTTTAAAAACCAAAGAAACTCTATGTTGAATAACTTGTGACCCATTTTATCATGCTCCAGCCTGCCTTATCTGTGACCTTATTTATCTGTATGTTTGTAAATCTCTAATTTAAAAAAAGAAACATGAAGAGGGGACCGAAATGCAAAGAAGGTACAATGCAGACTCTAATGTGGTGATCTACAAAAAACCCAGACATAGCCCCCATTCAAACACACACAGCCAATTATAATATTGCAAGAATATTTCTGTAAAGATTAGTAAACTGTGCTAAATAAAAGAACAAAGAAAAAGAAGGACCATTCCAGAATGCAAAAACGCTATCTAAACCAGGCGTTCCCAGTGGCCGCAAGGTGACAAGTATACTGCATGGTACGTCAATCTGGGCATTTCCTAGCACTTTTGTAATAAGAAAGTTTGTAGAGATTTGGGGCTTTATTGGGTTCCGGAGCTCATCTGCCACTTGCCTTCTTCTTTAGTGCCAGCAGCTTAGGTAACTTTTGACCACTCATTTCTGCAATTAAACCCACTGGCCATCTTTTGAATTCTACCAATGCTGAATAGAATGTAAACAATCCAGTGTGGCATGAGTGAATGGTGGCTCTACCTCACAGTCACACCAGACTTGCATATATAACCAGTGATTTAGTCTGGTTCCGCACATTTGTCTGGAGACTGGGTACATGTCTGGTATCCCTCAACATTTTCAGTAAAAAATTGTCTTTTGGCAAATGAGCTCAAAGTTCAGGGTTATAGCTGTAACAATCGCAAGACAAGTGGGTGGCAATACAAATGTGACTAATAAATAAATAAATAAGACCTGTCTTGCTTATGAAAAGCAGGTGGTACACAAATTGGAACTGGGTAAAGGCATCCCTCACTTTAGCAAAAATCTGACCAATAAAGCTTTGAAAGTTACTTTCAAAGGGGGATTAATTATACTATTTCAAGGCTCAAAAGTAGGCAGTGGCCACTATGCATTAAGTCCCTTTTCTCAATTACAAGTTAAAAAATTGTTTCCTAATTATCACAATTGAATGCAGTAAGATGAGAAACAATATAACCCAGCATTTGAACCATGTTTTTCAACAAATGTTCTAATAGTGCCAGATTTTGAACATCTAGATTGTCTGAAAGATAGAAGTGCTTTAAATATTGATTCAAATGGCCTCACTTGAGTTGTAACTTACTATGCCAAGCAACAGGATTCAGCTATTGTGTTCGTAATGCTGTTCTCACTTGGAAAAATCATGTTCTCTGTCTATATCCACTTTCTCGGAGTCCCTTGTTTATAAACCTGTAACTAAACATTTCCCTCCAAATGTCTGTTGAGTTTATGTTATACACACTGAAACAAACTAGCAGGCAGTGATGGGATATAACAGGTTCTCACCAGTTCGCCAGAACCGGTAGTAACTTTTCCCAGTGTCCCAGAGAACCGGCAGCAGCTTTTGGGGGGAACCACCTTCGGGGCGTACCTATTCACTGGTTTCCCCCACTGCACATGCGTGCCAAGCACTTGTTGTGCATGCACACTTGGAATGCTTGATGCGTATGCACGGCCTCCTTGCTGTCCTCCCAAGCGGGTAGGAGAAAGAGAAGCTGCTAGCCTGAAGCTCCCTATAGCCTGCTCCCCAGGGTAAATGACTCACCTTTGGATGTGGTGTGTCTGTGTGTATTTTAACGTGTATTTAATACCTTTACCTATATTGACGTACTACCACAGTTCCTAAAAAGGCCTGGCGGTCGGCAGGCCTAGCGGCCTGGCTTGGGGTTTTTAAGCAAAGTCTTGGAGTTACCTCATCAATAAGCTACACCTGTGCTGTTCCAATTGCTGTTCCAATTGGAGAACCCTTAAGGAGGTACAGCTGTTTTACATTTACATTAAGGCATATTATCCTAGACAACTGCTACGATGACCATCTCCATCTTGCAACATGGTGCTCCCCAGGCACTTATACTAACAGGTAAGTGATGGGTTTGTGTTTGGGATGAGTGGTTGGGTGGGTTGATTTATGTTTATTTTAATGTAATTTTTATTTATTTATTTATTTATTTATTTTATTTACGGGTTTGTGTTGTGGGTGGGTGGGTGGGTGGGTGGAGGGGTGTGTGTGTGTGCTTATTTTTATTTTATTTTTTCTTTGGCCCCGCCCACATCATGACATCAAGACGTTAGCTCTGCCCACACTGTGATGACATCATGGTAATTTTTTTGACATCCCACCACTGCTAGCAGGGCTAACTCTTTGAAAACATTTGAATAGAGTTCTCCATGCTTTGAAAGAAAAGGCTGTGATGATACTTATGTGGTAAACACAAACCACTACCCGGGGAACTGTATGAACAATATTTTAACACTTCCTACAGGTGTGTGGCCTTCCACAATCACTTGGAATTACACTCTGGGAGAAATTCAAAGGCAAACCAGTGCAAACCAGGTAGACATGTTTCCCCCAGTTCCATACAGGCTGGCTTCCTTCTCATATTTTCAGCACATTGAAGCCTGTCTCCCAGGAAGCCTTGTGTTGCAAGGTTAAGGTTATAGCTGCCATTTGCAGCTGCTCTTCAAACATCATTTCACAAAAACAAGCATGGTTACACTGAAAATGAACGGGAAAGCAATTTTAAGCCTGCACTTCAAGCATATGCTGTATACTCAGAGCTCCTCTTTTGCGTACATGTGTATATATAAATCAGACTCTTTAAAACAAACTCTGGGAAGATGCCACAGATTAATTAGCAAATAAAACAAATGGAAAGTTGTTCAGACTGTGTTTTGTTATGTGCATAACATCCTCGTTATACTTTTATGTGGCATATGTTCCCAAAATATTTTTGGGAGAGTTTAAGGACTCAGCTTTGCAACAACTAGAATCCTTCTATATATGAAGCGAAAATTAAGGAGGGGACAGGCCTCTGTAGAAGCTAGGAAGAAGCAATGGATATCAAGGTTCTTTCTTCCTGAGGGAGACATGCATATGGTTCATGGAACACAGAGAATACATACCGGCAGTAATTCTCTTACCTGGGAATTCAGATCTTGTTATGGTACAGGGAAAACATATTGATCTAATAGCTTGTATTCCTATAAACTTCAGAGGAAAAATGAGTTTACAGGGAATTATAGAAGGTATGCAATCTGTTGTATGGTAAGAAATACTGGGTCTAGCATCACCACCTGGCATGGAACAAGTCCTTGGGCCAACTGGCTCATAGGAACATCATAATTTGGTTCTTATTGAGTTAAGGGAGTAGAAGTCCTTAAAATATGAAAGTCTCAGTGCCAGGATTTGTGTTTGCCTCTTAAACTCCAGGTACCAAGAATGTCTTGGGCCACCGCCAGTTGGTTCGGAGAAAATTCAACAGGTAATAGGGTTGGGGGTATAACTCTGCTCCCAAAATGCCTAGACATACTAAAACTGGAGAGAGCTTTCTGCTGAGTCTCCTCTCAAATCTGGCGAACTTTGGAGTTGGGGTGTCAGAGTTATGCCCCCTCAAATCACAAATTGAATTTTCCTAAACCAGTTGGTGGTGGCCTAAAACTTGTGCACACTACTGTATCAATGCTGAAGTTGCTTCAAGGAAACTCCAAGAAAGTCTTTTTATTACTGAAGTCTGGGAATTAGTCTCATAAAATTGTTACTTCCTTAGAACCTTATTCTACACACTGAAATCACAAAGATCCCAACCAGGTCAGACCTTAAAACTATAAATTACCAATGCAAATACATATTGGTACTACAAAGAATTTCCCCTTTTTTCTCTCTCCTCGCATTCTTCTTCTGTGTCTAGGCCAGACGTGAAACTGCCAATATGAAGCCACTTTTTGGTGAGTTTTGGTGAGTCCTTTCACCTCACCCAGTATGAGAAAGATTAGCCAGCAACACAAGGGTGCTGTTACCAGGGTATGCCCAATTGTGGTTTAAAATAACACAATCTTCAAGAAGGCTCTTTCTGTGTACCTGATGAAATTCCATCAGCTAAGGTTGCATCTTGACTGTGAAAAGAATCAAGATCTGATTGTTTGTTTTAAATTGGGTGGTGCTTGTCCTGGTTTCCATGTTCTTTGAGAACCCTTGCCCAAATTGGATAGCTTAAACTTTTGGCATCCTCCTAATTTCCTCCTTCCCCTCCATTCCCCTGTAGAGTTTTATCTTTCCTCCCCACTATCCCCACCACCACAGCCTCTATTCTGAGGGTGGAGAAATTTGCTACTGGAGCAGTCATCTCCTCTCCTGCCACCTCTTTTTCAGGGCCATTCAGGTGCAGGCCCCACACCCAACACATGATATCAATTTTTAAAAATGATTACTATATCTTACTATTATAGTGTTACAAGAGTTCTTTGCCATGATAACTGTCTACAACAGTAAGGATTGGAGATGGGGACACTTTCAGGCTGTGAGGAATCCTGCAAATTTTACAGGGCAAGAAGCACAATACCAGTGGTGGGCTTCAGCAGGTTCACACCAGTTCGCAATGGTTTAGGAATCGACGGCCCTTGCTGGGTGTTTGAAGAAAATTTTTACCCCAACTGTGCATCATGTACTCCTCATTATCAGAATTGATTCCAAAACTGGGGCAAATGTAGGACTTTTTGCTAATCAAGATGCACCACAGTAATGTTCACCTGAAAACAATACCATAACTTTCCTAAGGATTCCTTACCCACTGGATTAAACTAAATAGCCTATTAGGGTTACAATGAGGCAGGGGCTTGTAACAGACCTGCATCTTCTATGGATGTCTTAATTCACCTCTTAGGTAAACTGAAAATTTCCACATTTTTATGTTTCTCACATAAAATTGTAAGGGAGTGAAATAAGTTTTTTTAAAAAAGAAAATCACAATAAGAAAGTTTCACAGTAACTAGCTCTTGACAGGCTTGACAGCCCTATTTGTGTTCTTAAACAGCACATAATTAAAAGTCAATACACCGAGATCATAATAAAATCTGTGTAACTTGTCAGCCTCTCCTGCAGAATTCCTGGGAGGGGACCTCACCGAAAAGCCTTTAGCAATGTCTCATTCACAAACAAAGCAGAGAGAATCCCACCCTGGAATATAAAAGTTCTACCATAGTGTCAAAGCTGTCGATTAACATCCATAGACAAAGTTCAGTTTTAGGCTATCTAGGTCACTTGGTGAATTAGAGAGTACTATACTGAGGAGATAAGTGGCCATTTACTTCCACAGGTTGCTGCAGGATGCTGGGCAGAAATGAAGAGAGCTCCTTGGAGAATATCTGTCATATCAAACAGGAAGGAATACCTTATTAGGTCTGGCCCAGTCCGTAACAAACACAAGCAGTGACTCTCCAGAGAGGAGAGCTTTCCACTTACAAGTTCTAGAAACACTTTAAAAGGAAGTAAGGGAACACTTTACAGGAAGCCAAATGCAATCAATAAATGGTACCTCTTGGTTATACAAATGTCTAAGGGGCTGCATTGGCTCAGTGATTAAGAAGCTCATCTTGTTACCTGGAAGGCCGACAAGTCGGCAGTTCAAAACCAGGGTAATGCATGACAGTTTGAGCACCCATCTCTGTCCCAGCTCCTGCTAACCTAGCAGTTCAAAAGCAAGAAATTGCAAGTAGATAAGTATTTATTTATTTATTATTTATTTAAATTTGTATAGCTGCCCACTCACCAAAGCGACTCCAGGCGGCTCACAATGCAACTGCACTTCACCTTACACAAAAGACCCAACATACCATTAAAACCCCTACATAAAACACATTATAAAATCTATTATAAAATCTTCACAGTAAAATAGACAAATAAAAACTAAAAACCAGGGTGGAAATTAGCATGTTTATGTCAGCCAGAGGGGGGAATTACCATGCAGGGCTTTAAAGGTGATAACCAGCCCCTTAAATTGCACCCAGAGGCATACCAGTAACCAGTGCAGCTCCCACAACAAGGGTGAGGTGCGGGTATGCCATCCACACCCCATCACCATGCCAGTGGCTGCATTCTTGACCAGCTGCAGTCTCTGCATGGTCATCAAGGGGAGCCCCATGTAAAGTGCATTACAGTAGTTCAAGGACCACTTTGGTGGGAAAAGATCTTGGGGACATGAAAAGAGCCTCATTCGGGCGTCCCTGAGCAGAGTTTCTCCAGCAAATCCTTTCAACCCAGAATATTTCTGACACAAAATTATTATTACCTACTCCACATAATTATTTGGCTAATTTTTAACTGTTTCTCTCAAAAAACTGATCTGGTGACACAGTGGTTAAACTGCTGTACTGCAACCAAAAGGTTGTGAGTTCGATCCTGGCCAGGAATTAAAGTTGACTCAATCTTCCATCCTTCCGAGGTTGGTAAAAGGAGTACCCAACTCTAGGGTTCAGTGCTCATCTCCGTTTCAAAGCCGAAGAGCCAGCGCTGTCCGCTTCTGCAGATGTTTCCATGGCCATGTGGCAGGCATGACTAGACACTGGAGTGCACGGAACGCTGTTTGCCTTTCCACCAAAGTGGTCCCTATTTATCTACTTGCAATTTCTTGCTTTCAAACTGCTAGATTGGCAGGAGCTGGGACAGACAGCAGCTCATTCCGTCCTGCAGTACTCGGGAATCGAACTGCTGACTTCCCACCTTCCAGTCAGCATCTTAGCCACTTGAGCCACTGCAGTCCCTATAGATCAGACTAGAAGAGATAAAATCAGGAATAGGACTATAAGGGAAAGAAAAGGAATAGAACCAATGTTAAATTACATACAGAGACAACAAATAAAACGGCTTGCCTATTTGGAGAGAATGTCTTGGGATGCCATGCCATTCAAGATTTATGTGGAGAGAGGAGAAGGACAGAGAGCACAAGGCAGACACAGAGCAAGGTGGAGAGATAGCATCAAATAAATATTACAAGAATACCAAATAATGTTGGTAGAGACTGCTAGAAGTGCCAAAGTAAGAACTTTTTATCTCTCTCAACACCTGAAGAGGAGGAGGAGGAAGATTCAGTTAGAGTCTGTTTATGGAGCCAATTCAGATGTCAAAATTAGTCTCAAAAGTTTGAAAAGATTGGGTTAAGTCTATTGAAAGGATCATCTACTTCCTTGTAAACTTGCTTGGGCATAAAGGCTCAGGAGTTTGTGGAAGGAGTCAACAATCTGCTTTTGATAGGCTTCTTCCCAGAAGAAGTCCATAGCTATATAGTGTTTTTTAATTGGCTTTTATTTTTGACTGTACATCTCCTAGTAAGCTCATGATATAAGGGAGCATCCAAGTATTCTGAACAAATGAATAAATGTATAAATATTGGGCAGGGTGGAAGTGAAAATAAATACATCCCTGCAGTCTCGTTTCATCCTCTGCAGTGTGCCACTTTCTGCCTTCTAGGTCAGATGGAGACAAGCCTAGGCTGTGCACCTGAGCTACTGCTTGTCATGTTGCAAACTAGGCTTGTGGCAAATAAAGCAGGCCATCTGTTGATAATTAAGACACCACTTAATGACATGATAAATTTTCCTGTTCTAAATCCAGAGAAGTATTGCTGGATTATGGAAGCTCATTAGCAACTAAGAATTTATATTATACTGTTTGAGTGATTCATTTTCTCTCTACATTTCTATTTGGAGAGTATGGAACAAAAAGGTTCATTTAAATGGATTTGTACTATGCAGTGGCTCTAGGTGCCACAGAGGCACGGCTGATTTCAGATGTCCATGTTCTCTGTCATGTAAAAAAGGGGAAATATTCATTTGCTACCTTTTTATTGGGGGTATTATCCACTGCTCTTACCAATGTACCTTTTAATCTTGCACCTTCTGAAATCTTGAAGCCTATGCTTTACCTCTCAACCAGGTAAACAATTTAGAGCAGTGGTTCCCAATGTGGGACACATACACCACAAGGAGACTTGAATTCCCAGAAGCCTAAGTCAGTACATTGGCTGATCAGTGCTTTGGGTAACTGACATAGGCTTCTGAGAATTGAAATCCAAAAACCAAAGGTTGGAAATCATTGATTTAGAGTGATGATTATGGGGCACAAATAGTGGTATCTTACATTTCTTCCTGAATAGGGCTAATTTTGAATAGAGCATGTCTGATCCTGGGACAATATTTTGAGTAGATTGGAGAGAGACAGGACAGATTTGTGAGTATGCATTATAGTATAAATCAAGCCCACCAAGCTACAAAACATGGGCACATCAATGCACCATTTGTGCAGCATAATCCCATTAAGCCATTCACTCCTTAAATCACACATCAATAGTAATATGGAAGAGCTAAAACAAAAATAGGTATTGATTGTATCAATATCTAAGAACAGCTGGTTTGCAGCATAATTCTATCCAGTTACATAATAGTCACTAACCTAGTACATGTGACCCTTATTTAAGGAAGGAAACCTTGTTACATTTAATTGGATTAATACAGTTTAGTCGATTCCACCCTCCAGGTGTTCTTGGACTTCAATTCCCAGAAGCCCAAGTCAGTACTCCAGCTTATCAGGGCTTCTGGGAATTGAAGTTCAAGAACAGCTGGCATGCCAAGGTTAGCCATCATTGTCCTAGAGAATCAAAGGAAGGTGCACACCTCTTGTATTTATTTGGGATAGTAGAAAGTCTATGTTTTAGTGAAGGACAACTGATTTGTGGCCTGAGTCTTTGGACATTTAGGCTTATTGCTAGAAGGTTTTCTTATATTTTAAACCAAAAATTTCACTTCTGAAAACATTAGTTCTCTGAGAGAAGATCTGAAATCTGTTAACCTGCTAGAAAACAGTGGCTGGAAGATGTGCCCTATCTTCCAAAAATTATGTTATCTCAGTTGTATTCCTTTTCAATGTTAATTGCTGTTCATTATATTTGCCTCAATAGGTAAAGGTAAAGATTGCCCTTGAAAAAATATAATAAACCTATGTCAAAGGTAGGATATCAGGAAAAGGAAATATAGAGTGTAATGCAGGGGTTCTCAACCTGTGGCCCATGGGCTGGATACAGCCCATGGCACCATTTCATGTCCCCCCCCCCCCGCCGCCGCCGCCACTGCCTCCACCACACCAGGAAGTGCCATGTAGTGGAGGGAGGGCAAATGGCTGACTGGCCCCCAAAGCTGTCTGAGGGAGTGTGACCCGGCCCCCAGCTTTAAAAGGTTGAGAACTCCTGCTGTAATATAATAAAATACAAAGTAAAAGAGACAGCTCCGTCAGTATTCTGAGCTCTTCTCTTCATAGTTATCTGTGATCTTTACTGTGCTTTGCTAGTTTTTTGACCTTAGAATCCCCAGCATATAGTGAAATGGATATCATAATGCCATTTTCAATTTAAACCCAAGCATATTTCTTTTTGCCCAATCGGAGAATCATCTTAAATATATCTTTTTCCCTTGGTACTTCTGTATCATACAGTTTGCATCTCCATAAAAATCATATCCCTGAGGCTACAGGGTTATCTCTTCTTGTATATTTCTGTGGCACAGCATAGATTTTAAAACATCAGGTAATTACAAGCCATACGTTATCCACAGACAGTCTTGCTATTTGCATATGAGGAAACTGCTTATGTTAAAGATATATTTCCCCCAATGTGCCCAGCAATTAGTTGACATCTTAAACTTGTAAAAAGAACTCATTTTATGGGGCCTACCTTCTGCTTCCCATTTACTGCAATTTAAAGCCTGCCGTAATAATATGTCACTAAAGGAACAGAGAAGGCTGCTTATATTCGGATGTGGAAACAGCCTATTTAGGAGTTGTAAAGCAAACGCTGTACACAGATTTAAATTCAGGTGCAGTATAAGGTCAGACTGAAGTTGTATATGTAATATGTTTGTCAGCCAACCCATGTGTATGACTGGCAGCTCTTAACTTACCTGCCACTGGCTGTTTTTCGTACAGCTGGGAATATTCTGTCTTTTGGACCGAGGTGATGTACACATAAAAAGAAAAGAAAAACCTTCTACGTTGAGAAATCTTGCCAAGTCAGATCATAGCTCAGAAAGAGTTATAATAAAGCCACAAAAAGGAGAGGGAGAAAAAAGTAGCCCCCCGGGGGGGGTCTGTTTTAGAGATCATTAGGAAAGAGATTGATAATAAAACTGCCAATATAATAATACTTCTATAGAGATCTATGGAGCAGTTATACTTAGAATGCTACATACCCTACATAGCAATTCTATTCACTTCACCTTCAGAAGTAGATGCAAGAAATGGAAACCAAAACAACAAGGAGACTGAAGCAGGAATAGCTTTGGCTATTTAGATCAAAAGAAAAGTGGGGGCTAACAAAGGAGGCAAGAATAGAGATACAGTATATAAAGTCTGCACATCCTGGAAGAAGAAGAAGTGGGCTGAGGCTGAGGCTTGACTGTTAAAAGAATTAGGGTTCTATTCATTTAAAAAAAACACCCCACACAATCAACTGAAATTCATGTGGTGTCTGTCCCAGTTACTGTGTCCTTTGAGAAACCTTGTCTGAATGGTTGATGCTGATGCTGCAAATCACCCTCCAGATTTCCCCCTTCCCCTCTGGTCTCCTGTAGGGGTTTTTCCTCTGTATTTGGAACCAGGCCCTGTCTGTCATTGTTCCTCTTTCTGGGTCAAATGTATTGGTGTGGGAAAGTAATTCACTTTTATCTGCCCTATGCATTTGAATAACTTATTTGACAGTTCTTAATAATGCAATCGTTGGTGGCTTAGTGATTAAGATGGTGAACTTAACAAGTGGAAGGTCAGCAGGTCAGCAGTTCCGAGACCTGAGTGCTTGCACAATTTGGAGTGAGCTTCCATTGTCTGTCCCAGCTCTTGCCAATCTAGCAATTCAAAAGCAAGAAACTGCAAGTTGATAAATAGGCACCACTTAAGTGGGAAGGTAAACAGTGTTCTGCTCACTCCAGTGATTATGTCATGCCTGCCACATGTCCACGGAAACATCTACGGACACAGACAGTGCTGAATCTTTTGCTATAAACAGAGATGAGCACCAAACCCTAGAGTTGGAGATGACTGGCTTTCAAGCAAGGTCAACCTATAAGTGTCTACTATGTATGCTCCATAGAGTTTGTTTGTTTGTTTGTTTATTATTCAAATTTATATATTCAATGGGACATATCTCTAGATAGGTAAATATAGGATCTTAATGAACAAATACATCAGCCTCAACCCAGTCCACATCCTTCATTAGCTGTCATTCAGATAAAACAATGTAGGATCAAGGAGGGAATCCCTTTGGGATCAGGGCTTGTGCCTCAACTGTGGGAGCAACCTGTTGCCCTTTCCTTTAAGAAGGTACAGTCAACAATTCAGTAATGTATGCTGCAGATGAGCATCTTTATTCATTTCTTGGGGCTCTTTATTTATTTAGGAAGTTCCTATCCTGCCTTTCCCTTAAAATAATGCTGAAGGCAGTCAGAAGCTTTCAGAGAAGAGAGCTACAGGTGGGCGCATGAGGCATGAATTTTTTAGAGACCCCGAGGCTTCCAAATGTCAAGGGGATAGAAATCTCTCCATATTAAAGCTATCATCTACCAACACACAAACTTGTACCTGGTTACCCACTGATACACTACGTATGGTGCCTTGGTAACCACTTGACAGCCTCTCTGACTTTCTCCTTCTCACCCCTGCTTCGGACACTAAGCACCCTTCACATGAGTCATGCTGGTGAACCAGGGTTTGGGGCTAAGTGTTCATGTTCTAAGTCACATGTTATAAAGGCAAGAATATAGCTTTGAAAACTTCTTTTTTCCTTTTCTTTCACAATCTCGCCCAGGAGCCATGCTATGTATCAGCACACACTTTGGTGTCATTTTCTTCCATAACCTCCCCTTTCCTTTTCCCTTACATAGTTCGGGTAGTTTTCCAATCAGGATATAAACCACATTGAGCATGGACATGAATGGTTGAAAAATGCCAAGACAGAAACTAAGCAGGTGGAAATCACGATTGGTTCCACTGGATGGAATGATTGGCTCAAGGCGCAAGACCTAACCTGCTGTCTGCACCCAAGAAAAGCAAACAAAGTGTAAAGGTCACCCTTGCTCAAAAGCCAGTTGCATCCAATGCTAGGGTTCGGTGCTCAGTCCCAAACAAAGTGTAAGAGAGATCAATTCTTTTCATAACACTAAACTGGAAAAAAAATTCAAATAGTTACATGGCAGGCAGGTGTGTTACCATCTTTTCCACTCTAAAATAAGCTGTATCTATAGAGTGATCAAAATGACTGAGAATTGCATTTAGTTCAGTTTGTTCCCAAAAAATTTAACAGCTACTGCACATTTCTTCATAGATTCAAAGGTAGGGGAGGATCTTGAGAGTTACTTTTTCTTTAACAGATTTGTTCATCCCCAATCCTCAGTGACAACCAATATGGTAAAGTAAATAGATTATCAGATTATGACACAGGGTAGGTAAAGGTTGCCCTTGCTCAAAAGCCAGTCATATCCAACTCTAGGCTTCAGTGATCATCTCTGTTTGTAGCCAAAGAGCCAGTGCAGTCTACGTTTGCAGATGTTTCCATGGAACGGAATGCATGGAATGCTGTTTACCTCCCCACTGATGTGGTCCCTATTTATCTACTTGCAATTTCCTGCTTTTGAACTACTAGGTTGACAGGAGCTCACTCCGTTATGCAGTATTCAGTTCTCAAACTGCTGACCTGCTGACATTCCAGTTGTCAAGTTCAGCATTTTAAACACTAAGCCAGTGCAGTCCCTATGAAAAAGGATAGCTGTGTTCAAATCCTGGCTTGGCAACAGATAATCAAGGAGGTAGAGATGAGGAATGGCAATAGTAAAGTCAGTCTTTGAGCATTTTACATTATAGTAATACCTTGGTTAGCGTTTGCATCGCATAACACTAAAATTGAATAACGTCAGGGAATTTGAGGCAAACATTTGCATCGCACAATGTTAACATAACGTTGTGCAATGCAAATGTATGCCTCAAATTCCCTGACGTTGATCTCTGCCCCAAAGCCCGCAGGGCTGAAGACCAGCTCTGCAGGCTTTGGGGCAGAGATCTCCGCTCAGATTGGCAGTTTGGGTGGGGGGAGGGCACACATGCCCGTTCTCCCCACAAACAAACCAGTGATCCGATAGCACACTGGGACTGCCGGGGTGTTGGGGGAGAGACCGTGCATGTGTGCAATCTCTCGCCCAACACCCCAGCTCTCCTAGGTGATGGCTGGGACTGCCAGGGTGTTGGGGAAGAGGCCATGCACATGCACGATCTCTCCCCCAATACCCCAGCTGTCCTAGGCAATCACTGGGACTGCCAGGGTGTTGGGGGAGAGATCATGCACGTGTGCACACACACACACACCGACCTAGGTCGCTAATCCTCTTAGAGATCCAGGTGGAGGTTTCTGAAAAGAAGCTAGGAAAAAGTGTTCCTAACTTTTTTCCAGAACCCCCCCCCCCCGGGGCCTGGCTTGCTAAGGGGATTAGCTATCCAGGCTAGGGGGGGGGGTGTCTTCTAAAGAGAGGCTGGGAAAAGGGTCCCAAGCCTCTCTTAAGAAGCCCCCCCCCCAGCTTGCTAAGCCCCTTAGCAATCCAGACGTAGGTTTCTGAAAAGTCGTTAGGAAAAGGTGTTCCTAGCTTCTTTTCAGAAACACACACACACACACACCGGCGTGCTAAGCAAACCAGATCCCCCCCCCCCAATTCCCTTTCCTCTTTGGAAAGGGAACAGGGTTATTTTTTAATGTTTTGAGATCAATGCATCGCACAACGTTAAAACCCGGATAACATTATGACTTGTGGAACCAAGTCATAATGTTATCCGAGGTACTAGTGTACAGTACTGCAATACACTCTTAGTCTTGCCATAAAACAGAAGTGACATGACAGCATATGCCAAGATTTCCTCAGCATCCAAAATGACCTGGAGGCATAAGAGAACCATCATACACCTGAATACGAAGGGCTATTGATTGTTCACAATTTTTATATTATTCCACAAGCCCTGGAAACTGCAGTGTAGTAACTGTACAACACCAAACACATGAATAATCCCAAATTCAAGCCCGATATCTCTATTTAGAAAGTTCTTAAAAGGAGATTAAGAATCATGCTTGGCATGATGATGATGATGATGATGATGATGATGATGATGATGATGATGATGATGATGATGATGATGATGATGATGATGATGATGATGATGATGGGCAGACTGAAAATACCATTTGTGGTACTTCCCAGGCTAAAAATAAAAGCACATTGTTTTTTAATTTTAAAAAACAAATTTCAGTATGAATTAGCCATCTGATTATTATGATTATTAGACAGTGATTTATTAATGTTCTTTTAAAAAATACATTATTGAAAGTTCATATTAGTTACACAAGTGTAAATAATCCAGAATTCATAATCTAAAATGTAAGCAATAAAAGTAGCAAAGCTTGCCATTATAACAGTTCTGCATTCTTCACATTGATGACTATCCTCTACCCTAGCTATTATAACTTTCAATCCTAAAAACCAAGGTTACACAGAAGGCTTATTCCAAGTGCAACCATGGGTGGTTGAAGTATTCCTCCCATCATTTTCTGGCCAGTGAGTAAAACAAATAAATGAAAACCAAATGGTTTTCAAGTCTCCTGTGTCTTTTTTGTTCTCTGGCTTGTCTTAACTTTTTGAGAAAATAACAATGGCCATAAAACTTGATGAACATGATAGTGACAGGTTACTTCTCAGTTACTTACAAACATAGCCCTAAATCTCTTCAAATGATCCTGTAAGAGTAAGGTTTTCCAGATAATAATCCCCCCCCCCCAAAAAAAAGGATTTTCCTTCTCACTGTGTCCAAATAGAATGTGTTGTTTACAAGCTGTAGTTGAAACTCAGCATAAGGAAGGCCCAATAGCAATTCTCTTTCTGTCTCCAAGTCTACCAAAATATGGAGATATTAAATCTTTTCATGTGTTTTTTATCAGGGTAAAACCACCACAGGTGAAAAGGCCACACTGACTGACACAGAAAGCCCCTGTGAGTAACGAGTATTTCAATAGACTCACCACCTGCTATGGCTGCGGTGGCTCATGGTTAAGAAGCTCACCTTATTAGCTGGAAGAGCAGGTGGCTCTTAAAAACAAGTTTGAGACCTGGGTACTGCATGATTGATTGAGCACCCATCTCTGTCCCAGCTCTTGGGGGCATGAAAGGAGCCTCATTTGGGTGTTCCCTGAGCAGACTTTCTTCCACAAAAATCCTTTCAAAACAGAATAATTTCTGACTTGAAATTATTATTATGGGAAATGATACTCAAGGGATCAGGACTTGAACAGCATTCTCTTAGAGGGTTGGGTTAATCCTAACAGGTAAAGACTATGTAGGGCTATCATTTTTCAGAATCAAATGTTCCACACTGCTGGTGATGGTGTGGATGTTTCGACCATCTTTTCAGCATATCAGCACCATTAGAACGAAATATATTTGCATCACTTAAGGCTCTCTCCTTACATGCCCTATTGTTCTTAAATATGTTTTCAATCTCTTCTAAGCACCTTTTAATTAAAAATGTAGAACACCTTATCATCTTTCTTTATTCCTTTCTAGAAGTATACTAGGGGACACAATCTCTGTGGATAGTAATCAATTTCTACAGTAAACATCATTTCATTGTGCAGTACAGGAGTTATCTCAGCTGCCTTTTAATTAAACCCATGGTATGATTTGTCAGGATTTGACAAGAAGAAAACCTTCAAGGGAATTTTCAACATGGTTTGAAGACATCTTTGCCTTTCAAGATATTCATCTTTAGCATGTCACAGCCATTGGGCTGCCATGATAAAGGACTTCATTGATGTGTACACAGTACACAAAAGATTAATATGAACTGTGCCACATTCAACCTACTCAGTCCTGGCCTATCAGTTAAGCATACAATGCTTCCTTAAAAGTCAAGCTGTTGATCCACTTATTCCCATTGATATGGATTGTTTCAGCTTCCTATTATTTTATATTCAGAGATAAGAAAAATTACAGACTTGAACTACAGATCCCAGAATGCTCTAGACAGGAGAA
The DNA here is from genome assembly GCA_030440675.1 of Furcifer pardalis. Classification (NCBI taxonomy): domain Eukaryota; kingdom Metazoa; phylum Chordata; class Lepidosauria; order Squamata; family Chamaeleonidae; genus Furcifer; species Furcifer pardalis. Next base: position 143,107,085 of record CP126893.1, read on the forward strand.
CTAGTGGTAATACACAGGAGAAAAACTAACATGTCACATTTCTGGGAGCAACAGGCAAAGAATGTAATAACCAGGTATTATTATTATTATTATTATTATTATTATTATTATTATTATTATTATTATTATTATTATGTTCAATTTATATGTCGCCCCACTCACAAAGTGCGACTCTGGGCGGCTCACAAACATATCCTCAACACAATATACATCAACAGAATGAAATACCATAAGATACAATTTTATTTATTTATTTATTTTCGCATTGCAAGTAGATAAATAGGGACCACTTCGGTAGGAAAGTAACAGCATTCTGTGCGCTCCGGTGTCTAGTCATGCCTGCCATATGACCACAGAAATGTTTGCAGCAGACAGCACTGGCTCTTCGGCTTTAAAACAGAGATGAGCACTGAACCCTTGAGTTGGATATGACTGACTTTTGATCAGTGATGGGCAGCAGCTGGTTTGCACCAGTTCGCCAGAACCGGTAGTAGCTTTTCTCAGTGTCCCAGAGAACCAATAGTGGCTTTTGGGGGAACCACCTTCGGGGCTTACCTTTTTGCCAGTTCCCACCTACAGCGCTTGGCATGCATTCGCACCTATAGTGCTTGGCACACCTACAGCGCTTGGCGTGCATGCACATCTACAGCGCTCTGCCTGCCGAGCCAAACAGCCATTTGCTGCTTGGAGTGTGGCAGCGCAGCGCGTTGGGCAGTCACGCACAGCCACAGAGGAACCAGTGGCGGCTGCTGAGGCCCTCAGCAGCCTCCTTGCTGTCTCCCCAAGTGGGGAGGAGGAAGAGCAGCTGCTAGCCTGAAGCTCCCTACAGCCTCCTCCCCAGGTTAAGTGACTTGCCTTTGGGTGTCGGGTGGGTGGGTGGGTGGGTGTATTTTAATGTGTATTTAATGAATATTTATTTTTATGTGTATTTAATTTGAATTTTTATGTGTTTTTGTTTCTAGTTAATGTGTATTTAATGTGTATTTCTTTTTAATATGTATTTTATGTGTTTTTATGTGTATTTTTATGTATTTTTATGTCCATTTAATTTGTATTTTTATGTGTACTTATTTTTATGGGTTTTTTTTTACTTTGGTTCTGCCCATGACATTGGCTCTGCCCATGACATCATGACGTTGGCTCCTCCCGTGATGTCATGACATTGGCTCCGCCCACAGTGTGGTGGTAAATTTTTTTGGCTGCCCACCACTGCTTTCGAGCAAGTGAAACCTTTACCTTTACCTTTATTCCACCCTACTCGCCAAGGCAACTCAGGGCAGATTACAACATGACATATAAAAACATGTAAAATCACAAATTCAAACAGAATCTAAAAGTCTAAAAACAATTTAAAACAAATTCTCATTCCTTCATAAAATAGAGAGAGGGTGGATACAGTATAGGTATTAAATAAGCCAGTGAGGAGGGGTTAATGACCCATCACTATGTCACACTTGTCCCACCAGCCAGGTCTTCATACCCTTCCTAAAGGGCAGTAGCTTCGTCTGGAGACGTAACTCTAGGGGCAGGTGGTTCCAAAGGGCTGGAGTGGACACGGAGAAGGCCCTCGGTCTAGTGTCAGAGAGGCGAGCCTCTCTAGCTGATGGAACCACTAGGGAGCCCCTCCGGTACGCTCTGGTGGGACAGACAGATAACCTTGGGGAGATGCAGTCTCTTAAGTATCCTGGCCCACTACCATATAAGGCATTAAAGCAGAAGCGTAGCGTGCCTTGGCGGGGCCCCGTATAAAAATTTGTTTGGGGGCCCTTAGGAAGGGTAAAGATTTCTCACAAAAGAAAAAAATGCATAAAATTACTTAAACGGGGAAATCCCGCAGCCTGCGATAACCGATGTAGGGTGTTGCCAACTTTTGAACGCACGCTTTACAAAGCTGGCTTGAGACTAAATATCAAGAAAACCAAGATCATGGCAACAGGCCCTATCAGTCCCTGGAAAATAGATGGGGAAGAAGTAGAGGCAGTTACAGATTTTACTTTCCTAGGATCAAAGCTCACTGCAGATGGGGATTGCAGCCATGAAATAAAAAGGCGACTGATTCTCGGGAGGCAAGCGATGAGAAACCTGGGGAACATAGTGAAAAGTAGAGACATTAAATTGCAAACAAAGATTCGCATAGTCAGGGCAATGGTATTCCCTGTGGCAATGTATGGTTGTGAGAGCTGGACCATTAGGAAAGCGGAGCGCAGAAAAATAGACGCCTTTGAGATGTGGTGTTGGAGGAGAGTTTTGAGAGTCCCCTGGACAGCGAGGAGAACAAATGGGTCAATCTTAGAAGAAATCAAGCCTGACTGCTCCTTAGAAGGTCAAATAATAAAGATGAAGCTAAAATACTTTGGACATCAAATGAGAAGAGAGGATTCACTTGAGAAAGCCTTGATGCTTGGAAGGGTAGAGGGCAAAAGAAGAAGGGGACGGCCCAAGATGGGATGGTTAGATGGTATTGTGAAGATAATGGGCACAGAGCTGAGTGAGTTGAGGGGGATGGTGGAGGACAGGAATGCCTGTAGGACAGTGGTCCATGGGGTCATCGCAGAGGGTCGGAATCGACTGTGCGACTGAACAACAACAACATTTGTTTTGCTTACACACGTTGGGGGCCCCGTGGCCCTCCTCCCACCTTTGGTCCAACTTTCCTCCCCTTTGCGTTATCTCTTTGCTTCCCGTTAGAAAACCTGTCCAGGGCGGGCAGGCAGGCGCTGACGAGCAGCGCCACCCTTTTGTGGGTAACGGGCAGGAGGAATTGGGGGTTGGGGGGGGCACCAAAGGAGACCGTCCCTTCTCAGGCCTTCTCACAATGACGTTGGCTTCGGCAGAAACAGGAGAGGTGGGAACCGCTGCAACCCGCGCTGCTGGCTGCTGCCCGTGGCCTTTGCCACCATTGGCAGGGCGGGTCCACGGCCGGGGAAGCGGGAGAGACCGTCAAACTAAGCCCTCCCAGCCTCTTCCCGGGCCAGAGTGCCCTCCGCTGCTGTTGCTGTGGTCCCGCCAGAGGCGTCGCCAGCGCTCGGCGGCCTCTCCCCGTGCCACCCCCTCCCCAGTGAAGGTCCCAGAGCGTCCGGCGGTCCGAGTGTCCCTGGTTCATCAGGGGCCGCGCGCGCACCCCCGCTCTCTCGCGTGAGTGGAGGCGACAGAAGCAGCGGAGAAAGGAGAGCCCTGCCCTCCCTTCTTTGTCCTGGGCAGGTGGGAGGGGGCAGCCCAAGGCCTCCCAGAAAGGCACCCGCCCCCAGCCCGCTTCCGGCGCCCTCTCCCAAGGCTCCCTGGCCGTCGCCTACCTCCCGCTCTGCATTTGTTTTGCTTACGCACGTTGGGGGCCCCCGTGGCCCGGGGGCCCCGTATAATTGATACGGCTGATACGGCGGTAGCTACGCCCCTGCATTAAAGCTAATAACCAGCACCTTGAATTGCACCCGGAGACAATCTGGTAACCAGTGTAGCTCCCGGAGCAGTGAGGATGCACGTGAATAACACCCACACCCCAACACCACCTGGGCAGCAGCATTCTGGACCAGCCTCCGAATGGTCATCAAGGGCAGCACCATGTAGAGTGCATTGCAATAATCCAATCTGGAGTTGACCAGAGCGTGGGTGATCATGAGTAAGGAGTCCCTGTTGAGGAGTGGGCACAATTGGCGTATTACACAAAGCTGTGTAAAAGCCCTCCTAGCCATGACAGCCACCTGCTCCTCGAGCAGGAGTCGTGATTCCAAGAGAACCCCCAAATTATGCACCGGGTCTGTTTGGGGCAAACTAGCCCCATCCAGAACCAAAGATGGTAACTGCTTAGTTAACACGGGACCCCCGATCCATAGCCACCCCCGATCCATAGCCATAGTCTTGTCAGGATTCAGTTGTAACCCATTATCCCACATCCAGACCCTCACAGCCTCCAGGCACCTGGATAGGACTTTGACTGCATAATACATAATTTACATAATAGTTTACATAATAAAACACAATTTAACAGTAAAATAGCACATAGCAATTAAATAACAAAATATAACAAAATATCCTTTGCCGCTCATTGTCCTCAATGAGGCCCGGACTCAACATCCTCTGCAACATCAGCAGCTTTTAAAGCCCTCCAACTCCGACCAGTGACGAGGGCCTGGAGGAGGGCATCTGGCATCCAGTCTTTGGTCAGCCAGGCCACGCAGCTGTGATTCCTTCCCTCAGCCCAGCTGGCTGAGGGAGAGTCTGGTGATGGTCACGGTGGTGGAGCTGGTGTTTTTATGACCAGTCAGCCAGCCTTGCACTGCGTCTCCTTCCCTCAGCCCGGCTGGCTGAGGGAGAGTCTGGTGATGATCATGGCAGCGGTGCTGGAGTTTTTATGGCCAGCCAGCCAACCTCACAGCTGCATCTTCTTCCCTCAGCCTGGCTAACTGAGGGAGAGTCCGGTGATGGTCACGGCCACGGTGATGGCATTTTTATGACCGGCCAGCCAGCCTCACAGCTGCATCTCCTTCCCTCAGCCGGGCTAGCTAGAGGTTTTTCTCAGCCACTTTACCTAAATACTTTTTGGATGCTGAAGCTAAACAGTTATGTCTGGAAAACATGTGCTCTACTACTAAGCCATTATTTTTCACCATAGGCACACACATTTAGGGCCAATATGATTAGAAGCCACCATTCAAAAACAAGACATCATTGTAATGAATCTCTTTGCAACTGGACATAGTGTACCCATTCCTTCAGTATCTCAAAATGCAGTCCGGACCAATGTTGCTATAGAAACATCTGATGTCACACCACCACATCATTGTCTGAATAATGACATAGGATAATGTAATCAATCCAGGTAAATGCCTGAATGCACATGTCTTGATTGCACAGTTCTTCCCCTTCACTTTAGGCCAAAAGCCCCGGTGGTGTGGTATACTGAAGGCCAAAACATTGTGAATTTGATCCTGATGGTCAAGGTTGACTAGCCTTCTATCCTTCTGATGTCAGTAAAATGAGTACACAACATGTTAGGGGCAAAATGTTAATTAACTTGTGAACCACCCAGAGAGTACACTAAACACTATCAGGCAGTATGTAAGTGTAATTACATTTAATGTGCCCCCCCCCCCTTCCAAGGGCATTTGAGAAACAAAATAGCTGCCCCTTTGAAGTTATTGGACAAAATGGCCACCCCCATCATGCAGGCAGGGCAAAATGACCATCCAGCACTTAAAGCTGACTGAGAGAGCGTGACCAGGCCCCTGGCTTGAAAAGGTTGGGAACCCCTGCTCTAGATCACATACTCCCTTTCAAAATCCAGTTCTTTTAAGTGGAGGGTGAACAATCTGACTGGAAGAAACTCCTGTGCCTCTCCTTGAGTTATTTTTAAGAGAAACAGGAATAGTAGGCCCTTTTAAAAGAAATAAATGAAAAAGTTGGCACTTGGGGCCTTTGACATCTCCAGTGAGTTATGGCTGCTATTTCTTCACTTGTTGTATATATACAAAGTTGTAAAAGCCCTTGGCTATCATGGGCTTTGATGGATGACTGTGTGTCTTTTCAGTGCTTTTTGGCCTTGCTGCTCTGCTACTCATACAGAATGTTTCTAGTCCCTTGGAGAGAAGGACTCAGAGTATGACCAGTAACTGGCTATCGCAAAGGATGGGCTGGGCAAAACTGACAATCCAAGACATATTGCTGGCCTTACAGCTGAGAAGGTGCTGCTGGATGCAGAACACAAGATAATGATAAGACAGAAAGGCAGGGAGGCTTTGGCACAGAAGTGAGCAGGAGTCAAGAGCACCTGAAATGGGTACCCTGTGAGCAGTGGTGGGATTCAGCAGGTTCACACCAGTTCGCCAGAACTGGTAGCAGAAATTCTGGCTGGCCCCGCCCATCCAAGTTTTAAAATAAAGTACAGTAGTCCTAATTCAGGTGCAACACAGGGCTTTCGCTCTGGCCACACCCACCATACCATGCCCACAGAGTAGGTAGTAAAAAAAATGAATCCCACCACTGCCTGTGTGACAGAGGTGGTCAATGTCTGGGCACTGGGCTTTTTGACAGCCCCCTAGCCACTGAATCACAACAAATTTTAACATCACACCAGTACACCACCACCAAAAAGCCCCAGCATTTGGCTCTGAAACAAAACGGGTGAGGAGAATTTTCAAGACAAGACATGCTTCCATGTTTGCATAACCAAAATAAAAACCTTCTGACTACTTACATTACTCGTGTATCTGCGATGCATGTGCAGGATAAAACTGCAGATAAGGTTTATCTCCAAGGACATCTGCCCGTCCCACTAGAGCGGACCCGAGAGGCTCTTTAAAAATACCAACTGCTAGAGAGGCAAGGCACTAGAAGAAGAGCCTTTTTGGTATCCACGCCAGCCCTATGGAACCTCCTGCCAGTTGAACTGCATCTCCAGACAGAGTTGCTGCCCTTCAGGAAAGAGCTGAAAACCTGGCTGGCAAGGCAGGTATGGGGAGGTGGAGAGGGAGCAAACACTACCTCCATTTAGTGGAGGATCACACATGCTTTTAGAAGTTTTAAATAGATTTTTTAATTGGTGCGGGTGGGAGGTAGTTTTTCAGTATTTTTAGAAATTTTAAGGGTTTCTAGAGTTTAAAAGTCAGGGGTTTTATGTATGCCACTCAGAGTCGCACATCGTTTGGAGCGGCTATACAAATTGAATAAATAAATAAATAAATAAAATCTCAGCCTCACAAGTCTCTTGTGCGACTGAACCAACTGGTCATTCTGCTAATTCTCCTCACCCATGACACTAGCATGTCTGAATCATCTCTTTACTTTTTATCACAGGATGAGAATTTAAGCTCTTCCAGTGATTTTTTTAAAAGAACAGCCTCTCCACATGACACCTCATTTGTGTTTGGAACTCATTACCCCAAGATAAGGTGATCAGCATTCCTGTTAATGACTTTAAAAAAAGGTTAGTTAAATTTAAGAATAGCTTTACCAGTGGCTATTAACCATTACTGCAATGCTCACTCATAGTTAATAGCCACTCCAGATGTTGATGGACAAACACGTAGAAGGGTCATTAACTCCTTGTAATGCACTTTCTGGGTGTATCTGACCATTAAATTTTAATAGTAGAATGGTTTCTAGGTATGATAAATGGATGTTTCCTCTAGTATTAGAAGCAATTTCCCTTTGCATACCAGTGCCTCTGGAACATAAGCAGAGAGTTGCTCGTGTCTTGGCTAGAAGCTTCTAGAGCAGCTGGTTGGTCACTATGGGGACAGAATGCTGGACTATATAAAACTTTGGGGTGCTACTTCATTAGAGCATCTTTTATACCTTTTTAAAACTAGGCTTCAACTGGATATACTCTTGTGCCCATGAATCTTTTAATTATGTACTTGAGTACTTGAGTCTGGGTATCTTGAAAGCATTTATTCATGAGGACTAAGGAAACATGATGAAGCCTATGCATTTTCCACTTGTGGAGTGGGGAGGCCGTTCTCACTGGTTTGTAGGAGTCATTCCTCATAGATGAAATTATGTGTCCTTGTCAACTGAAGTGGGTTATAATTATAAAGAGGGCCACCAGAGAACAGATGGTACATCATTACTCATGAGATAGGATTTGACAGCCGGAGGGGAAAACACTGAAAAATACTCCCTGATGTGTTCAAATTAAAGGTTACCTTCTCCCCACACAACTTCTTTTATACTTTATTTCTCCCATAAAGCCCCCTTCCTAAAGTCTTTCATCCAGCACAGTGATTCTCTTCTCCTCCTCCTGCAGGTGAAAGATCTGGGTACTGGATCACATGCCACACTTGCATCACAGTTTTGAAAGATTTTTAAACTAGTATGTACAATTGTTTGATTCTTTGGCAAACAATTTTACTATTGTTTCAAATTTCCATGGCAACTGTTTTGAATATCCCGAGCACCTGTTGCTCACTGCTGAATCACTACCATAGAGATCCCGCACATGAAATAGCCCCGTAAAGGAATGATGTGAATGGAAACATATTCTAGTGTGTTATTCTGAAAATGAAGCACTTCCGCTGGCACATTGTACAGTCAGTTGAAACGGGATCTACATGACCAATTAGTGCATTCTTTGTTGCTGTGGCAATCCAACCATAGAACTCTACAGCTGAAAAGGAGCTAAAGGGCCAGCGAGTCAATTCAGAAAATCCACACCTAAAGCATCTCAGAATATAATTCAATCTTTGTCTAAAAACTTCCAGCAGTTACCCAGTAATCTCTTACTGTCTGGAAAATGTTCCTGGTCCTGGTCTAATCGTTCTCATAAATATGAATCCATTATTTCAGGTCCTACCCTCCAGAGGCATGGAAAACAGGCTTGATCCATCTTCTGTGTGATAGTCCTTCAGATATTTAAAGATAAATATATCACCTCTTAATTCTATTTTATTTCTTTCTGTCACCAATAGGGTTTTTTTTTTGTTTCTGGCATTTTGTAAATGTGTGGGTGCTTTTTAATGTGTGGGTATTTTGTTGTAATCTGCCCAGAGTGGGAAAATACCCCAGATGGTCAGGGAATAAATAAATAAATAAATAAATCTCCTCTGAATCAAACATACTCATCACTTGTGATCATCCCTCACAGGACTAGGCTGCCACTTATGCAGTGGTATGTGTTTGTTCACAGCTGCACAGAGTGGGAAAATATCCCAGATAGGCAGGATATAAATGTAATAAATAAATAAATTTTGGTCACTAGAATATCGGGGAGAAATAACATACTTTTTAGCCTGATCCCTCTATCCAAATTCCTGAAATGAACCTTTTCTTGTATGGTGAAATGGCTGATGGGCAAAAAAAAGCACACTTTCCCTGTTCCTTGCAGTGGAGCAGGGGAAATGTAGCCCCTCTCTTGCCAATTGCTATAGCTATAGTTTTGATTGGTGATCAAAGAGGAAGATGGGGGAAAATATTTTCCTTCTTCCTTACCAATTCAGCACTACAATAATTGGCAAAAGGGAGAAAATACATTTTCCCTGCCCATCTGCAGAGGAACAGGGAAAATATTTAATAAAAACATCCAATATGGCAGAGCTTGTTAGCCCTGTCAGCATACCAGATGTTTACTGCAGAAGCAGACTTTCAAGTCTGCTGTCTCTCTTAAATGTTGTCTCAAATGTCCGGAGGCACTTGGGATGCTGTATTTTTGTTTCATGTAAAAAAAGTAGAACCCCTGATTTTGTGTGTGTGTTAGGGAACTCCATTGTTTGCAAAATGTGGACACACATGTCCAAACTGATCCCTGAGAGCTGGATAGAGCATGCTAAGCCCTCATATAGACATGATTTAAGTTTACAAATGGTTTACCATGCCACTCACTCCTTTGATGCATTCTAGCTTGTCAATGTTTTTAAACAGTGGTGGCCAGAGATGAATACAGTATTTCATGTGAAGTCTGCCAAAGTGGACTGCTACTGCTACTGCTACCATCACCACCATCACCATCACCATCACCACCACCACCATCACCACCATCTGCTGATAGCTCAGTGGTTTGGGTATCTGATAATAGCCCAGTGAGCTAGGTAAATGGCTATGGAGCCAGAGGTTAGGAAAGAGTCAGCCTCTGTATCCTTGAGAAAGTTCCATAGTCCCAGGGCATCCACTGAAGTAATGGATGTTTAGCCACTTCTATAAAAAAACTTAAAAGAGATGCCTTGAGTCAGAACTGACTTGATGGCACACAAGTATTCTGGAGGGGCCTCTTCACCTAGCCTGGCCAATAGCTGCCTCAAGTGCTTCTTCTACTACCACTTGCACTTTTGTTAAACAGTCTCTCTAGCTCCAAATGCTTGAAGTGCAGTACAAGGTAACAAAGAGCCAAAAACACAAAAACAAAGAAGTAATTTCAGAACTGATCCCTACAGCTGAGACAGATAATTATCCTCAAACTGAAAAACCCTCTTTAGTCTTTTCCATCTACCACAGAAAAGGGTCCCCCCTTACTCTTTTTGTTCACAAGCTTAGACAAAATATTGTGTGCCCATCATTCTTAGATAAGTGCACTCTCATTACTAAATTTCTCGCAGCACATCCATTTTCCATTGACAGAGTATCTAAGAAAAAATAATTTGGGGAAAGGAAACCTATCAAAATCCAAAGGTTTTTTCCTCAGCTACAATTGGTATGCTAGCTGCAGCTGTTCCTGGAAATGAACTAGACCATGGTGATCCATGTTTTATTTATGTCCTGTTAGAACTATTCAAACACAGTGCATATAAAGTTGCCTTTAAAAAGTATTTAGCTTGTCCAGAATGCTGGATCAGGACTGTTGACCTGGACTACTTAAAGGAAGCATATATAGTCTTGTTATGATACCTTCCTTCTCTTCGTTTCTGGGCACAATTTAATGTGTTGGTTGTGGCCTGTGAAGCCATGTGCAGAATATTTGAGTCCAGAGTATTTGAAGGGTTGTATTCTCCCATACAAACCTAGGGTTGTATTATCCCATTCAAAGTTCTGAGAACTTTGAATAGGCCATTCCCTCAGTTCTTCAATAATTGGAGTCATGTTTTGTGAGAATAGAAGAAAGGACTTTCTTAGCAGCTCATTCCATTTTCTGTTCTTTTTGGCTTTCTGACCCAGGATCTTTTGATTAAAAATGGCCTTAGTGTTCTTCACTAGGTTTTGCTGAAGGGGGTTTTGGAAAGTTGGGTGTTATTTATTATTATTATTTATATATTAGTTCACATTTATATTGCTGCCCACTCACCGTAGTGACTCAGGGCGGCTTACAAACAATACATTACAATACAATATGTTGATGGAGGTTCAGGGGGAGGGGTGGCAAAATCCTCAACCTGCTCTGGCTTTATGAGTTTTCTTCTTTCCTGTGATTTTAATTGTGTTGATATTTTTAAAAATATGTTTCAACTGTATTCATTTTTATTTAAATTGATCCCCAACGTCATCATTTCTAAGGCAGTGGTGAAACTAAACTAGCCATGGAAACTATTGCATGTCTATGTTGCCTTAATAAAACATCTGTTAAGTCCAGGCATTATGTAGCTTGAGTAAACACAGAAAGCCTTTCACAGATTTTTAAACAGAAAAGCTTTTTGATAATTGTATTTGAATTCCTATGTTTGTTAGTTTCTTTAAGCGCTGTGTTCAGTAAGAAGATGGGATATAAATTTAATAAATCTGTAAATGAATATATCAGGAAAAATGGCCTGCAATTCTGATCCAGTGAGCAAAGGAGGGTATTCAGTTGTTAATGGGGTACACAGAAAGAGCCTCCTCAAAGATTATGGTATTTTTTTGAACCACAATTGGGCTTACTCTGGTAACTGCAACCTTGCATTGAGGCTAATCTTTCTCACACCAGGTTAGGTGAAAGGAATTGGAGAATGAACTCTCCAAAAGGTGGCTTCATTTTAGCAGTTTTACATCTGGCCTAGACACAGAAAAGAAGTTGCTGATAAAGTAGACAAAAAATACAGCTGACTGTAATTAATAATAATTGTGTGCCGCCAAGATGATTCCCACTCATGGTGACCTCTTCTGGTGTTTTCTTGGTGAAAAATACACAGAACTGGCTTGTCATTTCCTTCTTATGGGAGTGCCCTGAGGCTGTGCTGCTTGCCCAAGGTCACACAAACTGGCTGTTCTTTCAGGCATAGTGGGGAATCAAACTTTCAACCACTGGTTCTGTAATCAGATATTTTACCATTATAACTTTCCAGCCAGTAAAAAGTCAAAATACAGCAGAGTTGGAGGAAGATTCAGGTTTGGACTACATCTCCCAAGGCCAAGTCAAGTTGAAGCATTCTGGTAGCTACAGTCTAAAAGAGTAATTTATCCAAGTTTGAGAATATAATAGGATGTTTTCTTGTTAAGCCATGCTTTTCTTCCACTGGCAAAAGGAAAATTACCTGTGCAAAATTAACATTAGCAGCTGTTTGGGTTCAGCTTCAAATAAGGAATCTGCAGAAGGCAATACCACCTGTGCGCATCTAATTGCAGCCCCTCTCAATCTGTTCCACTGCTATATTGTAATGGGGGCATAATAGGTGGCACTTACTATTTGAAAACTGTACAGAGGTTTTAAAATCAGAATTCATTAACTCTTGCAAACTCACCTGTGAAACAGCCATAAAGGACTTGGGTCCAATTTTGTCTTTTACCACAATTGCTGAGCTCCTTCATTGTGAAATGAAAATCTGGCATTTTTAAAAACAAAACTTTCTCCAACTGAGTGTCTGCCATATATATCAGAATGCAATCCTTCTCATCTCCAGCCATCGTGACATAGTGAAGGCATAATGGCCACTTTCAGATGGATTCATAAGTTCGTTCCCTCTAAGGGAAAATGCTTCCAAAGCACAACAAAACAATGATAAAAGAAAAATATATTCATTATAATTAAATAATCCCATATGTGCTCGAGTCAATTTATCTATGACAACACACCCAAGAAATATAACTTTCCCTTATGCAATCATGAGGAAACTTTATAGCAATGTACCATTTTTAACAGAGGTCAGGAACATTCACCAAATCCTCCAAACTTAGACATGTACTCCGAAAAAAGTAGTCCAAAAAAGTAGCTTTTCTAAGCTCTGATGTGCCAACTGTACTATCTGTGAACTTTTTAGCACGGTACTTGCCAAATGGTATCAAACCTGGCTGGATTCTTCTTTTCATGGAAGTGTGCTCTAGAACATAGGTCTTCAAACTTGGCTCTCCAGATGTTCATGGACTTCAATTCCTGGAAGCCCTGATCAGCAGGAGTGCTGACTTGGGCTTCTAGTAATTGAAGTCCAAGAACACACAGAGAGCCATGTTTGAGGAACCCTGCTCTAGAAGAAGCATTGTATAGCTTCTCATGCAAGCATGAATGACAGAGGTTTCTTTTTTTCAAGACAGAAGGGGAAAGGGCAGACACCCTTGCCAGAGCTAAACATTTCCTGGATTATTTTTTAAAGGACTAGGAACCACTTTCATTTGGCTTCCAAGAGGGAGCTCATTTTCAAAATAAAATGCAATGTTTTTAAACAGAAAGTCATATTTGGTATACTACCTGGGGCTGGATGATTATGCTGTTATAACAAATTCCATCAATACCCTCCAGATGAGGATTCCAACTCACCAAGCATCCTCTATGCATAAGCCTTTAAAGATAAAACAGCAACTTTGCTATCCTATGCCTGGCAAAGATGGCAGATAGGCTTAACCTCCATATAGCAAATGGATCATGAATGGGGGATCACCCTGGCAAGTACACATTTATGGTAGGGGTTAAAACTAGCACAGTTGATTATATTCTAATTTCCACTGCTTTAATACAGAATACAGAAATGTTTGAAGTCTTACCATGTTTTGAAAGTGACCATTTACCCCAGGGGTTGCCAACCTTTTTACACCGTGGGCCTGACCATGCTTCCAGACAGCTGAGTGGGCCAGACCATGCCCCCAGAAGTGGAAGCAGATGCATTTATGGCTGTCGTAAATGTGCCCACTTCTGCATTTATGACAGCCACGGGCACGTCTGAACATAAACAAGTGCATTTTACAGCTGATGTAAATGCACCTGCTTCTACTTCCGGGTGCGGTGGAGGTGGCAACAGGCCAGATGGAATGGCATTGTGGGCTGGGTCAGGCCCACAGGCTGTAGGTTGGGAACCCCTGATTTACCCCTTTGCATCTACCTGAAGTCACTCACCTGCCAGATATACCCTGGGAATGCTTCACTTCTGCTATCTCTTCAGCTGGATTAACAAGATGTTGCATTACCTGGGCATAGCATTTAGACCAACTGATGAAGAAAACCTTAGGAGAGTCCAATCTTCAGAAAATTCATTTGGACTTTGATGCAGCAAACTCATCACAAAACCCAATAGAATTATTTACAATTACACTAAGAAAGCTTCAGTTGTTATTGGATGTGACCCTCACCACAGCTAAGAGACCTGGCATCATTTTGAAGCCTTGATTCGACAAGGACTGTGTGGTAGCCAGAGGGGCAGGGCAAACTCTGTGCTGGGGTGACTGCACTGGTGCCCACAGAGAGGGCTCTGAGTGCCACCTGTGGCACGCATGCCATAGGTTCACCACCACTGACCTACAACACTGGACATATAACAGAAGACTGGGGACAGGCAATTGTAGTCCCAATTTTCAAAAACAGGAATAGAAAGGACCCTGCAAACTACAGACCTATGAGTCTGTTAAATCGTCTTTGTCATTGGCTGCTACTCATATCTTAGCATACATTTTTCCTGGAAGACATTTTCTCAGTTGATGAATGTGTCTCTGGTGACTCAATAAACCAATCATGGCATGAAATATGTGACTACACACATTACACTGAATAGATGGTGGAGGGTGTAGTTGAGTTTGATGAAGCTTTTGTGTTTGTTGCTTAGCCTCTTCATGTCTGCGGTGTTCTCCTTCAAAGTGATCAGTAGCAGCTGAATGTAATAAGTATACTTTACACCAGACCTCTACAAGATAAACTTAAGGACTGGCTAGACTGGGAAAGTTTAATTGCAGAAGAACAAGCAGGGTTCAGGAAACAAAGAGGCACTATTGACCAATACCTGATCCTACAGCGTTTGATTGAAAAGTATATGTCCAACAGAACAGTATCCTCATATGTTGCCTTCATAGAACTTAAGGCAGCCTTTGATTCTGTTACCAGGTCCATGGTATAGGAGAAGCTAGGAGTTGCCTCTATTGAGCTCAGGCTTCTCCATTTAATACGTGCCTTGCACACCAACACATCCCTTAAGGTTAGGTGTAATATGCAAGGGTCATTACTGAGGCCAGTAGAAGTACAAAAGGGAGTAAAACAGGGATGTATCTTGGCACCTTTGCTTTTTAATTTCTATGGTAAACTGGATAAACAAATCACATCATCACCCCTCAAAATTAGCAGAGTGCAATAGAGCCCTACTCCATTATGCTGATGATGTAGTAATCCTCTCAAGGACACCAGTAGGCCTACAGAAGAGCCTTGAGAGTCCTGTCACAATATTGCACAAAAGATAAATTAGAAATAAACTACAGTGGAACCCCGTATAACAAAAAAAAAAAAAATCATTCTATGAGGCTTTTCACTATGTGATTTTTTTCATTGTATAGTTTCCCCCCTTTGTTGTTGTTCAGTCGCACAGTCGATTCCAACCCTTTGCGACCCTATGGACCACTGTCCGCCAAGCACTTCTGTCCTCCACCATCCTCCTCAGCTCGCTCAGCTCTGTGCCCATTGTGTCTACAATACCATCCCCACAGCCATTTTATAGGGCAAGTACAAAAAATACCAGTCGCTGAAAGACTTTGTCCCTGTGGCTCTGGTGAAATTGAAACTACTGGTCATGTGCTTCTTAGATGTTCCTTCTAACGTGATACCAGAATCAAATTTATTCTTCCCTTGACCAAGAGGTTTCCTGGTCGCTCTGATACAGATTGTCATGAGACGACATCTCTTTTCTCACATTCCCAAAGCCTGGAGAGGACCTGGTTTAAACTAGGCCTCAAAAATCCTTTCCTCTCTGTCTCACAAGACTACGTGTCATGAGACGGCTTGTTTTCAGTTCAGTGTTCCTATCCCTTATCTGTAGTTAGCCTTATTATGGCGACTATAGAGACACTGTCTCTACATGTTCCCATGTTTTGAGAAACTTTCTGTTTCAATAAGAGCGTACTCTGATTGGTTAGAAGGTACCCCACCTGACTACAGAATCCCCATCTTGGGGAGAGCAGAGGGAGTTCGTTTTTGGATGTCTATGGATTAACATCTTTGCCTGTGGGACTATGCCTTTTTGCTTCTTCAAAATGATTACCTAGAGTGATTGGATTGTTTTTGGACTGACTAATTGTTTACTGAACTTACTCATGCCTTTCTGGATTATCCTTTAATAAACCTACTACTACAATAAAGCTACTGTTTTTGCTTGAAGATTGTCTCTTTCATTAACAGATGCTGACACCACACTCACAAGGCCTAGCTACCAAACCTCCCTTGTTTGCTTCATTGCCTGAGCATAGTAAGAGTTCTGTTAATGCAGACCGGCTCTCCCATAGAGCTAACAAGGGCTAAAGTTCCCGTAAAGAGACCGGGTCTCTGGAACTAAAAGGGAGGGGCCCTTGCGTGGGACGGCCAGATTCTGACACAGATTATCTTCAATTTCTATTTATAGATGAGCAGAATATAGTAACAGTGCAGGTGGCTAGATTCTGCACTTCAGTGCTAAAGATTCACAGAAATTTAAAGGAAAATCCTTAATAAACATTTAATGCTATTTTTATTGACATATTTTATAAAACTAACATATGTTATATCCTGTGTCCTAGATAAAGTTGGACCGACTTAATTTAGAAATTTTAGATAAATCTTAAACTGCAAATTTCATTAGTTACTAATTACAATTATAGACTGTCACATTCTTAGATGAAATGAATTATTATAGCTTAAGCCTTTTATTCTGTGTTTTAGACATAATTCTTTTGTGTAACTTATTCTGTACTGGTCTATGAAGGTAATAATAAAGATTGATTGGTATACTACTAAAAGCTGTCACTATTGTACGTCTAATCTAGATACAGTTATCATTAGATGAGCACTGTCCATTCACAAGAGAATGTGCTATGAATATCCAGCTGTATGTTGACAACACAATCTCAGCCTAATCACTACTATCTAAGCCAGGGATTTTCAACCTGTGGTCCATGGACCAGATGTGGCCCATGGCACCATTTCATGTGTTCCCACCACCCCTCCACCAGTCCAGGAAGTGCCATGTGGTATAGGAAGGGCAAAATGGCCATCCGGCCCCCAAAACTGTCTGAGGGAGTGTGACCCGGCCATAACCTGGCTGGTTTTAAAAGGTTGAGAACTCCTGAACTAAGCTGATGAACATTCCACTTACGAGAGATGTTTGCATCCTATTTTAAATGCTTTACTTATTTTTTGCTACCATTATTTAAGTTCATAGCCTGTTGCAGTTTTTAGTAAGAATATTCCTGGTTCTGTTACATTGCACATACTGTATTTTGATCCATTCCTATAAAAACATTTTTCTCAGAGATGTTTCAGTATGACTGGAGAAATGATATGCCTTCCCCTTCCCTCCCACACAAAAAGAAAAGTGTTTGAAATGGATGGCTGTATGTGGCATGCACACTCATTCCACATCCCATTGGCAAAGAGAGGACAGACGTGCCTGTAAAGCAGGCATGCCCAAACTACGGCCCGCGGGCCGGATCCGGCCCGCCAGGCCATTTCATCCGGCCCCCGACATGGTATAGGAACTCTTATTATTTTATTTTATTTTTTAAAAAAATTTTTTGCGGACTTTTTTTTTTTGCGGAGGGATCACAAATCAGTGCCTAGTTCCTTCCTTCTGCTGCTTAGTACTAGGACTTCTGCCGAATCTAATTTAGAATTGCTGAATCCCTCCGCCTAGCTGATTTGGCTGTTAAGAGTGGAGAGAGAGACTGAGCCTGAGGCCATCCGGGAGCTAAAAGTAAGCGTCCACCATTTTGTCTTAGCCTTCCGCTTATTCAGGGCTGAGGGGGGGGAGAATGGTTTCTTCTGGGAGAGGGAGAAAGAGGTGTGTGTGTGTGAGAGAGAGAGAGAGAGAGAGAGAGAGAGAGAGAGAGATGTGTGTGTGTGTGTGTCCAGGATTACAAGCAGTTTCTTCTGGGAGAGGGAGAAAGAGGTGTGGGGGGGGGAGAAAGAGGTGTGGGGGGAGAGAAAGAGGTGTGTGTGTGTGTGTGTGTGTGTGTGTGTGTGTCTCCCGACCTCCCTAGAGCTGATGCGCGCTACTTTTGAACTTCCCCCACCCTCTTTTATGCTGCAGCAAGCCAGAATGTCGGGATTCGAATCCTGACATTTTGCCTTGCTGCAGCCTCCAGGGAGGTGGGAGAACTTTGGAAACAGCTTGGATCGGGTCCCCACACCTCCCTGGACCCGGCGGGGGGGTCAGAGACCCCAAAATTGGTAAAAAAAAGTCCATTTTTTTTACCAATTTTGGGGTTTCTGAGCCCCCCGCTGGGTCCAGGGAGGTGTGGGGACCCGATACAAGCTGTTTGTGGGCATCCCCGACGTCCTCAACCAGTGCAGCAAGCCAGAATGTCGGGATTCGAACCCTGACATTCTGGCTTGCTGCACTGGCTCAGGACGTCGGGGAATCCCAGAAACAGCTTGGATCGTCTCCCCTGCTTGCTCCAGAGAGATCAGAGGACCCGATCTACAGCTGCAGGGTGGCTGGGAAAGCTGACGGGGACTCCCTGTCGGCTTCCCTAGCCACCCGCCCTTGCCTCCGTAGCTGCAGGGTGGCTGGGAAGCTGAACGGAGAACCCTGTTCAGCTTTCCACCCACCCTGCTGTTAAGAACGACTGTATCGGATAACGTTAAAATCGTGTTATTCGATACAAGATTTTTCCGAAAATCTTGTAACGTTATACGGTTTTAGCGCTATATGATACTCACGTTATACGGGGTATTACTGTATTGGTATAAGTTGGAAGTCAAAATTGATTTACAGTATTATGGCTGTGCATTGTGTAATTCCTGATTTTAAATTGATTGGGAGACCCAATGCGCGCTAATTTTAAAGTTCCCCCACCCACTGAAGCTGCAGGAAGCCAGGCAGGACATGATGTCAGGAAGCAGATCTTTTCTAAGGCTAATGACTTTTCATTGCTAATTAAAATCTAAAGTTTCAGGTAGGTGGGGTTTTAATTGGCAATGAAAAGTCATTAGCCTTAGAAAAGATCCGCTTCCTGTCAGGAAGCGGATCTTTTATAAGGCTAATGACTTTTCATTGCTAATTAAAATCCAGAGTTCCAGGTATGTGGGGTTTTAATTGGCAATGAAAAGTCATTAGCCTTATAAAAGATCTGCTTCCTGACATGATGTCAGAAGCAGAACTTTTCTAAGGCTAATGACTTTTCATTGCTCATTAAAATCCAAAGTTTCAGGTAGGTGGGGTTTTAATTGGCAATGAAAAGTCATTAGCCTTAGAAAAGATCTGCTTCAGGAAGCGGATCTTTTCTAAGGCTAATGACTTTTCATTGCCAATTAAAATCCAAAGTTTCAGGTAGGTGGGGTTTTAATTGGCAATGAAAAGTCATTAGCCTTAAAAAAGATCCGCTTCCTGACATGATGTCAGGAAGCGGATCTTTTATAAGGCTAATGACTTTTCATTGCTAATTAAAATCCAAAGTTCCAGGTATGTGGGGTTTTAATTGGCAATGAAAAGTCATTAGCCTTATGAAAGATCTGCTTCCTGACATCATGTCAGGAAGCGGATCTTTTCTAAGGCTAATGACTTTTCATTGCTAACTAAAATCCAAAGTTTCAGGTAGGTGGGGTTTTAATTGGCAATGAAAAGTCATTAGCCTTAGAAAAGATCTGCTTCCTGACATGTCAGGAAGCGGATCTTTTCTAAGGCTAATGACTTTTCATTGCTAATTAAAATCCAAAGTTTCAGGTAGGTGGGGTTTTAATTGGCAATGAAAAGTCATTAGCCTTAGAAAAGATCCGCTTCCTGACATCATGTCAGGAAGCGGATCTTTTATAAGGCTAATGACTTTTCATTGCTAATTAAAATCCAAAGTTCCAGGTATGTGGGGTTTTAATTGGCAATGAAAAGTCATTAGCCTTAGAAAAGATCTGCTTCCTGACATGATGTCAGAAGCGGATCTTTTCTAAGGCTAATGACTTTTCATTGCTAATTAAAATCCAAAGTTCCAGGTATGTGGGGTTTTAATTTGCAATGAAAAGTCATTAGCCTTAGAAAAGATCCGCTTCCTGACATCATGTCAGGAAGCGGATCTTTTCTAAGGCTAATGACTTTTCATTGCTAATTAAAATCCCACCTACCTGAAGCTTTGGAACACAACAACAGCTCCTTGGATGCCACAATGACCAAGCTGGATGTGAGTTTCTAGGATCTGTCATATTTTTTTAAAAGGACATTTTTAAAGGACACTGTGAAGGCGGCGAAGGAGGAGCCGGTGAAAGAGGAGCCGGTGGCAAAGGCGTTAGTGGTGGCGGCGGAGGAGGCGGTGGCAAGGCTGGGTGGATGTATGTACCATGGAGAGATAGTTCGGCCCTCGGAACCTCTGATAAAATGTTATCCGGCCCCCGGGCCGAAAAGTTTGGGCACCCTTGCTGTAAAGTCTATCAAGACAGTCAGTCAAGGAGAGCAATAATATTAGAGCCTCTGACCTGTTGCAAACCATGATGGTATAAACAAGGAAGAGGGAAAGGAATGATGTTGGGTTTTTCCTATCCAGTTGTATGGGACTTTAGTTTTGTGTGCATCTTACTTTAACAGCTTTCCACCTGTTCACTTCAGTGGGGGAGAAATGAACTTGCAAACTTGAAGTTTAGTATTCTCTACTGTCTCCCACCCTGTCGGTATGTCTGTGGACAGAGAATTTTAAAACCTGAAGATTGAAATTTTTCCCAGCACACCTTGAGGTTGACCATACTAATTCTCTCCTTAGGTTGAGAGAATGTGTGGGTATCTTACCCACAAATTCTGGACTGAGGCTCTCCCATCACAGTCCAGAAGCTAGTTAGATCCTCAGCTGAATTAGAAGTACCTGTACAGCACTTCCTTCAAATTGTTTCAACTCTTAAAAATAACAATCTCCAACTTCAATTCCTGCTTCACCTTTTGGGGGTTTGTAATTTGGGCAAATGTTGAAGAATTCATGTAAATATGATCGCAGATAGATGAAGATGAAGAATTCTACTAGTCTTTTCATCTGCAAGGACAGTGTCAGATTGTCTGCCATTCTCAGCCTTGTCATCATGCTGAGAATAGTTTTTCATATAAAATCTGCAGAAAATGCACACAAAAACTTCTGTTTTTCAGATTAATGGAAGTTAAACAACATATTTTGGGTTGCAAAAGCTTAGATTTATTAGAGAAATGCACTTAGGATAGGAATACTAATAGATGCCCTAGTTCTCACTAACTAATTTGAAGATGTCAGGAGCAATGAGTCTCCTGTTCATCTGCAGAGAACGTAGACAAGCTATCTCCTCCTTCAGCAGTCAAGAAAAAAAATGAAAAAAAGAAAGAAAATGACATCAGCAACCCTCAACAATCTAAGGTCGAAGGAAGGTCGGCACAGGTAAGAACAGGTAAAGGACAGTCAAGGAAACCTAAGGAGATAATCTCAACTCTTCCCTATGCAAAGATATGCAACTTCTTGAATGCAAACTGAGTCGGGCCCAATCACTCTTTGAGGGAGAGATACATGGTAGGGGTTTCTTGTGATTGCAGTGGACCCACCCCCTCACAAATACCTCAGAATTCTGTTTTTTCCAAGACTTGTGAGGGGGTAGGGCTAATATTTTAATTTATGGATTTACATCTTTAGTAAACTGCACAAAAAATCACCTGTGTGGAAATACAGAAAGGGGGAAAACAAATCAATTAAATCCTGCAACTTTCTCAAATAGCAACACAGATTCTTAATGATTCCCCCCCCCCCCTTGAAGAAATGGCAACTAGCTTTCTTGTTTTCATTTTTAAAAACTTATATACCATGGATATCAAATTGTACCGAGGTTTCTGTTTTCTGTTTTTGTAAACAGATTTTCCTCTTGTGTTTAATAATGGGGTGTATTTTGCTTAGACTCTATTAAACCAATAAATTGGTAGGAAGAAAATATGTAATAACAATGATAAAAAAGGAAATGTGTGCTCTTATAACTGCCATGTTTCCTAATCATGCCAACGTAAATTCGATATAAACAATCTATTTCTGCTATTCTCAGTCTTAGCTGGAATCAATTTTTCAAAAGAGAAAACAATAAGAACATTCACAAATGTAAATGTCTGCTTCGAATCAATACAATTATTTCATATCCTCGCTTTTTTAAAGGTACGGTGAAGAATGGATCTTTTTTAAAAGAAGAAAACCTCTTGCTTCCTTTTGCACATTTTCACCAGTCCTACACTTTCTTCCTTCTCGCTGACTCCAGGTTTTTGCCTCTGTGAAATAATTGAAGAGGAGTCATTTTATCTTATGCTAATGGAGAAAAGGCATTTTGACCCCACAAATGACCCCACAATTTCAGTCTTCAAGAACCCCTCATAAACCCAACCACAAATGAAAAAATCCTGAGAAAGACAACCTGGAAGCCAAACTCTGGAGGGCAGGTCTAACAACAGAAATTTTTCTGCTCAAAGCAATGAATAAAATTCTTTTCCATCCAACACAGCAAAACCAATCAATAAATGCAACCTCCACCACACCCTAATCCTAACCCTAAACAACTTGGGAAGTCCAGTACAAGCTGTGTGGCACCTATACCTCTATTATTTGATTCCTCATTAATTTCAACCTCCTTCAGCGCCTCATGCCTGTGGGAAAACAGCCTTTCCTGGCTTAAGAAGCTCTATCAGTGTAATAGATTTACATGGCTTGATCTGCCCCCTCACATTGGACAGGGTATCTAAACGACATGCAGATGCATGTGCAGATGGACTCAATGTCTAAGGTGACTTGGATGTTCAATGGGCAGCATTGCTTTCTTATTTCTCATCCACATAGTTGTCTCAGCTATAAAGTAATACTAAATGTGCATGTATAAGAAAGCCCAGAGAACAGGAACAAATCTAAATCTCATAGAAAGAGATATGCATTAGGAGATCAACTAATATCCATCTGGAACATTTTCTTTCTTTCTTTCTTTCTTTCTTTCTTTCTTTCTTTCTTTCTTTCTATTTATAAACAATTCATCAGGGATATTCTCCCTCTCTGGGTGGTATACAACAGGTTTTTTTAAAAAAACAAATAACCATAAATCACAAAACAAACACAAAAACTATCCTGATCTATTCCCAGAGGTCTAGATAGGCATTTTGTCATGGTAGAAGAGAGAATACATCCACCATGAAGCTTATTAAGATTTCATTCCCTTCTGTTCAGCTGTACCAGGATTTCAACCTGAAACTCCAAAATCCATTAGCTAAATCAAGTGCAATCTAATGACTATGCCAGGGGTTCTCAACCTACGGCCCATGGGCCAGATCTGTGCTATGGGGCCAAATAATCCGGCCCCTGCCCTCATTGCAGCCACTGCTGCCAGTGCCAGAATCAGCCGTGCACTCATTTACAGGCATTGTATATGCATTTACAACAGCCATGGACTCATTTACGACAGTTGTAAATGTGTTTATGACAGCTGTGGACTCATTTACAGCTGTTGTAAATGAATTTGCAACAGCTGTAAATGAGTCCATGGCTGATTCAGCTGGAGCACCAGTCTGGCCTGCCAACTGTTTGAGGGAGCAAGACCCACCCCCCACCCCTGAAAAGGTTGAGAACCCCTGGACTATGCTATAAAATGACATAATCCATGCCTCATCCCTGGTTTTTAGTAAAGGTAAAGGTTTCTAGTGTTCAAAAGCCAGATGTATCTGTCTCTAGGGTTCAGTGCACTCATCTATGTTTCAAAGCCGAAGAGCCAGCGCTGCCTGCTTCTGCAGATGTTTCTGTGGTCATGTGGCAGGCATGACTAGACACCAGAGTGCACAGAACATTTACATTCCCACTAAAGTGGTCCCTATGTATCTACTTGCAATTACTGAACTTGCTTTCGAACTGCTAGGCTGGCAGGAGCTGGGACAAAGACAGGAGCTCATTCCATCCTGCAGTACTTGGGAATCGAACTGCTGACCTCCAGCCTTCCAGTCAGTGTCTTCTTAGCCACTTGAGCCACTGCAGTCTTTGGTTCTTACATCTCAACAGATCCCTGCACTGTATCTGCCCACCCGAAGGAAGAATTAGGGATTATCATAACAAACTATACAGATGGCTGAAACAAAGGGGTTGGATGATTATAGGAATGGAGTGCTTGACTCTACCCTTCCCAGTAAACCACAATGGGCAAGGTCCAGCAAGTGGGCTGCATGCATCTCACCCATCATCATTTTTTTTTTTTTTAGATCCAAAGAGTCCCCTCATGGCTTCATACTAGAATGTTTTCAGCAAGGGAGAATTAAAAAACATGGAAGAATTTAAAAACATGACTGGCAGGGAAGTATGGGGTACGGGTTGTACAACGACCCTAGCCTGTTGGTTTGTGTAAGCTCCCTCTCTCTTTTAACCTCTCTTTTGACTTCTTTTAACTTCAAGAGTGAGTTTTAACTTTTAATTCTGTTATTAATATGTCTTTTTAAACTTAAAACTTAATTTTTAATCCATATTTTATTGATGTTTTTATTGTTGTTGTTCAGTCGCACAGTCGCTTCTGACCCTTTGCGACCCCATGGACTACCGTCCTCCAGGCACTCCTGTCCTCCATCATCCCCCTCAGCTCGCTCAGCTCTGTGCCCATTGTGTCCACAATACCATCTAGCCATCTTATTGTTGGCTGACCCCTTCTTCTTTTGCTTTTTGCATTTGTTTTTGTATGATACAGTATGTTAAACTGCCCTGAGTTGCCTTGGTAAGGAGGGTAGTATACAAATTTGAGTAAATAAATAAATAAGACATGTCATAAGGGTTTTAAATTTTTGGAGTTGCAAGCCCCCAAATCCCAACCATGGCCAAATAAAATCAGAAGTAGACATCCATTTACTGTACTTTTTGGGGGTGGTCTTTTTATATGTTTGCATTGGGGGGGGGGGCATTTTTAGGCTTCATGCAGCCCACTAACTTGGCTAGTTCCAGCACTAAATTTTACTCCTGCCTATCTCAGGAGAGTTTTCTTCTCATTCATAAAAAAAAGACATCTAAATACTGTATGTCTTGGCACTGGACATTTAGCTGGTGGTGAAATTTTCAATACTGTATAAATTCTGGACCACTGTTATAAGCATTACAAGGAAAATAAGGGGCTAAGGAATCTAGGCTTTTGTTTTCACATGAAATCCTATTTTGTCTGACCCTTTTGCTCCTCCTCTTACCTACAGTGCTCTTGAGTTTCCAGCTATTAGGGAACTGGGACCGAAATAGTATATGGTTAACCCACACTCCCTCCTCTCCTCCTCCACCAGGGCATCTTTTCTTCTCTTACAAAACACTGACAAGCCATTGACTTTGCATTTGATGTTAATGCGAAGTGGCTAGTTTAGGTACTTACAAACGACACAGCGGATTTGCTATTTCAGCAGTGCACTTTTGATGCGAGGGAAGTTCCTATCGTGAGCGTTGAGGAACAAAATGCCTGCAACTGGGGGATGTTGCCTCAGGTGTTGCAGGGAGAACCTTGTTACTAGAGAAGCTGGTTAGTCAATCAGAAACTCCCTATGAAACGGGTACACATCATGTGCAAGAGATGAAAACAGATTTCTCCATTTCCTACTGGAACAGAGGCAATGGGTTGTCTGTGGTGCATCAAGAAGGCAATGCACTTTCAACAGACAGGGAGCTGTAACACAGATTCATTGGAGATCAGTACCTACATCAACCAGCCTCTCCTTGTGGAACAGTTTATTTTTACCTGCAGCAGTTTCCTGCTCCAGGCACACAGGTTGAGTAGGACATGGGATTTCACACACTGCTGTAAAAAAATGTGGGCTGAGTAGCGGAGCAGAAAATACCAGATTTTCCTTACAACGAATATTCAGTCAAGCCATTCTCCACAGCAGGAAGAACTAAGTTTCCTTGCAGAAGGACTTTAAGCGTGTGTTATCCCTATGGCTGAATGTTCCCAGATCCAGAAAGGAGAAAGAAAAAAGATTTGTTAAATGGATTCAGCTTAGATGACACACAGTAACTTCAGAAGTTCCCACAAGGTTGCCAACTATTTTTGTTAGTACCTGCACTTTCACCTCTAACTTCAGAATGGTGTGCACAAACAAGAGAAAATGTACCGCCTGGCTTAATTTAAAGTCACTGAATAGAATGGGATCCTGTTGGGGTCCTGCTTTGCCCCACTGCTCAAGAGTTACCCTTCCTGAACTAGTCAAGCTGGTCTTGGTGGTAATGTTGGAGTCCCTTAGGCTTTTCTGGCTGCAGGACTTCAGTTTCAATGCTGGGGAAGCTTTGTCAGAAGTAGGTTGGGACTTCATGTCTTCCATGTTGAGCATTGATATGTCCCAAACAGCACCAGTTCTCACTCATGCCAAAAGGCACACTTAAGACCCGAGTTTCTGGATTGGGTAGAAGAACTCTTTGTAGTGCTGTTACCATGGTCATTATCTTGTAGGGTTTTGACTCACTGGAACTCAGAGACTCTGCACTGGTGGGAGACCAATTAAGATGGTCTTCCCCAGGAAGTTAGTGGATCCCAATGGTTTTTTATGGCTCTTGGGGAGTTTACTATTGCCTAGAATGAGGAACTGGCTAGAGTCATTGACCCAATCACTCCTAAGTGTCCTCTCCTACAAAGTAAAATCCAACTGATGCCCTGGTTTATCAGTCTAGGGCAGTGGTTCCCAATTAGTGGTACGCGTACCCCCAGGGGTACGCGAGATTGCATCAAGGGGTACGCGCAGCAATCTCTTAACTAAAATATTAAATCCTTTAAAAACAATAATGCAATAACAATTGCCAAAAAATTATTCAATTTAATTAAACGATCAGTAGGTAAGTCAATCGTATGCATCAAGAGCTTTCTCCCGCCGCGGCGGTTTTTCCCGCACCTCCCGCGTCTCGCGTCACCCGATTGCGGCCGCCCCCGTTCCCGCCTATTTGCTCGTCATTGTCAACGTGCACATTTGTCACATTAATGAAACATGTGTTCTCTGTCATTAGAATGTCTTTTGATGATAATAAATATACAATACACCTGATTTCATTTTTTATTTAACGTTCCTGCAATAAGGGGTACGTGATATTTAACGTTCCTGCAGTAAGGGGTATGCAAGTTTGAGGTCTTTCTTGAAGTGGTATGTAGAAAAAACTAATTGGGAACCACTGGTCTAGGGAATGAGAGGTTGTTTTTTAATTGGTTTTAATTTTTATTTTGTTCTTTTAGTGTTTTTAGTGGTGTATTACATGCTGGTTGTGCTCCGCCCTGAGTTGCCTGTGTGAGTAGGGCAGAATATAAATTTGATTAATAAATAAATAAATAAATAATGAAATAAATAATGAAATTAGTGGAATAGAGACTAGAGAGTTGATAGTGGAAAACTCAGGGAGAATCTGATCAAACACAAATTAGGACCCACTGCCTCAAGGAACATTCAGCCATACACAATAGGCTATATGTAGCATTGTAACAATTCAATTTTGCAAATTTGTTTCCCAAATTGTTTTAAGGCTGTGTAGTGGTCTCATGTCTCTAGCAAGATTCTATAAATTTTACTTCCTCACTAAACCTTTTCTGTTTTTAACTTTATCATTTTGCCTCTGAACTATTAGCTCTTCAAACTTTGTCATCTCTACACTTAGAATGAAATATTAAAGTTGAAGCTAAAGTACTTTGGACATCAAATGAGAAGAGAGGATTCATTTGAGAAAGCCTTGATACTGGGAAAGGTCGAGGGCAAAAGAAGAAGGGAGCGGCAGAAAATGAGATGGCTAGACGGTATTGTTGAAGCAGTGGGAAACAGCTGGGCGGGTTGAGGAGGAAGGTGGAACATAGGGGTGCCTGGCATGCAACGGTCCATGGGGTTGCAAAAGGTCAGACTCAACTATGCAACTGAACAACAACACACTTAGATTGACTCGTTCCTCAATATTTAGTCCCTCTACCCAATTGAATCACATTATAAAATGATTTCCTTTCTCCTTCTAATATATCTTTTATTTTATTTCTATTACTCATTGTCTTTCAGTCTAACAACTTTTAAATTCATTTATGAATTCTTTAATTTTTCTGGAAATTTTTCCAATGTTACTGGGTTAAGGGAGAACTTGCTGAGCTAAATACTTTACTGTATTTACACCAAACTTGCAAGGGCTACTTATATTTTTGAAATGGTTACTTTTTAAAAAAAAAAAAACGTTTTAATACCTTCATAATTTTAAACCAATTTTAACTCAACATCTGTTACCATTTTAGTACCATCCAGAATATAAAACTCTAGCCAATATTCTACTTCTGCAGTAATTGAATTATTGCCTCTGGGAAACCCACCAATAGGGCCCAAGTTCAATCACATGCTCCATTTTGCATTTCTAAGCAACAGGAATATAGAGCAGCTGTGCTGGAGGTGATTCCCAGCTATCTTGATGAATCTAACCTCTGTGGATCTAATTTCTTTTTAAAGCCATTGTTACAGGATCCTGACTCATTCATGATCCAAAGAGACAAAAGTCTTCCACAATCAAATGAAGAAACAAACTTTAATCACCTCCTTTCTTCATCAAAATATTTGAGAAAACAATCAAGTGGTTCAGATTCAGTCTCCAGTTCCTCCTTTGTTTGTGGAGGTCCTTATTACTTCAGCCCACTCTCAGTTTTAGTGTCCTTAAATCAGCTTCACTTATCATTGGCAATGTGGACAGGTGGATCTGCAAGCACTTTGATGGAGGCATCTTGACATCTGTCACTGATCCCCCTCTGTGTCTGATAACACACTTGCCACTCCCCCCCCCCCTGAGAGGCTTCCAGGGTTTATTTTCACATGCAGGAAGACCACCTCTCCCTTCCATGGATCTTCCTTGAAGAGGTTAGTCCACCCTGAGGATAGATGTGCTTTGGGTTCCTGAAGCTTTCTCTCATCCAGCTGCCCTTTCATACTGACCAATCCCCCTTCCTGCTTGCCCAACTCTTCTCTTGGTTCCTTCTTATCCTCTTCCTCCTCTGCTCTTTGCCTAGCACTCTCTCCACCCAGTCTCCCTCTATCACTACTACTGTTAGGGCTTTATTGATATATCTTCTCCCCCAGCTTGCCTTCTTGAACTTTCTTTCTCTCAGACTCTCCCCTCCCCCACCTCCACCTTTCTCCTCTTGCCCTTTCTCCTGTTCTTCTGAGGACTCTGTAGCACAATCTACCGGGGAGTTATGTGTGGAGAGCTCTTGGTCAGAACTCTGAGGGGGCAAAGGACCCCAAACCTGGGGCTCTCCTCTCTGCAGCCATGCAAGTTGGCAGTCATCATTACCATCTGCAGGAATTAATTCCACAATTTAACTATGAAATGTGTGAAGAAACACTTCATTGTATCTGCCCTGAATCTTCCATCTTTCAGCTTCATGGAATGAGCCAGGTTTTAGTATGATAGAGGAGAAAAGCTCCTTTCTATGCACTTTGTTATATCATGCATCACTTTATGTATCTGACATGCCTTCAAACGCTGCAGCCTCTCATCACAGGTGAGTTATTCCAGGCTTTTGATCATGCTGCTTTCTACATCTTCTCTAGCTTTCTTTCTTTCTTTCTCCCTCCCTCCCTCCCTTCTTCCTTCTTCCTTTGCTCCCTTAAGTGTCACTTTATCTTTGTTTGCATTGACTTCTAGTCTTTGAAAGCTCATGCTCCATGTTTTGGAAGATTCTTTCAGAGTTCTTCACAATCAGTTTTTGTTCTTGCCACAGAACCTATGTAAGTTGTTTAGCATCATCAGCAAGCATGGTCAACATTTGTTCTTAAGGTCATGTGCTGCTGGGAAGTGTATGACTCTCCAGATGTTGTTCAATAGCAATTCTAGATGTTCCTTACTACAGTTGGTGCTGGTTAGCATTAATAGGAGTTGTAATCCAATAATCTCCTTCAAAAATCGTTGCCTTGCCATGGCGAGGGGGCATGCATGGTTCGATGAGGCAGAAGTAGACAGTTTGTGGAGAACTCAGACTAAACACGATCCCCTGGAGAAGGAACTGGCAACCCATTTCTGTGTCCTTGCCAAGAAAACCCCATGAACAGTAAGAATACATAGAGGAACTCTACACAAAGGACCTTAATGTCCCTGAAAACCATGATGGTGTGATTGTTGACCTTCAGCCAAACATCCTGGAGTGTGAACTCAAGTAGGCCCGAGAAAATACTGACAACAAAGCTAGTGGAGGAAGGCTGAGTGCAAAAGAATATACCTTTGAACTGTGGTGCTGGGGAAGACTTTTGAGAGTCCCCTGGAATACAAAGAGGTCAAATTAGTCAATCCTAAAGGAAATCAACCCTGACTGCTCCTTGGAAGGACAAATGCTGAAGCTGAAGCTCAAGTACTTTGGTCACCAAAAAAGAAGAGAGGACTCACTGGAGAAGGCCCTGATGCCAGGAAAGATCAAAGGCAAAAAGAGAAGGGGTAGACAGAGGATGAGATGGTTAGACAACATTGTTGATGCAGTGGGCGTAGATCTGGGCGGACTATGGAGAATAGCAGATGACAGAGGAGCCTGGTGCGCTGTGTCCACAGGGTTGCAAAGGGTCAGACTCGACTATGGAACTGAACAAAAAAAAATCAAATAATATTTGGAGAATATCACCACATTCATCCCTGTCTTAAAGTAATTTCTACGGTCAGGACCAAAGGTAGTGATTCAGGTGTATTTAGAAGTTTGCTTTCCCATCCTGCCGATCCCCCAGGATGAAAGAGATCCTTTAGAATCTGTGGAACACTGAATGGGAAGGAATAGGAAGCTTTAAATTCCCCAAATATGGCTTCTGTCAATGACATCATCACAGTTTAGAATGTTTCATTTTGGAGTAATGGCTGTTTTGAATTAATAAACCATTTCTAATTTCTCATTACTGGGGGGGGGGGGGATCAAAGAGGAAATACCGTGCTGCATTGGAGGATAGGGCACATCTCATTCTGCTGTTTCTGTGAAGCCTGTGACACCTTATTCCATACTGGTTTTTAGTCAGAGTTTGCTCCCTCAGTCATCAACTTTAGAGAGAGGCAGAAACAATCTGTACAAGATTACCTAGAGTTTAAGCACCGAAAGATGCTGAAGAAACAGCACCCTCCTCTCTCCCTCCCCTACCATCATCTCCAAAAATTTCAGCATTTCCACAACTCATCCAATCTTCCCTCTGTCCCTCTTCCTGTCATCTACTTCTCTATTTCCACCTTTTATCACTCCTTCTGAATCACAAAGGCAATTATTAGGACATTGTCTTCAAATGGAAGAGCAGGACTTTGATGAAATAACTATTTTATCTTCTGCCTTAAAAGGTCTGTTCTTTCCACAGCCCTTATTTTCTAGTTCAATACAATATTTTTTTTTCTGCTAACTGATCCTGAAGGAAGTCAACTGTCACTTTCAACGCTAGACTCCTACCTACCATTTCTTTTCAACTGGCATTAACTCTGTGTCAGTCTGATTGGTCTCTTGTGTAAGGACCTGTTGTGCAGCTGGAGACAAACATCTCCTCCCCACTTCCCACAAGGTAACTGCTAAATCTACCATTTTCCTTCAAAACACAAAAGCTCCGTAGACCTCCTTCCCTTTATTTTACACTCATCAGATGAATGTCCATATCCCATCGAATGTTTCCCAGATGGTGCTAAAATATCTCTTTTGGATCACATCTCCCAGTATCTCTGTCAGCTTTGTGGGGATTGTAGTTTTAAAAGGCATTAAAAACACGACCAAACAACCTCCTCCCTGCCTCAATCTTCCTCAACCATCTCTGGCATTACCACTACCCTTTCACCTGTGTGTTTTGCTTTTTCCTTTCTTTTTCTTTGTAATGTTTAGCAAGAGAAATAGCACTGAATGGGCAAGACTTTGTAAGTATGGTAAAACTTCCATAGTTGACTATCTCCCTAAATTGACCTAATTTTCATAGACTGGACATACACCATACATAAATAATAGAAAGCCAACCTCTCTGTATTGACCACTTCTGTATTTTGGCCAACTGGACCTTGACACAGAAAAATGCAGAATTAGTAGCAATGAATTTCTTTCAAGAAGAATATCAAAGAATACAATATTTTTAACTTTGATTCGGCAGTTTAACAATGATAATTATGGATTCATTTCATAATACAAATTGCATGAAGACATTTTTTCCACTCCAATTTTTTTTCCTTTTCCCTTTTTCAGGATCAATTTAAAAATAGCCAATTGTAAAATGAAACAAATACACACACAACACAGACATATGTGAGCAATGGCATTAACAGCATGCAATTAACAATGATCTAACCATTGTGAAAGAAAGAAAAACATAGTTTTTCAAGTGTAACAAACAATGTTTAGGCACAATTGTGAAAGAGTCACATGAGAAAGAACCAGGTTTTATTTTTTTTGTCTTTCTCTATACAATTTAACTAAAAAAATTCCTGTTAATTGAGTAAGATGGAGAAAAGGAAAGAACTGAAAGAGATGACACTGAAGATTTATCTTTTACATTTTCTAGAAAACAATGTACATACAGTTGTTCCATATGTTGACCACCTCAATATATTGACCACTTTCCTTCAGTCCTTTGAGTGGTTAGCTTTCAGAGGTTTTATTGTATTTGGCAATGGCAATTACACTTACACACTGCCCCATAATGCTTAGTGTATTCTTTGGGTGGTTCACAAGTTAATTAGCATTTTGTCCCTGATATGTTGGGTACTCATTTTACGAACCTTGGGAGGATGGAAGGCTGAGTCATCCTTGAACCTTGGTCAGGTCCAAACTCACAACATTCTGGCTGCAGTAAAGCAATTTAATCACTGTGCCACCAGAGCTCTTTTTGAATTTGTGCTGTCTTGATTTAGGGCTGCAGCTCTAAACTGGGGAAGGGATACAATTTGTGAATTGTGTTTCAGTTGTGGTCTTTAACAGCTTGGGAAAAGGGCGGGCAAACAGAATAGGGTTCAGTCGCACATCAAGGCCCACTCTGTGTCTCATAAATGACAAAACCTGGGCATACCCAACAGTGCTCTTAATGAATAGAGACATTATTTAAAAAAACAAAAACATGAGCCCTGCCAGAGAACAAAATATACTGCATTATTTTGCCAAAAGATCAAGTCTACTCATGATTAGTGGTAATATTGTCTAGTCGATGGAATAAATATCAAAGGGAACAGTGAGAAACACAGCATGAATGGCAAAACAAATAACTGTTCAGCTGCTCCCTAAGTGTCAGTTTGATCCTGTGTCACACACAGTGAGCATTTTTACACGCTAGTAATGAATAACTATGGAAGACCATGTTCTTCCATACAAACCTGCCCTGGTTTTGAGACATTTGCAATGGGTTTTTCTCTTAGTCATGCCATTCCTGGAAGCTTGTTGGATATGGACATATAAGAGAGGTCGGTCGATCAGTTGCTCGCTCGTTGGTTCATTTGCTTGCTTGTTCGTTCATTCATTTGCTTGCTTGATCATTTGTTCATTTGCTTGCTCTTTGCTTGCTCATTCGTTTGTGAGCTCTGCCATATTGTAGAACCCACTATCAGCAGAGACCTGGCTGGCCTCCTCTTTGTTATTATTCCACTGGCAGAGAAAAGTTTGTACTCAGACCTAACTGTGACAATGAAGTTGCTTTCCTAAGCTGCTTTTAACTTGACAGTTGTTCCTTCATTAGCTTATTTATTTAATTACATCGGCAAAGTTTTAGATTTCAATGTATCTGTTCCATCTGATGTTATCATTGCTACCTTTCCTGAATTCCATTCTACAGAGCAAAGCAGGTTATAATTCCAATAAATAACATAACCTCCTTGGAAGATTTTCTGCTGACGTGCTCTAGAGCAATTCCTTGTCCATTTGTTTCTGATACTGTGAAAGAAAAAGTACACGTCTTTCTGTTCTTTCCCACAGCCCATTCCTGGAGAAAACAAGGCCCATGGAGCGAGCGAGTGAGCGTGCGTGCGTGACACAACTGTTTTGTCACTGCTATGTTTACTAAATGTCTCTCTATGGAAGAGCATAAGTGTTAAATATTGTAAAGCCTGATTGGTTTTGGCAGACCAGTTTGTACAGCTGTTCCTACTAGTCCATGCTTTCCCTCCCCCCCCAAAAAAATCTCTGGTCATTGGTCAAGGGTTAGGGATTATAGGAAGTTACATCTCTAACCAGAGTTTGAGGACCCTGTATGAGGATAAACCTTGTAGAGGCCTGTAGTTTCGAGTCCAACAGGAAGCTTTGTAGGTTCCTGTCACAACCCACAGCTGAAGCTCAGATTCCCCCCCCCCCTTGTCCTCCTTCCATCTTGAAGGAAGTTTGGGGTACATTATATAATGCTTCTTTCTGAAGAGCATTTGTTTGCATGAGAAACTTTAACCTGTGTAGTCTATTTCTTTGCTTAGCTCTGTAACATAAATGGTCTGTTGATCTTAATTTCCACGTCCCATTTTCTTCCTCCTCCCTCTTTATCAAATCCAAATACAGGAAGCAGGTTGTACATTAGTAGCTTTATGGGGGCATTAGTGGCTCTGTTGTGCAACCATCATTCTTTTTTCATGTTATTTTGATTGCTTTATAACCAATGGAGGGCTGGATCTGGTTTGCTTTACTAGTTTCCTCTCAGCTAATAGTAACTTATGCCACTGCTACAATCTAATTTAAATTATTCTCTGAAGTCTGATGCTAAATTATTCTGTGTTATGCTCCAAAACATTGTTATGTTGCAGATCTGGTTATTATACAATTTCAGTAGAACTGTTCTCTGATTTCACTAGTTCTTTAAAAAAAATTGGACTCGACAATAGGCAGCCTGCCTCTGTCTGAAGGTAGGAGAAAAGGGAGGGGGGGACATAGTATGTTTCAGACCACAGGATATTGTGCAAATGACTGGAAAGAGATGAGGAGAATCAGAGCAATAGGTTAAGAAAAATTACCCCGTGGATCTGTAGCTACTAGAATCTCTTAGCTAGCAGTGTCCATGCTGCCTTGAAAGGGGGGGGGGGGTCTGAGACTTATTTTCTCTCACTCAAAAAATGTTTTCTGATTTCTGTTGGGGGAAAAATGAGCCACAAAACTGAAATAATGTATGGAAGCTATTGCAGGAAAAAGTTGTTATCTTGCCTGTTTGTTTGTTTGTTTGTTTGTTTGTTTGTTTGTTTGTTTGTTTGTTTGTTTGTTTGTTTGAGTCCAAAGCACTAAAATTTAGATCCAACATAATTTTAGAAAACATTAATAAACCAAGATTTAACAAAAATGAGCCTTCTAAGTGGGACCGGGGGGAGGGGGACACACACCATAAAAGTTATGTGGAGCTGGTGGGGAAAATACCAACCCCAATACCAATATCATCAGCGTGAAGGCTCTGGGCTACAAACCTGCACAGGATCTCTACTTGTACAGTGGTCATCCACCATTTAGCTCTTCCGAGCCTTTATCAATGAAGTACACATGCCATAGAAGTATTCTTAACTGGTACCCAGAAGAGTAGCGTGCCTTGGCGGGGCCCCGTATAAAAATTTGTTTGGGGGCCCTTAGGAAGGGTAAAGATTTGTTTTGCTTACGCACGTTGGGGGCCCCCGTGGCCTGGGGCCCCCGTATAATTGATACGGCAGATACGGCGGTAGCTACGCCTCTGCTGGTACCATAAGATACAAGACCATTTTGGAACATATGAAGCATGGCATTTTTGACAGCAGGTGAAGGAAGGAAGGAAGGAGTTCGTGTCTCTATCTTAGTGCATGCTAGTATTTTAGATAGGCTCTTTGGCAAAACGGTTTTGGTAAGATTCTTCTTTGTGAACCCCACCCTCTTCAAACTCCACTATCACCTGAACCATCTGGGCACAATACTTAGAGCAAAAGTGGACAGATTCCATCCCTGAATTTAAGTAGGCAGCACTTGCTCTGGCTTTGTCTATCTCCCAATATACATATATTCACATAATATTATGTGTTGTGGAATAAACTGGCTCTAGATTCTGTTTCTGCAATCTGGGAAACAGCATACTTTTTACCAGAACAGCTGAAAAAGACAGAACCTGAAATATTTTTGCTTAAGAGTGTGTGTGTGTGTGTGTGTGTGTGTGTGTGTGTGTGTGTGTGAGAGAGAGAGAGAGAGAGAGAGAGAGAGAGAGAGAGAGAGGCTCCCTTAGCATTCTCTAATAGCCATAGGAAGGTATTTCTCCATTTTTGGCTGCTCTTCAGCTCTTACAAAGTACTTTTTTATTTGCTTTCAGCTACTAGTTATGGCAAAAACACAGTGATGCTTTCCCTTTAATACTCCAGAAAGATCAACGGGACTCAGAGAACAACAAAAAGCTATTTTTTTAAAAAAAAAAAAAAAGCAAAAAAGGTAAAGTATGATTGGGATCCTGAATGCTGCCATTAGCCTCTTGGGAAGCTAGCATGCAACTTCTTTGCACACTTTCGCCTATATCCACTTGAGAGAGAAAACACTGCAGAAAGCAAGTGGAGGACAATGTCCTATAGAGGAGAAGACCCTAATTCAGTGGCATCATAAAAAGGCTCCAATAGGGAAGGATCATGAAGACTTCCATTTCATGTGTAAGGCAGGTGTCCATGCTCATGTTACTTGTCAGTCTATTTACAATAAGATTGCTGGTGAATGGGCAATGGTAACAAAGAACAGTGGTGGTAGAAGAACCAAGGGTCTTCA
Source organism: Furcifer pardalis (assembly GCA_030440675.1). Classification (NCBI taxonomy): domain Eukaryota; kingdom Metazoa; phylum Chordata; class Lepidosauria; order Squamata; family Chamaeleonidae; genus Furcifer; species Furcifer pardalis. The sequence continues at coordinate 143,143,413 of CP126893.1, forward strand.
TGGGTAGTGTAGTTTCCATTCAAAGGTGTCGGCCTTACTAAGTATGTCATGATAGCCAGTCTTGCTGCTTACCAACCTTTGCTTCAGGAAGGATTATGGCAATGATACAAATGGCCACATGCTATGGTTTCTCTGCCTAACATTCTGCAGCTTAGTTCCATATTTTCACAACTGTTTTCCTCTTATAAAAATCCACCTCAACTTCTTATCCACTCTCTTGCAAAGAAATCCATCATGCAGAAAAAGAAATCAACTCCATACTGTTGATTCATGGTACGCTGCATCCTCCAATTGATTAATTCATTCTAGCCAATGAATTTCTGCTTTCTGATTTTTCATTTGTGCATTATTGTGTGGACAGCGTAACTGATGTCTACACAGTATTTGCTTTTTGGATGGAAACAAGAATTGTCACAATTGCTTTCCAGGAGGCAAACCTGCATAAATACAGTTTGCATCCATGATATTATTTGTACATCTACACTCAGGTACAGCTTCTCAAAACTTTGCATAATTTTCATTTTGATTCTGCAGAAAACAATTATCTTCTTCTTTGGAAACCTGAATTCATCTGGCCTTCTGCCTTTAAGTTAAGGGCTTATGCACATGATCAGGTGAGCCTACTGAGAATGAGGTGTGAATGGACCCTGAAGCACTCCAAAAATTGCAAAGCAGTCATGTGTCTACCAACTCCGCATGTACTGAACACATCACACAGCAGTTGATTGTTCCAGTTGTGCAGGGGGATGATCAGCAACCATTCAAATGTGTATGACGTATGTGGTAAACTGCATACTACTTGCACAGGGATGCCACTCAGCCAGGGCCATAGCCAGGAGGTGGCCAGGTGGGATTCTCCCCCCCTCCAAGTTAACAACCCACCCCATCCTGGATGCTTTGATGCAACAGGAGAGGAGGAAGGGACTGCTGAGAGGTGAAATGTGGCTGTTTTTCTTACCCATCACAAATCAGTAGTGCCCTTTGTGCCGCGTCACATCACGAGTGATGGCTTCAGGTTGGCGAGCTTTCTGTGTGGCCCTTTTTTTAAAAAAATCAAGCCTCGCACATGCACCGTTCATTCCCCCAGCGTTTCCACAGCCAAACCCCATCCCAAACTCCTGGGCTTATTATCCACACAGCTTTTGCCTCTCCTACATTGCTGTCCTTCTTTCCTTCCCCTTTACAGCACGGGGAAATGGCACACACACAAACAGCCCTGGCCCTCCATCAGCACGCTGCATCCTGTGTGCCCCTCCTAAAATATATATTTGCCACCCACCACCACATCTAGAATCCTGGCTATGACCCTGTACTCAGCCTCTGGGTGTGTGCCTCAACCCTAGTCTGAAAAGTCTCAAGCAAGTTTGGCCCTACCCTGACAGACTGTACAAAGTGTCCAGACTGTTGAGGCCTGCTATCAATCCCAAGAGTTTGCCTTATTCCCTTTACCTAATCAGAAAATGGGAGGGACCACAGATCGGAGATCACCTATACATTTTACATGCAGAATGCCTCAGCTCCAGCTCCAGGAATCACCAATGAAACAGTTTAAAATGAGACCAATGCCTATGAGCCTAGTGATCAACTGATGAACAGGTCTGGTTAAATGGCTCCAATATTTGACTGTGTTCCCTGTCTACATTCTGGATAAGGCTATGCAAATTAGTATACACACTGTGCATAATTCTGCATGTGCAGAGAGGTAGTGACAGCACAATACCTTACAGGGGTGTGTGTGAGAGAGGGAGGGGGGAGAGATCATCCATATTTTGTTTGGCCCTTTCCACCTTTAATGAGTAGGCACCCACTCACAGAAACTCTGGAAATTCAGCCACAAGGGAATGTGCAGTAAAATAAAAATAAAATTAAATATTGCTATTATTTTATTGTTATATTTTTTCTTTATGTGTTTTGCTTATTTTAAGTTGTTAATAAAACAAATTTTAGAACATAAAATAAAATTGAACCAAGTCCTATTCCTCAACTTGACTTTATTTGGGGCTAGTTCCAGTCATCTAAAAATGTGAAAAATGTATGTGAATGAAATGGTACCATCACTTTTGCACTGCATGGATATACTGTACATCCTTCCCCAAGTTTCAGTATCAGCAGCACTTATTTCTTTATCTTTTTTTATGACTAGGATGGATATGTATACATCTATACCTCCTACATCAGTGATAGCTAACCTTGGCACTCCAAAGGTTCTTGGACTTCAATTATCACAAGCTCAAGTCAGCACTCCTGCTGATCAGGGCTTCTGGTAATTGCAGTTCAAGAACCCCTCGAGTGCCAAGGTTAGCCACCACTGTCCTACATTCACCTTGATCAGGTGTGATCTCATAAGACTAGCATAAGGGATAGATACATGTCACAAGAACCTAGAGATTTGTAATATTCTAAATCATTTGCATGTGCAGGAGAAGAATCTGCATGGTATTTTGCAAATTTAATTTAGCAGTTGAGTTGATCGTTAAGTTCTTGTTGTTTTCTTTGCCTTGATGGCATGTTCATGAGTTTTTAGGATTTCAGCTAAAATTTAGTGTATTAAATATATTTCTTTACCACCATGGTATATGCATGGATGAAGCACTGTTTAAATAATAGCTTAGTGGATCAATCAATCAATCAATCAATCAATCAATCAATATAAACAGTCATCAGCCTCAGTATTTGGTAATTTACTTCTAAAAAGGAATTAGTTACAGTTGTACTTACATGATCCAGAAAGTAGTTAGTTGGGATTGCAGAATTATAGATATACTTTTTTAAAATTGCTGCTTATATTGCTGCTTCTCAAAAAGAAATGAAATACTTACCTTTTTACAAATATCAACACCATCATTTTAGAACTGCAGAGTTGGAAGAGACCCTATGGATTATTGAGGCATGCTGATATCAAGAAGATACAGTGGGGAATCAAACTCCCAAACTCTGGTTCCACAGCTATATACCTAAATCACTGAGCTAGGATAAAAAAAGATACCCTTTCTTTGTCTACTTTGTGGTCACCTCAGTAATCAAAACAGAGCTCAAGGCATGAGATATTTCTCTTAAACCATCTCAAACAATACCCTGCCAGTTTAAATGAGGAAAAAAGATGTACATATCATATCTCAGAATTTCTGCTACCGGTTCTGGCGAACTGGGGCAAACCTGCTGAATCCCATCACTGATACCATGGAGGGGGGGGGCTAAAATGGTAAGTAAAGAATTCTTTGTAATCAGCTACTTCCAAGCTTTGGCCCTGGCCCTCAGTCTGTTCTCTATGAAAGCCCGGATATTTAACACAGCCTCTGCCTCTGCCTCAGCTGAATGTCAGACATCAGGCACAAGGAGAAAGACTTTATCCATAGAAATGTATGATTTATAACTGTAAATGGTCATAGATCACAAGCCATAATAACTGCTCTAGATTTAATAGGACTGGCAGTTGTTTCAGCTTGCCTGCAAACCTCTTTTTCAGCTATCTTACTTCACTAGTGGTGATAGATGTGTAGATGAAGTATAATGATTCTGCCTTATACTGAGCCAGACCATTGGTTTAGGCAGCTTTGTGTTTTCTGTTGACTGAAAGTGTCCCTCCAGATGCCCAGGCGGAGATATTCTTCATCCCATCCAATCTGATCTTTTCAGAAACAATAAGCTGAAGATACTAACAATTGGCCCTGCAGCCAGCTTGCATAAAACTTATGCTGTCCAACTGAGTTATGTGTAGCCACACATTCTCATTCATTCTCAATCTCTCTCTCACGTACACACACATACACAAACATACACACACATTTTCATGTAGTCATGCGAAACAACAATAGGGGAAGTTGCTTATACTATTCCAGAAGAGAACCGCATCCTCAAAAAACAAGGGAGAAAAACATGGATTTGCATAACATTTCCATATAACACTTCAGTAGATATCAATATCAATTTAAAAATACTTACTAGGGATGTGTCATCAATCTGGCCAGGTTATTCTGCTATGGTAATAGAATAGACCATGCTGCCAGTGACTCAACACCAATTGTAAGGCCACAGTTAACTAACCTGACAACCCTGAGGACTAACAGACTTGGGTGGAGAAGTCCACAGGGAAGGATGATGGTCCCCAAGTAGATTAAACCCCACTTGACTCCATCAAGGAGCTTCATCAATGCTGGCCTAAGGTTGAGGAGAACTTTGTTTACCAAAAGGGCTCAGGACCAGAAAGTGACTCATGAAACTGGATGTGTCAGCAAAACTGGATGTGCCAGCAAATTCAGTAGAGACTACACCTGGGTTGGTTGATATAGGGTTGAAGCTGGGAAATGAAATGCAGTCTTGACTCAAAGATTGGGGCTTTGGTTGTGGGAAGGAATGGGCGCACACGCTGGTCCCTTCCCAACCTAATCACCAATTGCAGCACTTGGGTTGGGGGGAAACCGGCGCACGGGTGCTTAGCATTGGGGAGAAACCAGTGTCCGTGCCTGTTTCTGCCCCCAAACCAAGCGCAGATGGCAGTGCTGGGCAGCCAAACAGGGAGTCACCAGTTGGGTTCCCAGCCACCCCTCCCCTGCACCCGCAGTAGCGGGGTGACTGGGCAGCGCAATGGGGAGTCCCTAGTTGGCTTCCTGGCCACCCTGCCCCTGTGCCAGCCACGCCGACACTACAATTTTAGTCAAATTTTTGCATCGTTATCTGATTTTAGCATTATCTGATGTAATTGTTATCCAAGGTATTACTGTACTTTAAAACTGATTACTGCAACCCAAAATGCTGTGGGTTAATGTGGGTTGTGTGTATAACCAGCCAATAGGAAGAGTTCTCTAGTTTTCCACCTGTAAGGTCACCTAACCAGATTATATTGCTTGCTAATTGGTTGTTCTGTCAGATAGTGTCAGTGTCCCTGAAGTATTTCTTCATCGTTGTGTTAATATTCTCTCCTCTCTCTCTCTCTCTCTCTCTCTCACACACACACACACTCTCTCTCTCTCTCCCCAAATGATTGCCTTAAAAGCAAACATATATTTATCTACCAAAGTTATTGTACAAAACTGTTTATGAACTAAAGAATTCAGCTTTTTACTCTTTTATCTACAAATTTAACTGTAAGTAAAGAACAGGGCTTTTCCCCTTATACTACAAGATGTGTGGAGAGTTTAATTTGCTGGAGAAATTGCTTACTATAACTATTTTTATTAAAACTGCCTGGCCTACTGCTGTAGGCTGCTGCCGCATACATATTTATTTTTTAAAAAAACTTAACAAAAACCCCTATTAGAATCACTCTAAATCAGGAAACAGTTGGAATCACAAAACAACAATGATAAAAACAGAGTATCCAGATAGCCATCAGTTAATAAACTCCAGGCAAATTGGGTTATTGCATAAATGTAAATACAAACCAACATCGCCTTGCTGCCTGTCTCTTCCCCCATCCAAATACCTTCTATACATCTTTTACAGTGACTAAGAAAAAGTCAGTAGCATTTGTCTCCTGTATACTGTAGTAAATTTCCGCAGGGAAGTATGTAATAGTTCATAAAACTTTTTGTTTGTAACAAACACCATCTATTTTACAAGGCTTGGCAGCTTGTAAAACTACTTTTTTCAAAAATTTCTCTTTCTCATTCTTAGCTGTTTCTATTGCTTGTGCATACAATTTTGGCGTAAATGACAGGACCACAGTATGGGGTTGGCAGTCTGTCAAACTGTCTCCTACAAGCTGCTACTTGCAAGTATTCACTAGGGGAAACAGTGAAATCTTCCCTAGCTCTTAAAAGCATTGTCTGCTGAGATAGCCAGACTGCTGATAGGGTACATCAGTAATAATAGGCAGTTCAACAGGTGAAAGGAAGGTGGCCACTTGTATTTATGAAAAGAAAGAAAGAATGAATGAATGAATGAATGAATGCACCATCATAAAAGAATACTAGTTGAGTTAGTGTTACCATATATTATTTATTAGTTCAGCTGCAAGTTTAGAAGTAGTTACTACTATTGAAATATAAGCACAATTCATCTTGTCAGCAAGAGGAGATTGTGACTAGGTCACCTTTATGCCTACTCAATCTGCTCTGAATGTGCCAACTGTTGATTGGGAACTTTCAGATACTGTACCTCATCTTCTGTCCTACAGTTCATTTTATCTTTGAACAAGATTTGCGCCTGACTCTCCTTAAAATACATAAAAGAGGAGACTGTTTTCAGACACCATTTCCAATAGAGGACTGCCTTGTGTCATCTTGCCAACCTAGGTAGAAATTGGGGTAGGGCTATTTAATGTCTGTGCAATCAACAAGACACCCCCACAATTCAACTAAACAAAGGGAAATTATGTTACAAAGTGCAATACAGATACTTTACCTGCTGCATTACATATGGTAACTCTTTAATTTGTTAAACCATTCCAATAAAGTAAAAATGCTGGTCTATTTTTACAGGAGGCCCTGATTAATCAGAGATGAGAATGTTGCTAGCTTAGATGGTTCTCTGTAGGAGTAAAATCATACTATTTTCAAGGATGGGACCATGAACAACTATGCTTCCCTGGATAATATCGGGAAGTGCCTCTCCACCAAATGATGAGGAAGCAATCTATTCTTCAGCGTATGGACCATGTTCCTTGTTTTCATCCAAAGTGTCAAAGTGCCTCACACCAAAAGTGTGGGGAATTAGCCTGTTGTTCAGTCTATGAACTGTATTCCTCACTATCAGCCAAACTGTCAACCAAGTATTCTTATTTTTCTCCTTTCTCTCAAAGGCAGAAATTGCAGTGTGGTATGACACAGTAAGTGACAATGATTATTTTGGTTCTGAGCTGCATTCAGAATAAAATAGTATGCTTTTATTGAGTCATTTTTGGCAGGCATTGTTCTAATTAACTACAGAAGAGAATAAAATTTCCAGTTTAGGAAAGTTGAATTTGGAAACTTCTAGGTCATCATGACATTCATGCTGGGAAGCAGCTCCCCCCCCCAAAAAAAAAAAAAAATCAGATTTAGATGCAAATCCAAATAATACCAACAGCCAAAAAAAAACCCCCAACAATAATGAGAACATTATTGAAAAAGTATCAGGCAGTATGCCTGCAGGTCAAAAAGGAAAACAGAAGAAAATAAATCAAGGCATGAAACAGCTAAACTGGGGAATGTTTGGGAGCACCAGTCAACCCTGTTCAGTAGAAAAGGAAGGTTTACAGCTAGTGCATCTTATGACAGTGACAAATGGCTCTGACAATGTGGTCCCTTCCACATAAAATGGATCAGAAATGTCTCCCAAAGGCTGTGGCAAACAGAACATGAAAAATGATCTTGAGCATTCGGTTACAGCCAGCATGACAAAATGATGGCAAGTCAGAGCTCAGTATTGAAGAGTGAGTCTCAAATCAAAAGTGCTCTCAGTCTATATTGCAGACTGGGAGCCAGTGGCCATTTAGGGAGATGCAGTAAAAAAAAAAAGTAATGTTTCCAAGCAGTTCAGCTTTCAGGAAGTAAGATAAATAAGTGGTTTAAATACATCTTCAGGATGAAAACACAAACACATGAAAACAAATACTGTACACCAAATCCATTGATAAATTTTCTGAGATTTATCAATAGATTTGCTGTATTTGTTTTCATGTGATTGAAAACCTACTGATTCAAGATCTCCCGGGAATAAGCCATTTCTGCTCTGAGATGCATTTATGGAAGTGAGATCAGCTATGGTTTAAGAGTCCTGTGAGATATTGATCCCATGCTTCTGAAAGCACACACCGTCAGACAATCAGGCATCTGACCACCAAGAAATGGTAAAATAAAACATATGTTCATTGCTTCCTGCTGTGCATTGCTATTGAATTTTCCACCTATCATGGACTATTCCCCCCCCCAATGTATGTACAGTAGTTTATTGAGTCATAGAACCAGTGAATAAAATGAAATAAAAAAATCTATCCAATATGACATCTAAATGGAATCAGATTTAGTTAAAGGGTGAATAGAGTTCCACTCTTCACCTACAATGTTAACATTCATGTCTCAAAACCAAGATTGTTTATTTGATAAAAGCTCTTTCATTTATGGCCTGATACTAATGCATAAATCCCCAGATAATGTGCTTAGAAATACTCAAGCAATTCAAACAAAGAAAGAAATTATATTGTAAACTGAAATAGAAGAATAGCCTTTCTTAACTAAATGCAACCCCTTTAACCTTTTTTTAGACAAGGATGGTGAGAGGGAAGTCACTCTGAATTCACAAAAGAACACAAATAAAGAAAGGTGTATTAAAAGATCCATTACAAAATCTCCTTGAATTAGTTTAATGGAACAAGAGAAAAAATTATAGGAATGGTTATTTCTACATTAATTCATAGTATCACCTAAAGAGATGATTTATATAGCTAAACTTCCAAAAGATGGGGATTTGAGTCAAAAGGCTCAGTGGTCCCCTGGTGTTTTGACCACAGGGTGCCTCCTGGCAGAAGTTAGCCAACAGTTCCAGGAATTGTTCCCCTTTAGTCCACAACAAATCTGGGAATTGTTCCTCTTGTGGTTAAGCTTCAAACTGTCAACAAGCTCAAAGCAGGTGTTATGTATGCTTTTGCCCATGAAATTATGTATCTAAGTTTATGCATGAATCATTGATTGCTATACATACTTCCACATCATTGATTGCTATACATACTTCCACATCATTGATTGCTATACATACTTCCACATCATTGATTGCTATACATACTTCCTCATAACATGTAAAAGCTGTGTGATTTCAAAGGCACACATAGGCTTAGGAACTAAGGAATAAAAGGAGGCTCAAGTCAGCCAGTCTCGGTCATCTCCTCCCATGCTTTGATCCAGTACTTGTAGTATCATCACTATGTATCTACAATCACCGAATTACTGAATTAGAAGGGGCCTTTGAGGCCATTGAGTCCAACCCCCTGCTCAATGCAGGAATCCAAAGCAAAGCAGATCTGGCAGATGGCTGTCCAATTTTCTCTTGAATGCTTCCTGTGCTGGAGTGCTCACCACCTCCCAAGGTAATGGTTCCATTGTTGCACTGTTCTAACAGTTTGGAAAGGAGTGCTCAAACTTTTTGGGCTATGGGCTGGCCATGTGGTTCCTCCCACCAGAAGTGGAAGTAAAATGCATGTGCATAACGCTGCTGTAAATGCACCCGCGGCTATCATAAATGCATTTCCAACAGTCGTGGGTCATTTATGGCAGTGTTTTGCGCATGCATGGGTGAATTTTACTTCTGCTTCTGGGCGTGGTGAAGATGGCATGGATTGGATCTGGGCACCCCTGAGTTAGGAGGCCACTCCCCCCCTCTAATACTGTGTCTATATCTGGCTTCCTGTTGTTTGAGCTAGTTATTACATGTCCTGCAATCTGGAATGATCAAGCTTAACTGTTAAACTCTTTTGCGTATGCTTACTGTTACTGTGTGCTTGCTAGGCTTAAAGATCACCTTATGCCTTAGGTCTTATTTAGTTGAACAAGAAATAAAACATGAGAATAATTCATAGAATTCTGTTAAGACAACAATTTCAGCTCACAGACTCTATACCTTCTAAGGAGGCAAACAGAAGCCAAGAAACCTGAAGGAAAACTACTTTTTTTTCCCAGGGTGAAGAAGAGTAAAAGTGACTAATGAACAAGATAGGCTGTTTACTAGGAGAATATAGAGACGAGAACATAGAATAAGTAATGTAATACATTGCACATCCATGTTTTAATAAAACCAACAGATGATAGTACACAAAGTTGTCACCAAAAGGCCAATATAAAAATCTAACAAATGATATAGCTGGAAACAGACAACAGTGGGCAGTGTTATGGGTACAGTGGACTGCTAGAAAGCCATATGAATAGGTTCAGGATTATATGAAGGCTGAACTTTCACTAGAGGTTAAAGTAACTAAACTTGACACTATTGTAATTTGAATGGATCATGAAAGGACAAGACCCACTGGATAACAATAATGCTCAGAAAAAGTGGAAGACGGTATTAAAAGAGGAAGATCTAACATGAGACATATTGACTGAACAAAAGAGCCGACTGCATTCTGCTTACAAGACATGCACAGGGCTGCTAATGAGAGGACTTTTGAAAATAATTAATTCACGCAACTGCCCTGAGTTTAGAAGCAAATAGTTCTTCCTTTTAGTGCATTTGCATGGGATGGGATTCTACAGTTTGGAGAGATGGAGGGGAGAATCTTGATGGTTTCTATGCAAACCACAGCAGGAAGCTCCTATGGCTATATTTAAGATAAAAATCTTAGAATCCAAGGCAATGAATCTGGAATCTTGACATGTTTGGGATTGAAAGATATTTATTCCTGTGTACACATCCTATTTTTTATTAATTTTTTAAAAGCAACCTCAGAATAAATTCTGCACAATTTTCTAGTGGACCATAAATGTGACATGTAGCTGAATGTAAGCATGTTTTCTGTGACTCTTAGATTCTCGCTAACAATCAATTTCAACCATAATGAGTAATGGTGTGGAACGTTAGCACTTGTTCAAGCTAGAGATGATTGTCTAAAAGCTAAAATTGAAAAATGGCACGAGACATGTCTGAAGAAAAACACAACAAAAGAATAAATGTCAATAAAAAAGAGACATGATTAATTAATTAGAGACATCAGTTAAAGTTAATCAGTGAAATTAATTGATTGATTATTTTTATCCAGCTCTTCTCTTAAGCATCTAACAACAAGGTTGGAATGAAAACAGAAAATAGAAATACAAAGAACATATTAAACCAGATTAAAAACAGATTAAAAGGAGAGTGTGGGGGCAGGAGGTGCTTTCACAGAGTTCTAATTCTGTCCAGAGCATCTGCCTTCAGTAGTACACACTCCAGACTGAAAAACATTGGGACAGGGTTGCTAACCATATCTTTAACCCTAATTAGTCTTCACCCTACACAAATAGTGTGTGTCTGTGTGTCAGGTGTTGCCTGCTGCTTCATAAAGAGCCCAGGGGCAGTGTGATTCTGGGAGATATTGTCCTAAAAGGCAGCTTATCCAGTCTCTAGAGTACAGCCTATCTCACCAACCCATTCAGCAATGTCTCATGGAACCTGCTGTGCATAACACAAAAACCAGGCCACAGTTCATGTTTTTACCAAGTTGCTTTTAAGAAGACAGAATATAGTGACATCCTGGAGCCAGTCATACAGAAGTCATCCTCCTATTGCTCCATTATGAATGGCTGCTAAGATGTCTTTCCCATCTCTGTCCCAGCTCCTGCCAACCTAGCAGTTTGAAAGCAAGAGATTGCAAGAAGATAAATAGGGAACACTTTGGTGGGAAGGTAAAAAGTGTTCTGTGCACTTCAGTGTCTAGTCAGACCCTCCACATGACCACAGAAACATCTAAAGAAACAGATAGCACTGGCAATTCGTCTTTGAAACTGAGATGGGGACTGAACCCTAGCGTCAGATACGACTGGCTTTCAAGGAAGGGAAATCGTTACCATTACCTTTATATTCATCTTCTTAAAAGTAAATTGGCCTGCTATTTTGAAACAGCAGGACATGATTTTGTGATGTTTACAGCAATATCAGCAGCTTCCCAATACTTCGGATAATAGCTCTCCTGTTCTAGAATAATTGCATTGCACCGGCACTGAGTACACATTGGTTGTGATACTCATAATTCATGAGTTGCCCAGGCTTGAGAACACAAGAAATGGATTTACACAGAGTCAGAACACTGGTTCATCTTGTTTGGCATTGTATATCCTGATTGGCTGAAGGCTTCTCTGGGGTTCCAGAAAGTGTGTCTCATCTACCTAGAAAAGGAACTGAATGAACCTGAGATGTGAGGCATGAAGAGCAAAAGGGTAACAAAGATTTTCTCTCCTTTGTCTCATTAGACCATAAGACCTTTTTTGGGCTATGCCCCAACTAAGCATCTCTAAAATCCTGATCTCAAATTGCCCCCTTAAATATCAAGTCGTCGTCCCCCCGGTGAGGCATGTGCCCCATGTTGGGAACTACAGCATTAGACTGTCTTGTTGCTGGGGACCATTGGTACTCCAGCTAATTCTTCACAACCACTGTTTTTAACCTATACTTGTCATCAGTCTGACAAATTTTCCAGTTAAAACAGTTTGTGACACACACATGCATATCTGGGGAAGAATTATACTCTGCAGTGTAGTTGTACAAACCCGGCCAGTTTGGTAACAGAGACCATGGGAGCAACACATTCTGGAAACACAAGTTCAGCCCAGGGCTTTCCAGCAAAGTGTGTGCCCATTGTTGTGAAAGACTCCTCAGGGGAAACCTCTTTCTCTTGAGTAGACAGAGTGACCCAATCCTGGAGCTGAGTGTCTGTTCCACCTAGACAAAGGCCTGTAGCTGAGCACTGGATGGAACTCTTGGCAGCCCAGCTCTATATGCCCTCAGCTGGAAATGCTGAATCATGGGAGATGCCTCTGCAGTATGACCCTTAATGTGACTCGATTCTGACTGTGAATCTTGGCTACACCTTTGGACTTTGATTTGAAATTTGTAGGGTGGGATGCCCATCTGGATAGGTTATTCTACTGTGACAATAGAACAGACCATACTGCCATGACTCAATGCTGATCATCAGGCAGCGGTTAACTAACCTGACAACCCTGAGGACTAACGGCCTTGGATGGCAAAGACCATAAGGAAAGATGATGGTCCCCAAATGAATTAAATCCTACTTGGATCCATCCTGATGGAGGGCAGCAGCTTCATCAATCCTGGGGCTGAGGAGGACTTTGTAAAGTCTCAGGACCAGAAAGTGACTTGTGGAACTGGATTAGTGGTATTGGTGTCACGCTGTGACACAGAAGGTGAATAGAAGGTCACTGCATTATATTGTTCCCAAAACGACCTTCATGGTTGATCACCATGAGGATAGTTAATATTCGGAATCTGATACAGCATTTAAAGAAGAAGAAGGCTGTGTTGATTTGCACTATTTATGACTGGTTTTGGATCTGCTGTACCTGGTTTACTTTGCTTTCCAGTAGGCCTCTCTTTATTGCATAAGGCCCAATACCCAGAATTGGGGTTGCATCCAAAACTTCAAGAGCAAGACTATCTCAGTGCATGGTCACAGTAACCCTTTCCTTTCTCCCATTCACATTGCTGCTTCTATGGCGACCACAATGAAACTTGTGACAAAGGGTGGGGGGGGGAGGAGGAGGAGGAGGAGGAGGAGGAGGAGGAGGAGGAGGAGAAGAAGAAGAAGAAGAAGAAGAAGAAGAAGAAGAAGAAGAAGAAGAAGAAGAAGAAGAAGAAGAAGAAGAAGAAGAAGAAGAAGAAGAAGAAGAAGAAGAAGAAGAAGAAGAAGAAGAAGAAGAAGAAGAAGAAGAAGAAGAAGAAGAAGAAGAAGAAAGTCTTGGAATTCATTCTTGGACTATACCCAGTCAGTAGTAGATGGCATTATGGATGCTGCCAACTTTGAGCTGTTCCTGCAGGAGCAGATAAATGTCAATGGGAAAACCAGGGACTTCGGTAGAGATATTTTTTTTGGAATAGTAGCCGTGTTAGTCTCTGGTTCAGGCATATCAGAAAACAAAACAAAGTAAAAAATACTGTAGCACTTTAAAGCAGTTAGTCTTTAAAGTGCTACAGTGTTTTTTATTTTGTTTTGTTTATTTTGTTTTGTTTATTTTGTTTTGTTTTTTGATATGCCGGTAGAGATATGGTAACCTTCATAAGAAATAAAAGAAGACCACAGTGACCTCTGAGGTCCAATTTTCCAAAAGGTACCTGAAGTCCCTCACCAAGAAATACCTGGAAAAGAGCAACTTCAATGACTGGCAATGGTCCATTACCAATAGCAAGGAGAGCTACAAGTTGCTGTATTTTCAGAACAACCAGAATGAAGAATGCAACGGGATCTGGAGATATTTTGTACATTCACTTTTCTTTCAATAAAATGTGATGGAAATTGTTACAATTTTAAAAAAGAAGAAGGAAAGAAATACCCAGAATTTGAAAAAGTTACTTTATTAGACTTCAACTATCTTAATTCTCTAAATGGCATGTACATTTGAGCACATCTCATGTTCTGGGTACATTATTTAAGGTTTATGATATGGCATCCCTGACATATCAAGGGCTAACTAATGAAAAAGATAAGCATGAACACCTCATACATATGCAATGAAAAAAAATTCCATCACAGCAAGTATTCTGCTGGCTATTTGAAGCCTCCTATATTGTTAAAAAAATGTAGAGAATTTTTCAAGTGAAACTGGATTTAACGCTACACAGTAAAGTAATCCCAAGTGAACTCTAGGTACAGACAGGATTAAGTTACTAAGTATTGTTTCGAAGAACAGGAATGTCTGTTATATTATTAGCTTCTTAATGGAATATTACGAGATTATTTAATTTTTAAACATTATTATTGTTCCAGGTCTCAGGGTAGTGCTATGAAGAAAGAGAAAAATGAGCATAACTAGAAAATGATCAAGTTGGCTCTGAGCCCAAACTATTAACAGTTCTTGGAAATGTTCCCTCTGAAAAAATACAGTACCTTCCATTTATTGGTGACTCTTTGGTGCTTCTTGTATAAATATCTGCTCATTCACACCCACTGCTCTCATTGCATACCCAAGTCAGATTAACCATGTGGCACTGTGACAGTCAAGTTATGATGTTATCCTTTTCTTCTTCTTCTGCCATACCCAAATCCGAATATTGGCAATCTTCATGGCGATCAACCATGAAGACTGCCCTGAGAATATAATGCAGTGGCCTTTCATCTGCCTTCTGCATTGCAGCATGACACCCATACCACTGATCCAGTTCTGCAAGTCACTTTCTGGTCTTGAGCACTTTTGGCATGCAAAGTTCTCATCAGCCCCAGGCCAGTACTGATGAAGCTTTTGTCCTCCACCAGTCCAAGATGGATTCAAGTGGGATTTAATCCATTTGGGGACTACCACCCTTCCCTGTGGACTTCAGCACCCAAGACTGTTAGTCCTCAGAGTTTTCAGGTTAGTTAACCGCTGCCCTGACACCCAGTGTTGATTTCCTAGCAGTATGATCTACTCTATTACCAAAGCAGGATAACCTGGCCGGACCCTAGGTGTAATCATCCTTTCCGCCAATTCAGGAAATTCAGGAAAGAAGGAACAAGCTAGAAAAGGGGAGAAACTGAAATTACCGTGCAGGAAAAATGGTTAAGGCAATGGCATTAAATGGGTTTTAAAATTGTTTATCACTCAGTTGAAACATTGTTGCTCAATACAGAATCAAAGCCCAGTTTTTTTCAGGGTTCTAGCTCACATCTAGAGTCTACATGAAAGCAGCAACTTATTATCTTCAGTCTCGTGTGAATCATGATCTTAATCATCATGTGAAGAAAGTGATGACACAGGAGGTTGAGACAACCCATTCTAAGCATGTTGCAGAAGCTAGATTAGTTAATGCCTGAATAGAGCTCTTATTTCCTTTCACAGCAAAAATTTAAATAATATTAACTTATTTTTTACCATTTTTACAAAATAACTTGACATTCGGAAAAGAGCGTAGCAAGAAGTATTCAGACTAAATGCTGAAAAATATAAGTATTATAATGAAGTTAAGTTATCCTTGTTAACTCTTACCTTTCCTACTCTGAAGGTTACAATTAAAAACTCTATTTATACTGCACCAGCTGCTTCATTTCTTTGGACTCACTCTATTCTTTAAAGTAGGTTGTATTTAATGAGCCTTCCTGGATTGTTATCAGAATGGCAGGCTTTCTAAAATTGAAAATTAGTCTCCTGCTTAAAATGTCCTGTTAGTTAATCAATAAGAAGCTCCTTAAAATAGAACTTATAGCTATCTTTCTTCCTGTGATATTTGAATTACTGAGTGGGACAGGTTTGAACTCAACAGAATGATATGCTACCCAGCCACTTTGAAAGTTCTAAGTTCAACAAAGAATCAAACTCTGTAACTCATAGGCTTTCTCTCATTCCCTCCTGAAATTGCCTCAGTGTCTGTTTATAATGTGAATGGACACATTACAGAGAGTCATGAGTACCGTATGTCAAAATATAGCCATTTTCTATGACTATGTCTCATGTGCCTGTCTATAGTTTGGAGTCAGATCCAATGGCTGTGGAACCACTGAAGGAAATATCTAGCCCTAACTGGAGCCAGCCAAGACCTGACACGCCTAAACCTGTTAGCTCTGTTTCTTCAAATACCTTGGCACTTCCTGGGCCTACTACCCAAGTACTTTGAAAGGCCATGCTCTTCCAGGAGTTTAATGAAACCAGAATCTAGTTTGTTAAAAGCAACACCAAACCAGCAAGGCCTATTGGATAGGCAAGGAAGTAAAGTCTTCTCTTTAAGCATCTCTCTCTGGAAAGAAAGGGTGAAGCCTAGAGTGGTGTTCCCCAACCGTAGGTCTTTGGACTTCAATCCCCCCCCCCCCCCAAAAAAAAAAAAAAAACACAACAACAACAACTGATCAGCCAATGTACTAACTTAGGCTTCTTGGAATTCAATTCAATTTTAAAAAAAACCAAAACCTTTATTGGCATTACAACCAGCACTACAGTGCCGAAAGAAAGCATTGCAGGCAGTTGATACAACAAGGTATTGTACAAATAAAATAATGGGAAACCTGGGATCAACTACTTCCACCTCTAGGGTGAAGTCTAATAGCACATACTAAAAAGCAGCCACTCTATCCATAAAACCAGTAGAATAATTGTTTTAAAAAAGCAGCAGAATGAATCTGGAAGTCTGCTGCACCTTGTCAAAAGGAGGTTTAAAATTTTAAGGTGGATTTCCTCATAATATGGGCAATAAAAATGGACATGAATAACTGTTTCGGCTTGTTTGGTCCCACAGGGGCAGATCCTGTTTTACATAACTTACATAAAGCCTTTATTGGCATTACAACAGCTCTACAAGAGCCAGTGGTATCAAAAATGGGAACTGAAGTGTAAGAACTAAAAGTTGGGAAACACTGGCCTAGAGGAAATAGACAGGGACTTGCACTATAATGTATTTGAATTGAGCTGAAGGCCAACAGAAGATACCCTAGCTAGCAACTGTACCTTTTGGCAGCCCTGAACATAAAAATGCCAAGCATTTAAGGCTGAATTCAGATTTAGTCATAATTTATAGTAAACCCAGTATATAAGTGTGATTGCTTTGCTTTTTGCTTTTGCTTTAATCATGAATGTACACCTGATTGCATAATGGGCACACAATTAGGAATGCAACTGACATCTCATTAATTGATGGCAATTCACAATTGTGACTTAAATGATTTCATTTGTTATGAGTAAATTGTCAGTAGGTTTCTGGATGATAAAACAAAAGGGCATAAATATAGAAATACAACAAACAGGAACAGACTATGAAATCTGCTTCTTTGGTATACATTTTGCTTTTCATGAAGAAAAATCTGTCCAATGGTCAATTCAACATTCTATTTCAATGGATCTCGTACTTATTATTTTACAAAATCTTGGGTTAGAGTATTTTATCTAATAGAAGCAATGACAATATTTGTGTGTCATCTAGTTGTTGATTCCAATTTTTGATCATCTATATAACCATTTAAGAGAAGTGAGTGTGTGAGTGATTCCACACCCACAAATAATACATACCGTACATACTTGAGTATAAGCTGACTCAAATATAAGCAGAGGTAATTAATTTTGACTTAAAAACCCAGGATAACAGATTGGCCTGAGAATGGGAAATGCAGCAGCTGCTAATGAGTCCCAGTAATCAAAATACATGAAAATATTGTGAAATTAATTAATTTTTTGGCGTGTCTCAATCTGACACAGTTTTGGGACCCTCATGGTCATTGACCCGAGTATAAGCCATTTCTCCTTTTGGGGGCTCATTTTTGGGACTGAAAAACTAGGCTTATACTCGAGTACATATAGTAGTTTGAAGAGAAGGCACATGGAGCTATGGAAGTTTGGAATTAGGTTATCAGAGTGGCAGGGAATTTGAATATGCAGAAGAAAGACTTGAATTGTGTCTGAAATCAAAACAAGAGTCTGTTTACCATCTTCTGTTTGCAAATTCTTTATCAGATATGAACCAATATGAGTAGAATATTCTTTTAAAGATAAAAGTTAGCTGTTTTTCTTCTGAAAAGCCAACTAAAATTCTCAGGATGAGAATTCATGCAAAGGATGTACCTTCACAGATGTATTTAGAGGTAGATGGGTTTCCCCTCTGTGTGCAACCCATCCCGTCAAATCCCCCAAATTCTGCAAAACAAAAAGCCATATTTTCTATTCTATCAACTTTTTCCTGGTGCCTTTTTTAAAATTGCAGAACAGTGTTCACGAAATGTAAATAATATATAAATATGGATATTTATTATCACAAGCAAGGACTGAAGAGACATATAGCCTGAAAGAAGGAAATCAACTGTAGTTCAAACCAAAGAATAATGAATGTAGGTAATTTGCATGCATACAAAGGTACTCCATCACCCCTCCTGCACACACATACATCAATTTCATCTAGGGCTGCTATGTATATTGAGTAATAACTGGGCTTTAACTGCTCCACACATTTTAAAGAAAAGTATTTTAGGATTGAACAGGAAAAGTACACAGAGAATATGTGCATGGAATACATACACCTAGAGATTATATGCCTGGAACACACACCTTGAAGATTATGGGGAAATGATTCCTAACATATGTTGTTCCACTTTTGATCCAACTAAATATAAATACTGTATGCTGAAGTGTTTCCAACAGGGAAAATAGGTGTGTAAGTTCATGCTGGCTAGACATTGAGCTATCTAGCAGTTCATTATTAAGGTCGCCTCATGCAATACTTACCTATTTCCAATGTGGTGAGTATAATTTTTATTAGGCCTATTATTCATATCAGCTTATTCCTGGACTTCTTATCACTCAGACCACATGGCATGCATAAATCATCTGCCTGAAGAACACTGACAATGAACAAGGCAGTGGCAGAAGCATTAGTCTAAGTTTTAGGGTTTTCTTTTTTCAAAGTGGGAACTATATTTCTTCTTCAGCATCTTCTTTGGAAAATATGAAATATTTGGGTAGGTAGTGCCTTATAAAAGGAATGACTGATCTCTGCATGTAGCATTTTCCTACAACAGAGATTCTCAACCTGCGGCCAACAGGCCAGATGCGGCTCATGGCACCATTTCATGTGGCCTCCCACCGTCTCTACCACACCAGGAAGTGCCATGTGGTGGAGGAAGGGCAAAATGGCCATTCGGCCCCTGAAGTTGTCTGAGAGAGTGACCCAATGGAAGGCTGAGTCAACCTAAATTCCTGTTCAAGATCAAATTCACAACCTTTTATTTAACCACTGCACCATTATTATTCAAAAAGTGAACTCCTATTCATACAGAAGCCTAAAAGGCAATTAACTTGGTCTAACTCATTCTCAAATCTCCCCCTTAAAAATCACCCCCCCCCATGGAGCATGTGCCCCATATTGGGAACCATGAGTTTAGAGGTCAGGAGTTTGATTCCCATTGTGTTTCCTTGTTAAGAACTGAACATCATTAGCTATAGGTTCACTTCCAGCTCTGCAATTCTAAGATCTAGTTCAGTGATGGTGAACCTTTTGGAGACATGAGTGTCCAAACTGCAACCCAAAACCCACTTATTTATTGCAAAGTGCCAACACGGCAATTTAACCTGAAAATTAAGATTTTAGTTTAGAAAAAAAAAGTCACCTTCACTACAGATTCAACAAGCTACCATCCGTGCAGCACCTTCATTCCACATGTGAACTGCCAGCCTTACCCAAGACAGAGGAGGGAGGAAACACTCCCATTGGAATGCTGGGCAGTGGATCAGGGCAAACTCTGTGCTGGGGGGAGAGAGGAGGTGCTCCCATTGGGCTGCTGGAACAAGGAGATGGGTAAACTCTGTGCTGAGGCAACAGCGCACATGCCCACAGAGAGGGCTCTGAGTGCCCCCTCTGGCACACATGCCATAGGTTCGCCACCACTGATCTAGTTCTATTCTAATGGATTTTCCATATGCCTGATCTTCCTTCTTACTTGGATTGGACTTGAATTGGACAACACTTGTACAACACTTCAATCATAGGACATTTTCAAAAGGACAATTGCCCATTATAAACTAGGACACATCCTGGTCTCACCTTTTTCCAGAAAAAAACAGCAACCAACAAGCACCCTATTCTTTATATTCATTAGGCTACTTTCTCTACTGCTGTTTTCAAAGCAGTTTTTAAAAAAGCACTGTTGTCAAGTTTTATCAGTGGTTCCTACACTGAGAAATCATTTTCTTCAACTAGATCTCATGCAGCTTGGATATGAACATTTGTCTTAACTCTGAGGCCTTCCATTGTCTCTGACAGAAATTCAATATATTTCACAGTATAGAGTGCTCCACCTATCTAGAACCAAACATCAGAGAGACTTAGAGCAAATCTCTCTCAATAGGTTGGAGGAACTACCTCTTTGTTTCACTGTACAGCAATCTCTTTGACAAAGATAGTACATCTCTTTTATAAATTGATGTGCCACTTGTACTGTCTTCCAACCAATATATTTCAATCATAATTGCTGGGCCTGTTTCCTTACAAAAATTAAGTTCACACAGTCTGCAATCAAAACAAGAGATTATTCTTACTTTTTCTGCATCATCTGTTCTTGTTATAAAACTCTTATATATATATTTTAAAAACCCTACAAAACATTCCTGTTTCTTTTCAGCTTGCCTTTTTCTCGTGAGTGTTATTGAGTGGTTACTACACATGAAATTTGGTCTCCCTTGAGACTGGTAGTTTTAGTCATTGATTTCTATGAAGGTAGAATTAAACAATTGCTTTTGTTTTCCAAAAAGTGGTTGAAGATCAAATTCATAGAAAAGATGTGAACAATTAACAATTTACAGTCTTATACATGAAACACTGACATGTTTTTGCCCACAGTTTTTTTATGTCTTTGCACCTCCAACATAAGGTTTTTTTTTGTAGGTTTCTACAAAATCTGCCTTATATTTTGAATTGCCCTCCTATTTTTGAGGGGCAAGAAATACACAAATCTTGATAGCTCTTCTTGACAGCTTTTCCTGCTTAACAAACTACAGGAGGAACTAACAATTTGGCTGAAATCCTAGTGCACTGTTACATGAAAGGCATAACTAAGCATTATCTGTTGCATACTGAGTTGGGTCTTCTTTTGTGTCCTGATCAAATCCTGGGCTGCCAAAATGAAGCCACTTTCTTCTGAAACTGGGCTGGCACATCGGGCTACTGGGACACCCCCCAGCCTGAGATGCCCCCCAGTACCATGGCGCCTCCCTTGGATGCCAGTCCAAAGAGCCAAACTGAGCTGCAGTACCCGAAACAATCAACCAAATGAGCGGGGCTCCATGTTCCTCTGTCTGCCTTCTCCTTCTTTGCCACCAAAGGTAGGGTTACAAAACAGCCCCATTTATAGTGTATCTGCTGTAGCTTGGAGGTAGCATGCTAGAGGGAAGTTGAAATAAGAAGGCAAGTGGGAACTCCCTCTCCAGCAGCCTTTTAGCGGAGCCAGCACAACCCTGAAATCACCCTGTGGTAACATTATGTGATGGGATGATCCCGGTTCCATCCAGTTCCCTGGAACCAGTAGGAACAATCCCAGAGGGTTCTCCAGGAGGGTAGTCCATTTTTGAGGGGTCCGGTTCCAGACGCCTCACCGAAAGAAAAATAAAATAAAATTGGAGCCAATGGCTCCAATTTAGTGCTCATGCGCAGAAACTCAATCTGACGCATTGCGCATGCGTCAGATTGAGTTTCTGCGCATGTGCAGTAAGAGGCAGCCATTTGCTGCCTCTTTTAGCTGGAGCTGCACCTTTTCAGAGTGGCTCTGGCGGCGGCGGCGGAGGCCTGGGCAGGCGGCACCAGACCTCAGAGGAGGGCACCTCCTCCGGGGCCGCAAAGCCCCCACGGACACATTGAGGCCTGCCCAGGCCATCCGCCGCCACCGCACCCTCCCAGGGACTTGAGGTCAACAAGCCCTATGGCCTAGGGATGTCCGTCGGGGTGCGCCGCCGCCGCCTGCAGCCTCGTCCTCCACCAGGCACCCGCCGAGGATTGCGGCGGTAGACGTGGCAATCGCCACCCTCGGCAGGTGACATCGGCCTGAGGAGGAGGAGGAGGCCGCAGTCAGGGGCGACATGGCATGCTGGGTGACCCTGGGCCTCGGCGGCAACTTGCGGCCACTGAAGGTTGTGGCCGCCGAGACCTAGGGTCGCCTGGCAAGTCATGCCGCCCCCGACTGCAGCCTCTTCCTCCTTCTCGGGCCGGTGCTGCCTGCCGAGGGTTGCTGCCTCCGCTGCCGCAAGCCTTGGTGGGCGCCCGGCGGAGGAGGAGGATGCAGACAGTGGCGGTGCACCCGCCCGGTGTCCCCAGGCCATGGGCGCTCGTTGGCCCTAAGACCCTGGGAGGGCTCGGTGGGGGCAGATGGCCCGGGCGGGCATTGACATGCCCATGGGGGCTCGGCAATCCTGGGGGAGCTCGGTGGGTGGGCCTTGGGTGGGTGGTTTATTTGTGTTTTCAGTGGGTGGGTGTATTTTTATTTTATTTTTATTTCTTTATTTCTTTAATTTATTTATGGGTTTGTGTTGTGGGTGGGTGGGTGGGTTGAGGTGTGTGTGTGTATATATTTATTTATTTTAATTTAATTTTTAATTATTTTTTATTTTTACTTTTAAGGCCCCGCCCACAACATCATGACATCAGCTCCGTCCATGACATCATGATGTCATGACATTGGCCATGCCCATGACATCCGTGACATCATGGCGTGGTAGTAGAAATTTTGTCATCCCATCACTACCCCTATATTTATTTATTTATTTATTTAAATTTGTTTATCGCCCTCCTCCCCGAAGGGACCCAGGGCGATTCCCAACAATCAGCATGATAACAATTTAAAACCGATTTAGAAATTAAAAGTTTTAAAAGAAGCTTAAAAACTTAGCATTAAAAACCAGGCATTATAGCTAGGTATTATAGCTAAGAGGCACTGGGTGTCAAACCAGCCAGCCAGCTGGGGAAATTGATCGATCCATTCCCCAGACCTGACCTCCCAGCCAGGTTTTTAATCCTTTCCTGAAGGACAGCAACTCCGTTTGCAGGCGTAGTTCTATTGGGAGGAGGTTCCACAGGGCTGGAGCGGATACAGAGAAGGCCCTCCTTCTAGTGCCAGAGAGGTGCGCCTCTCTGGCCGATGGCACAACCATAGTACAAGACACACTAAATTTTTCCAGTGTACTTTAAGGGTGGAAAAGGGTAACTAACTTTTGGGCGAGACTCAAGGAAAAGACTAAAGTTAAACCCAAAAGTAATTATAATAATGGAATTAGACATGATAAATGTTCCTCAAGACAAAAAGGAAGTTCTGACAATTTTCACAACTCTCGCAAGACTATTGATTGCAAAAAAATTAGGAAAATTACTTCTAATCCCAAAACAGAAGAATGATATAAAGAGGTCTGGGATATAGCCATAAATGATAAATTAACATGAGATCTTAATATTAAAAAAGGTTTGATCAAAAATAACCTCTTTTGGGAAATCTGGAAATCTCTTATTGAATATGTAATGAAAAAGAACTGTGTAATCATTGTTAACAAATCATTGTAATCATTCTAACAAAGTTAAGTGCTGTTTGTCATAATTTCTGTATTTTTATTTTCTTTTTTGCATAACAATAAAATATTTTTTTTAAAAAAAGAACAGTATGGTAAAAAAAAATCTGCTATTATAGTGACATTCAGCAGTTGGTAGGGAAGCCAATAAATAGCAACCCAGCTGTTAATAACCACAGAGTGTGTGTAAGTGCAATCATTTTTTGTAACTTAACTTTGGAAATGATGGTTCTGGTACTAAACTGAATTCTACTGGAATTCTAGACAAGGAATTTTCCACTTAACTGACTTCATTTACCTGTAAAACATTGTTATTCAAATGTGTTTCAATTTTGTAGCAGATATAGGAAAATTTAAGTTCTCAGCTGAAGCATTATGAGCCTGTTAAGGACCTGGTGATCTGATTTGCAACCACAGGAGTGATTCAGAATTATGTAATGTGGGTAGCATTACACAGATGGTTTGCATATTGCATAGGCATCATCAGCAGAGTTTGTGCTTTATGGGTGGACAGTCCAACATTTGCCCTAGTATCTCTAGTTCTTCTTCTTCTTTCATGTCCCGATTAACCCATGGACCGCCAAAATGAAGTCACTTTCTTGGCTTTGTCGTTGACCATACTTAAATTCTCATCAGTGCATGTTTCTGGCAGTAATCATCAGATCAGTAAATGAGCTGGATTCTGTATCTCTCTGCATTCATGGTGCATGTTGTTGTCTGCCAGCAGCCTCCACTTGAGCATGTTGGGCTTACATTTAGGGATTCCAACCCTAAGCCTATTTAGGATCCTCCAAGTGAAGGAGGGGAGGTTAAATTCCTCAAGCATTTTGTTGTTCAGTCACACAGTTGATTCCGACCCTCTGCGACCCCATGGACCACTGTCCGCCAGGCACTCCTGTCCTCCACCATCCCCCTCAACTTGCTCAGCTCTGTGCCCATTGCCTCCACAACACCATCTAGCCATCTCATCTTGGACCGTCCCCTTCTTCTTTTGCCCTCGACCCTTCCAAGCATCAAGGCTTTCTCAAGTGAATCCTCTCTTCTCATTTGATGTCCAAAGTACTTTAGCTTCATCTTTATTATTTCACCTTCTAAGGAGCAGTCAGGGGTGATTTCTTCTAAGATTGACCTATTTGTTCTCCTCGCTGTCCAGGGGACTCTCAAAACTCTCCTCCAACACCACATCTCAAAGGCATCTATTCTTCTGCGCTCAGCTTTCCTAATGGTCCAGCTCTCACAACCAAGCATTGCCACAGGGAATAGCATTGCTTTGACTATGCAAATTTTTGTTTTCAATGTGATGTCTCTACTTTTCACTATGTTCCCCAGGTTTCTCATCGCTTGCCTCCCAAGAATCAGTCACCTTTTTATTTCATGGCTGCAATCACCATCTGCAGTGAGCTTAGATCCTAAGAAAGTAAAATCTGTCACTGCTTCTATTTCTTCCCCATCTGTTTTCCAGGGACTGATAGGGCCTGTTGCCATTATCTTGGTTTTCTTGATATTGAGTCTCAAGCCAGCTTTTCCACTTTCTTTCAACTTAATCAGGAGCTTCTTTAGGTCCTCCTCACTTTCTGCCATTAGGGTGGTATCATCTGCATATCTCAAATTGTTGATGTTTCTTCCAGCAATTTTGATCCCAAATTGTGATTTCTCCATCCCTGCATTGTCCTTGTCCAGTGAGCTCCTCTATCCATCTTCTAATTTGGTTTTGCTCTTGTGTACCCTCAAGAATGCTTGTTCTTACCAGAAAGCTCTTCCTGGATCTGAGCCACTGGACCTGAGGTTCCTATCCATTCAGAGGGTGTTGAGGGAATTCTCTTGTGTAGTTCTCTCAGCATCTGCTGCTACTTCTCTCCCCAACTTAAGTAGAGTGATACCAACAAGAGGGGACATTTTCTCAACTTCTGCATCCTGTAACTATACACATGACTTCACAGGGATTATAATGTATATTGATCATTTCCAGTCTGTGGACTATTGTTTTGTTTTACATATTTGTTGGCATATTCTTGTTAAGATTTTGACAGATTCAGTCTCTGTTGCTTGAAAATTTTTATTGCTATCCTATCTATCCTCAGTGATTTATTTCTTCTCAGCGCTTCAGAACAGCTTTTATTTTCTAGAACTGCAGGTTCTTCATCATAGAATTGCATGTTCTTCATAATAGAATTCCTCTTCAATGGAATCTGTCATTGTTTTACCTTCTGTATACAGTAGATGTTCAGTACTGTATAGTGTTTCCACCTTATCTCTATTTTCTCTGGTCAAAGTGTTCATCATTCCTAATCTCGGTTTAAACTTCCCCTTGATTTTTTTTGATAGTCTAAAAGAGATCTTCTATTTTTCTGTATTTGCTGTTCCTCCCTATTTCTTTGCACTGATTATTTTAACAATTCTCTTTTCTCTACATGACTGTCATTGTTGGTTCTGGCCCGTCTCTTACATTTTACTTTTGCTTCTTGCCTGTCCTTAAGAATATTAAGTGCTTCTTCTGTCATCCATCTAGGTCAGGGGTTGCCAACCTTTTTACATTGAGGGCTGAGTCACGCTCCCTCAGACAGTTGAGGGGGCCGCATTGGTGGTCCCCCTGCTGTAAATGCTGCCATAAAACACATTTACAACATTTGCTGGTGCATTTACAGTCATAAATGCATAAAAACATGTTTATGACAGCCGTAAATTCATTCGCGACTGTTGCATTCCACGACGGGCTACAAAAGCCCCTGCGTCGCGATGCTGCCATTGGCCATTAGGTACTGAAGTTTGATTATGGACTGTAGCCTGTGTATATTGTGTTATATTTATTTTTATTTTATTTTGTCTTGTTGCACTGTATTTTATTTTATTATTGATTTATTGTAGTACTGCATCTTGATTTATTTATTAGAATGTCCTGATGTTTTGTAATTGCAATTGTTATCAGAGATATATGTACTGTATATGTGATATTTGTAATTTGCTATGTAATATTTGTAACTGTTTTTATGCTATGAATGTGCTATGTACTGTAGCTGTTTCTTCTGTAAGCTGCCCAGAGTCGCTATGCAAGTGGGGCGGCATATAAATTGAAAAATACAATACAAAAATACAATGGCTGTTTATGCCGCTTCTGGCAGCAGGAGCGAGGGCATGGGGACCAAAATGACTTGGGCCCACAATCTGCTCCTTGTCTTGTTTTGGCAAAGAGAATACAGCTTCTCAATCCCTTGCTTCCAATTACATAGTCTAATTGTTTTCTATATTGGCCTTCTGGTGATGTCCATGTGTACTGTCGTCTCTTCAGTTTCTTGAAGTATGTATTTGTGATACACAGATTGTTGGCTTCAAAGAACTCTACAAATCATTTTTCTGCTTTATTTCTAACCCCAGACCAAATTTTCCAACAACATTTGGTTTTCCTTGTTTCCTACTTTTGCATGACAGTCACATATGATTATAAGCATGTTTTGTTATGATGTGTCATCAATTTCTTCCTGGATGCTTGCAGAAAAGCTTTCAATTTCATTTTCTTCAACATCTGTAATTGGAGCATAGACTTTGAATGATGGTTATGTTGATAGGTTTCCCCAGAGGTTTGAGTGATCTTGTTCAGCCAGTTCTTGCATTATACCCCTAACAGCCAGTGATACATCTCAGTACAGTATTACAACCACTCCAATTCTTCTGAGTTGACCATTTCCAGAGAAGAACATTTTGCAGTTGTCTGGCTGAAAATATCCCATTTCACTCCACTCTAGTTCACTAGCAGCATGCATTGCAATGATTATAAGTTCCACATCTGGCTTTGTATGTTCTGAGTTTACCTTGATTCATAATCCTCTCATTCCATGTTTTAATTTTTTGCATTCTGTAGCATCAGACTATGCTTTTATCTCAATCCACATCAGTCACTAGATAACCTTGCCTTAATCTAGTTATGTCACTACTAACAGTGCTATTCATACTTGTTCTTTGCCATTCCCTAGCTAAATTAATGCTTTCCAACTTGGGAGTCTTACTTTGCAGCACTATCTCTTGTTTCATTTTGGACTCTCTCATTATAGGTTCCTCAGATTACCTGGCTAGTAGTCCAGGCTGATAATGGAGTCTAGACTCCTGATAGCATTACTGTCCATTTCTCTGACACACTCAAATCCCCTCTTCATGTTAAGATGTGCATTCAAGAAGGGGAGTTGTTACCTATCAAGTTATTAAGTATCCTGATTTTCCTTGGTTCTTGTTTATAAGAACAGTTTACATGTAAACATGAATTTCTCCTTTTGTGACATCTCTCTTTTGTTGTTTAGTTGCACATTTGAGTTCAAACTTTTGCGACCCTATGGACCACTGCACACCAGGCTCCTCCATCACCTACCATCCTCCGTAGTCAACCCAGATCTGCCACTCCCTTCTCCTTTTGCCTTCGATCTTTCCTAGCATCAGGGCCTTCACCAGTGAGTCCTCTCTCCTCATTTGGTGGCCAAAGTACTTGAGCTTCAGCTTCAGTATTTGTCCTTCCAAGGAGCAGTCAGGGTTGATTTCCTTTAGGATGGACTAATTTGACCTCCTTGCATTCCAAGGGACTCTCAAAAGTCTTCTCCAGCACCATAGTTCAAAGGAGTATTCTTCTGCACTCAGCCTTCCTCCACTAGCTTTGTTGTTAGTAATGCTTTCTAGAGTCTACTTCAGTTCACACTAAAGGATGTCTGGCTGAAGGTCAACAATCACATCATCATGGTTTTCAGAGACATTAAGGTCCTTTGTGCAGAGTTCTTCTATGTATTCTTACTGTCCATTGGGTTTTCTTGGTAAGGACACAGAAGTGGGTTGCCAATTCCTTCCCCAGTGGATCGTGTTTAGTCTGATTTCTCCACTATGATGTGTTTAGTCTGAGTGCAACACTTTAATTGCATCTTCTTTTAGGGCTTTAAATAACTCAACTGGAGTACCATCATCTCTCTCTACAGCTGGGGAAAATGAAGACAAAAAGGAGGAAGGCTTAGTCCTTCCTTTTGAAGCACACTGGTAACAGCCAGTTAGGCATTAACTGTCTAGGTCCTAAATCAGTTCAAACTAGCAATCCAGTAGAGTAATCTCTTTAGGCATCTTATCAGTTACAATGACATTGTTCACAGAGATGAAATTTCCAACTGGAGAGTTCTAGAAGATACACAAGCAGTCAGAAGGCTCATAGACGCCCAAAGCAAACATCATCTGATGTTACCAAAAGAAGAGAGATATCTATGACACAATGGATGGGGATTTCCTAGGAAAGTGATGGTGAACCTTTTAGAGACTAAGTGCCCAAACTCAACAGGCTTCCATCCATGTCGCAGAGAGGCGGGGCAAACTCTGTTCGGGGGGGGAGAGGAAGTGCTCCCATTGGGCTGCTGGGCAGAGGGGCGGGGTGAACTCTGTGCTTGGGCAACGGCATGCATACCCACAGAGAGAGCTCTGAGTGCTCCCTCTGGCATGCATGCCACAGGTTCGCCACCACTGTCCTAGGATGTAAAACAAATACATGGGGAAGTTAGCAGGTTTAGTTAGCTGCAGAAACCAATCTAATGAAACTTGAAGCACATTATTATATTACATTCAAAAATATTTTGAACCTACACATTCTGGGGATGCATTTACACATGATTTATTTATGGAGTAAGAAAGACCACTAAGACTTCCAAAGCTCTTTGTGTTTTCAAAATATACTTTCATTTACCATAGGAAGTAGAGATAACAGTGACAGCCTATTTTCAATAGGCAATAAGCTTATTTCTTTGTAAATCATGTATTAAGGGCTATTACAACCTTTATATGTGGCCAGCTATTACTGGTCAGACCTTAGTGGTTGTCAAGTCCTGCTGAGTTTTTCCTTTTGTTCAATGGGGCAAAGGAGTTACAAATTACTGTAGTCTCAAAACAAACCAATCATTTTTCTGGCAAGCAACCCTGAAGGACAGAATCATTCATTCTTGCTTGAAGGATCCCCACTTGGGATTAAAAACATTGTAAATCAAGAGAAGCTGAATTTGCTCCCATCTATTTCATTTTAAATTAGAATATGATTATACTTTTTTTAAAAAAAAAATTCCACATATTCACAACACACAAATGCTCTTTACTTCACTGCTGTAAACACTGCTTTATTCTTGACATGTAACAGCAGGAGCTCAGGAGGCATTCAGGGAACTTATTTATTTATTTCCTCTGAATGTTTCTTGCAGCCCTGCTGCTTATAATGAGTTTGTATTTGTCAAATAGGTTTTATGCTTAAATAAAAGGTTAATGATAAACAACGTTTCTTGAACTGCTGGGCATACCACCCAAGGGCTGGGGTATGGCATTCATCTTGAACAAACTAGATTTCAGAAAAAGATCTATACAAATAATATGAAAAAGAGCATGCTATTTCAGCATTAACATGTATTTACTAGAATAAAAGCAAATGTGAGAACAGATCCTCCCTGGCAAAAAAAAAATGTTCAGTATCATTTTGAAAACTAACAGTCTTAACAAGGTAAGTGAAATGATGAATTTAAGGTTCAAGGTAATGTATTCTTCCTTTCAATGTACTGTATTATTGTTCCCTTGCTAAAACCTACGAGTGTAAAAAGTACCCTGGTCATATTTGCTTGGAATTAAATTCTACTTAAATCGCTGACTCAAAGATATGCTGGCTATAGAGATTTTGGAATGGATAAGGAAAGATCCTTGTGTTGCGATAATCTGAGAGATCTGCAGGAAGGTGGATTTTCCAGCAGTAGGACTTCAGTAGAAGAGTCAAGCCTCCCCCCCCCAAAAATAATAATAATAATAATAATGAAGAAAGGGTAGAGCAAATAAGAATCTGAATTATGCCAGATTGAAACCTCTTGCAGTCCAACTCAAACATAACAACAGAACAAAGTTAGGCCACACTGAAGGTAGTCTTCAGTAATTTCAATCACCCTTCCAATTAGAAGCACATCAATTCTGCATTGCTCCAACTGGTTATCAGCTTAGTTGGCCCTCAGCCATCCTGTCCAGTTACAATTGTGTTGTGTATCCAGTGGGATAAGCAACTCTGTGTCCATCTCAGGGCTACTTTAGTGCCAACTACTCTACACTCCACAGTTGAAGTTGGCTTGTTCCTTTAACTTCTGGAATTCATCTAGTCTGTAGATTTGGCCTATGAATGTGTGTTAAATATGAGAATGAAGGAGTGTTTAAGCACTTCAGCCCCATTCAATTGGCTCCCATCCATTGTTGCCATGAGGCCCTTGATCTTTTTTTAAATTCAACTGTGAAGGAACAACATGGACACTTTCTTTCTGACATCATGTGAAACTGCCAGGCTTATAAGAATGCTGATTCCCCTCCTCCTCTTTGTCTAGGTCAGACTTTATTAAATTGTCAAAATGAAGTCACTTTTTTGGCTTTGACATTGGCCAAACTTAAATCCTAATTGGTACAGTACACAGAAAGAGCCTCCTCGAAGATTGTGGTACATTTTTGGAAGGACAAGATGATGGTTTGACTGGGAAAGAAGTGGCAGTAGCAATCCTAGCAACAGCAACCTAATGTTAAAGAGACCTCTCAGGAAAAAGGGTAGTCTAGGATGGGGTGCCCAAACTACGGCCCATGGGCCAGATCCAGCCCCCAACACTGATTCATCCAGCCCGCAAAGCTGTCATTGCTCCTGGAAGCGGAAATAAAACGTGCCCATCCCGGGACATTTTATTTCCGCTTCCAGGAGCGACAAGGGCTTTGTGGGCTGGATGAATTGGCATTGGTGGCCGGATCTGGCCTGTGG
The DNA here is from genome assembly GCA_030440675.1 of Furcifer pardalis. Lineage (NCBI taxonomy): Eukaryota > Metazoa > Chordata > Lepidosauria > Squamata > Chamaeleonidae > Furcifer > Furcifer pardalis. The sequence continues at coordinate 143,174,793 of CP126893.1, forward strand.
TCCATAGTGACTGTTAAGGAATTGGCAGAGTTACCTTTACCTTCATGCTGAAGGTTACAGCAAAAGTCTGAGCAGACATAGAAGAACACAAATAATTTTGGTGCAGAGCTTGTTTTTTACTGGAGGTGCAAAATAAAGTATTTACAGTGAAAAAACAAATTGGGTGACTTCTCCGTTCTGTGTTCAGTATGAATCAACTATTCAAGCTTGCCAAAATAACTTGCAAGTAGTAACAGTTCTTTGTCAGTATAGCTTATGGAGTCAGCATGTGGTCCTCTTTGGAGTCCTTAGCGTTCCTTTGGCTGGCAGAGTACTGGTATCAAAGACCAGTAGGCAGGAACCAGTACCTGAATGTGCAGAGACCCAACAGTGTGCTGTGTTCCTCTTGTGTAGATGTCAACAGCAGTCTTCTCCAAAACACATCTCAGCTAACAGATGTCTCAGCCAGCAGCTTTGGTTTTAAGGACGTTTTACAAGGCTAATTATCTAATACAGTAGGGCTGCTGAAGAACAAATACAGAGTTCTTAAAGAAGAAGCTAACAGGGTATAATATGCTACCCAACACACTCTGCTACAATTAAGGGCTTAACAGTGACTGGCCCTTGAAACTCATGACCAGCCCACAGCCTGAAAAGTTTGGGCACTCAGGTCTAGGAACTCTGAGGAGAGCTTTTTCTAGTTTTCCATGCCAAGACATTTGTCTCCTTGATAATAAGCTGAGCTTGACCAGGTCACTTTAGCTGTTTAAACCAAGAAGCACACACACACTAGAATAAATATCACCACTTGGAACTACAAAAGCAATCCATTCATTGATCCATTGACTCATTATGAGGTCAGTTCCTACCTGCTAGCTTGCTTCACCAGCTAGTGCAGTGAGCTGGTGTTGTCAATGCATAAGAGGTAGAGAAATCCCAAGGAATGTGAGTGTGGTATGAGGAGGGAAATCCCATATACATCCTGGTATGGAACAGGTTGCTGTGGAACATCATGTCCCTACACAAATAGAGGGGATACACACATTTGGATGCTCAAGATGGAAATCATTTTTGCCAAAAGACTAGTAACTTCAGCATCTGGGATGGTTTTCACTGTTAAAATCTTCTGTGTTGTCCTCAGATTTCAGTCTGCAATTCCACCCAGAAGGCAAGCTGTCTCCATGCCTTCTCATGATGTGTCCAAAGTAGGACAGCCTCAGCTTCATCATCTTTTCCTCCAGAGACAGTTTAGACTTGACTTGCTCTAGGTCCCACTGCTTTGTCTTTCTGGCAGTTCAGGTTATCCACAAAGCTCTTCTTCAGCATCAACGATAAAACAAATTAAGTTTTTTTCCTGGTAGCTTCCTTTACTATTCAGCTTTTGCACCCATATGTGGAAGATCTTGATCTTAGTTCCAATGATATATCTTTACATGTCCATTAACAAAGAGAGCTGTGTGTTCCATACATAAAACAAAACAATTGAAGGTGAAACCTTTTACTGGATCACTTAAAAATCAAACATTGCACAAACCTTCGTGTATTCAGGCATGCATCAATTTCTTGTGAAGAGGGTAGGAAAATTATACATGGATGTCCCAAAAAGTTCATGGCAAGGTGCTGTTTCTTAGATGGGAGTTGCAAAAAAAGCAGCAGGTTGAATCTTTTCTCCTCACCCATTCAACAAGCACAGGTAGACAGGTATTTGCCTGTTGCCTTCCCACAGATGGCCTTTCTCCCCCCCCCCCCCCCAAAAAAAAAATCCTCTAGCTTCCTTTGTGGCTAGAAGGGGCAATCAAAAACCCAGAGCCTTCCATCAGAGAATTGGGGGACGAATTTGGTTTGCCCACTAGATGTGCCAATTGTAGCCAAATCAAAGTCAATCAGGAATATTACCTTTTCCATGCATATCAGAGAATAAACAAAACAAAAACACATATGCTGTAGCACTCTGAAGACTGCTATTTTAATGTTAGCTTTCGTGGATCAAGTCCACTTCGTCAGACATGGGAGTGAGGCTTCGTGGTATCAATTTATACACATCAGGTACAGAGTGACTGGTTAGCATAACAGGTAAGTAAACAAATCAATATGGCTTTATACAACCAGTAATGGCAGATGATCTCTGGTTGTTATTTGTAAATGTCGCCCTCTTTTTTCTATTGCAAATACAGTAGTAAGGTTGCCCTTGCTCGAAAGCCAGTTATATCGAACTCTAGGGTTCAGTGCTCAACTCTGTTTACAGCCAAATACCTTCGGCTGTTTGCGTCTGCAGAGGTTTCCATGGACATATGGCAGGCATGCATAGACACCGGAGCGTACAGAATGCTGTTTACCTTCCCTCCGAAGTGGTCCCTATTTATTTACTTGCAATTTCTTGAATAACTAGGTTGGCAGGAGCTGGGACAGAGACGGGAGCTCATTCCGTCTTGCACTACTCAAGTTTCAAACTGCTGACCTACCATCCTTCCAGTCAGCATCTTAACCACTTGAGCCACAGCCGTCATAGTAGGATACAAAACAAACACCTGGCTTCGGACATTTTCCACAACTCACATCTAAGAGGCAGCGCCTGGCAGAACATCTTACCCTGAACTTTTGGGATTTTCCTCTATAATTTTCCTACCCTATCCACAAGAAAATTGATGTATCCCTGGAGGAATGATCTTGAATCACAAACGGTCTCACAATGTTTGCTTTAAGTAATCCAATAAAAGGTATCGCCTTCTTCCTGCAATTGTTTTATCTGCGCACTTGGTCATCTAAACTAGTTATATTCTCAGATCTTACAAAAAGTCCCTTTTCTAAACTAACAACCCCCAGACCAACGCCACTCCATCAGCCAGCACGAACCCGAATGGGAACATTTCCATTCTATCTGAACTGCAGTGGCTCAAGTGCCTAAAACGCTGACTGGAAGGCGGCATGTTAGCAGTTCGATCCCCAAGTACTGCAGGATGGAATGCGCTCCCGTCTTTGTCCCAGCTCCTGCCAACCTAACAGTTCGAAAGCATGAAATTGCAAGTAGATAAATAGGGACCACTCCGGTGGTCCATGCGCTCCGGTGTCTAGTCATGCCTGCCACATGACCACAGAAACGTCTGCAGAAGCAGACAGCGCTGGCTCTTCGGCTTTGAAACAGGGATGAGCACTGAACCCTAGAGTCGGATGCGACTGCCAAGGGCACCCTTTTACCTGAACTGCAGATTATGAGTTCTGTTTCCGGGTTCTTTGCTTTCATTTTCTCTTTCTCCGCCTCCTCCTGGCCTCGTTCGCCCACCCCAGCCAGCCTCCTTCGGAGAGGAAGCCCGACCTATGGCCGGTCTCCGCCTCCCCTCCTAAGCGGCGCCGGAGTTGCGAGCAGCAGGGAGCCGCCTCCTCCCTACTCCTCCAGTCCCCGCTTTTGCACACGTGTGCCCCGGCGAAGATGGCGTCTCCCATAGCAGGTCTGGCACTGCGGGACTTGCAAAGACGAGCCTCCCTGCTTACGCGGCGTAACCCGGTGAGTCAGGCCCCCTGGGCACCTCGAGGCGGCTGCCAGTGGTCGGGACGTCTCGGCTCAGATGGGGACTGTGCCCGCAAGGTTGGGGAGCCTTTTCGGAGCAGAACAAGGGGGCACTTTGCTTTGAGATGCTGCTGCTGCTCACTGCCCTTGTGTCCTCTGCTCTGGGGTGATCACTTGCGCCCAGCTCTTTCCAGGGTTATGTTTGGGGGCGTCACACAAGGCACATTAATCTTTGAATAATAATAATAATAATAATAATAATAATAATAATAATAATAATAATAATAATAATAATAATAATAATTATTTCATGTCAGAAATTATTATGGGTCGAAAGGATTTTTGCTGGAGAAAACTCGCTCAGGGGACGCCTGAATGAAGCTCTTTTTATGTCCCCAAGATTTTTTTCCCCACTGAAGTGGTCCCTATTTATCTACTTGCAATTTCTTGCTTTCGATCTGCAGTTTGGCAGGAGCTGGGACAGAGACGGGAACTCATTCCGTCATGCAATAACCGGGTCTCGAACTGCTGACTTGCTGGCCTTCCAGCTAGTAAGGTGAGCTTCTTAACCACTGAATCACCGGAGTCCAAACTTTGGTTTTTCAATTCCCAGAAGCCTAACTCAGCACATTGGCTGATCAGTGCTTTTGGGACTTGATTTAGGCTTCTGAGAATTTAAGTCCAAGAACCAAAGGTTGGGCTGCGGTGGCTCAGTGGTTAAGAAGCTCGCCTTGCTAGCTGAAAGACTGGCAAGTCAGCAGTCCAAGACCCGGATACTGCATGACTGAGTAAGTTCCTGTCTCTGTCCTAGCTCCTGCCAACCTAGCAGATCAAAAGCAAGAAACTTGGCTCTCCAGGTGTTCTTGGACTTCAATTACCAGAAGCCCAAGTCAGCACACCTGCAGATCAGGGCTTCTGAGAATTGAAGTCCAAGAACATCTGGAGAGCCAAGTTTGAGGAACCCTGCTGTAGATTTGGCCCTAGTTAGACTGCATCTAGAGTACTGTGTCCAATTCTGGGAACTGCACTTTAAGAAGGATGGAAACTAATTAAAGCAGGAACAGAAAAGGCAACAAGGATGGTCAGAGGAATGGAAACTTAAGCCCTATGAGGAGATACTGAAGGAACTGGGCTTGTTTAGCCTTGAGAAAAGGAGACTGATGGGATATGATAGCACTCTGTAAATACCTGAAAGTTAATCTTAAATAGGAAGGAAGGGATCTCTTGCCAGTCATTCCAGAATGCAAGATGGGTAATAATAGGCTCAAGGTAAAGGAAGCCAGATGTAGGCTGAATATTAGGAAAAACCTCTTTAACGGTTAGGACAGTGGAACCAGCTGACGCCAGAGGTGGTGAGTGCACCAACCCTGGTAGCATTCCAGAGAATTGGACAACCCTCTGTAGATCTGCTTTGATTCAGATTCCTGCATTGAGCAGGGGGTTGGACCAGATAGCATAAATGGCTCTTTCATACTCAGTTATTCAATTATTCTGTGATCCTACCCAACATTTACTCCAGGGAAAATGTGCCTGTCAGTCGGCAGCCTTTTCTTTGATTGTACCCCTTGGGACCCAGACCCCTTCTCTGTAGCAGATGTGCCTGAATGGGGTTGCTGTTTCTCGGTGAAAATGAAATAACCCATGACACATGCTCAGAGGTGTGTGATCTCATCCAAGACTGATTGATTTAACTGGTAATTGTTCGGTGGTAAAAGTGCATTGCGTCATCAAGTCATTTCCAACTCATGGTGACCTTAAAAGGTTGTTTGAGGCACCGTTCTTGAGTTTCCATGGCTAAGCAGCAATCTGAACCCTATTTTGCACAATACTGTACTAGGACAATGCGCTATCCACTATACCTCAAGGGCTGCCAGTGTTTGTATTATTATTTTTTAAATCAGTTGGCCTGTGTTGGATGGCATAGAAGCAATGAGGTCTAAACCTTTTGCCTCCAGATGTGATCCCTTCCTTCCTAGCCTGCTTATTTTAAAGAAGGGACATTCTGGAGTCCTTTGCATGGACTCAAAGGGCTCAAGAGCAGTTTCAGCTGCTTTTCCTCTTTGGGTTGGTGTGGCACTTAATACTGTCCTTTTTGTGAGCCGCAGTGGCACCGGGTAAAGGAGGGTGCAGCTTTAATGATAGGGTGGAAGCATTGCGAGCCCAGAGCTATGTATCCACAACCCCTGCAGGTAAGTATAAAAGACACAATTTGACCACTGTGAAAAAGCGACTGAAAAGAGAATGAACATCAGTCCACCTGTGAGGAGAAGGCAAGTGAGTGAGCTGGAGTGATTTGAAGCTCAGAAAAGATATACAGTACCTATATAGAAACGTGTGTTTCCGGACTGCAACTCTCAGAATTCCCCACTTAGCAAACTGTCTGTGGTGATTTTGGGAGGCACAGAACAAGTAACTTCTCCAAGTTCTGCTTTGAAGTAGCACTCCTGAGAAAAGAAGGTAGTGCCTGCTGTGGTTATCACTGGCTGGACTGTGAAAGGAGAAGGATTTTTTTCAAGAAAAGTCCCTTCTCCCATGGATGGGTGATATGTTAGCTACTTTGGCAGCATGAACAGTGGTAATGGAGCCTGTGGCCTGTTGTGCTAATTTCTCCTTCACAGCAGAACAAAGAGCTGCTTTTCTGCTTTCATGAGGTATAAAAACATAATATTCTGGCCCGCTCTCTGGCAGGTCACTGGTAAATGGCATCTAGCGAACAGTGCCATGTTCTACTGGCTACTGTGACTGTGGTGGATCAGTAGTTAAGAAACTTGCCTTGTTAGCTGGAAGGTCATTAAGTCAGCAGTTCAAGACCCAAGTGCATCATCATCATCATCATCATCATCATCATCATCATCATCATCATCATCATTATTATTATTATTAAATTAGATTTAAATGCATGACGGAATGAGCGCCCGTCTCTGTCCCAGCTCCTGCCAACTTAGCAGTTCGAAAGTAAGAAATTGCAAGTAGATAAATAGGGATCTTGGGGACATGAAAGGAGCCTCATCCGGGCATCCCCTGAGCAGAGTATCGCCAACAAAAATCCTTTCAACCCAGAAAGCACTTTTGTGGGTTTTTTTACACGATTAAAAAACAAAACAAAGCCTGCTACTGTGCTGTAAAATCTTTCTCTACCCACTAATGGATACATAATGGCACTTAACTTATTAATAGTTTTGACATGTTTACTTTTCTTGTCTTTCACCACTGGAATTCTTAATTATACACCTCTCTTCCAGTACCAAATATTCTGGTTTTATAGGAGGTTCAAAAATGAGATTTAGGTGTTGATTCTCTTCTGTGGATAAGTGATGACATATGGTAAAATAGAAGCATTGAGCTGGATGAAAGGATGCGCAGAATCATCCACCACCTGGAGCAGTTAATTGGTCTTGCCTGACTTTCAGTTACAGTGATTTTCTTCCATAGCTGTAGGCTAAATTTTAAGGACATATGTGTTTTATCACACTCCAGTTTTATCAGAAAAGAAGCAGCATTGCTGGTTGGTTTCGTGTATGTATACTGTAGTTGGATTGTGGATATGAAGGTTTATCTTCATTAATGCAGCTTCTCTGGTGGCTTAGTGGTTAAGACTCTGAACTTGGAGACTGGAAGGTCGGGTTTTGATTCCCGAGGGCTGCACTTGGGGACATGAAAGGAGCCTCGTTCGGGCATCCCCTGAATGGAGTTTCTCCAGCAAACATCCTTTCAACCCAAACTTAACTCTGACATTAGTAATAATAATAATAATAATAATAATAATAATAATAATAATAATAATAATAATAATAATAATAATAATAATAATAATAATAATAAAGTCTAGTCCACTGAGTCAGAGTTATGCCTAAAAGGAGCTGTTTCAGAATGATTAGAAAAAGTGTTACACTATTAAGTTTTAATATGTGAGATATTGAACTTTGTTGGCTTTGCTATTTATTAATGAGACTAGAGTTGTTGTGTTTTTATCATGAACCTTGATTAATCAAATAGAGATCCTTGATTAATCACTCAGCTGACTTTAAAAGGCATTAAGGATTTGTATTATAAAAAGTTTGCAGATAAGTGTCATTTTATGGCTGAGAGGATATATTTAAGATGATATGTCCTATTATTGTGCATTAAAAAAATGATTTAAATAAAGATTGCTGTTACTTGGCATGTTAAATTGCATTAGAGTGGGCCCATTGAATCAATGAGGGCTTGGTAAATCAAGCCATCTATATGTTCCATTGATTCAAATGGACCTACTCTAATATTGACTTACTTAAGAAGAGTAGGTGGCATTTAGGGTAGGCCAATAGAGAAATTGACTACTAATATTTAATTTTGCCAGTTTTACAGAAGCCTTAATGGTAATATTCTGGGACCAAATTAATAAAAAAAATAATCAAATATTTATTTCCACCTTGAGCAATGCTTGCTTGAATTGATCTATTAATTAATAGTTCTCAGTTCTATTAATATTGTTTAATTTAAATGTCATAATGAGATGGCTAGATGGTTTTGTAGACACAATGGGCACAGAGCTGAGCGAGTTGAGGAGGAGGATGGTGGTGGACAGAAGTGCCTGGCGGACAGTGGTCCATGGGGTCGCAAAGGGTCAGAATCGACTGTGTGACTGAACAACAAAAAACTTGTTTTTAATCTATTGTAAAGTTTTTAGCTATACTGTACATAAAAGCAATATCTTTTGAGCAATGTCCTTATCTGTTTTCTCTTCTAATTGAAGAGAACAAAATTAATGTTCATGTTAAGTCAGATGTAATATTAATGTTGTTTTAAAATGGAATTAAAACTACTCTTTAATGGACTGGAAAATAGATTCTATTTATGATTAGTATTTAATCTGCAGGTCAGTCCTCATTCTCCTCATTCATTTTTAAAGTATCTTTAGTTTTGAAAAAGCTTTATTTCAATTATAAGTTTGGTTTATTGCTTTAATAGAGCTCTGTGTAATATATTTATACACTGATGTAGTAATGTTATAAGGATTAGTGTGTTATGGTCTAGCAAATTAAAATTTGAATTCTTTTTAGGGCTAGTTTTGTTGTGGGTTAGGCAAGATAGTAACATGGGATTAATATGAGATTAGCCTAAATTCACTTGTGTGAGAAATTGTTGTTATATTTCGGAATGGAGACAAGTGGTAGCAATTTTGCCAATTAAGCTACATAGCGGGCAAGGTAAATGAATGTGAAAGGACTGTAGCTACTAGAGTAGAGATGGAGCAACAAAACTAGCCCTAATATGACATTTGAGAACTGCTACTCCTACAGTCCCTTTCCACTGGCCAGGCTTGCTTGCTAGATTTGATGGGAAATGGAACCCAGAAACTTCTAAAGTTGAGTTCTTTTCCAGAGAAAGATGGGGTTTGAATAGTTTAGATCAGGCATTCTCAGCCTCCAACATGTGGGCCAGACCCAGACCCCAAAGCCTTTTCATACAGCCTCCAACGCCCTCATTCTCGCCGCCATCCAGAAGTGCTGAAAACTGGCAAAAATGCATGTTTTCATCAAGTTCTCACACTGAGTTCTCATGTGAAATGCAAGAACTCACCAAAATCACATGAGAATTCGCACGGAAACATTTGACCAGCCCACACAGCCATTCTGAGGGGAGGGTTCCTGGCCCTGCCCGGAAAAGGTTGAGAAGCCTGGGATAGATAGATAGATAGATAGATAGATAGATAGATAGATAGATAGATAGATAGATAGATAGATAGATAAGTCTGAAGTAGATCTAGGCATGAAGAAAAGAAAATTCACAGTAAAGGTAAAGGTCGACCTTGCTTGAATGCCAGTTGTATCCGACTCTAGGATTCATTGCTCTTCTCTGTTTATAGCTAAAGAGCCAGTGTTTTCTGCGTCTGCAGACCTTTCTGTGGACATGTGGCAGGCATCCCTCAATACCGGAGTGCACGGAATGCTGTTTACCTTCCCACTGCAGTGGTCCCTATTTATCTACTTGCAATTTCTTGCTTTTGAACTGTTAGGTTGGCAGAAGCTGGGACAGAGATGGGAGCTCACTCTGTCATGCAGTACTCGGGAATCAAACTCCAACCTTCCAGTTGTCGAGTTCAGCATCTTAACCACTTGAGCCACCACAGTCCCTGCAAATCCATAGTAAAAAAATCACAAAAACAGTATATGCAAAATTGACCTGTTGGAGGTATTCACACATTATCAGGTGTTGGTTTAGCTAGCTGCTTAGGAGGAGCCAATGGACAGCCAGAAGATTATGATGTAAAGTGAGGCTGTATTGGGTGGAGAAGAAGGAAGTGTGCTTTGTGTAATGTCTGTAATTCTGGGTGATGCCTCTCCTAGTAAGATAGTATATCTGGAGTTCAGTCAGTTAATTGCCAGATCCACAGCTGAATCTCTCTTTTTATTCTTGCAAGGGGAAATAACTATCATTTGACCTCCAGGTTTGATCCTGAGACCCCTGGATAGCAGGCCCTTCATCAGGGATTATTGCATAGCATAGTGACTCATGTCGAATTTAATGTAGTAATATAATGTTTAGAGTTGAAGGTAGCAGACTAAAACTCAGGCTTTATTTGTCCTCTGGGACTACAGAGTATCTGTAATCATGAAGTACAGTTTTTTTTTGCATGGAACTAAACATAGTGGAGTCATGCTGTCAAGGTTTTAAATTTGCGGTTTGTAAAACGTGGGAAGGGGATGAAGGGAAAAGATTTAAAATGCATTTCCTTTGTTCCCCAAATGCTTTTTAAAAGAAGGTCCTGTGAAATATTAAATAGGTTGATAGAACATTTTAATTAATTCAGGATCTAATTACTACAGTCAGGTGAAAGGACTCATTTAAAGGAAATATTCATCAGGTAAATTTACATTTGTAAATGGTTATACTACCTTGGTTGTTAATCTTCCTTTCCTTTTTTAATGTGTTCTTGCAAACTAAAATACTTACAGACTTTTGTGCCATATCTGCAGCAAGCACTATGGGGCTTATGATGGCAAGAAAGCAAAATTATGGAAACAAGTACATTGTGGAAGGAAAGCAGTTTTTCCTCACAGGAAAAAATGTATAGCAGAAGGCCATGTTGAGGAATGATATACAGTACTTAAACAGTATGGTATGCATAGATATTTAACAGAGCATCATTCAGGAGTTCCATTTCTTCTGCTTATGGTATCATTTGTTCAATTTGTAATGTAAGAGAAGTAGTAATGTGTATGTGTGTGGGAGGTGTAAGCTAATTAAGATGTTGTTAACCTTTGACAATGATAACATGATGGTGTGCCTGGTACTTTCAAGGGAAATTAATTAATAAATTATTTTTGTATACCACCAAATTAGTGTCTAGCACTACTCAGGGTAGTTTACATTATTGCATCATTCCAGAGAATAACAACCAATTAAAAACAAATAAATCAAACAAATTAAACCTCCAGTCCAAACCCCAGTTGACAGCAGAATACCAAGTGGACTATAAACCAATAGCTCCTTCATTGAGGGTGTGAGGAAACTAAATCAAACCCTCCTTTAATTTCCATTAAAGAAATTGCTTATAGGTTGGGATTGCTGATAAATATTCTTTTGCCAAGGGAGCCATTCATCTTCAACCTCCCATCCCTTAGTAGCGTTTTTTGCAAAACAGAAATTATCACCCAGAGGATGGGATCCTTATGTTGAGTTTGCTCAATTGGCCATGGGCTGATTGCTGTGGCAGAGGTGGTCTTTCTGTCATTGGTGGGAGGTGTTGCTGGCTCTAATATTATGTGTGTTCTTCTACATATGGTCAGTAGTTCTTGAGCTGTATATAAAACAGTGTTTCCCAGCCTTTGGTTTTGGGACTTCAATTCCCAGAAGCCTAAGTCAATTCCCCAAAGCACTAATCAGCCAATGTACTGACTTAGGCTTCTGGGAATTGAAGTCCCCCTGTGGGGCGTGGGCCCGATGTTGATTTTTAGAAATTATTTATGTTGAACCTCCATAGCCCCCTTTGATATTCATTCAAAGTGTTTGAAAGTGGGAATAGGGTTGTTGGCATTTGCCTTGACCCTAAGGGCCCATTTCCTGAAAAGGAATGTTCACATTTTTGTGCAGAATTTTGAAGTGTCATTCTACGGGCAGTTAGTTGAATGTATTTGGGACTATAGTCTAGCCAGGTTATTCTGCTGTGATAATAGAATAGGCCATACTGCTAGCAACTCAACGCCAATCATCAGTCAGCTGCTAACTAACCCAACAACTGAAATTGGAGCTTGGGAACATGTTTATACTTCTTTCTTCCCGGAGCTGTAGAAAATGTATACTCTACCCTTTTTTATGTTGTCTTTCATAATCCCCACTGTGGGGGACATGGGTTCAAAGCTTCTTTTTAAAAACAATACCTTTGCAGACTTTCTGATGACCTTGAGTGAGCATCTGCCAAACTTTGCTTTATGAGGTGACAGAGTGGGGGCATCTACAGAGCTGTCATGTAGTTTGTGTTTTACTTGCTGATTATGTTCAAACACAAAGCAAAAGCTGTTTGTTTTATTCTATGTATCAAAATCCTTCTCTCAGTAACCACATTTGCTAAAAAAAATGCTAGCCCTCAGTTGCATACAGAAGATTCTTGGGCCATTTTTTGTCCCTGGCTATCCATTTCTTTGGCAGCAAGGTTTGTTAATGATGTTCAGTGTCCTTACTTTCTTTTAAGTATTCTTATGAACCTACTTGACCAAGATTGAGTAAATCATCAAGCTGAGTGATGAGATCTTAGAAGAGTAGCTTTTCTGAATTATGACCCCCAGAATTCCCCAGCCTGCATGGCTGTACAATGTGGTTCATAAGTCCCTACCTATCCATATATCTTATTTACAATGTATCTGTGTGCTGCCCCTCATTTTCACTGCATAATATTATGAGATGCCATGTTCTGTGAGACATTTCCCTCAACATAGCAGTGGTTATTATTCCAAATGAAGTGGTAACAGCAGCCTTTAGCTTTGGTTAGACATAGAGTAGGGCTCTGCTGGGGGAGGGAGGAAGCATTCCCATTGGGCTTCTGGGCAAAGGGGCAGGGTGGATGTGCTAGGAGGAGGGAGGAAGTGCTCCCATTGGACTGCTGGGCAGATGGGCAGAGCGAATCCTGGGGAGACAACATGCATACCCATGGAGAGGATGGGTAGGGACTTATTTATTTATTTATTTAATTGAATTTATATTCCGCCCTACTCGCACAGGCAACTCAGGGCGGATTACAACCAATCAACAAACATACAACACACAGTTAAAACTCTTCATTTCATGTGGGGCCCCCGCCAAGGGCATTTGAGAAACTTATGGGCTGGGTAGGGACTTACGGGTCACCCTGTACAGCAGGGGTGGCCAAACTATGGCCCGTGGGCTGGCCCTGGCCCATGGCACCATTTCATGTGGTCCACCATTGCCCTCGTCGGTACTGGAAGCTGAAGCAGGCATGTTTATGACAGCTGTAAAACATGCCTGTGCATGTGTAAACGCCCCCATGTTAAATACTGCCTGCTATAAATACTGCCATAAATACACCCACGGCTGTTGTAAATATGTTTATGACAGCCACGGACACATTTTATGGCAGCGCTTATGGTGGGAGGAACCACATGATTGGCCCACTCAGCTTTCCAGGGGGCATGGTCAGGCCTGTGTTGTGAGAAGTTTGGGAACCCTTACTGTACAGTCTACTTTTATATCTGTCACACACAAGTTGCCAAACGAAAGAGACCATTGATCAGCATTAGAAACTCGTACCTGCAAAGCACAGTGTGATTCACAACTGCTTTTGTCCCAGTTTTCCTAGCCTACAGTGCAACTGAGTAAATACATCAACTACAATAAAGTTTTTATGGCTCTTGTGCTAGTCCAGCCAGAGAAGAACAGTTTTTGCTGTTGTCAAATAAAATGTTATATAATGTAATTTTAGTCCACTTCAATAAGTACATTTGTTTGAAACTCAGACACACATGCTTGTAACTTAAATGTGTATAAAGAAATAAAAATTCTTTTTAAAATGATCTTTGCTGAGCAAATTCCTTTTTGTTTTATACTCATAACCCATACTTGTGCATTCAGGATGATAAGGTATTTGAGAAGAGACTGGTGGGCATTGCTCTTTGTATTTTCCAAACATAATCCTTCATAAAGCCTTGCTCTGGGTTCTGAACTATTTTATGAGTCATGGTGCATCCTATTTTCAGAACCAGTGCTGTGGTTTTTGAGCCCACCAGTAGTACAACATACCGTAAGTTAGAAGAATAGCCAAATAGATACAGTAATACCTCAGATAACGCTAAGACTTGGTTCCACAAGTCTTGGTGTTATCCGATTTTTAGTGTTATCTGACGCATGTTAAAATCCTATGGGATGGATCGGATAACGTTAAAGCTCCATAGAGATACATTGTAACCACACAGGCTTTAGCGGTTGTTATCCGATCCATCCCATAGGACCTTAAAGTTATTCGATCCAGTTCTCCTCCCCAGATTACTTAATGTTATGTGATTTTAGCGTTATCCGAAGTAAACATTATCCGAGGTATTACTGTACAGTATTTTGGACCAGTAGCAATAGAAAATACACAGTCTTCCCAGTATTGTAAATTTCAGATGATCGTTGCCTGGTTAATCAGGAACCAAGAAATGATTTCTGGGAAGGCCGTGTCCTCAGGTGAAAACCGACTTTTGTTTTTCCATATTAAAAAAGGAGTCTTGTGGCACCTTTAAGACTGAAAATATGTATATTTATATTAGCTTGGTAGTTTACAGTTCACTTATCTAGAGGCATGTTGTGTAATATTCAAGCCTCAGATATACAGTGGTAACTCGGTTTACAAATACAGGTTAGCATAATTTTCAATTTACGAATGAAAATCCATTGAAAAATAATGTCTCGCAATACGAAGCAAGATTCCTCAGGATTCATTGCACCTGGGAGGTTTATAGTGCCACCCCTGTGCATGCTGCAGTCTGTGGTTAGCACATGGCATCGAGTGTTGAGGCATTTTGGTTTACAATTTTTTTGCAATATGAAACATCCTGGAGACACATTAAATTTGCAAACTGAGGTACCACTGTATGTGGATAGTGTATATAGTTGGGGCAATGGGATCAGAATGAAAAGCAAAATACGGACATGACAGTAACATACTGTATAAACAGTAGTCATACTGGTTGCTTGAAAATACTGGCAGTAAGTAAAGCAGTTAGCTCATTTGCTATCGTAGTTGCTTCCAAGAAAAGTAGATGAGTTTTCAGCTGAATCCTTGACTGTGTTCTTTTAGTGTTACAATTCTGCTTGGTCACAGTGATATTCTCTGTATCTTGATAACAGGCCACTTTTTATTGCAGGATTTTCCCTCCCTGAATGTTCTTAACTCCAAAGCAAATTTAACCTCTTTTTTGTGTGGTGCACACTGTCACATCAGTCATGTGAAGAGAGATGACCCAGATGGGTGTGTGTTTTCAGTGCCTACAATATATACACATTCATCTTACCGTTGAAAATCAGTAATGCTGAACTAAAAGCTTGTGTGTCAAGCAGTGAAGCTTTTTACATAGTTGTAAATTCTGCAAAGAAATCTTTTACAGAGCATGTTCTTAAACATTTGGAATAACTAACACTTTCCAGGCCATTAAGTTAAAACTGTCATATCACCTTCACCTGATTGTCCCAATTGGCTGATGCTTTCTAAGAAGTGCTGTCAGCTGCAGTCTGAGAAGAAGGCTTTTTGGAATGGCTGTCACAGACAACAAAATGCTTATTTTGAATTTCCTGAGAGTTGTGATGACACTTTAATTAAACCCAGCTCTTTGCGGTATGGTGAGGAAATCTAAAATGATTCCTATTTATTTTATTAAAGCATATGTAATACAGATGCCCTATTTCTTTATCCAAGGAGTATGTGGGACCAGATGTAGGTTCTGAAATTACAAGAGGCAGAATATTTTTCCTCTGGAAATATCTGCTTAAAGGCCATAGAGCTGGGGTGCCCAGACAACAGCCTGTGGGCTGGATCTGGCCCCCAATACCCAATTCATCTGGCCCACTCCATCCTTGTCACTCCTGAAAGCAGAAATAAAATGCACTCGTACGGGCATGTTTTACTTCTGTTTCTGGGAGTGACGAGGGCACTGTGGGCTGGATGAATTGGCATCGGAGGCCAGATCTGGCCCACAGGCCATAGTTGGGGCATCCCTGGTTTAAGCAGAGAAAATGGCAGCTTAAAATCTATCTCATCTTGTTGCAAAACATTGCAAAGCGTGCTTTACTTCCACTTCCAGTGGGAGGAACCATGTGATCGGCCCACTGAACCACGTGATCGGCCCGTGGCCTGTAAATTTGGCCATCCCTGCCATAGAGGCAAGATAGTTTAAGTAGGGGGGGACCTATCAACAGGTCGGCTTCCATCTGCACACTACCCATTGCCATCTTGTTTAAAAGTTGCTTCTTCATTTGTGTCAGCAGCAATCTAGTGGTGCTTCTAGAGTGGAAGGATCAGCTGTTAGGGTGCTGACATTGCCTCCAGGGGACCCTGAATATGTTGACTGTCTGCCATTAAAATGAGATAGGCAGGCACTTACTTGGTGAAGAAATAGGCAATCTGTAAGGCTTGGAATGGACAATTTTGTAAAAAAAAAATCCCAGTGCTTTTATTTCTAAATAGGCATATAATAGGTTATTAATAAAGTAAGGAATTCTCAAAATAGAATTAGATGATATAGAAATTAATATTAATAGGATTTATTTATTTAGCATATGGCAATATTAATAGGAAACTGTAAACAGCAGGCTTTGAACTGCACTTCATAAAAGCAACCAAATCTAAAGAAAATCTAAAGATGCCACGGGCTGGGTCTAGTATGGGTATTGGTGACATGTGCAGAAGTGAAGTCTAACATTCATGGGAGATGAGTGCTGTTTTTCTTATTCATGGCAGCCTCTCAGCCCTACTGGGTTTTGGCATGGGAGAAGGCTACTGGCAAGGTGGCCTCTGGATTTTGGCTATTGCTTTAATGGATCAGTAGCTTGCAATGCGAATTGCAGGTGTTGTGAGTCCTGTTCATGACACCTGCAGCATTCATGCCCTGTTTTCTACATTCCAGACCTGGGAAGAATCAGGCTGCTGTGTTTATTCCAAAGTAAAACATAGGGGGAAAGGTAGGTGCCAATTTAAATACTGTAGTTCCCAGAGCACCTGCCTGCTTTGGCTTTTGTAGATTTGAACATTTTCCAGTTTTTATTTCTGGCTTTTGGGTGTCAAAAGATTTAGGCCAGAGATTCTCAGCCTATGGGCCGGATGACGCCTGGGGCACCATTTCATGTGCCCCCCCCCACTGCCTCCACCACACCAGGAAGTGCCATGTGGTATAGGAAGGGCAAAATGGCTGTCTGGGTCCCAAAGCTGTCTGAGGGAAAGTGATCTGGCCTCTGGCTTAAAAGGGTTGAGAACTCTTGATTTAGGCGTCTCAGAATTAAATCCCAGTAGCTGGCATGCAAATAAATATGTAGACTAGCAATGCTATAAATCAGTCTTGCATGTACTTATCAGAAGCATTTCCACGGATTCCAACTTTACTTTGCTGAATGTGCACGGAACAGTACTTTCAGTGACCTGTCCATTGACCTGTATCAGTATTTTATGTCCATTGGGGAAGATCAAGGTTAACTGTGTTTCTTTAAATCTGTTAGACTTCTTCCTTAATCTGATTTAAAGGTATTCGATGATGCCCTGTGGTACTCTGTGCTAAAATTCACTTATGATTATAGTTTCCTTTTGAAATGCTTTCATTGCTATCTGTGTGAGGCTATCAAAGTTTGGTTGTTCTTTTCCCTCTTATTTCTTCTTTTTTACAATATGGTGCACAATGCTGATCCTAACTGATATTTTACAAGTGAGATAAACACCATTCAGAAGTTTTATCATTTTTATGCCATTCTTTGCCGAATGGCCTGCAGAAAATTCATTGTGATGAATCTGTAGGATTTGGGATCTTATAAGTAAAAATAAAAAAGAAACCAAACAAACTGGAAAACTTTTTCATTGTACTGTATGTGTCCTTTTCTCTTTCCATGTGCATGCTTTTTGGACTCTAGCATACATATTGGCATTCCCTGTTCTTCTCAGAAAACTCAGTAGCAAAGCTACCATATTTCTTAGATTTTGAAAAATGAGAATGGAAAAAGAAAAAGCTCATAAAGGCCACTGAGTATTGGTTATGGAATGATCATCGATCAGGTTCTCATATAAGCCATACAATAAATACACAATTAAATTCTTTGTAGTAAAACTGTCTGTAGGGTAGCAGTAGCAATTGCATTAATTTTGTTGTTGTTGTTAAGTTGCACAGTTGATTCCGACCCTTTGCGACCTCATGGACCATTGCCAGTCAGGCACTTCTGTCCTCCACCATCTTCCTTAACCTGCCCAGCTCTGTGCCCATTGCGTCTACAATACCATCTAGCCATCTCATTTTTGGTCACACCCTTCTTCTTTTGCCCTTCACCTTTCCCAGCATCAAGGCCTTCTCAAGGGAATCCTTTCTTCTCATTTGATGTCCAAAGTACTTTAGCTTCATCTTTACTATTTGACCTTCCAAGGATCAGTCAGTGTTGATTTCTTCTATGATCGACCTATTTGTTCTCCTCGCTGTCCAGGGGACTCTCAAAACTCTCCTTCAACATCACATTTCAAAGGTATCTATTCTTCTGCGCTCAGCTTTCCTTTATGGTCCAGCTCTCACAACCATACATTACCACCAGGAATACCATTGGTTTGACTATACGAATTTTTGTTTGCAAGGTGATGTCTCTACTTTTAACTATGTATTCCTGGTTTCTCCTAGCTTGTCTCCCAAGCATCAGTCACCTTTTTATTTCATGGCTGCAATCATCATCTGCAGTGATCTTGGATCCTAAGAAAGTAAAATCTGTCACTGCTTCTACTTCTTCCCCATCTATTTTCCAGGGACTGATAGGGCCTGTTGCCATTATCTTGGTTTTCTTGATTTTGAGTCTTAAGCCAGCTTTTGCACTCTCTTCTTTCAACCTAAGCAGGAGTTTCTTTAGGTCTTCCTCACTTTCTGCCATTAGGGTGGTATCATCTGCATATGTCAAAATGTTGGTGTTTCTCCCAGCAATTTTAATCCCAACTTCTGATTCATCCATCCCTGTATTGTGCATTATGTGCTCTGTATATAAGTTGGATAAGCAGGGTGACAAAATACAGCCTTGCATTTTCCTTTTCCTTTCCCAAACAACTCTGTCATTCTATATTTGTATATGCATTTATATGCCACCCATTATTGCTCTTTGGGTTGGTTTGCAAGATAATCTGTATTAAAAGTTGGGTACTCATTTTACCGCCCTCAGAACAATGAGAGGCTGAGTTAGCTTTGAGCCCATTGGGATTGACCTCAGATAGTGAGCAGAGTCTTGGCAGTAGATTTAACCACTGCACCATGTGAGCAAAGTATTTTAAAAGAGAAATTAAACCTCCATGTGGTGGCATCATGGTGTTGTAAAGAAGTAGTGGAGGGAATATAGCCCAGTGATTTAAATCACAATTGTTTTTCTTAGTATCAAATAACAGAAAAGAGCAATTTTGTTTGTTTGTATTCCCATCCATCCTGTTGTGTGACCAGGTATTCTCCTTGGACATGCCTGGGGAGTCTTTTGTGATATGTTCTTGTTCTTGTGGCATTCATCACAAGATACTAGCCAGCTTAGTTAGTTAATAATTCTTTTTATTTATTCACTACTCTTCTATATTGTCTTCCCCAGGTTGCATTTAAAGGTCACTCACAGCTGAAAATAACACCTTGCAGCTTAAGAGACAGAGTACAAAGTACATGGCAAGATAATAGAATAATATGGATGCCCAGGTTCTATGGCCAGAGACATTTCCAAGAGTGAAAAAGTCCAATGGAGACTGGTCCCAGCCATGCCAAGAGTTGGGACCACACTAGGCATGCATCTTGCCTGCATTATAGCAGTTTTAGATCACCATGATTCTATACCAGTGATGGTGAACCTTGGCACTCCAGGTGTTTTTGAACTTCAATTTCCAGAAGCCCTGATCAGCAGGAGCACTGGATTGGGCTTCTGGTAGTTGAAGAATACCTGGAGTGTCGAGGTTCGCCATCACTGTTCTATACTATGGAAGCTTAAGATTTGTTTAGTGAAGGGCTCCAGTTTCTCTGTTGTGCTACAGAATATGCAGTTTCTTTGAGTAAGGACAGTTCATCCTGATTCAGAAGTCTGAATCACACTAGATTCTTGTCTATTTGATGCATTCAAAGTAAAGCATCTCACCAAACTACAAATCTGAAATGAAGTTTCTTGGAGTACATGCAATTAAGCCAGATTGAAACTACTACAAAATAGGCATATGCAGGATTACTTGGTTAGTGTTTTTCTTACCTTTTGTATCTGTTATTTCAGTATTTTGAATGCAGTATTTTGGCCTTGTCCGATGGTGGTTAAGTGGTTAAGATGCTGAACTTGATGACTGGAAGGTTGACAGGTCAGCAGTTTGAGACCTGAGTGCTGCAAGTAGAGAAATAGGTACTATTTCAGTGGGAAGGTTAACAGTGTTGCATGCACTCCAGTGTCTAGTCATGACTGCCACGTGTCCACGGTAACATCTGCAAGCACAGACAGCACTGGCTCTTTGGCTATAAACAGAGAGGAGCACGGAACCCTAGAGTCAGATACGACTGGCTTCCGATCAAGGGCAACCTTTATCTTTACTGATAAGAGAATATGCCTGTCCTGCAAAAAAGAAAGTGGGAGTGTGTTTGTGGAATAAGTAAGCCTGTTGAAATCAGTGCTACAAATACATGACTAAAAGTCCATTTATTTCAGCTGGTAACTTTATTAATTCAACCAAACAGTAAATTTTCCCTTAATAGCCATTGATCTTCATATTGGAGCCTTGTGGAGCAGTGAATCACCTGTGGTACTGCCTTCAAAATTGCTGATTGAGTTTGAACCTGAAGAAATCAAGGTTGACTAAGTTTTCTATTCTTCTAAGGTCAGTAAAATTAGTATTCAACATATTGGGGATAAAAATGCTAATTACTGTTTATGGTGACTTGCCCAGAGGGTGCTCTAAGTGCTATGGGGCAGTTCATAAATGCAACCTCAACTCGCTCAGCTCTGTGCCCATTGCGTCCACAATACCATCTAGCCATCTCATCCTTGGCCGCCCCCTTCATCTTTTGCCCTCCACCTTTCCCAGCATCAAGGCCTTCTCAAGGGAATCCTCTCTTCTCATTTGATGTCCAAAGTACTT
This sequence comes from Furcifer pardalis, assembly GCA_030440675.1. Lineage (NCBI taxonomy): Eukaryota > Metazoa > Chordata > Lepidosauria > Squamata > Chamaeleonidae > Furcifer > Furcifer pardalis. The sequence goes on from CP126893.1 coordinate 143,195,564, forward strand.
TAGCTTCATCTTTACTATTTGCCCTTCTAAGGAGCAGTCAGGGTTGATTTCTTCTAAGATTGACCTATTTGTTCTCCTCGCTGTCCAGGGGACTCTCCAAAACTCTCCTTCTGCGCTCAGCTTTCCTAATGGTCCAGCTCTCACAACCATACATTGCCACAGGAAATACCATTGCTTTGACTATGCGAATTTTTGTTTGCAATTTGATGTCTCTGCTTTTCACTATTTATCGACTTGTAATTTCTTGCTTTTGATCTGCTAGGTTGGCAGGAGCTGGGACAGAGACAGGAGCTCAATTCGTCATGCAGTACCTGGGTCTCGAACTGCCGAGTTGTTGGCCTTCCAGCTAAAAAGGTGAGCTTCTTAACAGTATGTATTTGGTACGAGTGAACTTTGAAGAATCTTTTTAATGTGTTTGTGTTCTCTTTAATGACAGTATAGTCACGGTTATTCTGTTCTCTCTCTCTCTCTTTTTTTTTTTTTGAATGGAGGAAAGGTGAACTCTTAACAGATTAGGAAGCAGGCTGTTTCTAAGGAAAGGCTCAAAGGTTCTGTGCATATTCTTATCAGCCAAGCAAGGCTGTAGTGGCATAATTGTAATAGTGGGTGATAACTGTGTACTTTCTTCCCCCTGCCTCTTGCTCTGCAAAATGAATATGTAACTTTAAGTATCCAAGCATTTTAGGCTAATAAAAACTAGGCTTTATCTTAAGCATGTGTAATAGAAAAAATACTGACCTTCAGGATTCAGTGGACCTTAAATGATATCCCGCTTTGTCCTAAATTGAATTAGGCTTTTATGACTGAACTGTAAATGAAAGAATATGTTTGCCAGAAAACGAATGGCTACTTCTCAAGAATATTGTTTCAGTTGCCTGAATAAAACCATCGGTTTGGATGTTGTGTCTTCTGAGTCATTGAGGAATGATAAGCAAGTTGATGATGGTAATAACTGGGGAAGTTGAAAAATGATAAGAGATTATGCCTTGTGTCATCCTCAAGGCAAATCGGTACAACTACTGTGTTTCGGTAGGTGCGTCTTCTCCTCTCTGATTATATCATAAGTCATGGTTGATATGTGAGTACAGTTTCTTCCTCTGAAAGTTTGTGTGCAATGTTAGTTGGACATGTAACATTTATTTTGATTTTGAATAGGTGATTAAGTTTCCATTTTGTTTGTACAGTAAAATCCTTGACAGAATTAAGGTGAAATATCCCATTCATGATTTGATTCTTTCCTTTGTTCTTCTACCTTGCATTTTGAACTTTAGAGGGAAGGATACAGCTGCATTAGTGTTTGAAAAGTCGACTTCACGCCCACCCCACCTTTCCCTTACTTGCACTCTGTTGTTGTCGCCTCATTACACCTCCTTTTTAAAATCTAAACCTCTTCATCAGCATGGGCAATGCTGAGTAGGAAACAAAGCTCTAGAGATGATGATGATGATGATGATGATGATATTCAATTTCTATATCACCTTACTCAGTTGGACCGACTCAGGGCGGTTTACAACACAAATAAAGTTACAGATTCATAAACACAACATGTAAATGTTACAGATAATCAGCATCAATACCACAAAACATCAAAAATCACAATATCATTACAGCATCAAAAATTCCATAGGCATCAATAACAAATAATAATCAAAAATTCCAAATCATAATCAAGTTCACACAAAAATTATAAAAATTACAAAGATTACAAAAAGGTGACAAGCCTCTCCGCCCGACCGCAGATGTTCCCGGCACCGGCGGAGCGAAACAGTCTTGCCACCGTGTGATTTTTTTAAAGCCCCAGGCTGGGCGGGACCTCGGGGCAGGTGGACAGCATCCCGGCGTTGCGTGTGGCGGTGGCCTCTCCGCCCGACCGCAGACGTTTCCGCAGATGTCTTCGGCCAAGGCTCCTGCCGGCGGCCCTTTTCAACTCCCCTGGACAGGTGTTGCGAGTCCGGGGGATGGCGGAGACATCTGCGCGGCTGGGGAGCGTCTTCGGCCGAGGCTCCTGCTGGCGGCCCTTTTCAACTCCCCCAGACAGATGTTGCGAGTCCGGGGGAGGGCAGAGACGTCTGTGCGGCCGGGGAGCGTCTTCCGCTGAGGCTCCTCAGGCTCCTGCCGGTGGCCCTTTTCAACTCTCCCGGACAGATGTTGCGAGTCCGGGGGAGGGCAGAGACGTCTGTGTGGCTGGGGAGCGTCTTCAGCTGAGGCTCTTGAGGCCTTTGAAGGCCTCTCTAGAGACCACACATCTGAAGAAATAATTTGAGATTTCGGAGAAATTAGATTTTATCCCAGGGAATGTAGAAGCACGGTTGTTTTTTTACCTTCTGTAGACAAAGGAATGTTCCTGTGCTGACTTGAAGTAGAAAGGCCCAGATAATTGGCAAAAATCTGCTGGTTATATTCAACCTCAATTTATGAAATTGTCTAGCTTCAACATCTAGTTAGGATGATATCTGGAGTACTGACAGGCTGGCATTTTAAAGTTTTTGCACTCTAGTATACACATTACCCATCCCTACTTTGGGGGTTTGTTCATAAACCTAAACACAGTGTGTTACTTCCTGTTCTCCTGTAAGGAAGGTAGGTCTAAGAAAGAGGATTCGCTTTTCCCGCCTTCAAAGGTCTACTCCCCAATCAAATAGTGTTTTAGCTAGGTTGTAGTGCCCTCCTTATTGAATTGAAATTTGGACACATTATTTATTACTGCAAAGGCCAGAATAATTTTAATGTTGTGTTTTTACACCATTCTTTCCTTTAATGAGTTCAGTGACTGTTCTCCTTCTGTTCTTATAATCACAACAAAATTTGGCTTGGCAGTGTTACAGAAGAGTCGGAGGTGTTGGATCTCTTCCCCCTCCCCTGCAGAAACAGCTTTATTATATAATAGCTACATCATTTACTGTTCCTTTTGCTCATTTCACTAACTGCACTTCTATTGATTATGAGAGCTTGTGGGGGAAATTCAGTTGAAGTAAATAATTTAGTTTTAGTTTTGAAAATGTCTACTTATATTAGCACAAGTCTTAATTTACCTAATCAACTCTTGATTTCTAGTATACCTGCATTGCAAACTTTGATGTAACTTCTAATATCTTTTTCCCTCCCCATAAAACCATGTTTCTTGAATGCCATTCATCTTTCTTCTGAATAACGTACATAACTGCTGTTGTGTACCATGTGTTGAGAAGATATTTTCAAGGCACACTTCCCCTGATATGGCAAATGTCAGCTGTCATCTTCAGGGCATCTTGGTGACAGCTATACATGGGAGTGTATCTTCCCTTCTGCGCTTGGTACAAAACAGTCATGTGGAAAAACAGTCATCTATAATCTCTACACAAGTAACAGGGAGACAATCTATCATACTTCTGCTTCCTGAGATTTAGAGTTGGGTACAGACATAGTGGCTCAAGTTGTTAAGACGCTGACTGGAAGGTGGCAGGTCAGCAGTTTGATACCCGAGTACTGTACAACGTAATGAGTTATTATTATTATTAAATTATTATTAAATTAGATTTATATGCCCCTCTACTCACCTCACTGAGGCGACTCAGAGGGGCTCACATAACACAAACATATACAGTATCACAATCTCAAATACTGTATAAATAAAGCATAATATAAAAATATAACAACAGATGCAGCACAGATAACACAATAAATTTTACATAAAAGAAAAAAAAACAATACAATAAAATACAGTGTAAAAATACAATACAGTCAAGAGAGACAGCAAGGTCTTTATGGCTGAGCTAGCTGGTCCACACAGCTGGCCCTCATTCCCCCTCTCCAACAGGCAGAGAGAGTTCTGTGATGTTCCTGAGGTGGTCATGGAGGCAGCAATAGCAGCAAGGTCTTTATGGCTGAGCTAGCTGGTCCACACAGCTGGTCCTCATTCCCCCTCTCCAGCAGGCAGAGAGAGTTCTGTGATGTTCCTGAGGTGGTCATGGAGGCAGCAATAGCAGTAGCAGCAAGGTCTTTATGGCTGAGCTAGCTGGTCCACACAGCTGGTCCTCATTCCCCCTCTCCAGCAGGCAGAGAGAGTTCTGTGATGTTCCTGAGGTGGTCATGGAGGCAGCAATAGCAGTAGCAGCAAGGTCTTTATGGCTGAGCTAGCTGGTCCACACAGCTGGCCCTCATTCCCCCTCTCCAGCAGGCAGAGAGAGTTCTGTGATGTTCCTGAGGTGGTCATGGAGGCAGCAATAGCAGTAGCAGCAAGGTCTTTATGGCTGAGCTAGCTGGTCCACACAGCTGGCCCTCATTCCCCCTCTCCAGCAGGGCCTCATTCCCCCTCTCCTGTCTTTGTCCCAGCTTCTGCCAACCTAGCAGTTTGAAAGCAAGAAGTTGCAAGTAGATAAATAGGGACCACTTCAGTGGGAAAGTAAACAGCGTTCCATGCACTCCAGTGTCTAGGCGTGCCTGCCACATGTCCATGGAAACGTCTGCAGAAGCAGACAGTGCTGGCTCTTCAGCTATAAACAGAGATGACCACTGAACCCTAGAGTCGGATTCAATAGGCTTTTGAGCAAGGGTGACCTTTTACCTTTACCTTTACGGACATATTGGTAAGGGAATGATGTTAATAGGGCCAGAATCTTGGCTAGGAAAAGAGAAGTTCAAATCCTCACTCAGCCATAAAGCTTAGTGAATTACATTATTCATTCATTTTGCTAAACGTAATTAATACGTAGGAGTGTTTTGAGCATAAGTTTAGAGCAGGGATTCTCAACCCACGGCAGCATTTCATGTCCCCCCCCCCCCGCCTCCACCACACCAGGAAGTGCCAAAATGGATCCAATCCCTGGCTTTCTGTTTTAGTTTTCCCATTGCTTATCAGCTGATTGTGGCTACTGAGTATGCCCAGTCCTCATTGGGCTGTTTGTTGTTGTTGTTTCGCCACATTAGAGGTTTTGAAAGGTTGTTTCATTCTTCAGTGGTTAAACTCCTGTACTGCATCCAAAACTGCTGATGTAAGTTTGATCCCAGTTTTTCATCTTTTCTGAGGTCTGTAAAATGATCCCTCCCCCCCTATGTTGGGGACAAAATGCTAATTACCTTGTTAACCACGAAAAGAGTGCACTGACATTAAACAACTCCACTTTAAGTCACATTTGTACAAGAACTGGACTTTCGTTTTGTTGTTCAGTCGCACAGTCGATTCCGACCCTCTGCGACCCCATGGACCGCTGTCCGCCAGGCACTCCTGTCCTCCACCATCCCCCTCAACTCGCCCAGCTCCGCGCCCATTGCCTCTACAACACCATCCAGCCATCTCATCTTGGGCCGTCCCCTTCTTCTTCTGCCCTCGACCCTTCCAAGCATCAGGGCTTTCTCAAGTGAATCCTCTCTTCTCATTTGATGTCCAAAGTACCTTAGCTTCATCTTTACTATTTGACCCTCCAATGAGCAGTCAGGTTTGATTTCCTAATCCTAAAACATCCCAGTTGTTTTCCTTCCCGTCTGAGACATTTGAAGACTAGGATGTTTATGAGGTTCCAGCTTTCCTAGACCTGTTACAAAAATTAAATCTCAGCAGTATCTTGTGAGGAATGAAAGAAGCTTCTCTGTTTGTTCTAGATGTTGTCAGCCATAGAAATATATTTTTAATTATTTCTTTTTAGAAGCTGCATCTCAGTTTTTTAGTATTTTTTTTTAAATGCCTGCAAGTGTCTGCTGTGGATGGAAAAATACACTAAAATAACTGTTTTAATTAGCAGCTTTTTATTATTTTTATATATTAAACTTTTTAACTTTTTAAATCTTTTTAAACCTTTTAACCTTTTTAAATCTTTTAGATTTTTGTAAATTCATGGTTTAATTCTTTTTTAATTGATTTTAAGTAATTTTGAACCTCAAGGTTTTAATTTATGAATTTTCTGTAAGCCGCCTAGAGTCAGGTTCACCTGATTGGGATGGGATAATAAATCTAAATAAATAAATAAATAAATAAATAAATTAAGATTTCGTGTTTCTTTTTGAAATATGTTTGTAGCCTTTTCCAGGTCTTTTCATTAGAAGAAAGGTGCGATTATAAATAAAAGTTGCCCTTGCCCGAAAGCTAGTCATATCCAACTCTAAGAGTTGGTGGTCATTTCTGTTTACAGGCACAGATCCAGTGCTCTCTGAATACATTCCAGTGGTCACGTGGCAGGAATGACTAGACACCAGAGCACACGGAATGCTGTTACCTTTCCCGCCAAAGCAATACAATTACAATTCAAAACAAACACAAGAGGTATTAGAACTTGGAGATATGACCCTGGAATTATTTAAAGATAAGGGGATAAGAGATCAGATAATTAAAAATTGGGAAGAAATATGGAAAATTAACGATAATAAAGAGACAAATCTTAATGTAATTTGGGACACCATGAAAACAGTATTTAGGGGTGAGTGTATTAAATTTAAGAGTTTAAAAAACAAACAGTATAAAGAAAGACAAATGGAGTTGGAAAAAGAGATTAAATTACTACAGATTAAACATGCTAAAACAAAGGAGAGGAATATTTTAGAAAGAATACAAATGTTACGGAAGGAGTTAGCAAGAAGGGATATTGAAAAAATCAGAAGAGATTTAATTTATTTGAAAAGAGAATATTTTGAGTTTGGTGATAAAAGTTCAAAAATGTTAGCAAAAGCAGTGAAGGAGAAGAAGGAAAAAAGGGAGTTAGGAACTTTAATAAGGGAGGATGATAAAAGGTGTAATAAAACAGTTGAGAAAGTTAGTATAGTTAAAAACTTTTACCAAAAATTGTACACAGATAAGAAAATTAATACAAGCAAGCTAGAAGAATACTTACAAAAATACAAGGGGAAGAGTATTAATGTAGAGCATAGGGCTAGAATGGAAGAACAAATTACAGAGAAAGAGATATTAGATGTTATAAATAAATTGAAAATAGGGAAAACCCCAGGTGAAGATGGATTACCAGCCGAATTTTATAAAGAATTTAAACAAATTGTTATTCCAAAATTAACTAGGTTATTTAATTATATATTGGAAGGGGGAGAATCTCCAAATTCATGGCTCAGATCCATTATAGTACTAATACCAAAACCAGGGGAAAAATTAGAATTGGTTGATTCATATTGTCCAATTTCTTTAATTAATCAGGATGCAAAGATTTTTACAGCAATTATAGCTAATAGGTTAAATAGTTTTATGGGGGAATATATACATACAGATCAGGCAGGTTTTTTAAAGGAAAGATATATGTCCGATTTAATAAGGAGAGTGTTAAACTTGTTAGAAATAAATAATATAAGAGAAGGTAAAATAGGACTATTAACTTTAGATATTTTTAAGGCCTTTGATTCATTGCAGTGGGTCACTATCAAAGAAATTATTAAAAAAGGTGAATTTGGGGAAAAATTTAAAAATGTATTTAATCAAATTTATAAAAGTAGTTATGCCAAGGTAAGAGTAAATGACTCTTTTACAGAGGATATTGAAATCAAAGCAGGACTGAGACAAGGATGTCCTCTTTCCCTCATTTTGTTTATAATGGCTATGAAATTATTGGCCAGAGCTATAAGGAGTGATACAAATATAGAAGGGATAAATGGAACAAAAATAAGTTTGTATGCAGATGATACTTTGATTATAATGAAAGATCCTATAAAAAATATGGAAAAGATTCAAAATCACCTGCAAAAATTTGAAGAGATAACAGGCCTGAAAATAAATTGGGGGAAATCGGAAGCAATCTTTAGTAAATTAAATAAGGAAGAGATAGGGAAAATTAAGGAAAAATTTAAAATTCAAATTAGGAAAAGTATAAAATATTTAGGAGTTAATATTGCAGATAATGTAGAGGATTTGAAGAAATTAAACTATGATAAAGTGAAAGAGGAAATTAAGAAAAAAATTGTTCAATATCGGATGTTGAAGACCTCTTGGTTTGGAAGGATTGCTATTTGTAAGATGAGTTTATTACCCAAGATTAATTCTTTATTTGAGGTCCTCCCGATTAAGCAAACTGAAAAAGAATTAAGAGTGTTTCAAAAATTTACTGAATAATTACTGCAATGGAGGGAAAAGAGCAAGGATATCTAAAAGTTTATGGTATAAGTCACAGAAAGTGGGTGGGTTAGGGTTACCTAACATTAAATCGTATTATGGGGCATTCCAAATTAAAGGTTTGGTAAAACTTTTAACAATAAAGGATCTTATATGGAGGGATATAGAAATGAAAGTAATGTGTGTGAAAAGGGAGAATTTTTGGAAAATTTAGTTTTTCATTTAAAACCAAGAAATAATGTCCTAAAATCTATGATAAGTATGGATAAAATTAAAAGAAAAATTGGCACCAAATACCTCTCCAATATTAGAGTTGCAAGATCTTAAAACATTTCCGGTTAAAAATTTAGAATTATTAAAAAACATTATGTATAAATATGATATAATTTTACTAAAAGATTGGCTGAATCGGATTGAGAATGAAGATACTAAAAAAGAAATTGATAAGGAATTAAGGTTGAACTGGCTTCAAATACTAACGCTGGATAGGTGGAATAAACAATATAAAGAGAAGTTACAACCTACAAGACAGTTGACAGATTTTGAGGAAATGCTATATAAGATAAGAAAAGGTTCAATAGGGATAAAAGGGGTAGTAAGCAAGTTATACAAAATGATAAATAGTGCAGTAATACCTTGGATAAAGTTTACCTCGGATAACACTAAAATTGCATAACGTTAAGTAATCTGGGGAGGAGAATTGGATTGAATAACGCTAAGGTCCTATGGGATGTATCGGATAACAACCGCTAAAGCCTGTGCGGTTACAATGTTTCTCTATGGAGCTTTAACGTTATCTGATACATCCCATAGGATTTTAACATGCATCAGATAACACTAAAAATCGGATAACACCAAGGCTTGTGGAACCAAGTCTTAGCGTTATCCGAGGTATTACTGTACTGAAGAAACTCAGGATGTTCTTAAAAGATTGTGGGAAACGGATTTAAGTATTTCGGATAAGAACTGGGGAAAAAATGGAAAAATAGGATTATGTGAAATGTGTCCACAAAAGTTAAAGAACATACACTAATACCCCGGATAACGTTATGACTTGGTTCCACAAGTCTTAACGTTATCCGGTTTTTAGCGTTGTCTGATGCATACATTGAACAACGCTAAAAAATACCCCTGACTCCAGGGACAAACCACCACAGTTTGTCCCTGAAGTCAAACTGAAGTCCCTGAAGTCAAACTGACCCTAGGCTATCTGCAGCTTATCTGATCTCCCTGGAGCAGGCAGGGAGGTTAGAAATGGGTTTTAAAAAAAACGGACTTTTTAAAAAACTCATTTCGGGCTCCCCTGCCTGCTCCAGGGAGATCAGATAAGCTGCAGATAAGCTAAGCCACCCTTTTGCTACAAAACAACACCCTGCTACAAACTGTATCAAGCCAAAACCTCAGGATTTGAATCCTGACGTTTTGACCCATTGCAGCTTGCAACAGCATGGGGGGGACTTCAAAAATAGCGCCCATCGGGTCTCCCGACCTCCCTAGAGCCAATGCACACTATTTTTGAAGTGGAAACAGGAAACCTTTGGAAACAGCTTAGATCAGCTCCTCTGATCTCGCTGGAGAAGGCAGGGGGAAATCAGAGATCCTGAAATGGGTTAAAAAAAAAGTCCGGTTTTTTTACCCATTTCGGGATCTCTAACTCCCCTGCCTGCTCCAGGGAGATAAGTCTTTTAATACTAGCAGGGGGTGGCTGGCTATCCCCCCCCCAACCACTCCTCATCCCCACGCTAGCATTAAAAGGAAGAAAATCCAGAGGAAAGAGACAATGTTTTTACCCATTTTGGGATCTCTAACCTCCCTGCCTGCTCCAGGGAGATAAAATAAGCTCCGGATTTTCTTCCTTTTAAAACTCGCCGCTGGGTTTGGAGTGGGTGTTGGGGGGAAAATACCCACCCACCCCGCAAGGGCAGTAACTGCCCTTGCTGGTGGTGGTGGGTATTCCCCCCCCAACCCAATGCTAATTTAAAAGCAAGAAAATCCTTCATTCACAGCGGTTTGGGGTTTGCCAGCACAGAGGTTTGGGGTTTGCTAGCGCTGGGGTTGGGGAGGTTTGGGAGGTTTGCTAGGCTTCATCCAGCAATCGCTGCTACTGAACTAGGGTCGGGGGAAAGGCAGGCACCCGCCTGCCTTTCGCCCGCCCCTAGTTCAGTAGCAGCGATCCATCGCTGGGGGGGGGGGAGTGGATTGGGTAGATATTCTGCCCAATCCACCACCCCCTACACACACAATTGTACCGGATGATGCTAAAAATCGCGTTATCAGATGCAAGATTTTTCCAAAAATCTTGTAACGTTAAGCGGTTTTAGCGCTATCCGGTACTCGCGTTATCCGGGGTATTACTGTAATTATAAAATTTTGTGGCGGTGGTTTAGTTCGACTAAACCAAATAAATAGTAGCAACTCAAAAAAGTGTTGGAGATGTCATCAGGAAATTGGGACATATAAACATATGTGGTGGGATTGTAAAATTATTTCCAATTTCTGGCATAAAATGGAAAAAGAAATAGCAAACATTTTAAACTTCAACTTAAAGTTGAATGAAAAAGTTGTTTTACTAACAGATATAGAGGAATTGAACTTAGAGAAAAATATAAAAGAGTTATTATCTATTTTCTTAACGTTGGCAAGACAACAAGTGGCCAGAAACTGGAATGGTGGTATGAATTTAGAAATCAGTAAATGGTATACTGATGTTTGGGACATGGCGTTAAATGAAAAACTTACATGGGAACTAAATATAAAAAGGGGGTTAATAAAACAAAATAGATTTTGGGACATTTGGAAACCGTTCTTGCAATATACATTGAGGGAAAATAAAGGTGAAAAACCTGGACTGAATACAATGTACTTTTGTCAGAATGAGTGAGTTGTAAAAGGGATGACTGGCAGACTCAAGGACCTTAGTGCACTGGGTGATAAATGTATTATGTTTAAAATAATAATAATAATAATGAAGAAAGAAAAAAACATAATAAAGTTATAACGCCATGCTGAAGAGGATATTTGATACAAATGTGAAAGTTACAGTATACATGAATATAAATAGAATGGTTAAGACATTGAATGCATTAAAAATATCTGAATATGTTATAATATAATATAATATAATATAATATAATATAATATAATATAATATAATATTATATTATATTATATTATATTATATTATATTATATTATATTATATTATATTGATTTGTATTTTTTCTTCTTTTCCTATTTTTAATATTGTAAGATGTAGTTTGTAAATGTTTTTTGTTTGTAATTGTTTATTGTTTTGTTATTTTTAACGTTTTTTTGTTGTTAAAATCTAATAAAAATATTTCTTTAAAAAAAAGCAATATCTATTAATCTACTTTCAATTTCTTGCTTTTGAACTGCTAGGTTGGCAGGAGCTGGGACTCCATCATGCAGCACTCGGGTCTTGAACTGCTGACCTGCCGACATTCCGGTTGTCAAGTTCAGCGTCTTAACCACCAAGCCACCACAGCCCTTGTAAACAAAATAGCTAACTATGAAATTGATTAAAAACAGCTAAAGAGACAGGAATCACCAAAGCTCAGCTGTCAAAGGTTCATGTGCCTTCCTTATGAAAGCTACAGAACCAGATAAACTCCCCATAAGATGTTGCTCCAGGAGTTGGGCCACAGCTGTCTCTTTGTGCCAATTCCCTAGTCATGTTATTCATCTGGCACCTGAAAGAGCAGAGCCTTAGGGGAATTGTATTTTAAGCATGCCCCATGGAGCAGGTGCTCCTTGAGATAAAATGATTTTTTTTATGGTTGTTGTAAATTGTATCATGATGGATTTGTGTTGTTGGCTGGGAGCTAGACCTTGTTTTATGCCTTTGTTTATACCTTTATTGTGCCTTTAAGTGAAATGGTGGCTCACTTGCACCTTGGAATGAAATAATGCAAGTGATAATTTATCGACCCATGGGCTCATGGTGATGTTTGACATAGTCTCCATTTCTGCTTCCTGTCACTTGGGCATTTTGTCTCTGAGTATCCACCTAATTTAGGCCTGAAAGGAGCTAATTCTGGCTCTCTTTGTTGTTGATAAACTATTGTTCCATCATGCCTTACAGTTTGACTGCTGGTCATGTAGAGCTGATGAGCAATGCATATCACCCATGTCTGGATGACACCGGTTTTCCAAGCGCTAACCTGGTTGTTTCCACTGGTGTGTTTCACTGTCTGATGAATTGCAGAGTGTTAGGGTTGGAATTGCAGGGCAGCTGCATCCCATTTTCTGAGACTGCAGAGCCAAAGCGCAGACCAAGCAGCAAGCTTTTGTGATATCTTAGATCAGGGATTCTCAACCTGTGGCCTGTGGGCCAGCTGTGGCCCACAGCACCATTTCATGTGGCCCACCTCCACCACACCACGAAGTGCCATGTGGTGGAGGAAGGGCAAAAATGGCTGTCTGCCCCCCCAATGCTGTCTGAGGGAGTGTGACCCGGCCCCTGGCTTAAAAAGGTTGAGAACTCCTGTCTTATATGGTGTTGGTATTCCTTGCAGCATCACAAAAGTGGGACGGTGAGGATATGGAGCAGGGTTGGAACTGGGCTTGACTGATAGTAAAAGGAGACAGAACGAATTTAGGCCAGTGTTTCCCAACCTTTGGTTTTTGGACTTCAATTCCGAGAAGCCTAAGTCAATTCCCCAAAGCACTGATCAGCCAATGCACTGTTTTAGGATTCTGGGAATTGAAGTCCCCTGCGGGGGGGCACGTTGGGATCCACTGAGCTAGGTCAATGAGGACATAATTCATGTGCAACCAGCTCCTCAGTTAATATGCTAGCCTGGTGTGAGGAGCGGATCCGTGACTAGGGAGACAGCAAAATGTGCCTGAAGCTGTTCATTCCACTAGAGCTCACATTTCATGCACTAGTTGGAGTTCTTGAACATTTCTCTAACCGCTGCAGCACGGTTCCCAGGATCTTGCAACATGAATTCATGTGAGTTACAGTTCTGGTCCCCCAGTTTTTGCCTTGTTCCAGATGGCACTATATGCCAAATGTGGCATTTTCTCCCTCTTCCACGGTTACTTTGCTTCTCTCCTGGCTTTTTAGGGCAGTGATGTCATCAAAATACAAGAGGATTAAAAAAATACAAATTAGAGTTTTAAAAAGTCTCCCTTTAAATAAAGTGGTTAAGATGCTGAGCTTGACGACCCGAAGAAACGTCTGCAGATGCAGATGGCACTGACTCTTCGAATGTAAATGGAGATGAGCACTGTACCCCAGAGTCAGACACGACTGGCTTTCAAGCAAGGGAGACCTATAGTTTAGCTGTGTCAGAGACATGCAAAGCTGACTATGTCTTGAACAAATGAATTAACTACTCTGTCACATTTACACACATTGACTTACTTGATGGACATTCATGTCTTCTTTTTTTTCATCTCATGAAAATGGCTTTGTCCTGCTTAGCTATTGGGTTTTGCTTTTTTTAAAAAAATTTCTTTTCCCCCAGATTTTATTTCTATTTCTTGGACTGAATGTCCACAAGTACAAAAGTACTGCAGCTGGTCCAAAATGCGGCGGCCCGGATAGTGATGGGATGCGGGCGTTATGCTCATGCCTCACCACTGCTCCGGGAGCTGCACTGGTTACCAGTATGTCTCCGGGTGCAATTCAAGGTTCTGGTTATTACCTTTAAAGCCCTATATGGTAGTGGGCCAGGATACCTCAGAGACCGCGTCACCCTAAGAACGTCTGTCCGTCCCACCAGGGTGGATCGGAGGGGCTCTCTTGTTATTCCATCGGCTAGGGAGGCTCATCTCTCTAGCACTAGGAAGAGGGCCTTCTCTGTGTTCGCCCCGGCCCTGTGGAACCTCCTCCCAACTGAACTGCGCCTACAAACAGAGCTCCTGCCCTTCCGGAAGGGCTTAAAAACCTGGCTGGCGGGACAAGTGTGGGGACCAAGGTATGTGGGATCCCACACAGGGTGGTTGATTTAAGGGATAGCTTCCCTTGCTGTGGGTTTTATTCCGGGGGGTTGTTTGTTCCCGGTTTTTACTTCTTGTTTTTATGATCCTTTTTACAGTTTTAAAATTTTAATTATTAGTATTTATTGGATGGGGTTGGGTTTGTGATTGTGTTTTGTCTTGTAAGCCGCCCAGAGTCGGGTATACCCGATTGGGGCGGGATAATAAATGTGAACAATAAATAAATAAATAAATAAATAAATAAATAAATAAATAAATAAATAAATAAATAAATAAATAAATAAGGAGCTTGTTTATAAGACTGTTATTGAAGATAAAGTGTCATAAAATGTAAAGAGGACTTGAGTTTGCAAATTGTCCGTGAAAAATTAAGTCGATTACTAAAAATCTTGATACAAGCATGTAGTATTATATACTGTACTTTAATTGTTAAGCGAGGGCGACCATCCAGAGAAATTTTTGCTCTTTAAGTGAGTTAGTCTTAAGCGAGGTGCTCTTTAGATGCGGTTTTACTGTATTTTCTTCATTCATGCTAGTCAAACTTGTAAGGGTGTTGTGAATATGAGCTTGTTGGAGGCAGAGGAGGAAGTAATACACTGCTCTGTGTTTCTTGTATAACAGGCAAGATATAAATAGTAATTTCTTGGAGAACGGACAAAATTTAAATAGTAACTCCTTGGAGAAAAAGCAGGGTGTAAATATATGCAAGATACAGTAATTTTCCTCTCTTAGTCAATTGATAACCAGGTACATTTCTTCTTCTTTTTTCTTCAGCCAGTATAGAAAGAATTGGCTGATGAAAATGGTAAATATTTTCTGTATTCCATATATCTTATAATCTTGGCAAGGCTATGGATCTATCTGTCTCACTGTTGCCATCTGGACGTTTTCAGCCATGGTGCCCAGGATCTCAGCTACTGGCTGTGCTCATTTTAGCTGATGGTCGATGTCCTTCAAACATCTCAAGGATATCTTATAGGGAGGACGGCTGGTCCACACCAGTTAGCAGGAGCTCTCCAGGATTTCACAGAGGTATTATTTCCCAGTATCAACTGGAGATTCTGCCTGAATACCAACCAAACTCAAAGTTAGTATGAGGAACAACATCATCAGGAAACTCACAAACTATAAATTGGGAACTCAACCATCCACACTGTGTACATCAGCTTTGCCTTGAGTGTTGCCGCAGCAGAGTATGCTGCTTCAGTATGGAACACATCCACACATGCAAAACAAATTGACATCGCTGTTAATTAAGCCATGTGTATAGAGACAGGATGTCTCAACTTACAGCAGTTGAGAAAATATACCCTCTTGTTAGGACCATTCTGCCTATGATCAGGAGAGTAGTAGCAGCAGACGCTGAGAGACTGAAGCAAGAGAATGACTGTCAACACCATCTGAACAGAGATGAGCCTGAAATTTACCAGTTCAGATCCAGGAAGAGCTTTATGGCAAGAACAAACATTCTTGAGGGTACACAAGAACAAAACCAAATTACAAGATGGAAGAAAGTGCTCACTTGACAAGGAACAACATTAAATGATGACATGGCTGAGGAACTCAACCTTCCCTATGTCACTTGGAGGAATCTGAATAGGCTAAGGGTTGGAGTCCCTAAATGTAAGACCAACATGTTCAAGTGGGAGAAGTTGGTGGATAACAGTATGCTGTGTGATTGTGGAGAGAGACAGAATCCAGCTTATTCATTGGTCTGTTGATTACTGCCAGAAACATGCACTGATGAGGACTTAAGTTTGGTCAGTGACAAAGCCAAGAAAGCGGCTTCATTTTGGCAGTCCAGGGTTTGATTGGGACATGAATGAAGAAGAACTGAAGATACTAAGGCAAATGTTGGACTGTCCACACATAAAGCACAAAACTCTGCTGCTGATACCTATGTAATATGCAAACCATCTGTGTAATGCTATCCACATTACATAATTTTGAATCACTCTTGTGGTTGCAAAATCAGATCACCAGGTCCTTAACAGGCTCATAATGCTTCAGATGAGAGCTGATTTTTTTTCTATATCTGCTACAGAATTTAAAAACATTTGAATGATAATGTTTTACAGGCAGATGAAGTTAGTTAAGTGGTAAAAATCGTCTAGAATTGCAGTTGAATTTAGTTTAGTACCAGAACAATCATTTCCAAAGTTAAGTTACAAAAAATGACTGCGCTTACACACACTCTGTGTATATCAGAAAACAAAACAAAATAAACAAAACAAAATAAAAAACACTGTAGCACTTTAAAGACTAACTGTGATTATTAAAAGCTGGATTGCTATTTATTGGCTTCCCTACCAACTGCTGAATGTCACTGTAATAGCAGATTTTTTTCTTTACTGTTCTTTAAAAAATGACTAGGCAGACATGCATTTTGGGAGATAATGGATTATGTTACCACCGGGTGATTTAACAGTTTGAAGAGGGAGGTTCCCTTTAATAACTGCCACATTCGAGTAGTATATTGCGCCAGTGGTGGGCTTCAAAAATTTTTACTACCACACTGTGGGCATGGCCTACTTTGTGGGCATGGTCAGGTGACTGGGTGGATGTGGCCAGTGATTCAGTGGGCATGACCAGATGTTGGCCATGTGACTTGCTGGGTGTGGCCATGTGACTGGGTGGGCTATCTAGTCATGCCTGCCACATGATCAAGAAAACGTTTGCAAACACAGACAGCACTGGCTCTTTGGCTGTAAGAGGAGATGAGCATTGCACCTTAGAGTCGGATACGATTGGCTTTTGAGCAAGGGAGACCTTTACCTTTACTAACCACTTGCAACTAAACAGGGCCAAACTTTACAGCAAATTTGAATACCAATCAGGGATCTTCTCTTATTAGGTAAAGGTAAAGGTTGCCCTTGCTTGAAAACCAGTCGTATCCAACTCTAGACACCCGAGCACATGGAACACTGTTTACCTTTCCACCGAAGTGGTACCTATTTAGCTACTTGCAATTTCTTGCTTTCGAACTGCTAGGTTGGCAGGAGCTAGGACTTAGATGGGAGCATATTCCATTGTGCAGTACTCGGGTCTCAAACTGGTGACCTGCTGATCTTCCAGGTATCAAGTTCAGTGGCTTAACCACTTGAGTACTGCAGTTCTTACCGGTTGTAAAAAGCCACACTGATTTGTAAACTTATCTGTTAAGTTAGCGAACCATTGTGTGCCCATAAAAGCTCATATTGAAATACAGCAGTTAGTCTTTAAGGTGCCACAACGTTTTTGTCTTTTTGTTTACTTCCTTATATATGGTTGAAACACAGACTAACATCATGGGTACGAATTCAAAACTTTTGAAATGGTAGCTGTGTTAGTCTGTGTTTCAAGCATATCAAAAAGTAAACAAAACAAAAAGACAGAAATGTTATGACACCTTAAAGACAGACAGACAGACAGACAGACACGGCCCATGGAGACTCACTTATCAAGGCCAGAAGGAGCAGCAAAGGAGGAAGAAGAAGACACCATGGGAGTTCTTCAGTGGTGATGTGTGTGGCTGGGAGAAGGGGAGAAAGGAGCTCACGCTGGCTGGACCACCCTGCGTGCTGCCACTGCCCCCTCCCCACCCCGCCCCCTCTGGGGGCCCAGAGACAGGTCCCCCTGATGGTGGCACCAACCTCGCCAGTGCTCAGGAGCACAATGGGAGCCAGCGGGGCCTCTGCTGGCCTCTTGTTATCATCTGCCTCCCTTCCTCTCCCCAGGCGGAGTGTGCCTTGGTCAGGGGCTTGGAGTGAGACTTTGGCACCCGCCCACAACTTCTAGTGGCAGCAGCAGCAGCACCTGTAGTTTGTGCCACCCGGCCAGCTGGCTGGCTGGCCAGTCGAGGGGCGCTGCTACAGGCACTGCTGCTGCTGCTAGAAACAGTGGGTGGGTGCAGAAACCTCACTCTAAGCCTCTGACCAGGACACACCACACCCCTCCTGGGGGGGGATGGAGGCAGGCAGACAACAACAAGAAGCTGGTGGAAGCCCCACTGGCTCCCGTAGTACTCCTGAGCCCTGGTGAGGCTGGGTCGTCGTCGTCAGGGGGACTGCTGGGTCTGGCTCAGCCCTCAACTGCCCGCCTGCCCGGCATGAACTACAGGTGCTGCTGCTGCTGCTAGAAGCAGCGAGTGCTGAAGCCTCACTCCAAGCCCCCGACCAGGGCATGCCGCATCCCCTGCAGGGGTGGGGAGGGGAGGCAGAAGGATGACAACAAGAGGCTGGCAGAGGCTCCGCTGAGTCCTGGCAAGGCTGGGTTGACGCTGCCATCAGGGGGACCGCTGGGTCTGGGCACCCAAACCGGTCTGATCTGTCTGGAGCCCACCACTGTATTGCTCTCTACTACTTCCAGTTGACTAATTTGCTTTCGTTTCACATTAAACACTATGAAGTGTCTTGGTAAGCTCTAAAGTATTGAAATTTTCAGGCAGCAAAAGGTTGAAGATAATTTTGCTGTATAATAGATGTGTTTGCTTTGAATGTTTAATCTGAGACGTTGGGAAACAGGGAAATCCATTTCAGGATCAGTCTCTTCAATCATGGTGAAAAAGATTAGAGTACTTATTATTGTGATTTACATCAGATTTTTAGATTTGCTTTATCTCCATTCCCTGCCACTCCAACATGATTTCTTGCTATGTTCTGTTAGCAATGCATACCTGACAGCAAGAGATGATTCAACAAGGTAGTACACTAGTACCTCAGAAAACGTTATGACTTGGTTCCACAAGTCATGACGTTATCAGATTTTTAGCATTCTCTGCTGCATGCATTGAACAACGCTAAAAAAAAAAGCCCTGAGCACGGTTTGTCCCCGAAGTCAAGCTGACCCTAGGCTAGAAATCGCTAGCCTAGGGTCAGTTTGACTTCAGGGACAAACCCGGCGGTTTGTCCCTGAAGTCAAACTGAGTCCAGGATCGCTGCATCTGGGGAGTGGTTTGGGTAGAACATCTACCCAATCCACCCCCCCCCCCCAGCGATGGATCACTGTGACTGAACTAGGTTCGGGGGAAAGGCCCATGCCTGTGTACCTTTCCCTGGACCCTAGTTCAGTCGCAGTGATCCATCGCTGCGGGGAGTGGGTGGATTTGGTCTAATCCATCCCCCTCCCGCAGCAAAGGATCACTGGGGTGGTGGATTGGACCCAATCCACCACCCCCACAGCGACCCCTTGCCTGGCGCGCGACCCCAGCAGCGATTGTGCACCCGGGCTCTGCTCGGCTGAACCCCCCCCAGGGGGATTTTAGCCAAGCCGAGCCTGGGTGGGCAATCGCCCACCCAGGTAAGGCAAGCCTTGGCCGGGTCGCCAATCACCTGCCTGGCCTCGGCTTGGCTTGGCTGAAACCCCCCCACCTGGCACGGGGGGGGGGATTTTTGCTAAGCCAAGCCTGGGCGGGCGATCGATGTGGGGGTGGATTGGGCTACCCAATCCACCCCCACCCACAGTGATCCATCACTGCGGGTAAGGGTGTATTGGGTAGATGTTCTACCCAGTCCACCCCACCCCCGCAGACGACTGCATTGGACAATGCTAAACAATCGTTATCCGATAGAAGTTTTTTCCAAAAAACTTGCATCGTTGTCTGATTCTAGCGTTATCCGATGCAATCGTTATCCGAGGTATTACTGTACTGCAGAATCACAACACTCCTAAACTGCAGTCCTAGAGGTATTTATTTATTAGGATGATCGATACCTTTAACACATTGCAACATAGAATGAAATGCATATGCTTTCCAGTGACAACCGCTGTATACAGAAACATGATAACCTGATTGAATGATAGCCACGTGCAAAAGCAGTGAATTCTGATCTCCTATTGCTTATGTATCAATCTTCTTTGAGAAAAATGGTTTAACTTTTTTGAGTTCTGTGAAAGTGGAACAATGGCTACTGATTTTGTCAGGAAGAAATGCTTTAAGAATTTGTAACACAAAATCATAGCAATTGCCATGCATATTGTGACTTCTGTCTTATAAGCAATCATGACCCTAGGTATAGTAACCAGGATGTTTGGCAAAGCTTATATAATATTATATAATATAATATTATTGTTATTTTCATCCTAACTTTACAGTGTTGGAACAAGAGTTAAATCGGTTCATTTTGTTAATAAAAACTATGTAAAGGCAAAGGTTTCCCTTGCTCGAAAGCCAGTCGTATCCGACTCTACGGGTCAGTGCTCATCTCTGTTTCTAAGTCAAAGAGCCAGCGCTGTCTGCTTCTGCAGATGTTTCCATGTTCATGTGGCAGGCATGACTAGACACCGGAGCACATGGAACACTGTTACCTTCCCACTGAAGTGGTCCCTATTTATCTACTTGCAATTTCTTGCTTTTGATGATTAAGTGGCAAAGAGATTGACACTTGCAAGTTTTTCTTCTATGAAGTTGTAAAATTGTTTCCTACAATGTTTAATTGAATGAGTTAGAAGCAGAAAAATAACAGGTATGAGCAAAGTATTTGCACACATATGAGATTTAGGGTCGCTCTTATGAATGTCAGTGATGAAACTAACACATAAATGTGAAATCTTCTGTTGGTAATCATTTTAATGACTGTTATAAAAGTTAATCATGAGTAGCATTGAAGATTGATTTATAAAGGAGGTTGAGCATGGAGAATTGGTGGAAGTACAGCACATTCAGAAAGCATCTGTAACTCTGAAAAAGTCCTCTTCATGGGCAGTAGGCTGGATTATGAATGGATTGTAAGAGCCTTTCAAACGAAAATAATCTGTTTGAAAATTAGTAATGTTTAGAGCAGGGATTCTCAACCTGCAGCCTGTGGGCTGGATGCGGCCCATGGCAACATTTCATGTGCCCCCCCCTGCCTCCACCACACCCGGAAGTGCCATGTGGTGGAGGAAGGACAAAATGGCCATCAGGCTCCCGAAGCTATCCGAGGGAGCATGACCCGGGCCCTGCCTTAAAAAGGTTGAGAACTCCTGGTTTAGAGTGATAGAGGAGAGGAAACAGATGGAATAATAGCCCTCTTTTTTCCAGTGGAATCTGCAAGAAACCCTCCTGCTATTGCATGTATATTATCTGGTCTTCTAGGTCTGGCTAATACCTAGGTTGGGTTGAAAAAAGAAAAAGAGATATTTGTTTGGTCAGACTTTTAAAAGAAGAATTTGGTGGAATAGGGATATGACCAAGACAATATTTTTCATTCTTGACTATCTCCAAAGTCACAGTACTCAGAGATTCCCACCTTAAATCAGCAAGATTTCTAGTGGAAATGACTCCTGAACCTAATCGACCTCTCTCATTGTTCTGTCTAGAAAACCACCAAATTCTGCATACAACTGTGTTGTTTCCAATAAGTCCTGCACAGGACATATGCCTTTCTGGGCAAGACTTGTAAGAACCCTGTGCAACTTGGTATTGATTTCTCAGGAAGAAAATTTTCATATACAGAAATTTTGTGATGTAGATAATATGATGGTATTTTTCTATGATAAACAAGAAACTGCTACATTTGCATTCCTACTGCACAAGTTCATTTTATCTCCTGCATGTTAGGTTAACCTAACACTGGAAAGCCTACTGTCAAAGATTGTTGGAAAATGTTCATCCATCCTTCTGTGCAATGTTTGAAAAGCCATGTTTTACCTTAACTGTTATGGTTGCCTTCATGATCCCCAGTGTAGTTTACTTCCAGTTTTACAAGTACAGTAATACCCCAGATAACGATTGCATTGGATAACGCTAGAATCGGATAACGATGCAAGTTTTTTGGAAAAAAACTTGCATTGGATAACGATTCTGGATAATGATTCTTATCGTTATCCGAGGCAATGGTCTGCGGGTGTGGGGTGGTTTGGGTAGAACTACCTAATCCACCCCTCACCCACAGCGGTCTCTGCGACTGCAGTAGGGTCGGGGAAAAGCACGCGCCTTTCCCCTGACCCTACTGCAGTCGCAGAGACTGCTTGTGTCTCCCTCCCTGTATTTAAACTACAGGGAGGGGAAACAGAGACGTGACTGGTTCTCTATAGACCCAAGCACGTCTCTCTCTTTCCCCCTCCCTGTAGTTTAAATACCGGGAGGAAAAGAGTAAGACGCGATCACGTTCGCAATCGTGTCTTACTCTTTTCCTCCCTGTATTTAAACTACAGGGAGAGAGAGACTGTTGTCTCTTTCCCTCCCTGTATTTAAACTACAGGGAGAGAGAGACTGTTGTCTCTTTCCCTCCCTGTATTTAAACTACAGGGAGGGGGAAAGAGAGATGTGCTTGGGTCTCTACAGACCCAATCACGTCTCTCTCTTTCCCCCCTCTTGTAGTTTAAATACAGGAAGGGAAAGAGCCACAAGCAGTCTCTGCGACTGCAGTAGGGTCGGGGGAAAGGCGCGCCTTTCCCTGATGCTACTGTAGTCACAGAGACCGCTGTGAGTGGGGGGTGGCTTTAAAGGCAGGGAGGAAAAGAAAGACACCCGATTGGGTCTCTTTCTTTCCCTGCTTGCCTTTAAAGCGGTTTGTCCCTGAAGTCAAGCCTTTTTTTTAGCGTTGTTCGATGCATGCATCAGACAGTGCTAAAAATCAGATAATGTCATGACTTGTGGAACCAAGTCATAACATTATCCAGGGTATTACTGTAACTGTTTCCCATTTCTCAGAAAGAACTATATAGGGTTTCTTCTTTGACCTTCATTTCAGTCAGTGCATTTTCTGCTGCTAATACAGTGTCATCTGCATATCTTTAATTATTAACAATTCTTCCATGAATTTTCATTACTCCTTCATTAGATTCCAAACAGTTTTGTTCCGTTTATCTTTTAGTTCTGTTGTTTGGTTATATTGGATGTCTGGGCACAAGATTTGGGATTAATTTTGTACTTGTTAATGAATTTTTCTAACATGACACCACAAGGAGACAAGGTTTTTTATACAGTACTTGTAAATTTAATTTTAAACTGTTTGTTTGTATTTTCTTTCCTGTTTTGTTTACCACCCAGAGTAGGAACATGTTTCATGTGGGTGGGTCTATTAATTAATGTATAGGTGCATTGCTTCAAATTCCTATCTTTATTACACATTCACGTGGCTTTGTTCTGTACTAGCTGATGTTTCAGTGCTATCTTCAAGAGCTGCCCTATGTAAATTACACTAGTACCCCGGATAACGTTATGACTTGGTTCCACAAGTCTCGTCGTTATCCGGTTTTTAACGTTGTGCGATAATTGATCACACAATGTTAAAAAAAAAGCCCTGTTTCCCTGGAGGCTGCAGCAAGCCAGAAAGTTGGGATTTGAATCCTGACATTTTGCCTTGCTTCAGCCTCCAGGGAGGTGGGGGAACTTTGGAAACAGCTTGGATCAGGTCTCCCCACCTCCTTGGACACGGCGGGGGAGGGGGTCAGAGACCCCAAAATTGGTAAAAAAACATCCATTTTTTTAACCAATTTTGGAGGCTCTGACCCCCCTGCCGGGTCCAGGGAGGTGGGGAGACCCGATCCAAACTGTTTCTGGGCTTCCCCGATTGTCCTCAGCCAGTGCAGCAAGCCAGAATGTCGGGATTCGAATCCCGACATTCTGGCTTGCTGCAGCCTCAAAGAGGGTGGGGGAACTTCAAAAATAGCGCACATCGGCTCTAGGGAGGTCGGGAGACCCGATGCGCGCTAATTTTGAAGTTCCCCCACCCTCTTTGAGGCTGCAGCAAGCCAGAATGTCGGGATTCGAACCCTGACATTTTGGCTTGCTGCACCGGCTGAGGACGTCGGGGAAGCCCAGAAACAGCTTGGATTGGGTCTCCCCACCTCCCTGGACCCCACGGGGGGGGGGGGGTCAGAGACCCCAAAATTGGTAAAAAAAGTCAATTTTTTAAAAACCAATTTTGGGGTTTCTGACCCCCCCCCTGGGTCCAGGGAGGTGTGGAGACCTGATCCAAGCTGTTTCTGGGCTTCCCCAACATCCTCAGCCAGTGCAGCAAGCCAGAATGTCGGAATTAGAACTCTGACATTCTGGCTTGCTGCACTGGCTGAGGATGTTGGGGAAGCCCAGAAACCGCTTGGATCGGGTCTGCACACCTTCCTGGACCCAGCCGGGGGTGTGTGTGTGTCAGAGACCCCAAAATTGGTAAAAAAAATCTGTTTTTTTTACCAATTTTGGGGTCTCTGACCCCCCCCCCGTGTCTGGGGAGGTGGGGAGACCCGATCCAAGCTGTGTCTGGGCTTCCCCAACGTCCTCAGCCAGTGCAGCAAGCCAGAAGGTCAGGGTTTGAATCCCGACATTCTGGCTTGCTGCACTGGCTGAGAACGTCGGGGAAGCCCAGAAACAGCTTGGATCGTGTCCCCTGCCTGCTCCAGAGAGATCAGAGGAACTGATCTACAGCTGCAGGGTGGCTGGGGAAGCCGACGGGGACTCCCTGTCGGCTTCCCTAGCCACCCGCCCTTGCCTCCGCAACTGTGGGGTGGCTGGGGAAGCTGACGGGGGAGCCCCCTGTCAGCTTTCCAGCCTCCCCACCCCTGCCTCCGTAGCTGCAGGGTGGCTGGGAAGCTGAATGGAGAACCCTGTTCAGCTTTCCAGCCACCCTGCTGCTAAGAACGACTGTATCGGATAACGTTAAAAATCGCGTTGTTCGATACAAGATTTTTCCGAAAATCTTGTAACGTTATGCGGTTTTAGCACTATCCGGTACTCGAGTTATCCGGGGTATTACTGTACTGTATATTAAAATAGTGCGGTATAGATTAGTCTAGTTTATTCATGCCTTAGTGCAGGAATTCTCAACTTTTAAAGCTGGAAGATGGGTCACACTTCCTCAGACAGTTTCCGGGGCTGCACAGGCATTTTGCCCTTCCTCCACCGCATGGCATATCCTGGTGTGGTGGGGGCGGTGGGGACCACATGAAATGGTACAGTGGGCCACATCCAGCCCATGGGCCGCAGGTTGAGAATCCCTGCCTTAGTGTAAGCAGATTTATGCTTTTAGATAAAGATGCAGGTGACGCACCACCCTAAGCAGTGCACTTCTACACAGAGCAATAGTCATCCCAAGAAATATAATGGTCAGCAAACACATACTGATTAACCCATAAGTCTTTAAAGATACAGTAAAACCTCATATAACACTAAAACCTGGTTCCACAAGTCTTGGTGTTATATGATTTTTAGTGTTATCTGATGCATGTTAAAATCCTATGGGATCCATAGAGATACATTGTAACCACACAGGCTTTAGCGGTTGTTATCTGAAGCATCCCATAGGATCTTAATGTTATCTGATGCAATTCTTCCCCCCAGATTCCTTAATGTTATGCGATTTTAGTGTTATTCGATACTAATGTTATATGAGGTATTACTGTATTGTGTTTCCTGAGAAAAGGTGGTGTCCCCCCCCCCTTTTTTTTGTTGCACTATAAAATTTCTCATGGTATTTGTTTATGAGCTTTTTACTTATCAGTGTGGGGTTTAAAGTAGCTGAGGATAAAAATGAACAGAACAAGTATAGGGTAAAAACAGACCAATTAAAACATCAAATAATTTCTAAAATGCTTAAGAAAAAAAATTAGTTAAAAGGCAGAATCTGCCTGGAGTAAAAACTCTTTTAACTGTAACATAAATATGAGATGAATTAACTTGCTAAAGGAAGCTGTACTCTTTGGTTTGCAAGACCTGTTTATTGATAGGATGTTTCAGAAGTCATTGATTCATAAAGTTATCATAAGTCAGAATTAACTTCATGGCACTGAACAACAGTAGCACAGCTTTATTGCCTTAGGCCCAGCTACCTAAACAGATCTTTGCTTTATGGTAGCCCAACTGCCCTTCAGTGGTAAGGATCTGTATGATTCAGGAGAAGCTGGAGACAAATCCCCCACTCACAGCAAATACACTCATGAGAGTGTCAGGCCTAAGAGAAGGTGATGGGTGCCTATGGTGGTTGGTGAGGAAGAGAGCAAAACAGGGCAAAACTGAATAGTCCTAGGTAAAGGTCGCCCTTGCTCAAAAGCCAGTCGTATCCGACTCTAGGGTTCAGTGCTCATCTTCGTTTATAGCCAAAGAGCCAGCGTTCTCTGCGTCTGCAGACATTTCCGTGGACATATGGCAGGCATGACTAAATATCAGATTGCACGGAACACTGTTTACCTTCCCACCGAAGTGGTACCTATTTATCTACTTACAATTTCTTGCTTTCGCACTGCTAGGTTGGCAGGAGCTAGGAAAGAGATGGGAGCTCACTCTATCATGCAGCACTTGGGTTTTGAACTGCTGACCTTCCAGTCATCAAGTTCAGCCTCTTAACTATTAATCCATGGCAGTCACACTAATATTTATTTATTTATTTGTAACATTTATATACTTTGAATTTAGTGGAATAAAAAAGAAATCCCATACCTAACCCAAAGCAGATAGTCCACAGGCCCCCTAACCTGCACCCACAACATTAGCGATGAAGCACCCAGCCAACTAAAAGGCAACATTTATCTATTCAAGTGGAGAGACAGGGAAATAAGCACACAGACACAGAGATAAGTAAGAAGTGAACATAGGTAAAGTTCCTGACTCTTCTCCATTGGAAAAGAGGAAGGCAGCAGTAGATTGATTAAAGGTAGCTTGAAGTGGGTCAGAACCCCACTTGCCCTATCCAGTTCCAAATATTGTCTGTCATCATGGTGATTCTTCTTCTGTGTCTAGGCCAGATGTAAAATTGCCAAAACAAAGCCTCCTTATGGTGAGTTCATTCTACAATTCCTTCCCCCTGACCTAGTGTGAGAAAGATTAGCCGACAACACAAGGTTGCTGTTACCAGGGTGCACCTAATTGTGTTTCAAAAATACTATATTTTTTGAGGGGGCACTTTCTGTGTATCCCTTCATGGCAGTTGTCCTGGAAACAATATAATGCAGTGGCTTTCCATTTGCCTTCTTCATTGCAGCATGACACTCATAACACTGATCCGGTTCCGCGAGTCACTTTCTAGTCCTGAGCCTGTTTGGCACATAAAGTCCTCATCAGACCCAGGCCAGTATTGATGAAGCTACTGCTCTCCATCAAGATGGATTCAAGTGGGATTTATTACACTTAAGGACCATCACCTTTCCCTGTGGACTTCGCCACCCATGGCCATTAGTCCTCAGGGTTGTCATGTTAGTTAACTGTCATCTGATGAATGCCACTGAGTTTCCACTGCTACAAAGAAATAAAAACCTAGGCTTTTATGGGTGAATGTGGTCTTTCAGGTTGCCTAGTTTTATAGGTTATAACCAGTACAGTAATACCTCAGATAACATTAGTATCGAATAACACTAAAATCGCATAACATTAAGCAATCTGGGGGGAAGAATTGCATCGGATAACATTAAGATCCTATGGGATGCATCGGATAACAACCGCTAAAGCCTGTGTGGTTACAATGTATCTCTATGGATCCCATAGGATTTTAACATGCATCGGATAACACTAAAAATCGTATAACACCAAGACTTGTGGAACCAGGTTTTAGTGTTATCTGAGGTTTTACTGTACTTTTAATTATATATATACATAATAGACTGGTAAATGGCATGCGACATGCTGCTTCATTCATTTTATTAATGATTAACCAAATCCATCTGCTCAATGGCAGTTTCATCTCCCTCAAACTCAGTTGTTTGCACAGTTCCAGATTCAAACTCCAGCCTTCAGATTTATATTTAAATCCATTCAGTGTATATTGGCTGTTGCTAAGACTTCCTAAAACTTTCCAAAATTTGTTCATGTAGAGCACATTGCAGGAGCCCACACAGGATGCACCTAAGGCATGACTTTACTTCAGTAGATTAAACATACCCAGAAATAGCTATGTGTCACTGAATGTCATTACTAGGGCTATGCTAGCAGTCTCCTAGTCACTGATGAAGTCTGAACATCCATTTTTCTAGGCTAAATGCACACGTACTCTCAAAACACTAAGTGCTATGAGCTGGACTTCTTTATGTCCTCTGTTACCCCTTAGGGTGTTGAGGGATGTACAAGGTTCTTGTTCTGGCATTTCTGCTGTCCTCCACCAGCATTATTTGATGTTATAATATTTCTTTGACGTTATCTCTCCAATTTACTCTGCATCTGCTTTGCATTCTTTGTCCTTCTCTTTTTACATATGCCTTGTATGGTATGGAATTCCAAGACATTCTCTCCAAGTGAGCAAACTATTTTATTTGTTGTCTCTGTATATACAGTAGAACTCCGCATAACGAAAAAACTCCGTTCCACGGAGCTCTTCGCTATGCATTTTTCCGCTATGTGGTTCCCTATGGGAGATACCCTGCATAACCGGGGTTCTCATTAAAAGGGTGTACCCCGGTTACCAAAAATAAAACCCCGCATAACCAAAAAAATTGTTATGCGGGGTACCACCATTGCATAACAAACACTTTGTTGTGCGAATTTTTCACTATACGATGCGTTCATTTTGTGAGGTACCACTGTATAATGTGTTCCACAGGATCGCTCTTTAAGTGAGTTGCTCTTTATGCAAAATGCAGTTTCCCACAGGAATGCATTTAAAACCAAATATTCTGTTCCAGACCTCAGAAAAAAGCCCAAAAACCTTTTTTTATGTTTAAAATTCTATGTAATTTTATGTTTAAAATTCTATTTTAACTGCATAAAAATGTGTAACCATTTCACCCCTCCAAGGGCATTAGAGAAACATGGTTTTAGCCATGTTGGTAATGTTTGTTTTTTGTTAGCCGCCCAGAGATGGTGTTGAGTTGGGCGGCAATAGAAATTTGAAAAATAAAATAAAAACAAATTAACAACCACGCCATGGCTCTCCATTCCAAGAGCACCAAGTCTATCCATGCAAGCTAATGAAAATCCCAAAAATCTGTTCACACTGCAAATCTATCCACACCAGGCAGAAAACACATAACATGCACAGATGTGCATGTACCAAAGAGCCAAACACACAGTAAAAATGCATGCCACGGGCATGTAGAAACAAACATAGAACCTCCCATACACAAAGCATAATTGTGATTAAAAGCCATGCAAAAATGCAAGATATGCAAATGCCCCACCAAAACTTCAAACTAAAAACTCTCCAAGAACAAACAAAAAATGGCTCCCACAATCCATTTTAATATAGTAATCCCCCAAACTTCATTTAAAGAAGCCTCCAACCCCCTCAAATCTCCACATACGATGAATCAAATACTCCCTACCTTTGCACTGCTTGAGAAATAATAATAATAAAAAAAACCAGTAATGGAACTCCAAAAATTGCTTCAAAAAGCTCCTTTTTCAGACTGCTGTGTGCAACTCACAAACTCCTTTCCCAGGCACAATGCAGCGTGGGAGAGAGAAGTTCCAGTTGCAGTATGATTTTTAGTCGCCACATGAGGGTGCTATTTTGTAACAATTTCCAGCCATTAAGTGCACTAGTTGCTCTATGAGCTGCTCCTTCAGTGAGGGTTTACTGTTGTTTAAGATTGGTTCTGTTCCAACTCTTTCCTTATAATCTCATTCCTGATTTTATCCCATGGTGACCAACTTTTGTTTATGTTTGTTGACCATGTTTGTCACTGGTAACATAGGTTGGGAATGAATATGTTTTGCATGTGGTGTTTCTTTGTGTTGGTTGGTATTGCATTGTATCATAAGGGCAGAGCTAACTGTCCCAATATTTGGTTTGTCTCACTACATTGTATGTTATTCTTGTCATACATTTCACTATATTCAGTAAATTTTGTTCCTAGGTATTTATTTGGTTTCTGGGTAAACGTAATTTTTCAAAGGGAGTGTGACCTGATTAAGCATAAATTGAGTTGTTCTTGCTAGAATATGTCCTAGAGTGCCCATGTGAGTTGAATTCAGGGTGGATAAAAATCAATGATTTTTTTTAAAAAATGGCTTTTAAAATTTAAATCAGACTTTTAAATAATATGGTTTTGAGGGAAAATCTTTAAAAAATACTTTTCTGTTTAAGGTAAATTATAATCCAAAGGTTATTTATCATGAAATAAGGATTAGTTTTTAATTATGTAGCATGATCCATTCACAATGTTGTGTTGGTCCAGAGGTGTCTATTATTGGACAGTTTTTCTATCTAGAAGATATTATTACTGATGCTTGGTTTTACAGTTCTCAGAACAGTGAATTTTGTGTCTGTGCAGATCACATGCTTCTTTATAGCAAAAATATTATAAAATAAACATACTGGATTGAGAAAAAGACTTCAGTACCATTTTATTTTGCAAATTTATATACAGTAGAACCCTGTATAGCGATTTTAATTCATTCCACGGAGCTGATCGCGATGTGGTTTTTGTTGTACGATCTTCCCTATGAGAAAAACTGTACAACGATGTTTGGTGCTAAGCGGTTTTTCCCATTGGAAAATTGTTGTACGGATTTTCCCATAGGAACTATCTCTATGCAGAACAGCTTCCCCCCCTCCAAGCCTCATCCTATAAAATTTCATTGCTGTATGTGGCGATCGCTATAAGGGGTTCTACTGTACATAGAATCAACACCTCTTATATCTTAAGTGCTATTTTTGAAAAAAAAAATCAAGTGAATTGTTGAGAGTGGAATAGATCTGCACAAGAAGCTAAGTGTGAAGAAGAAGGGGCAAGTAGAAAAAATGAAAGTGAAACTTTTTGGTACTTTATGAGTCTATGTAGAAAACCATGATTTATAGTCTTACTGACTGGTGATATAAATTGTGAATTAAATCAATTTCATGCAAATCAAATCCACTGGTTGAATCCTGTTTTGGGCCTGTAGTGACTTTACAAAACATTACTGCATTTTGCATTAATATAATTTCAGTGTAATAAAATGATGAAGTTAGGTATTTTAGAAGATCAGAGTAAAATATTAATCTTTCCCTTAAGGTACATAAAATACAAAGTTTTTCTTATGTACAAGAGTGAATAATATTTTGCTTTTTTGGTTGCAAAGGCGTATCACATATATTGTATTCGATTTTATGATGTAAGCCGCCCTGAGTTGGTTTTCACCAAGTAGGGCGGCATATAAATCGAAATAATAATAATAATAATAATAATAATAATAATAATAATAATAATAATAATAATAATAATAATAATAATAATAATAATAATAATAATAATAATAATCTACTTTTATTGGAAAATGCAATGAATGCATTACAGTTTTTAATGCAGTTGATAATATAGTTGTAAATGCAGTGTGAACTTTTTCATGAGATACTTCAAAGCTTTTTTTAGGTCAGGAAAGCATGTCATTCTCAGAGCTTTGAAGTTTTCAATAAGCAAAATAGTCATAAATTGACATAAATTAATTATGTATGCAAAAGAAGTTGCATTGAAAGATGACACACTGGGCTATTGCTATTAGAGTATATGTAGTCTTCAATTTGGATTTACCTTATTTTCCCAAACTTAATCTCAGAATCCTTAAATCAGTGTATACTACTGTTTAGATTTTTACTACCAACATTTGTACATTATACATTAGTTTAGGCCAGGAATCATGGCCTATTAAACTAGAGTTCCAGAGTTCATTCTGATGTTGGCTTGTTCAATTAAGCAAGCAGTGAAACAAGCCAGATATGGATAAGTAAATGTTACATCTAAATCTGATATTGTGTCTTGTTGTGGTACAATAAGCCAATTTACAAAAGCCCAGTCACAAACACTGTTTTAAAGTTGGCTTATAATCATGGCTGTTTTGGGTGCAATAAGCTGTCATCCTGCCTTTTGATACAGTGACCTAATTCCAGTTGTTAGACCCAACTGGAATTGACCCACAACATGTCATAACTCACCTGCAGTGGTGGATGGACAGTCACAATCTCTGCGAAGGACGTCCGTTTCAGGAGCCTCACCCCCTACCTCAGCTCACAATGGATGCCAGCAATGTCAGATGGGGCACACACTCAGGCACGCTACACATCAACGGCATCTGGCTTCCCTCTGAAAGCCAACTACATATCAACCAACTAGAACTCACAGCAGTTTGCAAGGTGCTCATGGCCTTTCAGGCAGTTCTGGCAGGCAAGGAGGTTCAGGTTGTCTCAGACAACATGACCATCATATATTACATCAACAAGCAGGGCAGGACTCGCTCTCGACGACTCCTAGCCCTCACCACGAAACTCTGGGACAGGTGCATACCAAGGTCAATCTTCCCAGTTGCGCTTCACCTCTCAGGGATACGCAGCATCCTAGCGGATTCCTTGAGCAGCACTCACACTCAGTTCCATAAATGGGAGTTGAATCAGGAAGTGTTCCTCAGTCTCAGGCGACGCTGAGGGATCCCAACTGTTAATCTCTTTGCGACGCATTTCAATACGAAACTCCCTATTTTCACCTCCAGGGCAGGCCATAACCCACCCTTTATAGGCAACAGATTCTTGGTGGACTGGACTCAGGGCAAGCTTTATGCTCCCCCCCTTACACTCCTCCACAGGATAGTCTCTTTACTGATCTACCTTCCAGTGGACATCATACTCATTGCTCCATGATGGCCCAAAAAATCATGGTTCACAGTACTTCGAGAAGCTGCAATGCAGTTTCAGCATCTACCCAAACGCCATGATCTCCTGTCCCTGCAAGGGCAGGAACTTTTCCATCCCGACATCAAAGCCCTTCACCTGACAGCATGGATAATTCTCCGTCGCTGATGTGTATCATCTCAGCCTCTGCCAAGTCTTCCACACGTAAGCCCTACAGGGGCAAGTGGGCTAAGTTTCAACAATTTGCCTTGTCATTCGGCGCAAGTTTCATGTCTCCACACCTTTCTACTGTGCTCAAATTTCTTTTCCATTTGAAGCAATCCGGATTGTCGATACCCTCACTTAGGGTATACTTATCATCCGTTGTAGCACACCAACCTTCAAGCTCAGAAGCTAGACACCTCTTCAGAAATCCTAGAGTCAATAAGTTCTTAAAAGGGCTAGCCAATACTTACACGGATGTGCATTCTCCTCCTCCTCTGTGGTCTCTCCAAGTTGTACTAGATCAGCTTACCAGGAGGCTGTTTGAACCCATGGCCACAACGCCTTTGCACCTTCTTACCTTCAAAATTGCGTTTCTCTTAGCCATAACATCAGGCCACAGGGTTAGTGAATTTGTTGGCCCTCTGAGCTAATCCTTCCTATATTAATTTTTTTCCTGACAAAGTGGTGCTTCATCAGGATGTGTCCTTTTAATGTTAAGAGGGTGTTAGATTTTTACTTGCATAGGACGAGGGACTTTAGGAAGTTACAGTGCCTCCTACTATGTTATGTGGGCCACAACAAGGATCTCCCAGTATCCTCTCAGTGCCTATCAAAGTGGGTCTCTCAGACCATCACACTTACCTATCAGCTGGCTGATTGGGAACCACCAGTGTCTCCTCGTCAGGGCCGGATTTTCCTATAGGCTAACTAGGCTTCAGTCTAGGGCCTCAAGATCAAGAGGGGCCTATATATTGATATATATCACAGTAATGATGTATTTTATTATCTCTCATGTAATTTGCAAACTTAAAAATGGGAGGTGAAAGGGCCACAAAAGTGGAATAGCCTAGGGCCTCTTTTTATGTAAATCACTCCACGAGAGCCATTCCTGCTTCTGTTGCCTTCATAAGAGGCATCTCTCTACATGACATCCGGGTGCTCACCGTGGGCCACATTAATTATATGCATGGGGCCAATTAGGCCCATGGGCCAGAGTTTGGGCACCACTGTTCTAAGCATTTCTACTGGCTCTTCAAACAACTTTGAAATCTTCTCTAGCTGATTTGTCACCACATATTGAAGAACCAAAAAGTGAAAACCTTTTTTTGTTTCCCAACAAAACTCCTTCAAAGTTTCATAACATCTAGTAGGCTTCAACAGAATTGTTTAAATTGTTTGAGTGTTAATGAAAGGATGGATTTCATTAAGTCAACGTGTTCTGCTGAGTTGGTACTGAAGGCTGAACAAATCAAGATAGAAGGAATGGAACTAGAATAAACACTCAAAAAGGCATTACATTTTAAGATCCAAAGCAGGGAGCAAGGCAGGAGTGCCCAATATTAAGTAATACGTTTTGTACTGGTTTCTTTTTCCTGACACTCTGAATGTTTTGGGAAAACCTGAATAAAAATTAAATGAAAAAATTAAAGCCCACAATCCTCCCACCCATCTGTTATATAGATAATCCAGCATTTCTGAGGATTAGTTAATAGTTTCAGTTCTGTGGATTTTCTTCTGGCCTTCTGCTAGTTATTCACTTTATAAGGGGATGAGCTCTGTGCAGCTTGATACTTAGCTTTTGTTCTTAAGCTTTTTAAAAATAATATTCCATGCTGATTACCTGTTTCCTATAAAGTAGGGACATGGGACACCATTCCATTGCACCAGTTTCTCATTCAACTCCATTTACGTGGCTGCTTAGCATGTGATGTTGAACTATGATTACACTGCACAACAACAATTTTGCTACTGGGAATAACACATACGATTTATATGATATTGAGTGTGCTGATTCCAAATCTGAACTCAGCCTATCATGTACAAATGGTTCAAATGGTTGGTAATTGGATAATGTATTTTACATTATAGGCTACCACTATGCCTGCTGCCACTTAGCTGAATCACGTCTCCTGATGGCATGCATGTTCCAGCAGATGCTGGGCATGTCTGGGCAAGTCAGTGAGCTGATGTCAGAAATATTGTATATACTCGAGCGTAGTTTTTTAGTCCCAAAAACGAGCTCCCAAAAGGGGGAATGGTTTATACTCAGGTAAATGACCATGAGGGTCCCAAGACGGAGCCAGATTGAGATGTGCCATAAATTTAATTAATTGTACCATATTTTCATGTATTTTGATTATTGAAACTCATTGGCAGCTGCTGCATTCCTAATCCTCAGCTTATACTCGGGTCAATCTATTTTCCAGGGTTTTCAGGTCAAAATTAGGTACGTCGGCTTACATTTGGGTCGGCTTATACTCGATTATATACAGTAGGTATATAAGGCAAGATGGACCAAGGGCTTGTCTCTAGAGCAAAACCATTTTACTGGATAGTTAAGCTACCTCATAGTGAGTCTGTTTTGAGCTAAAGATGATTAGACAGAGCTGTGTTAATAAATTGGACACATTTTTGCTACATTTGTGGCAAATATACCCCACATGATCAACTCAAGAACTTAACCAAGAAGGTGAGATTTGCTAACTTAAAATACTGACATCCTAGGCAGAATCGGACTTCAGATTTGGATTCATCACACTTGATTTAGTATAGGACACATGGATTAGACCAAGTAGCAGTCAATATTTTTTATGATTCAGTGTTAGTGTATGAATAGGCCAAAACAGAGCAGGGAGCTCAAATGGTCATATCTCATAATCTCTGAACAGAGAATGCCTTTGGTAGAATTTATTTATTAAAATGCTTTAGAATAATCTTTGAGATTACGAGCATTATATGCATTACAGCCATGATAACTACTGTACCTGGAAATTCTCTCTCTCTCTTTTTTGGTAGTTTTCCAAGCCTCTCCATGCCAAGACTTCTGGCTGAGAGTTCTCCGTGCACCAGCAAGATTTCCTAGCTTTCCATGAAAGTGAGACACCCCTCTTGCTCCTGACTTTTTAGTTTTTTACCTCTTCTGCCAAATCCTGTACAGGTTGACACCCTTCAGGGTAAATCCTGCAGGAATTGTCTTAATACTATGCAGTTTATGTTTCTTTTGCCAAGCCAAACTCTGAGCAAACCTTGAAGAAGAAAAATGCCATTTTGCACAGGAGTTATGACAATTCTGCACAGTTTTCTGTTTCTTCCAGAAACATGACCACAAAACTACAAAGAGATCCTACACGATTTTCTAAAATAATAATGCCAGAAAGGCTATCTTCCTTGACCTTAGTGCAAATGAAGGATTTTGTTATTAATTGAACATGCTATATTTATGACTAACCTTTCCACTCATAAAAGAGAATAGTCAGTGGCGTGGCAGGTGTGTGTGTGGCCCGCCATGGGCGACACTTTTTGGGGGCGGCAAATGTCACTTGGGCATTTCGGTGTTCATGGACTTCAGTTCCCAGAAGCCCTAGAGGCCGCTGCGGGGATGGGCGCCAGCGTCTTGGCAAATTTGGCTTACACCCGGGCAGCTGAAATCCATGCTACACCACTGAGAATGGTACCACAACAGAACAGAAATAGAAGCAAGAAGGTTTTCCTTTCCATATTATTTCATTTACATTGGTACCTCGCTTTACGAATTTATTTTATTTATTTTATTTCCTTCAACTTATTATCCCGCCCAATCGGGTAAAAAACCCAACTCTGGGCGGCTTACATACACAATTTAAAAATACATAGCTAAACCACAACTCAATATAAAACCACAAATCAATCTACGATACCCTATTCACAGTTAAAATATAAATTAATACAATAATTAAAAGTTAAGCTAAAAGAAATTAAAACAGTTCCAAGTTATAAAATTATGTAATTATTAAAAAACAGAACCAGGGTAGGAAGGTAAGAACAACGGGTGGCTGTCTCATCTGATAAGCCACCCAACATGAGATCCGGTATTTCCGGATCCCCAAACTTGTCCTGCCAGCCAGGTTTTAAGGCCTTTCCGGAAGGGCAGGAGCTCTGTTTGTTGACGTAGATCGATAGGCAGGAGGTTCCACAGGGCTGGGGCGGTCACGGAGAAGGCCCTCCTTCTGGTGCTAGAGAGGCGAGCCTCTCTAGCTGATGGAATTGCAAGGGAGCCTCTCCGATCCGCCCTGGTGGGACGGACAGACGTTCTTGGGGTGACGCGGTCTCTGAGGTATCCTGGCCCACTACCATATAGGGCTTTAAAGGTAATGACCAGCACCTTGAATTGCACCCGGAGACATACTGGCAACCAGTGCAGCTGCCGAAGCAGTGGTGAGGCACGAGCGTAACGCCCGCACCCCATCACTACCCGAGCAGCCGCATTCTGGGCCAGCTGGAGTTTCCGAATGGTCACCAAGGGCAGCCCCATGTAGAGCGCATTACAATAATCAAGTCTGGAGGTGACCAGTGCATGTGTGACCCTGAGCAAGGAGTCCCGATCCAGGAGTGGGCGTAACTGGTATATTACACGAAGTTGTGCAAAAACCCTCCTGGCCACGCCTGCCACCTGTTCTTCGAACAGTAGTCGTGAGTCCAGGAGGACCCCCAGATTACGCACCGGATCTGTCTGGGGCAAAACTGCCCCATCCAGAACCAAAGCTGGAAGCTCCCGGGATAACACAGGGCCCCTCACCCATAGCCACTCAGTCTTGCCGGGATTCAGCTGAAGCCCGTTTTCCCCCATCCAGACCCTAACAGCCTCCAGGCACCTGGAGAAGACTTCTACTGCACCGCTTGGGTCCCCACGGGCTGAGATGTACAGTTGGGTATCATCAGCATATTGATGGTACCTTACCCCGTGGGAACGGATGATCTCACCCAGCGGCTTCATATAGATGTTGAACAGGAGGGGTGAGAGTACCGAGCCCTGAGGCACCCCGTATTGGAGGAGCCTAGGGCTGGACCTCTCATTCTCCAGACATACCGTCTGGGTCCTGCCCCTCAGAAATGAGGAAAACCAGGCCAACACAGTGCCCTGGATCCCCAATCCTTGGAGCCTTCCCAAGAGAATGTTGTGATCCACGGTATCGAAGGCCGCTGAGAGATCGAGAAGAGCAAGGATGGTCGGATGGCCTCCATCCCGCTCTCTCCAGAGATCATCCACCAAAGCGACCAGTGCAGTTTCCGTACCATATCCGGGCCTGAATCCTGACTGAAAAGGGTCCAGATAATCCGCTTCATCCAGAACTTCCTTTAACTGCTGTGCCACAGCCTTTTCCAGCACCTTACCCAGAAAGGGTAGATTAGATACTGGGCGGTAGTTCGAAATTACCTTGGGGTCGAGAGATGGTTTTTTTAGGAGGGGGCGCACCAAAGCATGTTTTAATGGTGCTGGGCAAGACCCCTCCTCCAATGATGAATTTATAATTTTCTCAACCCAACCACCTGCCACCGCCTTTGATGCTTTAACTAGCCAGGCAGGGCATGGGTCCAAATCACAGGCTGTGGCACGAACAGATCCAAGAAGTCTGTCCACTTCCTCAGGGTCCACTGGCTCAAACCGATCCCAGATAACATGGCCAGACTGCGCACCGGTCAACCCCAGTTCCATACGTTCCACGCCGGGATTAAACTTCGAGCGAATCTGAGCGATTTTCTCCGCTAGATAATCAGCAAATGTCTCAGCCGAACCCTGCCAACCAGGGCCTGACCCCCCTCTTCCAAGGAGGGATCTGGTCACCCGGAACAAGGCAGCTGGACGATTATCCGCAGAGGCAATAAGGGCGGTGAAGTATTGACGTTTCACCGCCCTTATCGCCACTAGGTAGTCTTTAATGGCTGCTCTAACTAGTGTTCGGTCAGACTCACTCCGGGTCTTCACCCAGCGGCGCTCTCGGCGTCTCTTTGCCCGTTTAAGCTCCCTCAGCTCTTCAGTGTACCAAGGGGCAGATTGGTGCAAACGGGGGCGGAGAGGCCGTAGTGGAGCGATCCTGTCCAAGGCTGCCGTCACTCTCTCGTTCCATGAGTTGACGAGAGCCTCTGTCGAATCGCATTGCAGGTCAAGAGGAAAACACCCCAGTTCCCCAGTTCCCTTTGGAATCCTTCTGGATCCATTAGTCGCCGGGGGCGGGCCCATTTAACTGGCCCTGCCTCCCTGCGGTGAAGATTCGCCCCCAGGAAGTCTAGGGTCACCAGATAGTGATCTGACCATGACACAGGAGAGATGACTAAATTCTGCAATTTCAGATCACTCTGCCACGGATCCGATATGAAAATTAGGTCCGGGGTATGACCACTGCTCCTGGTAGGGCCCTGGATTACTTGGGTCAGGCCCATGGCTGCCATGGAAGCCATGAACTCCCGAGCCACCTCCGAGCCATGCATTCCATGGGATGTTTTGTATTACGAAAAATTTGTAAAGCAAAACATGGTTTCACATATAAATGCATTGACAATCGTTCTGAAAATAATTGTAAAGCAAAATGCAGTTTCCCATAGGAATGCAATGAAAACCAATTAATCTGTTTTGAAAAAAATTCATAAAATGAGGCATTATTTTCAATGGACTTTCATTCGTAAAGCAAAATTATGTTAACCTAAGCATTCGTAAAGCGAGGTACAGTAATACCCCGGATAACGTGAGTACCGTATAGCGCGAAAACCGCATAAAGTTACAAGATTTTCGGAAAAATCTTGTATCGAATAACACGATTTTTAACGTTATCCAGAACAAGCGTATGCTTGGGGGGGAGTTGGATTGGGTAGAACATCTACCCAATCCAAACCCCCCAGCGCCCGCCCCCACAATGTTTGGAAAGGGTACGGGGATCCTTACCCTTTCGAAACTTCAGGCGAGCGGCGCGCGTCAGTGGGGGTTAGCGCAGGATACGGGGGAGACCTCCGTATCCTGCGCTAACCCCCACCGATGCGTGCGCGCGCCTGCAAGCCACCCAATGTTCCGAAAGGGTAAGGGGGGAATTCGGAAAAGCCGACCCTTGCCCAGGCGCGCGAAACGGGGATCGCACGTTAAGGTAAGGGATCAAAGTGGGGGGTGGCAACCCCGCTTTGATCCCTTGCCTTGACGTGCGATCCCCATTGCTATACCCATTTGGTAGAAGAGGCTCCCCCTGCCTCGCCTTTTCGCCCGCGTGCGAGTGCCTCTTCTCAGGTTTTTTTTTTTTTAGCATTGTTCGATGTATACCCCGGACAACGCTAAAAACCGGACAACGTCATGACTTGTGGAACCATGTCATAACGTTATCCGGGGTACTAGTGTACTGCTGTATTTGAGACCCTCAGTACTTATGTGTAGTCTTAGAAATAAGAGTTCATTATTCAAGGACTGTGGGTGATGAGTTTATATTGTGTAGGCAAGTGGTGGCGAACGTATGGCATGCGTGCCAGAGGTGGCACTTGGACCCCTCTCTGTGGACACCCATGTAGTCACCTCAGCACAGAGTTTGCTCCCTCTTCTGCCCAGCAGCTCAATGGGAGTGCTTCTTCCCTCCCCCAGCACAGAGTTCACCTCACCCCTCTGCCCAGCAGCGCAATGGGAGCATCTCCATCCTCCCCCAGCACAGAGTTCACCCTGCTCCTCTGCCCAGCAGTCCAATGAAGTGTTTCCTTCCTCCCCTGTTGCTGTGTTGGCACTTTGCGATAAATAAGTGGGTTTTGGGTTGCAGTTTGGGCACTTGGTCTCGAAAAAGTTCGCCATCACTTGTGTAGGCTATTGCAAGTTCCATGCAACAAATTGTGCAAAAATAATGCCAACTAAGAAGTTCCTTAGGATGAGTGTTTGAATGCCCACTAGCATGTTGAATTAAATATTTCATCTGCCTTGAACTCACAGTATGACTGGGTAACTCACTGGATTTGTCTTTCATCCATTTGTATAATGGGTTACACTGGTAAATAAGAGAACATCTTAGAGGAGGGGTCCCTAACCTTTTTTGCACCATGGACCAGTTTCATGCTAAACAATTTTTCCATGGGGGTGGTGGGGGTCCTATCTGCTGTTTCTGAAGCCCATGCTCTCACTCTGTTCACTGGGCAGACCTGGCGGAACATGTTGACAGCAGAAGGCTGCCATCAGTGATGGGATGTCAAAAAAATTTCTACCCCACCATGATGTCATCACAGTGGGGGCGGAGCTTGTGTCATGGGCCAAATATAAAAATAAAAAATATATTTTTTAAAAAAATTAAATAAATAAAATAAAAATAAACACACACACCTCAACCCACACACCAAACCAAACAGTCACAACACAAACCCATCAATAACTTAAATAAATAAAATAAAGAAATAAATAAAATAAAAATTAAATAAAAATACACCCACCCACCCAAAACACAAATAAATCACCTACCCCAAACACAAAACCCTCACTTACTTACCCTTGGGACCGAAGAGCCACCATGGCCTGGGGCCGCCAGGCAAGGCGCACCGCCCCCGACTGTGGCCTCCTCCAAAGGCCGGTTGCATGATCGAACACAGGGAACCTCTGTAGCCGTGCTAATCGTCCTAGGAAGCTGGGTGGGAAAGGGGACAGTTCCTCTGGTGCACCTAGTTTCGTCTGCCATTAGCCTCCTCCCGGCCCGCAAGTCCTGTCTCCAAGATTCTGGGATGGAAGTGGCGGCTGCCTCTTAGTGCGCATGCGCAGAAACTCAATCTGATGCACTAAATTGGAGTCATTTTGGCTCCATTTTTTTTAAAAATTCTTTCAGTGAGGTGTCGGAACCGGATGCCTCAAAAAATAGACTACCCTCCCGGAGAACCCTCCGGGATTGTCCCTACCGTTTCTGGGGAACCAGTTGGAAATGGCAACATCGCATCACTGCTCCCAATGCCACTCATCCCTGCGGCCCAGTTTGGAACAGCCCATGACACAGTACCAGTCCATGGCCCGGTGATTGGGGACCCCTGTCTTAAGAGTACACAATGAATTAAAATAGCTGTATAAATAGTAGTAGTTTCATCACTACAGTAATTGGGGATCAGACAGTTTTAAAAGACCATTTTATGTCTAAGGTTATCAGTACAGTGGTACCTCGCTTAAGGAGCATAATGCGTTCCACAGGATTACTCTTTAAGCAAGTTTGCTCTTTAAGCGAAACACTATTGTAAGTGACCAATTGTGACTTCTGATGGGGGGGGGGTTGTGAACCCCGATTTTGTTGTTAAGCGAGTTTTTGGTTGGTTTTAGTTGTTAAGCGAGGCGATAATTCAGAGAAAATTCTGCTCTTTAAGCAAGTTAGTCTGTGAGTGAGGCGCTCTTTAGGCCAGGTTTTACTGTATCCGCCTAAATTTGGACAAAAGTGTATCTTAAACAGTGATGGGATGTAACAGGTTCTCACCAGTTCACCAGAACCGGTAGTAACTTTCCCCAGCGTCCCGGAGAACCGGTAGCAGCTTTTGGGGGGAACCACCTTTGGGGCTTACCTTTTCACTGGTTCCCCCACTGCGCATGTGCGCCAAGCACTTGGTGTGCATGCACACCTACAGTGCTTGGCACATATGCACGGCCTCCTTGCTGTCCTCCCAAGCGGGGAGGAGGAAGAGAAGCTGCTAGCCTGAAGCTCCCTATAGCCTGCTCCCCAGGGTAAGTGACTCACCTTGGGCTGTGGTGTGTCTGTGTGTATTTTAATGTGTATTTAATACCTTTGCCTATATTGACATACTACCACAGTTCTTAAAAAGGCCTTGAGACCTGGCTTGGGGTTTTTAAGCAAAGTCTTGGAGTTACCTCATCAATAAGCTATACCTGTGCTGTTCCAAGTGCTGTTCCAATTGGAGAACCTTTAAGGAGGTACAGTAAAACATTGGATAACACTAAAACTTGGTACCACAAGTCTTGGTGTTATCTGATTTTTAGTGTTATCTGATGCATGTTAAAATCCTACAGGATGGATCGGATAACGTTAAAGCTCCATAGAAATACATTGTAACCGCACAGGCTTTAGTGGTTGTTATCCGATCCATCCCATAGGACCTTAACATTATTCGATCCAATTCTCCTCCCCAGATTACTTAACGTTATGCGATTTTAGCATTATCCGATCCAATCGTTATCTGGTGTTTTACTGTACAGCTGTTTTACATTTACATTAAGGCATATTATCCTAGAGAAATGGTTAGGCAAAGACTTAGTACCTAACTTCTTTAACTGTTGAAAAGATGAAAAGTGCCAAAATAAAGCCATGTTGTGGTGAGTTCATTCTGTAGTTCCTTCCATTTGACCTAGTGTGAGAAAGATTAGCCAGAATAAGCTTTAAGCTCTGGTTTAAAAGCTCTAGTTGATTTGTGTTTGGGGTGGGTGGGTGTTTGTGTGGGCAGCTGTATTTTAATGTATTTTTATTTTATTTATTTATTTAATTTATTTACAAGTTTGTGTTGTGGGTGGGTGGATTGAGGGATGTGTGTGTGCTTATTTGTTTTATTTTATTTTTATTATTTTGTATTTTTTAATTTTTTTATTTGGCCCCACCCATTACATCATGACATCATGATGTTAGCTCCGCCCACACTGTGATGATGTCACAGTGGGGTAGTAAAATTTTTGACATCCCACCACTGATCTTAAAGTATAAAGTCTTTGACAGAAACTTTTGTGAATCACATGGGACATCATCAGCTGCACATAGGCTGTAATCCACATAACCTTGTACCAGAGAAACCTTG
Organism: Furcifer pardalis; assembly: GCA_030440675.1. Classification (NCBI taxonomy): domain Eukaryota; kingdom Metazoa; phylum Chordata; class Lepidosauria; order Squamata; family Chamaeleonidae; genus Furcifer; species Furcifer pardalis. Next base: position 143,238,721 of record CP126893.1, read on the forward strand.
CTGATTTAAAAAAGTGCCACAGAACTTGCTGTTCTTTTTACTACAAGCGGGTAATATGCCCTTCCTCTGAAGTTATTTCTGAATTTAGAATTTTCCTGCTTTATATTAGTACTTTCAAATAGAACTTACAGGGTTGTGTAACCAGAATGTTTACTGTAAACTCTTTAGAGTCTTGGTTCTAAAAAAAGTTTTCTCATTGAAATTATCTTTTGTTATGCAAGCTCTCTGGAACAGCTTCTTGTTAACCTTTGTGTCAGCCTGCTTTCTTTTCCCCTGATCACTTTTTTAGTGTAGAGTAAATATTAATTGTGGGATTCTCATTTCTCCTTAATTTAATCTTATCTCCTTAATACATGCTGATTAATTTTAACCTGCTTTATCTTCTAGATTCTTCAGTGTGTCCTCAGGCTTCTGAGGGAGGCCCTCCAGAATAATCAAAATCACACAAAACAGACTTCTCCTTTTCTCTTTGCAGAATTTATCAGCATAGCAGGGTATAGTGTTGAAACACCCTTCTAAAGTCACTGTTCTAGAAAAGACTTGCTTGTCTCAAGAGTTCCCTCTTAATTCTTTAGACCAGTGGTTCCTAACTTGGGGCATATGGGCCACAGGAGGACTTCATTTCCCAGAAGCCTAAGTCAGTACATTGGCTGATCAGTGCTTTTTGGGGATTGATTTAGGCTTTTGGGAATTGAAGTAAAAACCAAAGTTTGGGAAACACTGCTTTAGAGGCATTAATTATGGAAATGGTTTTTTATACTTGTAACACTAGAACCTGAGGTCAGCTAATGTATCTCAATACAGTTGTACCTCACTTAAAGAACATAATGCGTTCCACAGGATTGCACTTTAAGCGAGTTTGCTCTTTAAGCGAAACACCATTGTAAATGACCAACTGTGACTTCAGAGGGGGGGGATTGCGAACCCCGATTTATTTGCTTAGAGAGTTTTTGGTTGGTTTTATTTGTTAAGCAAAGCCAACATTCAGAGAAAATTCTGCAATTTAAGCGACTTACTCTTTAAGCAAGGCACTCTTTATGCGAGGTTTGACTGTAGTAGGAAATATATATTCTCACAGCACATACTGTATATACTCGAGTATAAACAGAGTTCTTTCGCCCCAAAAATGAGGTCCAAAAAGGTGACTCGGCTCATATACGGGTCAACAACCACAAAAAAACGTTTTTGGAGTGATTCCACAGCTTATTGGTGCACCATTAAAAATAGCTTATTGGTGTGTCATTGCCACAACTGTCCACAAGAGGGCGCAAATCATGGTTTTCCATAAGATTGCATTAAAAATGAATTTCTTCTATTCTAAAGTTTGTTTTCAATGCATTCCTATGCAAAAAACAAAAACAAAACAAAAACCAAATGGAGAAAGAAGCTCTGCAAAGCGATTGCGTCCCCCGTCCAAACTGGTTTGGAAAAAGAAAGGATTTCACTTACCTTTGTGTCTGTCCTCAAGATGGAGGGGAAAGCCATGCTTCTTGCTTGCAGGGGGAACAAGAGGCTAGGCTAGAGCAACACTTCCTGCCTCAGTGCAGTTGACCTGACTACCCACTTCCCCTGCAGTGCCACCACTGGTTGGATGGTGCAAATACAGTTTAAAAATACTTTAAATTAATTAATTTTACTGTATTTTCATGTATTTCAGTTATTGAAATTCACTGGCAGCTGCTGCATTTCGCACTCTTGGCTTATACTCGGGTCAATCTATTTTCCTGGGTTTTCAGATCAGAATTAGGTACCTCGGCTTATATTCAGGTTGGCTTATATATGATAATTAAACTGTGGAATTTGCTACTAAGAAATATATTGCCCAGCCAGGCAATCTCTTTAGCTTGGACTGATGTGAGTTGGAGCTGCAGCCCCTTTCCCCATGGATGCAGATTTACTCATTTTTCCTTCATGGTAATCCTGACTAAAGTTTCCATACAATGACACATTATCTCCTTGGACCTCACCCCTTCTCCCCTCTCACATACTTTCGATTAATCTCCTTGTGTCTAACTCTTGTCTTCCTTGATGTTGCTTGATTTGATATTGGAAGTTTCTATTTTGTGAAGAACAGTGTTCACTTCATCATACTGTAGAGGGAAGTCTGCTAAGTTTGAAGGAGAGTTAGAGCCCTTGCACTTTTTTAAAACAGTGTGCCATATTAATTTTGCCAGGCATGAAACAGAGAGCAAGAGACAGCTGTGCTGCAGAGAAACCTCCCCCACCTCCCTCATTAAAGTCTCAACCAGAAGTAGTTGTTTTCTCTACTGAGAACATTCCCACATCTGGCATTGTAGCATAGGATCTAAGCTTGTTTGACAGAAAGGAACAGACGGGTTAGCATCTGGAAGGATCTAGGCCACAGAAAAATTCCCACTTTCCAAGTGAGGGCAAATAGTCCTGAAATTGAAAGAAAGTAGAGGCAATTAAATTAAGATATGCTGGAATTGACTTTACAGACCAAACTCCAGGTGGATGGTTCCCACCCATTTCACAGAACAGTTAAGTAATTGACCTCTAGCTGGGTCACTCACACCATCCCCGATTAACTCATTAGCAGATGTGTAAAGCCAGAATGTTTACTTTGCATCCATTTACTAACCATTTACAATTCAATAGAACGAAACTTCACAGCAGTAATTCTGAACCTCAGTATTCTGTTACTCCTTCTTCAGGTGCCGTATCAGTTTCAAAAATTGGCTATCATCGTGGCAATAGCTTTTATGTTCCTAACTCTTCGGAACAGTTCTTCTGAGCAGTAGCGTAGGCTGGGAGGTGGGGGCTGCCCCGGGCACCACTTACCAGGGGGCAGCAAATTGTCCCAGCACACAGGAGGCCCTGTGTCAGTCAAGCTCTTTCACGCTACCTCTCCCTCCCGGCCTCTCCTCTGTTCTTGCTAGATGTAGTGCATGACTGGCTGGAGCCACCTGGTGGTGATTTAACAAACAGCATGCAGTAGTGAATTTACTCTTTAAAGCCTATATGGAATACTGTATAATATGTTTCTAAAAATGTCCAGAGGTGTGCTCTTGTAGGTGTTTCACTCTTGGTAGCAGTCTAGGTTTTGCTTGATTAAAATGATTTCTAACAGATTTAACCAAATTATCAGTGAAACACTTCAGAATTCATAAAAGTGTTCTCTAAGCTTATTAGTGCAGTCCAATTTAAGATTACTAGTTGCTTCTCACATCCTGTAAAACATTTTTGTGTGCATATCCTGAATTAATTGCTGCCAGTTACTTGTTGTTGATGATGATGATGGACTGGGAGTAGAAATGACATCTTGCTCCTAAAAGGAGTCACCACTATCAGACACCAACTTTAAACAAAGCAGTGCATCCATAGCCAGCCTTTCTGCCACGACAATATACAGCATTTCAGCCTGTTCAGGCATTTTCATATTAAAAACAAGCACAAATAATTTACATTCATTTCACTATTCAGCATGTTCAATCAGAGAAGAAAATAGAGTTGGAGTTTCAATTTTAGAGAAGGATGAGGTAAAAGTCACCCTTGCTCAAAAGCCAGTAGTATCCGATTCTAGGGTTTGGTGTTCATCTCCGCGTATAGCCAAAGAGCCTGTCTGCATCTGCAGATATTTTCGTAATCATGTAGCATTCTGTGCATTCCGGTGTCTAGTCATGCCTGCCACATGACCTCAGAAACATCTGCACAAGCAGACAGCGCTGGCTCTTCGGCTTTGAAACAGAGATGAGCACTGAACCCTAGAGTTGAATACAACAGGCTTTGGAGCAAGGGCAACCTTTGTCTTTGCCTAACTAACCATTTGAGGGTTGCAGTGGCTTAGTGGTTAAAGCGCTGAGCTTAATGCCTGGAAATTGAGCAGGTAGCAGTTCGAGTCTTGTCATGCCTGCTACATGACCACAGAAATGTTTGCAAACACAGACAGCCTTGGCTCTTTAGTTGTAAACGGAGATGAACACTGACCCCTAGAGTCAGATACAACTTGCTTTTGGGCAAGGGAGACCATGTACTGGGCGACGGACCCGGTGAGGGCATTGCCTGCGCAAGGGAGCTTTGAGGAGGTGGCACCCGCAGCAAGCAACTTCGTCCACCATGAGGCCTGCTAAAGTGGGTTTGCAGGGGCTTTTCTCCATTTACAAGCCCCCTGGGGTGGGTGTATTGGAAGCAGGTGCGGGACACGGTAGAGGCCAATCTCCTAAAAAGTGAGGATTTTGTTTTTGGGGCACCCTGATCCCTCCTTCACTCCCAAAAACAGTGGCCGGGAAGGGGGGGGCCCTCAGGTGGCATTTTTTGGGGATGGCAAAATTTGACACCGCCGGTGTCATGGGCCCAGGGGGTGGCAAATTTGGTTTCTGCCCCAGGCGGCTGAAACCCACGCTACACCACTGCTTCTGAGGACATGCCACACCAGTCTCTTAGGCTGAAGAACCTTCTGTTATTACTGGTTGTAAATAGTCACACAGATTTGCAATAGTATCTGTTATGTCAGCCAATCATTGTGTAACTCTGTACCTGTTATGTATAAAATAATGCCATGAAATCTCATTCTTATGTCTGATGAAGTGGACTTGATCCATGAAAGCTGAAATTAAAATATATGAGTTAGTCTTTAAGGTGCCACAATGTTTTTGTCTTGTTTTGTTTATTCTGATACCCTTGCACAAACTACCATGGCTACCTCCTTAATAATTTCATTTGTATCTGTTAAACTAATCAGAATCAATGGATGATGAACCACCTTCTTACCAGGAGCAAATAGGACATGTAGATAGGCTCATAAAAGTGTCTGTCTTTCTCTTGAAAGAGAAATAAGGCCATACATGGGCTTGAGGTCATGGTCATAAGGTCCAGGAGTAAGAGGAGATATGTTTCTGATTCCTCGTGATACTTGCTAAAGAATATACTACAGTTGTATTCTTAGTTTTTCTTACTCCATGAATGGGGAACTTGTAATCTTCCAGATGTTGTTTCAGACTGCATTTTCTATCTTCTCAGACTGCCAACCCTGGTGGAGAGAGTTTAAGAGAACTGAAGCCCACATATTTCCAAAAAATTTGTTACTCCACACTAAGGACAACAGTTTACTATAGTATCATTCATTCAGTCATTCATTCGACTTGTTTGCTGCCCAACTTGCAAAGCGACTGGGCAGCTAACAAAGAGCATAATAATTACAATTACAAAGTATCAAATCATAAAAAATATTTCAGGAACAATTCAAGAATCTATCTAAAGTAATACCCCGGATAACTTTATGACTTAGTTGCACAAGTCACGACGTTATCCGATTTTTAGCGTTGTCTGATGCATGCATTGAACAACGCTAAAAAAAAGCCCTGACTTCAGGGACAAACCACTTTAAAGGCAGGGAGGGAAAGAACTTTTCCTCCCTGGCTTTAAATTCACCCCCCCTACTGCAGCGGTTAAATTTAAACTACAGGAAGAGAGAGGCTTGTGTTTTTTTCTTCCCCTCCCTGTATTTAAAAAACAAGCCTCTCTCTTCCTGTAGTTTAAATACAGGGAGGAAAAAGAACTGTTTCCATCTTTCTCTCCCTCCCTTTCCCTCCCTGTATGTAAACTACAGGGAGGGAGAAAGAGAGAGATGTGATTGGTTCTCTAGAGAACCAATCATGTCTCTCTCTTTCCCCCTTCCCTGTAGTTTAAATATAGGGAGGGAAAGAGACAAGGAGGCTTTGTGACTGCAGTAGGGTCGGGGAAAGGCGGGTGCTTTCCCCGGACCCTACTGCAGTGGCAGAGACCGCTGCGGGTGGGGGGTGGATTGGGTAGTTCTACCCAAACCACCCCACACCCGCAGACCATTGTATCGGACAACGCTAAAAGAATCGTTATCCGATGCAAGTTTTTTCCAAAAAACTTGCATCGTTATCCGATTCTGGTGTTATCCGATGCAATCATTAACCGGGGTATTACTGTATCTATCTATCTATCTATCTATCTATCTATCTATCTATCTATCTATCTATCTATCTATCTATCTATCTATCTATCTATCTATCTATCTATCTATCTATCTATTCAATTAAATAAATAAATAAATCCCAACCACAGTTGTAAAAAGCGTCCGGTGGCAGTGGTGGTGGTTTTATGGTCAACCAGCTGCGTAGCTGCTGCTCCTCCCTCTAGGCCAGGGCTGGCCAACGGGGAGTCTGGTGGCGGCGGTGGTTTTATGGCCGGCCAGCCACGCAGTCGCTGCACCTCACTACTCCTCCCTCAAGGCTAGGGCTGACCGAAGGGGTGTCTGATGGTGGCGGAGACAGCGGGTTATGGCGGGCCAGCCACGCAGCTGCTGCTCCTCACTGCTCCTCCTTCCATGCCCCTCGAATATTTATAGGCCTTTTGACAGAGAATCTGAGTTTAACATAAGCCCAGGTCCTGAAGGAACCTGCTAGTGCAGGGGCCAGCAAAATATGGCCTGTGGGCCGGATATAGCCTATGGGCACAAATCATCCAGGGGTACATGCCCATGCCCTTGCTCCCGCCAGCAGTACCTTGAAGCAGCATAAACAGCCTTAAAACGTGTCAGCAGCTGTTGTAAATGTGTTTATGACAGCTGCAGATGCGTTTTACTGCAGGGGGCCACCAGTCCAGCCTCCTTAACTGTCTGAGGGAGCATGACCCGGCCCTCAACTTAAGAAGGTTGGTGACCCCTGTGTTAGTGCATTGATCCTTTGCCAAAATTTGCTTATTTATTTCCTTTTTGACAAAGATTTTCAATTTTTTCTTTAATGAGAGAGATTCAGCTATTAAAGTTTATTATGATGGTTGTTCTTTAGGGTATTTTTGCATTGAGATTCTTACCTTTTGATCAGTTAATAAGCTAAAGAAAATTTGGTTAATCAGCTAAACTAGAAGCCTTTAATATTTGATAGTTCTTTGCATAAATGTATGGATATTCATATCTGAATATTTATGTGCGAAGTGTAATGAATTTGCCATCCCAGCATTGCAGCCAAAAAAGCCTGATTTTGCATCTGTACAGAATGAACAGACTATTGAAATTTAAATGAGAAAATAATGTTTTATCCCTCTTGAAGAAATTGCCTGTGAATACATGATAAAAATTTAATTGAAAGAATAATAAAGATATTGCTTCTAGTCATATTTTCCCACGTACGAAAAAGCAATTACCTCATCTGTCTCACCTTCAGAGTAGCTCAAGTTAGTCAGATTTTTTTGAAGCGATTAAGGAGAGACATGACAGACAAGGAGGGGTGTATTATGAATCTAAAACTGAATACACATTTTTGCTTTCAAAGTCTTTTCAAACCAGTAAATCTTTAGGCAGTCAGATTTCCAGGTCTTCTCTATCATTACCTATTTTGTGGTTGTTTCCTTCCATTTTAGCATGACTTGTAGGTATAGTGGAAATTTGCCTGCACATTACATAATTCTAGGCTGATGTACCTCTGCAAATCAAAAAAGTTCTGTCAACAAAGCTGGGAGGAAACTGTTCTCCTTTTGCAACTCCTGGATGTCTTTAGGATTCGTTTCCAGCAACATGAAACCCTCTGGAGCTGATTTTACAATTATGTGGTGAGCTGGTGAGTGAAGTGAGAGGTGGGGGGAATCCAGCAAAGAGCATGAAGGATAATGGGAACCTAAACTATGGAATAGCTTACCTCCTTAGCTGCATCAAGGCTCCCCTCCCCAATTCAAGAAGTTCTTAAAGACCAAGCTTTATCAAGAGGTTTTTAAAGATCTCCTTCCCACAGACACTTAATTTTTGGTAAAATTGGTTTTCAGGCCTTTCTTCCCATTACATTTTTTGAAATGGTAGCCATGTTGCAGTCTGGCTGGGTTATCCTGCTACGGTATTGTATACCTCTGTACTTGATGTCTATAAAGTGATGCCATAAAGCAGTGATGGCTAACCTTGGCACTCCAGGTGTTCTTGGACTTCAATTACCAGAAGCCCAAGTCAGCACTCCTGCTGATCAGGGCTTCTGGGAATTGAAGTCCAAGAACACCTGGCATGCATGCCAAGGTTAGCCATCATTGCCATAAAATATCACTCCTGTGTCTGATGAAGTGGACTTTATCCAGGAAAGCTAACATTAAAATACAGCAGCTAGTCTTTTAAGTTGCCACAACATTTTTTGTCTTTTTGTATTGCTTTATTTACTCTCTGATATTCTTCCTATTGGAGTTTCTTTTCTTTTTAGTTGTTAATTTTTTTGCACAGAATCACTATTGGCTTCCTTAAAAATTATATTTTAAGCTTTGTTTCTTTTTTCCTTTATTGTAAACTGTCCAGAGTGGGGAAAATCAGAACTATTTAATTTACAAAACAAATACAGAGAAATCCCCCCTCCACCCCCACCATTGCCTTGAATTAATGCTTATGTACCCAAATTGTATCAGCCTTTAATTGATGCTTATGTACCCAAATTGAACGCTGGCAAATGTAGTTGAAATGAAGCAATGTTTCAGCTGCTTTCAGAGTAAACAGTTGTGTTCTATATTTCCTGCCTACTTTAGTTTCTCACTATTTGTCGTCTCAGCTGTTGTAACTCCTGCCATTTTCTGTGTTCTCTGTGAGTGGATTGGATTTGACCTTATCCGACTGCAGCCATGAAATAGACTTCTGGTGCACATGTTGTTTTGTGTGCCTTACAGAATTTGAGTCACTTTCAGGAAACACTGTTGAGCGTCCTAAAAAAAACAAAACAAAAACAAAATAGTGGGAAAACCTGGCAGACTGGTAGGACGGGAGATGTTTCTAAGTTAGATGTACCGGATCACTGATTTGGTCAGTGACCTAGCCCCCTGGTGGCTAACCTTGGCACTCCAGCTGTTCTTGGGCTCAGTTACCAGAAGACCAAGCCAGCACTCCTGCTGATCAGGGCTTCTGGGAATTGAAATTCAGGAACATCTGCAGTGCTAAGGTTAGCCATCATTGTACAGTGTTTGGGTGACATAAAAACAGCATCAACTCAGGTTGGATTGTTGGACTCTCGATTGTCAGATTGCAATGGAAAACCATTGCTTGTTTTATTGATCAATAGTAGACTTTTTTCATTATAGACAACCTGACATATTTCCTTTCATATAATCTTGGAACTGCTAAAGGGGTTTTGTATTACAGGTCACAGCACACAAGGGAATCAAATAAAATGTAAAACTGGAGAATGTCATATAATTTTTCTTTTTTCTTTTTTGGATAATAGAATCTCAATTCTGCCTTTTTTTTGTTAAAAGGTTGTTTACTCTCCACTTCAGAATAACTTCTTTCATTTATAGTACATTCTAAGTTCCATAGTTTTACAAATTCCAGAATTATAAGCAATTTATAGCTAATTTGGCAGACAATTTACATCTCTGCAATTCCAGTATAGTTGCTGTGATCACATGCTAGAGCAGGAGTTCTCAACCTTTTAAAGCCGGGGGCCGGGTCACACTCCCTGAGACAGCTTCGGGGACTGGATGGGTATTTTGCCTTTCCTCCACCACATGACACGTCCGGTATAGTGGGGGGGGGACATGAAATGGGGCCAGGGGCTGCATCTGACCCACTGGCTGCAGGTTGAGAATCCCTGTGCTAGAGTTATACTTGTTCAGTGAGACAGGCAGAATGGTGTATTTATTCATTGTGCAAACTGTTGATGGTACAAAACATGAAGTTATACAACTTCTTTATTTCTGTGACCTGACAGAAATAAATTAACTGTGCCAAAAGTTGGGAACAGCTCATCTATTTCTAGATATGCTTGTTGGCTGCTAAGAAACAAGGCAAACATATTTTTACTGTTCTTACAATGAAAATGTTCTAATGTTTCTACTGAACAATATCATTATTGTATTACGTCCTAGAAATTCTGTATGCCTCTCTATAAGAGGTTTTGGTCCTTTCCCCCTTGTAGATCTCTTCCCAATTTGAAAAGTTGCTATCCTCCCCGGAACCACCCCAAATAAGATTGGAGAACATTTCATGTAATCCTTTTTCTGAACTTCTAGATGTTTTTTTTAAATCCAGCCTTCTTATGGCAGCGTTTTTCTCTATAGCAATCTCCATTACAGCTGTGCTTTGTATTTGATTTATAGACCACAGAAACAGCCCACACTATCAATAATTTAAAGAAATCACATAGTATTTAAAGATTGAAGTTCTTTGCCTTGTAAACTGAGATGGGAAGTGGCTGAGAATGTGTATGCTGAGATCTGCTTTGTCCGCCAAAAAATACTTTTCAAACCATCTCCAGCAATGCAGTGTAGTCGCTGCCCATTGAACTGGCAGAGTTTTTATGTGCCAGGGGCAGGCAGGCAGCTGGAAACTGACTTAACCAGCCATGGGCAGTCAACTGTGTGTCAGTCAAAAGCACATCTCCTGGTTCCATTTCTTGAAACGGAAAAAAAAAGTTGTTTTGATTGCAAAGTAGGAGGCTGCAAAACGAATTGCAAAAATGCACTGCAGTGACAATAATGTACTGAAAATGATGGCTTAATGGAAAAGAGAGGGACTCACAAACTCAAGATACTGTAACTGTCTTTGAATGTTGATTTGTACACATATATATACACTTCAGATTTCTGTTGTATCTCACCATACAGGAATATGTTAACTTCTTGGAGTCAGGAAGAGATGTACAACTGCCTTCCTGTTCTCAGAGTTAGCATTGTTGCCTCCCTAAAAGTTACTTATCTTTTCTCATAGCTACAGTGGACACAAGTCTGTTCCATCAGTGGATTGCATCAGAATTTCATCACATTCACTCTATACATATTTAGTGCCTGTCTCCTCGATATCCTAGTCCAAGATTTCTTGACCTTTTTAAGCCTGGGGGGCGGGTCATGCTTCCTCAGATAGCTTTGGGGGCCAGATGGCCATTTTGCCCTTCCTCCACCACATGGCACTTCTTGGTGTGGTGGAAGCGGTGGGAGGCCACTTAAATGGTGCCGCGGTCCGCAGGTTTAGAATCCCTGTCCTAGTCCCTGTTCAGTTAAGTCTCTTGTGTGACACCATGAAAGAGAAAAAAGATGTTCTCTTGTGTACTGCTTTCATCTGTGGTACCAACTTTTTTCTGAGAATATTCATAATCTATGGAAGTGACTATTTGAAGACTAAATTGTTTTAGAATGAAGTTCTAATATTACAAAATTTGGTAATCACTAACCTGTGATATTTTATATTTGATGCCTCATTTCCTTCATGCAAAAGCATAAGTTGCTCTTTGTTGCTATCTCTTTATCCTTTTACAGGATAAAGGCAAGGTTAAAATATTGTAAATGAAAAAAGAAATAAAAATCTTGGAATCTCTTGTGCATTAAAATATGTAAATACTTCTATCATCTTGTATAAAAAAAGATAGACAGAAAAGACAAGTTTGGGACTGACTTTTATAATAATAGTAATTTCCATTCATTTATTCATTCTGTTTCTATCCTGCCTTTCTCTTAATAAACATTTATAAAGCAAGTTTGTTTGATTGGGAATTGAATGGATGAACATATCTTGAGAAATAGCAGTCATGTCAGTAATAAATTATTTGTTAACAGTACGAGACAGAAAAGGTAAATGGCTTGGTTCAATGACAGATAGCCTTTATTTGTATTGGAATAATAGGCAGCAGATAAAAGTCAATAAAACTACTTCTGTTTATTAAAGACCATTTCAAGTATAGTGAGACATAATTCTCTTTCGCTACATCGTACTCAGAAATGCAAATGTAATACAATGTTAATTAATATTTCTTTAGAAAATATATAAAATTACAGATATTGATGGAGTCATGTCTAAACCATTGATACTTATTACACACTATAAAGAGCTTGGGTGAAATCTGCAAGCTCTTCCTTTGATGCTGGAGCAGGACTGTATCCTTTCTGGCGTACCAGTCCATGTTCATGAATCCCATCAGATTCCATTTTCTAGATATAAGAGCATCAAAGATTTTTGAGTGGTAGCTGGACCTTGCAGTCAGCAAACCCCAAGCAGCCCTTAAGAGGACTGATTATTGGTACAGCATCAGCAGCAGTGTGAGGATATAGCTAAGAAACTCAACCTCTCTTACATCATTTGGAGGACCCTGAATAGTCTGAGGGTCGGAGTCCCTAAATGTAAGACCAACATGCTCAAGTGGGGGCTGCTAGCAGGCAACAACATGCAGTGTGAATGTGGAGAGATTCAGAATCCAGCTCATTTACTAGTCTGCCTATTGCTGCCAGAAACATGCACCGACGAAGACTTAAGTATGGCCAATGACAAAGCCAAGAAAGTGGTTTCATTTTGGCAGTCAAGGATTTGAGTGGGACATAAAAGAAAAAGCAGTGTGTACCTCAATACTGCATCCAGTACGGCAGGCTCTCATTTGCTTTTGTACTTAATTTTATTTATTTAATTTGATTTGATTTGTATGTCACTCTCCTCAGTAAAACCAACTCAGGGCAGCTCACAGAACCCACAAATATAACATATAATTGCAAACACAAATCAGTTAATTACATTAACATCCTAGTTTTAATTTAATAAATGTAAGAAGCATTTGCATTCTCTCTGGCACAAATGAATCTCCCATGAAACCCAGTGAACCTTGTTCAAGCCCCAGTTTCCCCTGCTGTCCATCTTACCAGGATGTTCAAGCCTGCATTGCTACCTCTGGTGTGGAGGCCATCTAGGTTGTTAACAGCAGTGAGCAGTGGCATGAAGAGGACTGGCAGAATGAGCTGTACAGCTGGCAGATACCTGATGCAAGAGCTGGATTCACATGCTGCTCTGAATTTCTGCCAGATTAAAGCAGCTTTTTATATAGGTCTCTAGAGGGTATGCTGTGTTCCAAGAGAAATAGTATGAGAAAGTCAATAGTGGACCTAAGTGCAGTTCTTTCACCTCTTTCCACTCTTAAGACTGCCACCTCCCAAAAAGAAAACACAACAACAACAACCACTCTCTAGTGCCCAGATCTGGTAATTGCTGACTTAGTACCCAACAATTGGCTGTTTCAGAGAGGGGGGAGAGCGTCTGGCAGTGCCAAAATGCAATGAAAAATTCCAAAAATGGAGCGGAAATGCTCCAAACACACTCCTACCGCTGTGGGAAGCATGAGAAGACCACCCAAAAAACTTTTTTATCTTAAAAAAATTGCATCTCAAAGCCATTTTTTCTCCAGATTTCCTTTTGTATTGTGAGTTTTTTGTAAGTTGAGCTGTTCATAACTTTAGATTTTACCGTATTCTGTCATGTTAAGGGCAGTCTGCTGTGGAGAAGAGACTGCCCCACTACTGCCCTTGAATGTGTGAATTTCCACAACAAGGTCCTTTTCTCCGTATTATGGCTTGGTATTATTTACCAGATTGCCTGTTAGAACACCACTGTAAAATACTAAGTTGGACTTCTCTTTTTCTGTTTAGAGAAAGATTTATTTTCTTTTCAGACAGAGATTTTCTCTTTCTGGAGCCCGTAATGCAAAATTTTAAACACCTATTTTTATAACACTACTGATCTTTTAAAACCCAGTCAATTTCCAGTGATTTCTAAAATGTGAAGACAATCTGTGACTGTTTTATACAGTGTTAGGGGTGCTTTCATTCAACTTTAGTGGTAGTTCATTTATCACAAGGCATTGGTACACAGAAAGAGCCTCCTCAAAGGTTGTGGTATTTGTGAACCACAATCGGGCATATCCTGGTAACGGCAACCTTCCGTTGCAGCTAATCTTTCTCACATTGGAACAGGCAAAAGGAACTGCAGAATATAAACTCACCAAAACGTGCCTTCATTTTAGTAATGTGATTTTTTTAAATGTCTGGTTAAATAAATATCAAAACAACACAAATAAGCACAAATAGGCACAAGAAGATCTTAAAAATACAATAAGTAAAGAAAATAAAACACCTGCCTAACCTGGCCTGCATGTTTTGCCATCATTGACCTCTGAAGTCCAATTAAAAGGATAAAAACCTTACTATGTTTTGCCTTGCATTTCCTCTTTATCACAGTCTCATAATGTTCCGTTAGTGTTGTGATTTTTATAGAGAGGCAACTAATGCTTGTCAAAATGAACAGTTTTCTTTGTCTCTAGAAGACAATGACCAAATAGTGACTATGCTATGAATCCTCTAATTTTTAACCTGCCTTAAATGTTGCTGCCTGGCGGGGTTAGCTTACTATGGTAATAGACTAGGGGTTCCCAACCTATATCCCACAGGCTGACCCCAGCCCATGAAGTCATTCTATCCATCCTGTTGCTGCCTCCACCGCACCCGGAAGTGGAATTGGGTGCATTTACATCAGCCATAAAATGCCTCCCTGCATGCACAAACTGCATGCACAGCTGTTGTGAATGTGGAAATTGGCACATTTGCGACAGCCGTAAATGCGCCTGCTTCTGCTTCCAGGGTATGTGGTCAGGACCGCTCAGCTGTCTGGAGGCTTGGTCAGGACTGTGGTGTAAAAAAAGTGGCCACCTCTGGAGTAGGCCATACTGCCAGCAGCTCAATACCACTTGTCAGGCGATGGTTAACTAACCTGACAAACCTGAAGACTAACGGCCTTGTGTGGTGAAATCCACATGGAAGGGTGATGGTTCCCAAGTGGTTTATATCCCATTTGAATCCATCTTGATGGACGGCAGCAGCTTCATCAATAACTGGCTTGTGGCTGATCATGCCAAAAGGGCTCAGGACCAGAAAGTTACTTGTTGAGTTGGATTAGTGATAGAGGTGTCACACTGCAATGCAAACAGCAAATAGAAGGCCCCAGGACAATCTTTGTGGCTGATCGCCATGATGATCACTAGTATCTGGAATCAGATACAGCACAAGAAGCAGAAGCAGCAGCAGCAGCAGCCGCCGCCTTCTTAAATGTTTGTTACTTGCCTCCCAAAGGTCTTATTTCCTGCTGCTCTGTAGCTGCAAAGACAAAGAGCATGTCACAACTTCCAGCTAACTATGCAGCAAAGTTGGCCACATGCCTCAAGGTCACCACTGACAGCTCTAAGCATCTGTGTAGCTCCATCCCTGCTGCAGTGGTGTTTGGCTTTCACTCAAAGAGCTTGTGTGCCGGAAGAGGAGGTGTTGGCAGGCAACCATACTCAGGCCATGCATTCAGCCAAGCTGCTGCTGCTTTCCTGCAGGAATCTGGTTGGGGGTGTGTGAAATAATTTTGCCTGAGAAAGCTTGAATGAAGGCAGATCTGAGCATAATGGGGGAAAGTTATTTAAATTAAGTGCAGGGGTGCCCAAACTTTTCAGGCTGTGGGCCAGTCACGTGGTTGATTGTGCCAGTCATGTGATTCCTCCCACTGGAAGCAGAAGTAAAATGTGCTTGCGCAGAACATGCCTGCCACCGCCGTAAAGACCTGCGGCTGTCGTAAAACCATTTACAACAGCCACGGGTCATTTACGGCAGTGTTATATGCAGGTGTGTTCTGCGCACATGCATGCACGTTTTACTTCTACTTCCAGGAGCGGCAAGGGCCAGATTAATTAGTGCTGCAGGCCAGATCCAGCCCATGGGCTGTAGTTTGGGCACCCCTGATTTAGTGAATTATGATTCCCAGATGTCCATAGTTATAGTTATATTGTGACCTTTACAAGACCATTAAAAAATCCCTCCATGTTTTGTACAACATTTTACTTCTTTCCCTCCATTGCATCCTCAAGTTCCTGCCCAATAGAAATTTGTGGGTAGCACATTTAAAATGTTAAATTGTGGTTGTCCTGGACCTATTGAAGATATGATATACCAATTTGTGAAGACCCTTGCTGATATCTTTGTCTATATTTGCCATGAGCCTGATAACACCTTCAGTGTGGCAGTGACAGGAGCAACAACCACTGCTACAGTTGATGAAGCCTTGAGGAGATGGACAAAGTCATCTGCAGATTGTAGCAATTGATTCTTGCCCATCTTGGCTATTAAGAGTTAGATCTGTCTGTTGAAAGCTAAAGCTTAAAATCAGTGTGGGAACTACAGTATATAAAACGTAGTGCACCAATAAATTATTGAGGTTCAAATATCTCAGTTATACAAGAGCAGATCTTATTGTTATAAATGAAACTTTTTGGTAGGGAAGCACGAACAATATTGCATTCTCATCTAATAGTTTGGTAATGGAGGTTTTTTTTAATCTTCCAGGAAAATAAAGAAAATGGAAAAAATCATTAATATAGTCAATGAATTTAATCCAGGTGTGCTTTTAAATGACAAGCTTACTTGTATAATATAGCTATAATGAACACAGTTATACAGTGATGTTATTTTAATACCTTCTGGAATTCTTAGGATATTTTGCTCATAAACATTCAGCTAATATGCTTTATTAAAAATATTAAATATTTTCTACAGTCTCTCGTTGTTGGTTGCAAGTTACTGTAAGCATGAAACTTAATAGCCCATTTTATTTCTGCAGACTGTTCACTTGACCCCTAGACGATGGCTAAACCTGCAGGAATATCAGAGTAAGAAGCTGATGGCTGATCATGGAGTCACAGTTCAGAGATTCTTTGTGGCTGACACTGCCAGTGATGCTCTTGAGGCTGCGAAGAGGCTAAGTAAGTTGGCAAGTAATGAACTGATATCTATATGTGATGGCTATCAACAAATTTAGAAAATTAAACTGTGTTGTACAGAAGTAAATATATAGATTGTTGTATGCAGTCTCTGTATCTCAGAAACATTTCCTTCTGGAGTTCATATATATACAAATTGAGCATGAATTAAGATATTATTTGAACCTCTTTGAATTTTTGCCCTGTTTACTCCCAGAGTCTTTAAATGGGTTGCAGTAAATGTAAATCTGCATAATATAACTTGTGCTGTAATTCCAAATGTCTTTCCAGAAGGTTGTTTCATTTCCTTGATCCAAGTCAGGTAAAACTGAGGCCAGTGAGAAAGAAGGAGGAGGCATTAGCGTACCAGATGCAAATTTGCAGAATTGTGTTTCAAAAAATATGGCAGGCATCAAATTGCAACTAGCTTCTTGAGAAAGACACAAGTTTTGTAGCCACAGAACATTGGCTCTGAGCAAAGAAGTGATAAGGAGAAGAAGCAGCTGCTGGGGTGGAATGGCTTTCTGGGGAAGGGAATGGGACCACAACTCCCAGCCCTTCCCCAGCTTGTTGGGGTTGTTGTTGTTCAATTGCACAGTCGAGTCTGACCCTTGCGACCTAATGGACTACAGCAGATGCTCATTACCTGTAAATCATCCAGAACGTGTACTAAGCGCTATGGGGCTGTACATAAGTGTTATTGCTATTGCTACTTCTCCTGGCCTTAGCAGATAGGAAATGACAATACAGTACTGTAGTTAACATGTGATTCCATAAACCACTTCTTCTGTGTCTAGGCCAGATGTGAAACTGCCAGAGTGAAGGTACCTTTTAGTGAGTTCATTCTTCAGTTCCTTTCACCTGACCTAGTGTGAGAAAGATTAGCAGGAAACACAAGGTTGCCGTTACCAGGGTACACCCGATTGTTGTTCAAGAATACCACCATCTACAAGGAGGCTCTTTCTGTGTACCCTTCTTTTAAAGCAAGGGTTCCCAACCTTTTCAAGCTGGGGACATGGTCATTCTCTCTTAGTCAGCTTCAAGGGCCGGATGGCCATTTTGCCCTCTCTACATGATAGGAGCAGCTATTTTGTCCCAACCACTTCAAAGGGGTAGCCATTTTTTTCTTGATTGACCTTGGAGGGGATAGGGGGACCACATGAAATGATATCGGGATTCAGATCCGGCCCATGGGTCTTAGGTTGGGAGTCTCTGTTTTAAAGTAATAACAATCAATGTGGTTGTTTTTAGTTCTAGAAAAAGCATCAACATAAAACGTACAATAAGGCAGTTGTGCACACATGCATGAAATATTCACCAGTCCCCTATCATCAAGAAATTGTGTTTCACCAGAGAGGATAAATAGTAGGGTTGACAAGTTATTTACCCAGAAGTGATTCTTTATTAGGTTGGATAACAACTAAACTTCCAGGTGTTCTTAATTTATTGCTGTGTATGTTACATTTGCAGCCCTTTGAACACTAAATTAGGAGTGGGTTTGTTCGCTGGGTTCATATGCCCAATTTCTATTCCTATGTCAAACTCATCTCCAAACAGCCATAATGTGGTAGCAGTAAAAACAACAGTAGCAGTTTAATTAATTAATTAGTTATTAATTATTGGAATTAAACAATTAAAAGCACTGCCAAAACCACTAAAGGCCTTTGCTACTCTAGATAGCTGGAGAAAGACAACTGGTTTTGCCTGACACAAAAGCCTTGGTGTCATGTGAAAAGATTAAAGAGTTCTGTAGCTGAAGGACTATTGCTAAAAAAATTAGCCCCCAACAGTTACTCAGCTCTGGTGATAAGGATGCCTGAAATCATCCTTCTACAATAGCCTTACCAATAGTCTGTTTCCATACAAGAGACCACAGTTCCTTAGATGACCTGATAGTCAGATATTGTGGGGGTTTAAAAGGTCAAAAATAACACTTTGAATTGTGTCTGAAAGTCAGTGGTACCCACTTAATTTTTTTTAAATACAGTAGTAACAATTCAGTCTCTTTTTTAGATGTTTCAGCTAAAAGCCTCAGAACAGAATCATAAACCAGTCTGTTTCTGAATGGTCTTCATAGTTGTGCCCTTTAGAGTATTTTATGGTAATGTGACATAGAAATTACCCGTGTAACTGTGGTCAAGAAGGGTTGCAGTTCATATACCAGCCAAAGCTAATCAAAGGTATTTTCTACTGAGAATCACAAGGTTGATTTAGTAGCACGCTTGACCTGTGTATCTTTTGGGATGAATGCAGCAACCAATATATGTAAAAGTTCCCTTCCCAAATTAGCTTTATTATTGGCCAACAATAACTTACCATGTGTGCAGTGAACATTTTAATTGCTGCCTGGCTTGACAATGATGCTTTGAGCACCCGTCTCTGTCACAACTCCTGCCAACCTAGCAGTTTGAAAGCAAGAAATTGGAAGTAGATAAATAGGGACCACTTTGGTGGGAAAAGATCTTGGGGACATGAAAGGAGCCTCATTTGGGTGACCCCTGAGCAGAGTTTCTCCAGCAAAAATCTTTCCAACCCAGAATAATTTCTGACATGAAATTTTGATTTGACAGTGTACACACCCACCTAAAGTCAACGGGAAAAGCGCAAAGAATTTGTAACTTCAGATTACTGATCAAACTTTTATAAAAAATGTTAAAGAGAATAGAAAACTGTATTGCATGATGCCACAGGACAGAACAGCTGTCTTCTTGAACCCAGATTCTATAGGAAAAGAAGCATCTATATTATTGCTCCTTATTGTTAGCCAGCTCCTAAAGAACTAGTATATATTGTCTTATTTTTTCCTAGAAAAATTAATTTTATTTATATATTATTTATTGAGTTAGTTGTACAGCCCAAAGAGGATCTGATAACTTTCTAAATATTGTTGTAATGCATTTTTTTAAAGTCTAGGATGAGGAACGGAATTTGTATAGTATTCACACAACAGTTAGGCAGTTTGGGAAGTACAGTCAAACCTCGCATAAAGAGTGTTTCGCTTAAAGAGTAACTCGCTTAAAGAGCAGAATTTTCTCTGAATGGTCGCTTCGCTTAACAAATAAAACCAATCAAAAACTCACTTAACAAATAAATCGGGGTTCACATTCCTCCCCACACAACTGGTCACTTACAATGGCGTTTCGCTTAAAGAGCAAACTCGCTTAAAGAGCAATCCTGTGGAACGCATTATGCTCTTTAAGTGAGGTACAACTGTACTGTACTTCTTGCCCATGTGTTGAGTATGATCTGTGCCATTCTTTAGTCACTATGTTTTAGTCCAGGGATTCTCAACCTGCGGCCCGTGGCACCATTTCATGTGCCCCCCCCCGCCCCGCCTCTGCCACACCAGGAAGTGCCATGTGGTGGAGGAAGGGCAAAATAAAATATAAATATATAAATATGATTAAATAAATAAATAAAATGACTGTCCGACCCCCCAAGCTGTCTGAGGGAGCGTGACCCAGCCCCTGGCTTAAAAAGATTGAGAACTTCTGTTCTAGTCAGAAGTTGCTACTGAGTAGTTCTAAGACCAAGCAGTTGAGCTGACCAATTTAGCCTGTAACGGATGAAGACTTTTTTAATTGTATGGAACATGTCATTACCACCATCACAACCATGACCATTAATCACATGCATATGCAGCTAAGACAAGCATTACTTATTATTCCAGTACCTGTACCTTTGTTCAATTCAGATGAAAGGAATCAGAGAAAGACATGAACAAAATAAGCTAGGCGTCTCCAGCACCACAGTTCAAAGGTGTCTATTCTTCTACGTTCAGCCTTCCTTAACCCTGAGGACTAACAGCCTTGGGTGGTGAGGTCTACAGGGAAGGGTGATGGTCCCCAAGTTGATTAAATCCCACTTGAACCCATCAATGGAGGACAGCAGCTTCATCAATGCTGGCCTGGGGCTGATGAGGACTTTGCATGCCAAAAGGGCTCAGGACCAGAAAATGACTCGCGGAACTGAATCAATGGTACGGGTCTCATGCTGTGATGCAGAAGGCAGATGAAAAGCCACTGCATTATATTCTCAGGACAGTCTTCACGGCTGATCGCCATGAGGATCGCTAATATTTGGATTCAGATAAGGCAAAAGAAGGAGAAGACAGTCTTCCTTATGGTCCAGTTCTCACAGCCATACGTTACTACTGGACAGACCATCACTTTAACTATGTGGGCTTTTGTTGGCAGGGCAATGTCTCTATCAATGCTTTAGCCTACTCAAAACCATGTGCAAAATCCTTTAATAGTGGTAGAGGTTGATAAGAATAGTTTTGTCTTCCTCTGGCTTAGAGATCTCACCTCAGCTGAAAATTCATTGCTCCCAAAAGGACTTCAAAGATAATTCTAAGTGTGCATAGAGCACTGAGAACTGCATGGTGTAAATTAGTGAACTAAGCCCTGCAAATCCTTATTCTTCCAAGTTGAAAGTTGCTGTAGTAATATAGTCCTTCAAATTACAATGACAAAAATGCAGGAGAATACAATATGTGCCACTTCAGCAGATTAAATAAAAATGCTCTTCTTTGAGGTTCTGAACCCATCATTTTTAATCTTTCCTTTTTCTTTCCCCATCAGTTCACTTTAAGGGCTGCTGAGCCCAGAAAAGATCTTGTAGCATACCTACAGAATGCTTTTAACTTGAGATACAATTCTACTTAATAAGATAAGGATTTATAGATAGGATGGAAAAGAAAGCTAGCTATGTGCCTCTCAAAACCAATAAGAGATGAATCTCTAGGTTGAATAATGCTCTTGTTGTTTGGCATTCCCATAGTTTAAATTGATGATAATATTGACTTAGTGCATGATTACAAAGGGGATTAATATCAGAAGAAAAGTGTGTTTGATGTGTTTTATATTAAAATAAAAAGTGGCTTCCATCCAGAGTAAAAGACACTTTTCTGAGGGAAGAATCCACTATTTCTGCTAACTCCATCTTCCTTTGCAGAATCTTTGTCTCATAATCCAGATCATCCCTGCAGTATTTTCATTCCTCAGGGTCATCTTTTCAGAAAGCACATGCAGACAACAGGACAGGAAGGAAATGTGTAAGCCTAGCTCATCAAACAGTGTTCCTGTCACATTTAATATGTTATTTTAAGTTGTCAGAAAATCAAAGGACAGTGAAGCAAAATGTGGACAGTGTCTCCCCCGCCCTGTTTTTGATTGCCTCATATCTTTCATCTCAAGAAGCATGTTTACATCATTTGCAGTATGAATGTTAAATTCACAAGAAGTGCATCAAGTGGACAGAGAATTAATCAAATCATTTAAGACATTTTGCTTTTTAGCATGAAGACAAGTTGTGGGGGCTATGAAATTATTGAAATGATCCACTAAGCCACTAATTAACATAGTCCTTGTGGTTAACTTGCATGTTTTCCCCCCTGTAATTTCATTACGGTTAGTTACAACTGAGTAAAGAATGTGTTTTGAAACTGATATGTGATTATTCATTCCTGCAATATGAGCAGGCATTTATTTCATGCTTATATAGTCATCTGGCATCAGTGTCATTTGGCCCTTGTAGGATGTCATGAACACAGTGTATTTGTTAGAGAAAGATCAGTTGTCATTAATCTTCTGTAGACTTTCTGGGTTGCCCATTTAGCCCTGAATTGTGCATTTCCATATTGAAGTAGAATATATTTGTGGAAATGTTTAAGCCATTCATTGCTGGTGTACCATGATTATTCAAACAGTTTGAGATTACTGAAGTACCTTTTAGTTCTAATGGAGTACATCTGCACTGATCTAGTGACACAACCATAAATCAGCTTTTTTCTTGATAACATCATAAACTAATACCTGAAACGTTGACACCAAAGATTCTGTTGAGAAACAAAAAATGTGCTGTTTCATGTAATCACTTTAGATCAGGAGTGCCCAAACTACGTCCCATAGGCCAGATCTGGCCCATGGTGCCTAATAATACACCCTGTGCCACCCGCTCTGCTCTCAGAAGCGGAAGTAAAATGCCCCTGTGCATGCACAAAACGTTGTCAAGATCCCGCAGCTGTTGTAAATGTGTTTACGACAGCCACAGGTGCATATACGTAAAAGTTTTGCGCACGTGTGAGCATGTTTTACTTCCGCTTCCAGTGGGAGGAATCATGTGACTGGCCTGCGGCCCAAAAAGTTTGAGCACCCCTTTTAGACAGCCTCTGCAGTGCAGAAGCCAGTGGCAGCACTTCAGTGCCCTGTCTGTTTAACCATAAAGTTCAGCTCCAGGCCTGGTACTCTGCAACATTTCTATTACTTACTAGGGTGATGGAATGCAGGGAATGCTTATCAAATCTGCAGATGACACAATATTGAGTAAAATAATTAGTACCTTGGAAGACGGAAACAAAATTCAAAAAGATAATAATAGGCTTGAGCACTGGACTAAAAACAACAGAATGAAATACATGTAACAGGGTTTAATGCAATGTTCTCCACCCTAGAGGAATACCAAATACACTGTTTCAAGATGGGGGATACTTGGCTCAGTAATGCTATGTGGAAAACTAAAAGAACCAGCCTAGCCTCTTCATGTCTGTGGGGTTCTCCTTCAAAGTGACCGGTAGCGGCAGAGATGGTTTGGCGCCAAAGTGGACGATCTACAGCCACTGCCTCCTTCATGGTTTGTTTCAGCTGGTCCTTATAATGCTTCAAAGCAACTCCATGAGCTCTTGTACTAGAGCTAAGTTCACCATAAAGAATTTGATGAGGAAACCTGGAACCAGCCACATGGCGGACATGCCCTATCCATCTAAGACGATGCCCTATGATGGAAGCTATAATGCTATTTACATGTGCCTTCTTGAGAACTGGGAAGTTGATGACATAGTCATCCCACTTGATGTTCAAGATGGACTTTAGCTTCTGTTGGTGAAAGCGCTCGAGCTTTTTCATGTCTTGGCGATAGACGGTCCATGTTTCACAGCCATACAATAACGTTGAGATAACAACAGCTTGGGATACCATGAGCTTAGTCTGGATTGTTAGATCTTTGTTCATGAAGACCCAGTGTGATAGATGACTAAAGGCACAGTGGGGAGCAGCAATTCTCTTCACCACATCCTATTCACAGGTGCA
Organism: Furcifer pardalis; assembly: GCA_030440675.1. Lineage (NCBI taxonomy): Eukaryota > Metazoa > Chordata > Lepidosauria > Squamata > Chamaeleonidae > Furcifer > Furcifer pardalis. The sequence goes on from CP126893.1 coordinate 143,262,299, forward strand.
GTTTTTAGACCGGATGCTACCAAGGTAAGAAAACTGGTCTACCTGTTCCAGTGTCAAATCTGAGATGGTAATACTGAACTCTGGAAGTGTATATGCAGCCTTTCTGAGCCCTGTAGGTAGCAGTAGAGTGTTTGGAGTGATTTCTTTGTCTGGAGTTTCGGCGCCAAAATGGCTGCCTATTACTGTTTCTTGCTGGATTTTTCTGAATTTTCTGACCATTTCCAAAGCTTCTTTAAGGTAAGGAACAGCGTTTTTGCGTATGCATGCTTTCCTTTCAATGCTGCTGTTGTTTTTGGGTGGTTTGATTGATTTTTGGAGCGGGGGGGGGGACTGTTTTGAGTTTGGGAGGGAGGGTTTTTTTCTTTATCCAAATGGAGATGCCTCGAGTTACAAACAAATTTGACTTATGAACAAGGCCATGGAACTGATTTTATTCATAACTCGAGGTTTTACTGTATTTGGTTTTCTGAACATTTATGGTGAGGCCAAAACAATCACATTCATTCTTGAAACAGTTGATTGACTGTTGCAGCTCCTCAGGTGTGAGAGCAAGCAATGCAGTATAATTGGCATGTTGCATTTCCATTATCCTGTTAGCACTGGTAAGTCTTTGGGAGCATAGTCTAGCTAAATTAAAGAGTCCTCCATCAAACCAGTATTTAATCTCTACACCTGTGTTGTTATTAGATGTTTCATATTGCATGGCAACCAAGTAAAGGGCATAAAGGGTTGGAGCAAGTGATTGGGGAGGCATCTGATATGCTGTTTTGAATGACAACCCTCCCAGACATGCTATCATGAAGTGTCTGGACCAGATCTACAAAACATTTAGGGCAACCAGAGTGTCTCAGCACAGCCTACATAGCCAGTCTTGGGACAGAATTGAAAACCTTTTCCAGGTCATAAAATACTAAAAAGGGCGGATTCTGTTGTTCTCTGCATTTTTCCTGAAGTTGTCTGGCACGAAAGATCATGTCCGTTGTGCCTCGGGAAATACAGAAACCAAGTTGAGATTTTGGGAGGATCCTTTCAGAAATAATTTGCAGGTGACTGAGCAGGATTCTTGCAAAAATCTTTCCTAGGATCACCCTTCTTAAAGATGGTGATAATGGTGGCGTTCTTAAGGTCATCAGGCACTTCACTAGTTTCCCAAATCAAGAGAATGAGTGTGAAGAGCCTTGTCTTTAGAGGCATCCCTTTCTTTGTTTATTAACATCCAAAGGGATGTTATCTGGCCTGGAAGCCTTTCTAGGTTTCAGCTTATTCAGATCCTCACAGAATTCCAGGTACATCGGTGGAATTGCCACCCATGACTGGTGGGGTTGTTGTGGCACTTTTCGAAGAAAATCCTCAGCAGTGGTAGAGTTTCGGTTTAAAAGCATGCAAAAGTGTTCCTTCCAGTGCTCCAGGATTTTCTGGCCATCTGTAACCACTAATGGTATAGAAAGGGAAAGAGTATAGAAGGATTTGTAAACAAGTTTAATGGGTCTAGTAGATCTTTGAAAAAATTTTCCCAAAACGTAGCAGAACTTAGGCTTTGGAAATTAAAGTCATACAATTAATACTTGCCTCCAAAGCAGATTCTGTGTAGTAAATTTGTAGAACCCAAAGGATTATGGTTTTGTACATTGCTGAACAATTCTTGGCTGAAACTCTTTTACAAGAAACATCGCTTATGAGTCAATAGATCTTATGCTCCAAGTCAAGAAGCTATCAGACAAAGAAAAGGTAGATTTTATGCAATCTTGAAAGTACTGTTATACTTGATCTCTTTTATGAGAGAGTCTCAGAATCAACAAATCTACCCTTTTTATTTCTTTAAAATAGAATAATAAGCCAAGGGATTTGAAAACGTTTTCTGAAATTCAATTTATGAGGGAACAATAACCTAGCCTTACTATTTGCATGGGGTATATTGCCTGTGTTTAAGATCATGCTGATGTTCTGAAGGAAAAAAAGACAGATTGAATTAAGTTAATGGTCTAAAAATGATTGGTATTCCTGTTAACCCTCATTGAATGCAAATAAACAATTACATTGTGAGATGTAGATACATGTGAAGGTGTTGGATACTGTTTGCAGTTGTGGAAAAACAGAGCAGATTTCCAGTTTAGCATGCTGGGCTAGGTTTTCTTCATAGGGAGTGCTTTCAGATACTACTTTGTGACGTCAAGTGTAATATTGGAAGTTGAGTAATTCTAATCATTTAAGGGTTGCCTAGTGTTTTGTTTTTCAAATTTGTTTCATTTGCCAACCTTTTTGCAAAATGAACATTTTATTAGCTAGATGTCGTTTGTTTCCACTTCATTTAATTTCTACTTGCCAGTCAAGTAGCTGTGGGTGCTATGAAGTGGTCCACTCAAAGAACAAGTTTGAATGTTCCTTCAAAAAGAGGGTCTATTCTACAAGGTTAATCAGCAGATCAGATGGTCCATTGCTACTACAGTCAATTAGTCACAAATTGAAAAAGAAAAGAAGTGGTACATTCGTTGCCGCTGTGTGCTTTGGATGACTTTTCCTTGTACTTTTGATGCAGAATCCCTTGAGAAGTGCCAATGTGAGCAATCTTTCCCTTCTTTACCAGAGTTCACAATGTTAACATTTTGAAAGGAACTCTTTACATTAAAAGTTGCTTCTGGTCAGTCATGTTACTACTATTGGTACCCTTCTGCCACTCACACAAATAATTAATGGCACCGGGAGTTTCTCATCTATCATGTTGCTGTCACCAGCGACCAGGAAAGTGTAAGGAAATTGTTTGGAGTTTAAGGTGTAGAACTTTTACTCCTTTCAAATTTCATTGTTTTCAGCCAAATATTCAAGCCCATCAAGATCTTTTTGAATTCTGTCCCTGCCTTTCAAGGAACTAGCTATTCCACCCAGTTTTGTGTCATCCTCAGATTTGATAAGTATTCCCTGCACTTCTTCATCCAAGTCTTGCTTCATTTCTTGCTGCACTGCTTCCTTCCTGGATGTGGCACTTTCTGCCATTTAAGCTACACATAGAGTACCTTCCAAAGGATTACCATTTTAGTAGGTAAGTAAAATGAAGGTGTTTGCAGGTAAAGTCAGGTATAATGATAGAAAGTTCTTAAACATGCAGACTTCCTTGGAAAATCCAAACTGTTGGCATGTAAGGCAAAAATGTGGGAAGGAGGAATGTAACCTATTTAGCCTTCTTGATCACAAGTTTTCACCAGGTTGGAGATTGAGGGCCCTTAGCATAGTCAAAGCAGTGGTATTCCCAGTAGTAATGTATGGTTGTGAGAGCTGGACATAAAGAAAGGTGAGCACAGAAGAATAGATGCCTTTGAAATGTGGTGTTGGAGAGAATTTTGAGAGTACTCTGAACAACAAGGAGAACGAATAGGCTGATCTTAAAGGAAATCAACCCTGACTGCTCCTTAGAAGGTCAAATATTGAAGATGAAGTTAAAGAACTTTGGACATCAAATGATAAGAGAGAATTCACTTGAGAAGGCCTTGACGCTGGGAAAGGTCAAGGGCAAAAGAAGAAGGGGGCAGCAGAGAATGAGATGGCCAGATGGTATTGTTGATGCAATGAGCACAAAGTTGTGTGGGTTGAGGAGGATGGTGGAGGACGGTGTGCCTGGTGTGTAATGGTCCATGGGGTTGCAACTGAACAACAACAACAACAAACATAATTTCTCTTTGGTCCAGTTGCAAGAGTGAAGATGGATGTTAAATGAGAGTTCTTAAGGAAAAATAGTGTGGTGATGCTAGCATAGTTCATTAGTTATCTGGAGGGAAAGAAATAAAGGTAATGTCTGTTTCTTCATTCTAAAAAGATGTTCACTTACACCAATATGTTCATCTTCCCCAACTGCTTTCTATTTAATTTCAATAAACCCAGTTTTGTTGTTCAGTGGCACAGTCGATTCCGACCCTCTGCGACCCCATGGACCATCGTCCGCCAGGCACTCCTGTCCTCCACCATCCCCCTCAACTCGCTCAGCTCTGCACCCACCGTCTCCACAACACCATCTAGCCATCTCATCCTGGGCCTTCCCCTTCCTCTTTTGCCCTCGACCCTTCCAAGCATCAAAGCTTTCTCAAGTGAATCCTCTCTTCTCATTTGATGTCCAAAGTACTTTAGCTTCATCTTTATTATTTGACCTTCTAATGAGCAGTCAGGGATGATTTCTTCTAAGATTGACCTATTTGTTCTCCTCGCTGTCCATGGGACTCTCAAAACTCTCCTCCAACACCACATCTCAAAGGCGTCTATTCTTCTGTGTTCAGCTTTCCTAATGGTCCAGCTCTCACAACCATACATTGCCACAGGGAATACCATTGCTTTGACTATGCGAATTTTTGTTTTCAATGTGATGTCTCTACTTTTCACTATGTTCCCCAGGTTTCTCATCGCTTGCCTCCCAAGAATTAGTCGCCTTTTTATTTCATGGCTGCAATCACCATCTGCAGTGAGCTTTGATCCTAAGAAAGTAAAGTCTGTCACTGCTTCTACTTCTTCCCCATCTATTTTCTAGGGACTGATAGGGCCTGTTGCCATTATCTTGGTTTTTTTGATATTGAGTCTCAAGGCAGCTTTTTCACTTTCTTCTTTCAACCTAATCAGGAGCCTCTTTAGGTCCTCCTCACTTTCTGCCATTAGGGTGGTATCATCTGCATATCTCAAATTGTTGATATTTCTTCCAGCAATTTTGATCCCAAATTGTGATTCCTCCATCCCTGCATTGCGCATTATGTGTTCTGTGTATAAATTGAATAAACATGGTGACAAAATGCAGCCTTGTCTTACTCCTTTTCCTATTCCAAACCACTCCGTCATTCCACTTTCTGTCCTAACTGTTGCCTCTTGATTCATGTACATAAACCCAGTACGTTACTTATTATTCATTTATTATGTTTATTCCCCTGCCCTTCCTCCAGTAAGCTCAAGCTGATAAATTAGGTTTCCTCCTTTTCCTCTCTTTGCACAGTAACTCTGTGAGATGGGTAAGGTTGAAGGACAATGAGTATCCAGTGACTGCATGATCATGTTTTCCCAAAGTCCTAGTCCAAACACTGTTAAGGACGAACATGGCAAATCCTCCCATTTTTGTTTTGTTTTGGGTTCTTTTGGGGTGTGGGGTGTGCAGTGGTTTGCTGGCACATAGGGATACAGGGATTCATCCTGGTTTGCCCCAACAATTGGTCCCCCCCAGAGGCAGGCAGAGGTAATGGGAATGTATGGGATTTCTCCCCCCAACCCCCCAATAGGTGCCCCCATCACTTCCTGTCCACCGCCCTCCCAAGGTGCCCAGCACACCTGTGTGTGCGTGTACATGCAATTTTTATGTTTTTCATGGTCTATTCATTTTGTTTAACATGAAACAGACTGCTGTTGGGTCATTTAATTTCATTTCCCCCCAGTGTTCCCCCCCCCAAAAAAAAACCCCTAAATAACCTAACCTCACAAAACTAACCCCAAAAAAGCAGAGACAAGATAGCAGAGAATGAATCTACAGTGGAACCTCGACATACAAATGGTTCTGCTTACGAAAAATTCAACATACAAATAGAAATCCTGGCAAAAAATATTTTGACATACAAATTTTTAATAGGAAAAATTCGACCTACAAAAATACAGTGACATCTAGTGGCCTCTTCTGGCAATACAATATGTTTTCGACATAACAATTTTTTTGACATACAAATAACCTCGTGGAATGGGAAAAAATCGTATGTAGAGGTTTTACTGCACTTTTTTATTTTTTGCTTTCATTATAACATGAAAATCCCATTTCTAATCACCATAACAATACCATACTTAACCATCACATCTTATTGCTCTCATGAAAATACATAAAGTTGACTCAGCCTTCCATTTTTCCAAGGTTGGGAAAACGAGTATCCAGCACTAAGCACTTTGGGGTGGTATATAAGTGTTATTGCTAGAAGTCCCCCCCTCCTTTACTTTCAGTGTTTTAAATACTCATGAATGTAAGAGGTTGAATGTACTCTAGAATCTCCAGTTTAAATATTTTAGTGTTTGTGTTTCTAATCCCCCCCCCAATTAAATAACAAAATTGTTTTGCCCAAGGCCACCTGATAAATATGCAAATGTGCAGCCATCCTGTGTGCTTGCCTCCAGTATGGGCTTCACTCAACCAGACCTTCTTAATTGGGGTTGCTTTACAGAAGGTCACTTCAGGGTTTCCCCTATCATTAGTGTGCCCCAGGGGATGAAATTTAGACCTCAGAGAAGATTAGCAAATAGTTATTTATTTAACTTGTTGGTTTGCTGTTGTGTATTTGTTTGGTTTATTGTTTTTACTGCAGTAGGGGTGAGCAGAAGTGCTCATGGGGCTTTATGCTTCAGGCACCAATATAAATTGACTGCTCTGTGTACTGCACAGCTTGCCTGGTTAAGAGGAGTGTAGTTTGTTGCCTCAGACAGTAAAGATTCTTGATTAGCCTAAATCTCTTTATACTCAACATAATGTATGGTCTCTAAACAAATCAAGCCTTTGTTTGCATAGTTTGAGGATCATGGCACCATATTTCTTGGATATGCAAATTATCTTCTCCTTTTGCACTCCCCCTGCTGCTTCCGAAAAAGCGTTTGAAATGTCCATTTATTCTTTTTGAAAGTTTTGCTGAGGGCACAAACGAGAGCGAACAGCAGTGCACCTCTACTTGTTTTATAACCCTTCCCTGCCACTGAACGTCTTTGAGTCGAATAGATTTATAGTAATGTGAGTAATGGATTGGGGACTAGCAAATCAAAATCTCATTTCAGATGCTTGACACTAATGTTGTGCTGAGTTACTGTTCTCTGTGTTGTATTTCTGATCAAATTGTTAAAATTGCCACTTGGAAATAGGAATGGAGACAAAAATACAAACAAATATTGTTATAAATGAGTACTGAATTTCATAGTTAACATATGTCACAGGAGCTTTTCTTTTTTTAGTCCTGGTTTTATATTTTTTATAAAATAGAATTCAAGAAGTTGATGGGTGACTTCTGCAGTAGGAACCATTTCTAATGTACAAATGTGATAAAAAGCCAAATCATATTATATGTAACATTGCTGCAGGAATTAATGTGCTCTATTGATTCCTAATTTATCACCATGTATATTACTATTCTTCAATTTAAAAAATAACAGGGTTTGTAATCAACAATCTGTTGCAAATGTTTATGCCTTTTGTAATGCAACAATAATAATGTTAGCTTTATATGTAATATGGGCTGCAGCTTAATAAATGGACATTACATTCTTCACCAGTAATGCTTGTTGTTGCCATTGCCCACACATTTTTCACACTGGATTTTTACTCTGATGCAAAGTATGGAGACATCTCACACTGCAGCAGCATATAGTAAGATTTTCTTCCAAGTATCATCAGCAGTTACTGGCAAAGGGAGGGTAGCTCAGTTATTTTTACCTGAATTTTTTTCATATTTATCCTACCCTTTCAATAATCTTATGTTATATTCCCTATAAGAGATCAGTTTGGCTGAGGGGGAAAGAAATAGTAGGGAATTGGACTTAGCGAGTGGGGTAGAGTTGTGATTTTTGTGAACTGTTCAAAGTGTTTTTTAAGTGTTTCTGAAATGTATTTATGATGTCTTAATTTTATAATTGTGATGGGGGATTTCTTGAAATGTTTGTGAGATATGTTTTGATATGTGATATTTTATTATTTATGCTGTTAGCTGCTCTGAGTTGCTTTGGCGAATAGAGCAGCATACTCCTCCTCCTCCTCCTCCTCCTCATCATCATCAGGATGCTCATAGATCTAGTGCTGCCCTCTGAAGGTCAGGTGGCAGCTGTAGCCAGGAAAGCCTTCTTGACTTTGTCCAGTGTGCCAAGTGCCTCATTCCTTAGAGAGGGACATTCTGGCTACAGTGATTCATACAGTAAGTCATCTTGGCTGGACTATTGTTGAGTTATGCACTATCTCTGTATTGTGTTGCACAGGTCACAGAAAGTGCTTGTTAATACAAAGACACCTTTTTGTTTTTGGAGGAGTTAGAGCAGGGGTTGGCAACCTTTTTAAGTTGGGGGCCGGGTCCCGCTCCCACAGACAGTTGAGGGGGCCGGATTGGTGGTCCCCTCCCCACTGGAAACGCTACTATAAAACATGTCTGCAACTGTCATAAATGAGTTTATGACAGCTGTGTCCACATTTATGGCTGTTGTAACCATATTGTAACCATGTTTACAACAGCCATAAATGTGGACACAGCTGTTGTAAACATCTTTATGACAATAAATTAGGGAGTACTTAATATCATTTGGCCCCAAATCATTAAGGACTTTGTAAATCAAAACCATAGTGTAGCTTCTCCAAATTGGATCTAATATGATACCTAAAGCACATTCCTTGCAAAAAGTTAGGTGCTACATATTTTGCTAGCTGTAGTTTCTGAACCTTTTCCAAAAGTAGCCCTGTGTAGAGGGCACATTATGGTAATCTAAACACAAGGGTCAGTATTTTGTTGAGGCTTGCCACTATGTTGCATGTGTGTTGGATAGTTGCAAATTTTATCCTCTAGCTTAGGGGTTTGCAACCTAAGGTCTGTGGGCCACATCCAGCCCATGGCACCAAATCATCCGGCCTGCCGCCTTCGCCCCTGCTGCTGGAACTGTCAGAAACAGCCAGAAACGGCAGAAACTGTTGTACAGCCACTGATGCATTTACTGCTGTTTCCGCTGTTTCCAGCAGCAGGAGTGAAGGCAGCAGGCCAGATGATTTGGCACTGTGGACAGGATCAGGTCTGTGGGCCATAGGTTGCCAACCCCTAAGTTAGAAGAAGTGCCATGTGGTGGAGGAAGGGCAAAATGACTGTCCGGCCCCTGAAGCTGTTTGAGGGAGCATGATCTGGCCCCCAGCTTAAAAAGGTTGAGAACTGTTTTATGCCATGACAGGAAAAGCGGGACTGTCCTTCCCCACCCTCTTACGCTTTTTACTGGCATTGGAATGTTTTGATATGAATTTCATTTGTAGCTGTTTATTTTCTAGAAATGCCTTGTAGGTATAGAATGAATCAAAAATGTTCCCAATAGCATGAAATATGTTAGTATGGCAAGGGCTGCCAGTTTGATCTGACATTGATTTTGCTCTTATGTTAGAGTTACGGTAGATAATTGTCAGAGTTTACTGCCATAACTATTTCTTTGCTTTTAGCAACTTTTTCTCCTCATGCTATCCCTGATATAAGAGCTTTGTTCAGAAGTCAAGTATTAATATTAGCACAGGTTGAGATAAAAGTATTTCAGGCAGATGCAGCAGAGTGTAAAAAGCTAATTCATACTTAACTTCAGTTCACAAAGTTCCTTTACATAGCCATTCTGCATAGCTTGAACATGACATGAGCTGTCTTGTTTTGAAGGCCAGATCTAGCTGATAATAATAATTTCGTGTCAGAAATTATTTTGGGTTGATAGGATTTTTGCAAAAGAAATTCCACTCAGGGAATGCCCAAGTGAGGCTCCTTTCCAAGAGCTGGGACAGAGACGGGTGCTCAATCTGTCATGTAGTACCTGGGTTTCAAACTGCTGACTTGCTAGCATTCTAACTAACAAGACAAGCATCTTAACCACTGAGCCACCACAGCACCATCTAGCTGATGGTAAGCAAAGATCTGAGTATATACACTGACGTCTCTTCTCTTTACTCTAAACTAAGAGTTAAGATATTCTTGTTTCTTTGCCTGCCTACCACTTTCTGCTGCTGTTCTTCCTTCAGGAAATAATAAGCACTTCATTTCTATTGACTGCTATTTCATTGTTGTTACATGCTGTCATGTCACTTCCAGTAAAGGTACTGTCAATCATAGTTCTGTTTATATCTTGCTAGCTAAACCTATGGTTTACTTCTCTTAAGTCAAAACATCTTATGTTAGGTCTTTTCCTTCTGCACTTTTCCTAGCATTTCTGTCCCCCCCCCATCTGAATTTTATCCTCTTTTGATACAGCCAAGGTATGATAGCCTTAGTTTAGTTTCTTTAGTTGATAGTGTGAATTCAAGCTTGAGTCCACGTAGAAGCCATTTATTTGTCTTTCTAGTGATATATAGTATCTATAAAGCTCTCCCTCAGCATCACTTTTCAAATCAATCATATCTCTTCTTCTTTTGATCAGTTTTGATCATCTTTCCCATCCATACATGGTAATTGGGAATGCCATAGTGTGGATGAGCTTAGTCTCTCTTGGTCTTAGTCTCTAGCCCAGTGATGGTGAACCTTGGCATTCCAGCTGTTCTTTGACTTCAATTATCAGAAGCCCAAATCAACATTCCTGCTGATCATTCCTGCACCAATTCCTTCTGGGAATTGAAGTTCAAGAACAGCTGGAGTGCTTAGGTTCACCATCACTGCTCTAGACTTACATCTTTCTCTAACTCCTTCTTATCTGTCCTTCCAAGATCCAGTCTACTTCCCATTTCTTGGCTGCAGTCTCTGTTCTGGTTGGTAATTGAACTGAGCTATAAAAAATCCTGGAGTCACCATAAATTGGAGTCAATTTGATGTCATGGAGTTGTTGTTGTTGCTATAGAAATTCAAGTAAACCACAATCCTCATATATTTCTTTGTAGCAAGGTAAAGACATCCAGATTTGCAAATCTCTGTTTGCTGTGCTTATGAGAATATTCTTTATATTGCACTTAACAGTGTGCCTGTCTGTTCTAGCACTGTGTGTATGTCTGGCACTAATCCTTTACTGCAGAAAGGTGATCATTTTTCCAGGATCCTTAACCTGACAAGATCTGGGGTGTAAGGCATATGTAATTTACACTATATATTCAGCTACAACTTCCCAAATCTTTGCACAGCAGCTGATTGGATAACAGTTGGAAAAAACCTCATTTACCAGTGAAGGATTCTTTTTTGACAAGCAACTGTTGGAAAAAACACTATCCAACACCAAATGTAGGTCAGGATAGGCTGGATCTGGTGTCTGTTCATTCTGAAGAAACAGCACTGCCAAGGTCTGCTCACTTTCCTTGAGCCATCTGTCTCTTGTATTTTCAAAAAGATTCTAAGAAAGTTCTCTATGTTAGTTTTCTCAAATTATATTTTTAAATAAAGCAGGGGGGAGAAAACCAAGCAAAGAGTATCATGAAAGCACCTGAAAATAAAACATCATAATTATCACACTTCCACACTACAAACCTAACATATGTTCTTGTTTACAATATTATGTGCTGATCTCTTAACCCTATACCAAAAGGAGAGGAGGGATAGAGGAGAAGAACATGCAGTGGAAGAACATCCTTTCTGGATCAGATTAGATCAAGGCTGTGTGTGTGTACCTAATCCAGCATCTATGCTGGTTGATCAGGTGACTTTGAGAAGCCCTTTGCTGGGCTTGAAGAAAATATGCCAGCTGTAATTTTGGTTCATATAACTGGCAGCTAAAGTGAAAAATGGGGTGTCTAGAAAGAGCTGCAAAGGGTGAAGCTGCTTAATTTAGCAGTGGGGAAATTAGCATGAAAGAAGTTGCTAAAACTCGGGGGCATTGGATTGGAAAGAGAGCATTTTTTGTGCACAACTTAATTTTTGGAATTTATTTAGTAGATACATTAATGTGGGTGTCTTTCTAAAGGGTTAAACAAATTACTAGAAGCGAGTCTGTCAGTGGTAATTAGTGTTAATAATTCAAAGAATTCACTTGTTTAGCACCCATGTATCTCTGCCAGATGGAGGCCTATTCAACAATGCATAATAATCACTGACATGCTGCAGTTGTGACCTTCCTATGGGAGTGTGGCTAAATAGAGTAATGGAGTGGGTGGAACTTTTGTTTGATCCACTAGCGGAGTTATACTCTTTGGAGAATGGGGCATTGAAGATGGATTTTAATGATGAGAATTATATTACTGTACTGTACTTCTGATTAAACACAGAGATGGTGGAATTTTGAACAGTGATTTATTGAAGTCAATGAACTATATATATTATTGGGTTCCTTGTAGTCTTGGCATGTCTTGCTCTTAAGGAGTAGCTTGAAAGAATTAACTGGCAAAATTGAAATGATGGCTGGTTAATATGGATGGCAATTAAAGTAAAGTAGGCACTTAAATGTAAAATGCAGGAAGGGACTGATAATAATCAATGCCTCTGTGTCTTGGCTTATTGCTGAAGAAGAATGATATATATGTAGCTCTCTACCTGAGACAGGGGATTATAAAATAGAATTCTAGGTTGTAAGGACTCTGCAAAACAGGAAGAGTAAGCAGTTTACTGGGCTATAAATCCGCTGTGATAGAAGGTAGTGCCTGCGCTTCCTTTGGTATTACAATATTTATCCTACAAAAACATAATAATTTGAGCATAATGGAAGATTGAAGCACATACTCAAACTTGGTGCTCTCCATATGGGTTGGACTTCGACATCTTTCATCTTCAGTTAGCATGCTAAAGGTCTTGCAATTTATTAGTCCAGCCCATCTTGCAAATACAAGTTTTGGATAAACTGAAATGATACACACACAAACACACCAGAATGTATTATGGAAAAGCTGGGTTTTTAAGAAAGAAAATATCATGAAGACTTGTGAATGATGTCCAGAAATCAACTTATCTGCATTATACTGTTTTGCTGAGTTGTTTTCTTTTTAAATTGTTTGGCAACAATTTCAGACTGGCACAGTTTTTAGTGACCTAATCCTTGAGCTTTTAAATAGCCCAGAATTATCCATTATTAGGAATTATGATCCTGATAGCATTTTTAACAAAATACTATCACACTTCCCATTTTAATATGGGGAAATATGAATGAAATCCAGAAGCTTAGGTATGCCGTCTATTTTGTATGACAGAGTCAGCATAAACTTTTAGTGAGTGCTTCCAGATACAGTACTTCTTTGTGATGTCAAGTGTGATATTGGAAGCTGAGTCTTTCCAATAGTAGTTGTGTTTCTTCCAATGTTGTATGCACTTACCCTAGTAAGTAGTGACCCACAAACTGTCCCAGTTCTCTTGCCAGCTTAACAAATATAATGAGAAAGAACAAAGTCCTCCTTCCTCTCCCAAATGCCTCTCTTGTTTTCTCCAGCTTTCCTTCCAAACGTCCTCCACCTTCTTCAAAGCGCCTTTGTTGCTTTTGCTTTGCAGATGCTCACATCTGGGCAGCACGTCCTACTGGGTGCTTCCCTAGTTCTAAATTTCAGCCCAGCTGGCAGGGTAGTATGTTTTCAATATCTGACTTAGAGGGGATGCATAGAGTATTTTTCTTTTCTTTTCTTTTTTTCAAAACCAACAACACCCAGTGTGCTCTGTGAACTTTTCTTTCTTCCATCTGTTCACAGACTCAGAGAATAAAAAGCTGTTCTTCACAAAGAAAACATGAGCCCCGGGAGAAGGCAGGCTATCCTAGTAGGATAGAGGTTGGAAGGTTGGAGACAAGCTGGAAGGAAGCAAGCTTCCACAGACAGACAACTAAATAGGAACTTCTGTTGTGCTTGGGGCGGGGCGGGAATGAGGGTAATTGCAGAGACTCCTGTGATTTGAGAAAAGAAGCAGCAAGGCCCTCAGTACAGAACTCTGGAGAAGAGCATAGCAAGGAAGCCCCAGCCCAGCTATTTAGAAGCAAGTGAAACACCTTCTAAAAGCCCTTCCTCTGCCTAAGATCTTTAAGTCCAAAGTTCAGAGTTACTAAATGCAAATCATGGTTTTAAAGGTAAAGGTAGCCCTTGCTTGAAAACCAGTCACATCTGACTCTAGGGTTCAGTGCTTACCTCAGTTTATAGCCAACAAGCCAGTGGTGTCTTTGTCTGCAGACATTTCCGTGGTCATGTGGCAGGCATGACTAGACACCAGAGTGCATGGAACGTTATTTACCTTCCCACCAAAATGGTCCCTATTTATCTACTTACAATTTCTTGCTTTCAAACTGCTAGTTTGGCAGGAGCTGGGATAGAGACAGGAGCTCACTCCATCATGTAGCACTCAGGTCTTGAACTGCTGACCAACCTTCTAGTTGTCAAGTTCAGTGTCTTAACCACTAAGTCACCACAGTCCCCATTTGTTTTAAAACTAACCTGTAAAATATTTCAAGCCAAAGAGATGTTCAATTAATCTAATTCTTGAGCATCACTGTTATTATTATTGACTCTTAAGAATCATTGCTGCTTTAATTTGTTCCTGCCAGTTTTAGCAATAATAAATATTACTGTAAAACCTTGCATAAAAAGTGCCTCGCTTAGCAACTAACTTGCTTAAAGAGCAGAATTTTCTCTGAATGGTTGTCTCGCTTAATAACTAAAAGTAACCCAAAACTTGCTTAACAACTAAATCAGGGTTCATAATCTGCCCCCTCCCCCGCGCCAGCCGTCACAATTGGTCACTTACAATGGTGTTTCGCTTAAAGAGCAAACTCGCTTAAAGAGCAATCCTGTGGAACACATTATGCTCTTTAAGCAGGATACTACTGTACCAATTAAGCAGATTTATTTAATAATTTAAATATAATATGATAAAACTGACATTATCATTCCTCTGCCTAAGTACATCATTGAATGGTGGAGAGAGGGGTTCTACTGACCTCCTAAAGAAGAAAACCCTGCTGCTGCAATAAGTGGGACTTTGCATTTTTTCTTCATGGAGATCACTGCTTGAACAACAGCAATCCTTATGTGAGCATCATTGTCCCAGATTGTTATACTGACAGGTATAACAGCAAATTTTCACTAGGTTACAGGTTAGTGTAGTAAGGAGAGATTGATGCAGATAATGTGGAGGAAAAAGGATAGAGTTACAGAATATTACATACCAATTTGTACCCACTTTTGACACTGTCATAGTACTGTATGAACTGCTTTATGTGAGTTCATGTGGCTGTATTATTTTCACAATTGGAGCAGAGACTTTCCCCAAAATGTGTACTTTGACTCCTGGAAGGGCAATACAACCAACACTATAGTGTAGTTTCAAGCCATGAAATATTGTAGGAGTGCTATGGAATAAAATCTCAATGTTGTTTTAAGTTATCAAGAATATTACTCATATTCAGAAGATTACAGCCATTTTGGCTACATGAGTATTTACCACAAGGCTGTACAAACTGTAAATCTGTTAACAACTGCTGTCTGTTCATAGAAGCCTAGCAAAAAGGTGGACATAGAAGCCTATAAAGGTGAACAACGTTCAAACATCTACTTACGGAATTATGTATTTACATAAGAAATAAATGTCATTCTCCAAATAATAAGTGATATTGTTTAAATGTACTTAGATTCTACTTCTTCCATGTCTAGACCAGACTTGAAACTGCCAAAATGAAGGCACCTTTTGGCGAGTTCATTCTGTAGTTTGCCTGGCCTATTGTGAGAAACATTAACCGGCAACACAAGGTTGTTGTTATCAGGGTACACCCAATTGTGGTTCAAAAATACCACAGTCTTTGAGGAGGCAATTTCTGTGTACCCCAATGTACTTAGATTAAACTATTTGGTTGCCATTCCTAATAAGAGACTTCTCCATCTCATAAGCTTCCCTTCTTAGTTATTTATTAGATTTATATACCATTCTTCCAGCAGAAACTGCTATTCTAGTTGGTTTACCCAAAAAATAGAATTAAAATATACAAAATGACATAACACTAAAATATAAAGTTAAGCACAGAGCAGAACAAGCTACAATAACAGACGGTTGCAGCCCCAACATAAATGGTACACTTCTGACTTCCTTGTATTCAAATGCTTATCTAAACAGTTGGTTTTCAGAAGCTTTTTAAAGATTGAAAGGGAGGGGACCAAACATGAAGCTTATGGAAGGGAATTCTAGAGAGAGGGGCCACTACAGAAAAGGGCTGATTCCTAGTTAAATATTTATTGGTCTCTCTCACGGTTGGCAGGTGCAACCATAAGACCTGGGAAGAATAAGAACAGATGGTCCGACAGGTGGCAAGATCTCAAACCAATTGGGCCTTTATAGCATAGCACCAAAAACTTGAACCTAACATGGAAGCAGACAGATAGCCAGTGAAAATGAGCCAGACTATGTTCAAGCCTATCAACATCTGCAATTAATCTGGCTGCCACATTCTGGATCTGCTGAAGCTTCCATTCCAGCTTCATGGGTAGCCCTGTGTAAAGAGCATTACACTAATCCAGGGATTCTCAACCTGGGCTGAAGGTAGCCCACGGTGCCATTTTATGTGGTCCCTACCGCTTCCACCATACCAGTGCCAAGTGGTGGAGGAAGGGCAAAATGGCTGTCTGGCCTCTGAAGCTGTCTGAGGGAGTGTGACCCGGCTACCGGCTTAAAAAGGTTGAGAACTCCTGCACTAATCAAATCTTGAGACTACTAGTTCATAACAGTGTTATTAACTTCTCATCTAGAAAAGGGTGCAGCTGGGCAATTGGCAAATATGAAAAAAAGGTGTGGTGGACTATAGCATTTATCTGTTCAGGTCCAGAATTATTCACAAGCTGCACACCTGATTTTTAAGTGGAAGTACCAATCCATCAAGTGTTTGAATACATGTGTACAATCAGGTAGATAGATCACCTAATAACAATATCTCCATCTTGTCTGGATTCAGTTTCAATCTGTTCATCTTCATCCAATCCAATTGAACCAACAGAGGAGTCAAGGTCCTGATGGGTGGTCACAATCCTATACCTAAAGTGGACGACAAATTGATCACACAATATAGCAGAAGTTCTCAAACTGTTTAACCCAGAGGCCGGTTCACGCTCCCTCAGACAGCTTTGGGGGCTGGATTGCCATTTTGCCCTCCCTTCATGGTACTTCCTGGTGTGGTAGAGGTGGTGATGGGGGCACATGAAATGGGGGTCACATTTGGCCCACAGGCCGCAGGTTCAGAATCCCTGCTATATAGTATTGTAGGAACAAGAGCAGCTTGAATGTCCAATACTGTATCTGTAAGGGCACAGACAGTTCTACAGAGCTTTGATTGCTGTTTAATCATATCATTAATATATAATATAATACGTATGATACGTCTTTTTGTGGCTCTAGATGTGAAAAGATATCTACTGGAAATTCTTAATACAGGGGCCAAATTCTTATTCATTTGGGCCCTCCTCTAGCCTTCTCGTTTGCATCATTATCCAAAGCCCATTCATGAACCACAAAGGGCTGGGCTTTCCACAGGAGAAGGCATTTGGGAGCAATATGTCAAATGCCTGGGTCACCTCTGTATACTACTTGGGGACCTCAGCTTGGACAGAAGCACCAACAAGGTTGGCTGGAAACCATCCCAAGATATCCTGGAAACCATCGGGTCTAGTAGACTGCAAGGACAGAACATCATAATTGGTTAATCCTCCTTGCAAGGTGAGGTATGCTACTGACACGCCAGATTTCAAGAAATGATGATCCACCTGTTACACAGGGGTAGAGACCAGATCAGAGTTCTGTTCTACTTAAAAATGAACACACTTCTACTGATCATGTTCTTCATTGTGTTAAAATATTAATAGGAAATTGTAACATCAGAATTAAATCTGAAAAAATATATAAAACAGCTTGCTAGGCAATAGGGAACAGCAGTAAAGGCTTTTCTAGCCAAATATCTATTTCCATCTGAATTTAAAACACACACACATTTATTTCATGACTATTTTAGATATGTTATGAAACTAGATGAGTTAAAAAAAGACTCTACATCACAAATTGTGCACATCAGGAGTGCCCAAACTTTTTGGACCACAGGCCAGTCACATGGTCAAGCATGCCAGTTACATGGTTCCTCCCACCTGGAAGTGGAAGTGAAATGTGCATGTGCAGAATGCTGCCATAAATGACCTGCGGCTGTCATAAATATGCTTACCACAGCCACGGGTCATTTGTGGCAGTGTTCTATGCATGCACATTTTACTTCTGCTTCAGGCACGGGTGGTTCAGGCCAGATTAATTGGTGGTGGAGGCTGGATCTGGCCCACAAGCCATAATTTGGGCACCCCTGGTGTATGTGGAGGCATGTTAACAAATAGAATTTTAACACTGATGCAATTATTGGCAGCAACTATATGTAATTTATATTAGTTCTGTGCTCTTGTACTTTTTCTAGCTAATTTTTATCTATAATGGGAGAATAGTTTATAAAAGGAAAAATATTTTAAAGTTTGTTTTAAATGTCATGTTAGATATGAGAGGTTGTTGTGACTTTGCCTTCTTTTGTATAGTACTTTCTATTTTTAGATTTTGTTATCTTTTTTAAAGAAATGGGTGAACCATTTCATATCTCAATGAATTTAACAATCTCTTCATGCACCTGCTAGATTTATCTGGGAAATGCAAAGTTTACCTTTATATTCCGTGTTTATTTTAGTATTTGATCTAAAAATGTTTTCATCTAGCTTCTATAAGAATGATCAGAAAATTAAGTTATAAACAAACTTGTTCATCATATATTTTCACAAAGTTGTTGTTCAGTTGCACAGTCGATTTCAACCCTTTGCGACCTCATGGACCACTGCCCGCCAGGCACCCCTGTCCTCCACCATCCTCCTCAACCCGCCCAGCTCTGTGCCCATTGTGTCTACAGTACCATCTAGCCACCTCATTTTTGGCTGCTCCCTTATTCTTTTGCCCTCAACCTTTCCCAGCATCAAGGCTTTCTCAAGTGAATCCTCTCTTCTCATTTGATGTTCAAAGTACTTTAGCTTCATCTTCACTATTTGACCTTCCAAGGAGCAGTTAGGGTTGATTTCTTCTAAAATTGAACTATTTGTTCTCCTTGCTGTCCAGCAAAACTCTTCTCCAACACCACATTTCATATATTATTCTGCGCTCAGCTTTCCTTATGGTCCACCTCTCACAACCATACATTACCACTGGAAATACCATTGCCTTGACTATGTGAATTTTTGTTTGCAAGGTGATGTCTCTACTTTTGACTATGTTCCCCGGGTTTCTCATAGCTTGTCTCCCAAGAATCAGTCACCTTTTTAATTAATGGCTGCAATCACCATCCACAGTGATCTTTGATCTTAGAAAAGTAAAGTAGCCAGCAGAAATGCACATTTCTATCTAGTGAGTACTCCCCCAGAGTGTCAATCATAAGGTAAAAGACCATTTCCTTTCATTAAGTTCTTTAATTCTTCCCTTTTAATTATCTGTGAGTTGAGTTTGAATATCTCATTTTGTTCAGCATGAATGACAAATGATGTTCCTTTTCCAAAGCCTCTTTCACCTTCATACACATTGAACAAACCACTTCAATTTGATTTCAAAAGATAAGCAGGCTCACTTCGAATATGTGGGTGGGAAAACACTAGCTATTTCCTGATAAGAATGGGGAGGAATGGTGTCTGAAACCCTAGACCAGTCATGGTGAACCTTGGCACTCCAGGTGTTCTTGGACTTCTATTCCCAGAAGCCCAGGTCAGCACTCCTGCAGATCAGGGCTTATGGGAATTGACATTCAGGAACACCTGGAGTGCAAAGGTTCACCGTCCCTGCTCTAGATAGCCACTGCTAGTCAAAGCTGACAATGCTGGACTAATTGGATCCTCAGTCTGAATCACTGTAAACCAGTTCATGTGTTCCTGGATCCTGCATACAAAAAATGAGGAGACCAGGGTCACATGTAAGCTAGGGCTTTGAAGCCTTTTACATATCTCAAATGTCTAGAAATTATTACAGCTCCTTTATGTCTAGAAAGTAGTGAAAGACTGGCTTGTATGAATGTGCCAGAAAACCTGAGCAAGGGATGAGCTCTTCAAACATAATGGTGGCATCAAGTGGCAGTTCACATGTTGTGGTTGCTGAATATATGACCTCTGCTGGATCAAAAAATATCACAGCATAAGAACCATAATGGATGAGACCTTTTTAGCCCAACACTCAATTCCTATAGTAGCTGACCTGACAAATGTGAGAAGCTCATAAGCAGAACAGAGGTGCAGCTGGGCCTTTCCGTGTTCTTCAGGCTCCCTTGAGCCATAAATGTCTACGAGCTATTGATAGTTTCCCCCCCCATAAATTTGTCTAGTCCCCTTTTAAACTGTCACAGTTGATGGCCATCACTATATCTTACAATAGTGGATTCTAATAAGTGATGAGGTTTTTTAATCTTGACTCTCCAACCATTCAATTTTGATTCATACTAAAGCTCTCTCCAGTTCAGTTTTCTGCTTGCTTCTCTGGTGAGCCATATTCCTCTGAGTAGCTAGGGCAGGGATGGCAAACCTTTTAGATGTGCCGGAGGAGGCGGCAGCGGTGTGTGGGCAAGCACCCCTGTTATGTTATTATTAAGCACCGGTGGTGTTTGTTCATGAACTGCACTGCCTCCTAAGAGGGGTGTGGGTGGGTGTCTGGTTGCCTCACCTTGTCCCTGCCGCCTCTTCCCTAGTGGGATTCCAGCCTCCCCTCTGGCCTCCCCATTGGTGGGGGGAAAGGGGTGGGTGGGGAAGTGGCACTGCCATTAATGCTGGCAGCACAGGATGGGGCTTGCCTGTGACGGTGTACGTGCTGCCAGAAAGGGCTCTGTATGCTGCCAACACTGAGCTGGTGAATAGAGCAAAAATAATTTCCTCCTGTTGCTCTCCCGTGAGTGGCATTTAGTGCCTCTCATCTGGGGATATTGTTTTGTACTGTAGATGTATGTATGTATGTATGGGTGGACAGCTTTCTCCTCATGAGAGGACTCAAGATGGTTCATAAGGATAACAAGTGAAATTTTAAAAAATAACACATTAAAAACAATTAAGCTATTATAATAATTAAAAATATCCATTGATTAAAAACATTAACTTTAAAAGAAACAAGCTAAAAAACCCTAAGAAACAGTATCCAGGGACAAATTTAAAAGCCTGTTTGAATAGGTAAATCTTCAACTGTCAGCAAAAGGAAGGGAACCATCCTAATCAACCAAGGGGGAGTCTTCCACAATCTGGAAGCAACCACGGAGAAGGCTTTCCATCAAGCATACTTGTGATGAGTTTAGTTTTTTCTTGAATGATAGGCTTATATTGATAAAGGGTTCAATTAAAGCATGAAGAGAAATGGTGTATAAATACAGAGAGCTCAGAATATTTTTCATCTAGATGTTATGGTCTTGGATGTTGAAGGGATTGCTTCCTTCTATGGATCTGTCCATTTCTTATGATTTGCCTCATATGTTTCTGGCTCCTTTTGAGATATAGTTCATGGCAGTGCATGAGAAAGACTTTTCTGTAGCAAGGTCCTGTCTGGTAACTCAGATTTTGGAAATTTTATGTTTTGCACTACTGTTTCTTGAATTTCCTAGGTGGTATCAGCAGTTGCCATGCTGGTTGAGATGTTGTGGAATTTGTTGTTCATAGTCTATCTTTTTGAAACTCTAGTGCAGTGATGACGAACCTTGGCACACCAGGTGTTCTTGGACTTCAATTACCAGAAGCCCAAGCCAGCATTCCTGCTGGTCAGGGCTTCTAGGAATTGAAGTTCAAGAACACCTGAAGTGCCAAGGTTCACCATCATTGCTAGTGGAACTTAAGGCTTTTTCTGCCCAGCAAGCTTTTAGATCTGTAGTTATGACAGTTGTCAATTATAGCCTGACTTTAAAAATTATTTTAAGATGCTGCTTGTAGTTATACTTATGTTATGTATTTTATTAATTTAATGCTAATGATGGTTATTTTAATTGTGTCTGTTCATTGGTTCTGTTAGCTGTTTTATGTGCTTCCCATAGGGTAGAGAATGTGGGATTAAAAAATATATATATTATAAATATGTGAAATCTCTGTCATCCTTATAATGAAGGAGAGGTCAGTATTATCACTCCTGTTACATGTGAGGGAAGCTGAAATCTGGTTAGTTTATATATAGCAATATTCTTCATCATCATCATCATCTGCTGTATCTGAATATTGGTGATAATCATGGTGACTGGCCATGAAGACTGTCCTGAGGATATAATGCAGTGGCCTTTAACCTGTCTTCCACATCACAGCTTGACCCCCATAATACGGATCCAGTTCTGTGAGCCACATTCTGGTCCTGAGCCCTTTTGGCACACAAAGTCCTCCGCAGCCCCAGGCCGGTATTGATGAAGCTGCTGCCCTCCATCAAGATGGATACAAGTGGGATTTAATTCACTTGGGGACCATCACCCTTCTCTGTGGACTTTGGCACCCAAGGCCATTAGTCCTCAGGGTTGCGTAACCTGACACTCAGCATTGAGTAGCTGGCAGTATGGTCTACTCTATTACCAAAGCAGGATAAACTGGCAGGTTGGCATATACCAATAGAGCAAGTAGTAATATAACAAAGGACATTTCAATTCAATAATTTTATAAATGGATGAGTGCAATTAAAATATAAGTCATGAGGAGGAGAAGTTTGGAGGTCTTTTATATTTATATGATGGTAGAATCATAAATCTTCCATACAGTATTTGTTTTGTTGTTTGTTTTGTGCAATGGATACTTTTACATATACTTACTTATTTATATTACTCAATTAATGGATGAGAAGGTGAAGAAATGATCACATGGGATCATTTCTAAAGAAGCCTTCTAGGTAGAGCATCGTGATAAGAACTAGTATAAAGCAAAGACCCAGCTTATAATGGCCCTCAGGCAGAAGTGATCTGATTCCCCCTCATATACGCCAATTACCGAATGAGAGCACTAAAAAAAGAAGATCCTTTTGTTGCTTTGGTTGTGAGTTCGATCCACACTAGGACTCAAGGTTGGCTCAGCTGCCCATCATTCTGAGGTCAGTAAAATGAGTACCTAGCATGTTGGGGACAAAATGTTAATTAACTTGTGAACCGCCCAAAGAGTGCACTAAGCATTATGGGGCAGTATATAAATATGATAGCTGGAGGATCTTTCTTGTGTCCTCTAACTAACATGTCTTTAATTTAGCTGTCTTTTGAGAAGTAACCAGCACCCCCCGCCCCGTTGACTAATAAGTTCCGGATTATAAAATAGCAACAACAGTGACAAAGAACAAGGATAACAGGAGATTTCTAAAGCTACATATTTCTCCAAAGGATGTAATAAGTATCTACCGGTAAATACACCTATAAATCATTGTGTGTTTTGGCCTCCAAAACATTCGTGTTCTTGTTTGTCTCCAAGATCTCCATAAAATACAGTTTAAATACAATAAATACTACAGAATAAAACATCTCTTTCATATAAAAGTAAAGTAAAACTCCAACTTCCCATTCAGTTGTTTCTTCCAAGTGTTTCTCTTCCAGAATTTTGATTCTGTGCACTTTTATTTCTTGTTTTAAAGTTTTATGTGCCTCTTGTCAGGTATGAATAAAGAGTTATCACTGCCCATCTTTTAAGCCTGGATTTTGGTAGACATTTTTAGTATCAGGGATATGGGGGATGGAGGGGGGGGAGGAGGCATGATATAGCATATTAAGGTGTTTTTTTTAACCACTCTGGACAAACAGAGTAGTACTGAAAGGTGTTACATATGACTGAATATTAAGGAAGAAATTAGCAAGTGTGGCTATGGGTATAATGAGCAAATAGGTTTTAACCATTGATATATTAACTGAATCTTTGAATTGATACTATGCTGGAGGAAAGGTAGAATGCAATCTCTATTTCTATGCACTTCTGTATTTGTTTTCAACATGATATTGTAAAAAAACATTTTAGGTTCTTTCTACCAATTGAGTAATTTTGGCAAACAGGCCAGTTTTACCATTTATCGTAATCTGCTTCTTCTTTGAGCAACTATATCAGTTTCAAAAGAAAATAAGTCTAGTCAATTTATGTGTAATACAGTAAAGGAAATATTGTTTTGTCATAATCTAGAGGAATGTAGTAACCTAGTGTGCAAACTA
Source organism: Furcifer pardalis (assembly GCA_030440675.1). NCBI lineage: Eukaryota > Metazoa > Chordata > Lepidosauria > Squamata > Chamaeleonidae > Furcifer > Furcifer pardalis. Next base: position 143,286,044 of record CP126893.1, read on the forward strand.
GCATAATGTATTTTTCCATTTACAAAATACAGTAATACCTCATATAACATTAGTATCGAATAACACTAAAATCGCATAACATTAAGCAATCTGGGGGGAAGAATTGCATCGGATAACATTAAGATCCTATGGGATGCATCAGATAACAACCGCTAAAGCCTGTGTGGTTACAATGTATCTCTATGGCTCCCATAGGATTTTAACATGCATCAGATAACACTAAAAATCGTATAACATCAAGACTTGTGGAACCAGGTTTTAGTGTTATATGAGGTTTGACTGTAGATATGAAATCACTTGGCACAAGAGGGTGGAAAGCTGATGTGTGAGTGAATATGTCTAAAATATCAGAACCTATATGCTAAAACACATTACTAATAAATTATTTACCAGCTGTTTGTATTTTTGTTGAAGTGACAGGCAAGTCTAAAAGTTTGCAGATTAACAATGACCGGGATGAAAGTTATGTGCAGGTCATACACCTGTCACTTAACTGGAGCTCAGCAGAACTTAGAAATTCCTAAATGGACTGTAGCCATAACACTAATGAAGATGTAGCTCACAACTTTCAAGTAAAAAACTCATTTAGTTCAGAGGCTGGATGATATTGTATCATCAGAACATTCTTTCCATATTAGTAATAAAAAATTAGCCACTTGTCACTCAATACAATGTCTTGCTAGGCTTATAAAATACCACAGTTATTTTTAATTATAAAATATTATCTAAATACTGTAACATCTTAGCATCTTTCCTCTCCTTCTAGATAATTGGTCATTTCTTATTTTTCAAATTGCCATCCAATGCCAGTACGTTTCTTAAATGGTTTGAGCTAGTGATGATATACTTCAGATTCCTATTGTTAGTGGATGTGTAAAAATTACTTAGTTCTTCTACATTGCATAATCAGAAGATTCAATGACCTACAATCATTAATACTCTATTTTCATTTAATTTAATGATTTGTGGGACTCACTTTTGTTCTCTAAAATCTGTTACAGCATATTATTGACCATTTGTTTGTTTCTGGTTTGAACCTGGTACTTTCTTTGGATGGAACAGATAAGATTGTTCTAATGTTTACCTCCGTTATCTGAGACGAGAACATCTGCAGAGCACAAATGGACTGAGGTCTGTCTGGAATATCACCTTACAAAAAGATTTATCTTGGGTGATTTTTCTCCACCAAGAAGCTCACAGCAAAGAATGGCTCAGAGTTTAAGCTTGATACGATGACTTTTTTCTGTGCAGAATGGCATCCTTGAAAGTGTGCAAGGAACACCAGGTTGCTCAGGATTATTACAATTCCTGTGCAACATGACATCATTCCAGGGATCCAGCACAGAACTTACCAGAAAGGCCAATAGGCTGCTCAGAATCTGGCAGTTTCCTTGTGCAGAGGAATAGCTCCTCAGCAGCATATAGACTCTGAAAGACCAGGACAATCCTGCATTACCATGTATACACACATAGTATTAAATAATTTTTTAAAAGCCAGTATTAATATAGAATTAATTAAAGTAAAAATTAATAAGTATTTTCTTAAGATTTTTGCTGCTGCATGTAAGAAGCCTTCTGCGGTTGATCTATCATGATCTCGTTTATGTCTGGAGTTATAATTGTTGGTCATTATACTTTCAGTTTCTCACCATTGCTGAAGCTTGGGACAGACCAAAGGGTTAAAGTTAAAAATTAGGTATTTAGATTGGAAAAATCTGCAGGTGAGATGATAGTTTTGATAAATCACTGCTTTTGTATTTATTTTAGGAAGCATATTATCGGTTACTGCCAATTGTTTTAAAATGGAAAGCAAAGACTTTCAAACTACTCCAGCTGTTGAAATTAGTATAGGGAGGAAAATGACTTTATCTAGTTCAGTGATGGTGAACCTTTTAGAGACCGAGTTCCCAAACTCACCTTCACCACAGACTCAACAGGCTACTGTCCATGTTCCACCCTCATGCCACATGTGAGCCACCCACGATACCCCAGACTATAAAAATAGTATCTGGCTTATTTTTATTATTCAAGTGCCGTATTTGATTCTGAATATTAGCTTATCATCATGGTGATCAGCCATGAAGATTGTCCTGGGAGCAATATAATGCAGTGTCCTTCCATTTGGTTTCCACATTACAGCATAACTCCCACACCATGGATCTAGTTCCACGAATCACTTTCTGGTCCTGAGCCCTTTTGGCACACAAAGTCCCCATCAACCCCAGACCAGTATTGATGAAATGACTGCCCTTCATCGAGATAGATTCAAGTGGGATTTAATCCATTTGGGAACCATCACCCCTGTGGACTTTACCACCCAAGACTGTTAGTCCCCAGGGATGTCAGGTTAGTTAACCGCCGACTGATCAGTGTTGGGTTGCTGGCAGTATGGTCTACTCTGTTACATAGCAGGATAACCTGGCTAAACCTCATCTGGCTTATTATCTTTCTAAAACAAGGTTACTTGAATTTGTGTTCTAGAGAAGTTGTGAGTAATCCATAAAATTTAGACAACTGCTGTAAAAATATTATTTGCAATTTTTTAATCTGTTAATGCTAAATTATGGGATACAGACATTATGATTTTCTTTTGGATTTGTGATAGGCCCTACATATACCAAATATAATTTTCTTTTAATTGTTTTCTAATGGTATCTGGTGCAAATATTTTTTTTCTAAATACACACATGAATCCTTCATTTTCAATCTGAAGATGGCCTAATTTAAGTCACAGGTTCGATTGTTGCTTATTGGTATGACCATGCAAGCGGTAACTGGGATGTTGTCTGTGTAATAACTCTATTGTTATTGCTTTTATCCTTATTCTTGTCTTAAGACTTCAATTGATTAATATGTTTATATCACGTAAACCTCTTGCTTTCACTCTGTAACATGATAATTCATTTCTACCCAAAATGCTCACATAGCGCATTGTCAAATAAATTTTGATTTATAAAGAATTATTCTTTGATGTAGATTCTCCCCACCCATCATTCCTGAGACTGTATTATTGTTGCCATAATTAGACTCACTTGTTTAATTTTTGAGGTGCTTTCCCTTCATCCTTACAACAAGACATCTCTGAGTTTTTAGTAGCTTCTATTTTGTGAATTATTTTACAGTGAATGAGTTTTTCGAGCGCCTGCCTTTCTTGGAAGCACATTTTCTGAAAGAACAAAGACGACTGACGTTCTTTGTGTATAAATAAGAGTTTGTGGGAAGACATGAAGAATCTTTTAATAAAACATCAGCCCTTTTCTACTTTTTGCTCCTCTGGGAAAATCAATTTTGATCTTTCAAGTGCAGAAGGGAGATCAAAAGGGAGAGCTGACAATCTAAACAAAGGGCAAGGTATGAAGTGCTGCTTGGTCTTCTATTCCCTTGTGAGCTTTGTGTAGGCATTTTCTAAGCAGAATATGTTTGCTGAAGAATGAAAAATCCCATGCTTTCAATCTCTTGAATGAGCTATGCTATAACTATGTTTTGAGGATGTATTTCATTAGGAAAAGGAAATATAAAATGTTAATTTAATTTTTGTGCTATTTGTATGTATGGGTTGATGTTATAAAATGACTCCTCTGGAGGTCTAGCTCTGTGTGCATCTGGCAAGAAAATGCGGTTCTGGGTTGTCTTAGTGCAGGAGTTCCCAACCTTTTAAAGTTGGGGGCCGGGTCACGCTCCCTCAGACATCTTCAGGGGCCCGATGGCCATTTTGCCCTTCCTCCACCACATGGCACTTCCTGGTGAGGTGGTGGTGGGGCCACATGAAATGGTGCTGCAGGCTGCATCCAGCCCATGAGCTGCAGATTGAGAATCCCTATCCTAGTGACTAAAAGGTAAGGTAAGGAACCAAAGTGTAAGTGTGCAGTTTGTGCAAATTGAGGGTCTCGCCTTTTCTTCATATAGATTAATGACTACTACTACTGTAGGAAGCACACCACAGGTTTCTCAGGGATTTCTACATGATTGACTTTCTGAGTTTAATCCTCTTCTGGGAAGATAGTGAAAGGCAGTAGAGAGATTCACCCATATCCTTTTTTGTATCAAAGACAACATGAGATATTTGAAGGTCTTTGTGCTGACACCTTTCATACTACCTTGGTCTCCTGCCAACCTCATGTTTGGTGATTACAAGATTGTGTAAAGATCCTTTAAATTAAGATAATGGACCTTCTTCATATGGAACAACCCTATTGAGGATGGACCATTCCCATAGCCAAGATGAAGTGTGTGGCAAATTGGGGGGGGGGGGAATAAAAAAAATATCCACTTTTTTCGATTATATAATCTGCCTCAGATATGGGCATAACATGAAAGACCGTTTGATATTAAAAATTCAGTGCATTTACATTGCATTGCTCATTACCATCAACAATATCAACAACACTGATAGCTCCAAATTAACACATTAGTGATAATGGTATTAGCTATTACAAATTACTTTGAAGCTCTGCCAGGAACTGCTGAGAAAGAAAGTTCATCTTTTCCTCCTCAGCCCCAATTCTGGTGGGGGGGTGTGGCTGTCCCTATTTTTAGACTTGCCTTGTAGAATGTTGTTTTGCTCTGCTGCTCAATAGCACCACTGAACTCCCATGCAGTGATAGTACAATATTTATCCTAGCTATTTTTTATTTTTTATAATTGCTTGATTCTAACTAGATTTAAGGATATCCATGGGGAAATACTAAACCACGTCTGAATGCTCTCCACCTAGGAAACCCTGAAAAGGATTGCTATAAGTCAGGATTGTCTTGATGATGTGTGAGCACATGTTTACTTCTTCAAGCAAACACATGAAGAAGTAACAATGCCTGATCAATCAATTATTTAGAATACCTTAATGTTCTAATTTAATTTTTCTTTGGTCACTACACATTTTTGAGATATGGTTTTATAACAGAATTCACCCTCTTTTTTCCAAGTACCTGAATCAAAAAATGCGCATCATATGGATTGATCGATTGATTTAATTCATTTCATTTTATACTTACATTTACATTTCAGCTTGCATCTAAATGTATTTTGCATATCAAGCATGGAGCTGCTTTCTTGAAAAACAAACACGGAAAGAGTATTGTATAAAAAATACTGTACTGTGGAAACAGTTATAGCATTACTTTTTCCCCTGAGGATTAATCTGATTATATTGTGGGTCTTGGGACACTGCACCTTTTCCCATGAACACCATATACCACAGGTTTTTTCTTATCCAGTTTAATTTTTATTTTTAAATAACTGATAAAGCCTCATGTGCCTAATATATTTTCTAAAATACTAAAAGAAGGGGGGGATATGTCCATGCACAAAAACCCTCAGAATATGGCATAATTTATCTCCACAAACCCACAAGGTACACAAGGCTAAGTTAATGGGCAGGGAAATACTAGGGACTCTGGGAATACTGTCGTGCTCAGTGGGCCTGTGAGTCCTTGTCTCTACTTTTAAAACCCCCACTGTTTATTCTTCCTCTCTGAAATATTTGTTGACAGAAAGAAACTTGCTAAGTAAAGAGCTTCATAATCTGAAAAGTGACATGATGGCTTTATAAAGGTACCTGTACTATACTAACTTTTCAGGGAGTGGGGATAGCTTGTTAGGGATATCAAAAATAGGTCTCTGGACTCAAGCGTGGGCTTGTAATTCTCTTAAAGTAGCAGTTATAGAATCTCTTGTTTCTTTCTCTGAAAATTGCAATTGGTCAACTTTCTCTCTGGCATCTTGATTTTAGAAAAAATGAATCATTGGAGCACAGGGAGCTGTTTGGGAGAGAAGAAAAAGCTTTCAGCCTTGTTTGAGTAGTTTCAGGCATCTCACTCGATAGACTCCTTGGAGATGTCAGCAGAAAATTGCCAACTGTGCCCCCTTGGTCTGTAGTGTCAGGGAAGTGACACTGTAGTATTTCATTGCCTTATGTCACCAGCAAGAGTTGGTAGCGTTCCTTTCTGTTTAAAGGAGCCGCACTTCATTTTCTCTTTCCCAGAGGCTTGTTGAATGAAACCATGGGGCCATTTGAAATTCAAAGCTGAGGAAGACTTGCTCACCTTTACAAGCCTGTGTAATCTTTTCTCTTGGACATTCTGGAGAAAAAAATGAGCTTTAGAAAGTCTTGGTTTTGTCGGTAGTATGGTGGGAGCTGGCAGCAAAAGAAAGATAAATCTGTACTTGATTTCTAATGGGGAAAAATGATGGGGATGTATCTAACCTTGTTTTCTCCCCCCACCCCCACCCTTGTGTAAATTACTTTATTGCAGAGAAAAATGCTTATATATGAGTTTGGGTATCCGTGCTTAATCATACAGCACTATGCATACAAATCTAATCATAGTTTCATGCTTATTCTTTTTTTGGTCTGTGTTTCTGGTTCTGCTCCTGGATGAGACTTTCCATTTTATTCATTTAAAAGTTCTGTGTCTTGCTTCATCCTTTAAATTACTGCTGGAAGCAGTTTAGAATGGGAAAGGAAGTTCTTAGGTTACTTCAGTGTTGGCGAACCTTTAGAGGCCGAGTGCCCAAACAGAGTGGCAGGGCAAACTCTGTGCTGGGGGGAGGAAAGAAGTGCTTCCATTGGGTTGCTGGGCAAAGGGCGGGGTCAGTGATGGGCAGCAACAGGTTTGCACAAGTTCGCCAGAACCAGTAATAACTTTTCCCAGTGTCCTGGAGAACCGGCAGAGGCTTTTAGGGGGAACCACCTCGGGGGCTTACCTTTTCACTGGTTCCCCCACTGCGCATGCACACCAAGTGCTTGGTGTGCATACACACCTACAGTGCTTGCTGCACATGTGCGGCCTCCTTGCTGTCCTCCCAAGCGGGGAGGAGGAAGAGAAGCTGCTAGCCTGAAGCTCCCTATAGCCTGCTCTCCAGGGTAAGTGACTCACCTTTGGGTGTGGGGTGGGTGAGTGTATTTTAATGTGTATTTAATTTAATGTGTTTTTATGTGTATTTTTATGTATTTTTATGTCTATTTAATTTGTATTTTTATGTGTACTTGTTTTTATGGGTTTTTTACATTGGCTCTGCCCACATCATTGGCTCCACCCATGACATCATGACGTTGGCTCCACCCAAAATGTCATGATGTTGACTCCTCCCACAGTGTGGTAGTAAAAAATTTGTCTGCCCACCACTGGGCGGGGTGAACTCTGTGCTGGGGGAGGGAGGAAGTGCTCCCCTTGGACTGCATGGTAGAGGGGCAGGGTGAACTCTGCTGGGGGAGGGAGGAAATGGGTGGGTGTGACCTGTCTGGCATGCGTGCCATAAGTTCGCCACCACTGGGTAACTGCATCCAAAATGTATTTTGAAAAAGAAATTCTATCATTTTACTTTCCTAGCAAACTCAGAAAGTTGCAGTGATTTATTTATCCTTTACTACTTTTGTTGAACTGTCAGACCTTCATCAAATTTCTGTATCCTTCCATCTTCAGTATTAAACATTTCAACTCATTTTCCCCAGAGGACTCCCCACTCCTGTCCATAATTTCAACCTCTTCCCTAGCTGTGAACTATCTGTGTGATGATTATCTTTTTACAAGAGAGAATCCTCATGTGGTCTGAAGGATTAACATTGTTGTAACCATATGATTGGTTGTTACTGTTGTTATCCTTTTATTATTGTTCCTCCCTTATCAGAGATTGGACATTAAAAGGACTATACTGACTTGGGATGCAGCAGCTCTAAACAACACTCCAAGCCAGTCTCTAGGTTTCTTCACAAGCAATTTCTTCTCCTTCTTTGTACTTCTTTCTCATTTGTGTTACCGTATATACTCAAGTATAAGTTGGGTTTTTTAGCTTCCAAAATGAGGTCCCAAAATGGGACTTGACTTATACTCGGGTCAACGTAAATACTCAAAAACATACCCACACAAATGTTTAAATTAATTAATTTTACCACATTTTCATGTATTTTAATTATTAAACCTCACTAGCAGCTGCTGCATTTTCCACCCCTGACTTGTACTCAGGTCAATCTATTTTCCTAGTTTTAGAAGTCCAAATTAGGTACCTCGACATACATTTGGGATGACTTATAGTCAAGTATATACGGTAGTTTGAGTGATCATTTATAACAATCTCTACTTTTCACTTCTTCTCATGTGACTAAATTATAGTTCTGCCTTTCTTGGATTTTACACTTTCTTGGACTTCGTTATTTAGTTTGGCTGCTACCCAGCAAGCTTCTTTCTTGGCTCTCTCTGGTAAGCAAGCTTAGAAACATCCAGGTTATGGTGAAGCAAATGTCCAAATTTTTATTCCCTTCTTCTTCTTCTAGAAGTGCTGTATCTGATTTTAAATATTGGCTATCGTCATGGCAAGTAGCCATGAAGATTATCCTGGAAACAGTATAATGCAGTAGCTGTCCATTTGCTTTCCACATTGCAGCATTACCACAATACCGATTCCGCAAGTCACTTTCTGGTCCTGAGCCCTTTTGGCACACAAAGTCCTCATCAGCCCCAGGTTGGTAATGATGAAACTGCTGCCCTCCATCAAGATGGATTCAAGTGGAATTTAATCCACTTGGGCACCATCATCCTTCCCTGTGGACTTTGGTACCCAAGGCTGTTAGTTCTCAGGGTTGTCAGGTTAGTTAACCATCACCTGACACTTGGCAGGCAGGTTATTCCTAAACAACCAAAAAAGTGTAAGGAGACATCTCAATAACTTAACCTTAGCTTCCCTGGCAATTAGTTCAGTCACTGATGTCATGGGGAAGTGAAGCAGTCCTTTAAGTTCTCACAGGCCTGCAGTTCTGGGCACTTTGAGAGACAGTGGGAGCTAGATCCATCTGACACTGCTAAACCTCTCTGACACATCTCTTTCCTTTCTTGGTAGATGGGCTTGCGAGGGGTTCTTTCGTATACCTCTTGCAGTCCCATTACTTTTAATGGGGTCATAGACCTAGGTCATCCATGCAGTGCTTCACACATAGCAGGCCAAACTTTTGCATTTGGAGACAGCTAGAATTTCATTTCTGTGACTGACTGTAATTCTATCAGTCACTCTTCACTCCTTCTTTACAGTTGGCTTCTTCTTCTGTGTCTAGGCCAGAAGTGAAACTGCCAAAATGAAGCCACCTTTTGGTGAGTCCATTCTACAGTTCCCTTTGCCTGACCTAGTGTGAGAAAGATTAGCTGGCAACACAAGCTACTGTTACCTTGGTACACCTGATTGTGGTGCAAAAATAACACAATTTTTGAGGAGGCTCTTTCTATCTACCTGTACCATGAAGACTGTCTTGAGAATATAATGCAGTGGCCCTTCCGCATTGCAGCATGACACCTATACCACTGATCCGGTTTCATGAGTCACTTTCTGGTCCTGAGCACTTTCCCCACACAAAGTCCTCATCAGCACCAGGCCAGTATTAATGAAGCTGGCACTCACCATCGAGGTGGATTCAAGTGGGATTTAACCCATCTGGAGACCATCATCCTTTCCTTTGGATTCACCACCCATGGCCGTTAGTCCTCAGGGTGGTCAGGTTAGTTAACCACCGACTGACAATCAGCGTTGAGTCACTGGGAGTATGGTCTACTCTGTTACCAAAGCAGGATAATCTGGCCAGACAGTTGGCTGGTGCTTTTTTTCCTGACTGTTGGAGAGGGCTACCTAAGCTGTTTACATCAAGGAAAGACAATTTATTTGGTCTCATGCATTATATGATTTTCTTCCTTTTGTTCATTCATCTTCCAGGTTGTCCCTAAGCTTTGTTTTCTTCCCATGTAGATTTGGTCTTTATAAGAAAGCTAGAGGTTCAAGGTGGAAATTTTCACTGTACACGTACCATTAATCCTCAGTGCTCCAGGGTTTGTGTTTTAGGAAAGGAGTAATCCATTTCTCTTTTAATACAATTCCCTTTGTAGGAGAATGAAAGAAAACCAAGAATGTGTTGAGACATCAGCTTTGCTTCGGGCTGTAACTAAGAAACTAACCTCAATTTAATTCTTGCTGTTTAGATGTTTCATAGGCAGATGTACCAGGTCCTGTGAAATATCTGTTAAGTTAATATTGTGGGATAGGGGGAGAAAAGGTGGAGGGTGGAGTACAGAGGCATTTAATGTTACAATTTTTCTGGTTCAAGAAAATGTCTTGAATGTGCCTATTCAGCTTCTGACGAGTGGTAATGAAGTAGAAAACAATTATTGCACAGGTTATCTCATTTCATTTCTCATTCGCCCGGTAAAATTGGTTTTAAAACACCAGTCCTGAAGTCTGTGTGTCAAATTTGCTTTGAAGAGCAATCTAGTAAGAACTCACCAAGATACTTTTCATAAGGCCACAAACATAATATTGTTCATTATTAATTTGCTGTAACCGTAGTTAGACTGGGGGACAGGGCAACAGGGTGAGAGTGAACAGCTTCAAAGGCAGTCCAGCCATCTAAAATAGTGCAGCGGTCAACATATGTAATTCTTTAATCACAGGGTTGAAGAAGATGAATGCAGTTCTGTCTGGTCAGCACCAATTGCACTCCTCCAGCTATTAAAGCCACTAGTCATGTTGGTTATGTATTTCTGGAAGCTGTACTTCAAAAGTGTAACTCTTACAGTCTGTGTGGAGATACTCTTTTATACTACCTCAAACAAGATTGTGGTTCAGGGTCATAGCCAGGATTCTAAAGGGGGGGGAGATATTTTTTTCAGTAGGAGCAACAATGTTTGCTTTTATTGGACATTCCCCCTTGCCCCTTGATTAGATAAATCTAGTTGGGGGGCGTCTGTTAGCTGGGGGGGGGGCTGATCCCCCCTCCCCCCTTTCTACAGCCCTGTTCTGGTTGTTTTAGGGAAGAAGAGATCAGCCGCCACCTGGGGTATTTTTTATAATACGTCTCCCTCATGCCTCTGATCCAAAGCTGTAACTGGATGAGGAACCTAAGCCAATTCACTACAAGGTCCACCTCCAGGATCTCTAACTTGATGGTTTGAAATGACCTTATAGGCATGGCTTCCAACTGTTGCTAGAAAAGCAGTTTACCATTCCCTTCTTCTGGGGGCACCCTCTGGCTGTACAGCTTACCCCTGTGCCACAGAGATGGCTGTTCTGAGAAGTACAGTTGGGTAATGAACTCTCAACCTCTCATCCAGCAGAGGCAGATACTGCATCTAAATCCCTGAACTATCCAGCCAGCTGTATTGATAATAGAGCACTAATAAGAGAATAAACAAAAAAAAAACGCTGTAGTACTTTAAAGACTGTTATATTTTAATGTTGGCTTTTGTGGATCAAAGCCACTTCATCAAACATGAGAGTAAGGCTTCATGACATCAATTTATATACATTAGGTACAGAGGTACAGAGTGATTGGTTAGTGTAATAGATAGGTATACAAATCAATTTGGCTTGTTACAGTTGATAAGGGCCAGTGGTGGGCAGCAACAGGTTTGCAACCCCCGGGAGGAGGGTTAGCAAAATTGGGTGGCCTCTGGGCAGCGTTGCCTACAACGTAGGCTCCACCCACCATGTGGTAGCGAAAATATTTGCTGCCCACAACTGCTAAGGGCAGATGATCTCTGGTTGTTATTCAGATTAGTTGAAAGTCCCTTCTTTTAAATTGCAAATAGTGGAAAGAGTGGGAAGATACTACTGGTATTTCAATTGCAAATAGTGGGGAGAGTGGGAAGATATTATTTCAGTTGCAAATACAGTAATACCCCGGATAACGATTGCACCGGATAACGCTAAAACCGCATAATGACGACAAATTTTGTGGGACGATTTGCACTGGAGAATGTTATTTCTAGCGTTATCCGATGCATCGTAATAAAGAAGTAAAGGAGGCCAAAGCTCCTCTCCCTGCCACTTCCCTCCTTCCTCCCCCCCACCCCCAGCAATGGGGTGCCATACTGCCGAGAGAATCCAGCCCAGCCCTGGCCCTGCTTACCTTCAAGCCACCAGAGCTGCTGCTCCCACCAGGTTCCCCAGGCAGCCCTTTGCACTGGAACTCATGGCTGGCCCAGGCAAGGGTAGCGTGCACGAGGCTCGCCCGTATGGAGTCAGCCTAGCTGCTCTTTGCTCCGACTGAGCCAGGCTTGACCAGCCAATTACAGAGCTCAGAGCTATGCCTCATGGCAGGCAGAGGCAGCCGAGCGCCGATGCAAGAGATCAGAAAATGGAGAGGAACGGTTGCCAAGGCAGCAAGAGATGCATGCATCAGATAAGGCTGAAAATCGCATAACGTTAAGACTTGTGGAACCAAGTCTTAACGTTATCTGATGCATTACTGTATTGGGAAGATACAAAACAAACACCTGGCATTGAACATTTGCTAATGAGTTTAACCTTCAGCATCTATTGGCAATTGTTTGAGTACATCCTTTTTTCTCTCAAACAGTCTATGCTATGAATAAGAATTTGACTGAAAAGTTTCTGTTATATATAACAACATAAAACATACAACATATATAGCAGCATATAACAACCTGTGTATCAAATCTGATAATGTCCCAGAAACCCCTGACTAATATTTAGCACCTGGATGCCCCAGAAACCCCTGACTAATATTAGGGCACTAATATTACTATATTTCTACCTTGCCTATAATATATTTCTATCACTGCTCAAGACAACTTATAGATAAAATTGTCATATTAATAAGCCACATTAAGCAAGCAAAGTGATGGTGGGTCTCTGGGAATGACCTCCATCACATTAATGGGGTGATCAGATGAACACTGCTACTATTTAACATCTAAATCTTAGGGATTCGAGTAAGGCCTAAGTGCTTCTGATCGTGTGGATTGTGCCCAGTATCTTTCGACTTTTAGATGTGCTTGGGTTGTCTGTTCAGACTGGCAGAACTAACTGTGCTGCTAATGTTGATTTTATTTCTTCTGGTGCTGGTCATTTGCTTTTAATAAAAGTAGAAATGTGACAAAAAGCAAGATTCCATTTGTGACCACCAAAGTTTCATCTACCCCATTGTGTGAAAATTGTTTATATTTTTTCTCCCGTACTGAGTGAGGATTAGAAAATTAGTTTTAATTATTACTTATGAGGCACCATATGGCTACTCTATAATTTTGGCTTCCCATCGAGCTTTGTGTGCATATGGAAAATGAAATTAATTACGATTCACACTTTGAAATCTATTATTATCTTAATAAAGCTGGCAGCTTGTAGAGTGCCTTCATACACTGTATGATGTAATTGTTTATGATAACAAGTCACTATTTATAAAGCCACCCAAAAATCTGACACAGGTGGGAAGAGACGTTAACATGGCAGATATCACTTTTTATACCAAGTAGTGCTTGCAATTAATTTAATTTAATTTAATTTTTGCATTTATATGCCGCCCACTCAGGTTTTTAACCCGACTCAGGTTTAACCATGTACACATCGCAAAATAGCACTGTTTTGGTAAATTTGACTTAATTTAATTGTACCAGCTTTGAAGCCAAAAACTTAATACAGTATAACCTCGAGTTACAAATAAACTCAGTTACATGGCCTTGTTTGTAACTCGAATTTGTTCGTAACTCGAGGCATCTCCATTCAGATAAAGAAAAAGCCCCACCCCACCCTCCAACAATCAAAACAGAGCACCCCCATCCTCCAAAAATCAAACCACCCAAAAACAACAGCAGCATTGAACGGAAAGCATGCATAAGCAAAAATGCTGTTCCTTACCTTAAAGAAGCTTTGAAAATGGACAGAAAACTCTAGCAAGAAACAGCAACCGACCATTTTGGTGCTGAAACTCCAGACAAAGAACTCCTCTCTAAGCACTCTACTGCCACCTACAGGGCTCTGAATAGGGGAAATGGCATTTTTTGCTTCACGCGAGGCAGCACAGAGGAAAAAGAATTAATTCGCAAATTGGGGCATGTTTGTAACTTGAGGCATGGATTTCAATGCAGAACCAATTCGTAAGTTGAATTATTCATAAGTAGGGGCATTCGTAAGTACGGGTTTTTACTGTAGCTGTATTAACATTATACTGTATAACGTTTTGTTTATTACTGCAAAAGCTTAAGTGTAGCCCTTCTTTCTAGCCAGTAGTGTGCAGTGTAGCACAATCATGAGTTCAGAGAACAACAGGTAGATATAAATGTAATGTAATAAATATATCTTGCAAATAATTTTTAAAAAACAACAACGGCCCAAATCATTTTACACTGGTGTGACACTAACAGTGTAACGTTTGGAGGCGAATTGCTTTAAATCAGCAAATCACCATAGATTACAGTTGTCTGGTTCAGCATGCAGCTGGCAATGTCTACAGTGATTACAGTGGACTTGGACTGTTTGCTCTAAAGGTTATGCCATTTGCATAGCTACTCAAGGGCAGATTGGCCAGTAACAGCTAAAAACACAAGATGTTTTCATGGACACTTGATTTCCCAGTGTCAGTATCTGGATTAGCTATATTTCCAGATTAGTTTCTCCAACTGAGCCCAGCAGTAAATAGCTTCCAGAAGTAGCACTTCACTTTCCTCATCCTTTCTTCTGATTCGAAAGAATCACTTTGCTTGGAAATGGAAGGGGGTTCTGATGACTTGTATCTGTGTTATATCCTATCACAGTGATTCTCAACATTTTCAGGCTGTGGGCCTAACCACACCTTCTGGGTAGCTGATTGGTCTGGTCATGTGGTTTCTCTCACCCGGAAGCAGAAGTAAAACGTGTATCATGCATGTGAAGAACACATTTAACAGCATTCTGCGCATGTGCAGTGGGTGTTTTACTTCCATTTCCGGGAGCAGCAAGGTTGTCAGGGGCTGGATGAATTGGTGTCAGGGCCAGGTCTGGCCTGTGGGCTGTAGGTTGTGAATGTCTGTGCTATCAAGTCACTTTAGTTTATGGTGATAGTCATACTGATGGTAGCAGCTTTTCTTTTTTTACTCTAGATCAGTGATGATCAGCAGGAGTGCTGACTTGGGCTTCTAGTAATTGAAGTCCAAGAACACATGGAGTGCCAAGGGTGGCCATCACTGCCCTAGATTTTCCTCTCCTTTTTTCTTCAATCTGTTGAGGTTGTTGCATGTGGCTTTACCCTCATCACTTCAGCCTAACAAAAACTGACGAGGTAAGGCAGACTTACAGGGTATAACTAGCCCAACACTCTTAATATTTAGCCTAGTCCCACAATATGGAGATCCAGTGTTGTTAAGATGGTAGGATTTAGGACTAATCAGTTTGATTAAAGAAAAGCAAGTTGAAATCAATCTTCAGAAATATATCAAACCGAAGAACAGCAGCAAAGAATTCTAGAAGAAAGTTCTGCAACCAAGTGTCATTAAGTGCATTTTCCGAAATAAAGACTATTCTGGTAATGCACCATAGAAACATTTTATATTTTCAGGATTTTTTAAAAATTGAATCATTCTGGATAACTCAAACCAAGTATCCTGAACCTGTGGATATTAGAGTGGCCTGTTTTTTTTTAAAATATGTTTTATTTTAACAAAATCCGCATGGTAATAACACAGCCTTGCATTTAATATAGCTGTACCGTATTTGCCAGTTTATAAGACACATCGGGTTATAAGGCGCACCTGCTTTTTTTAGAGACAATTTAAAGGAAAAAATTATTTTCTACATTTTAACTACAGAAGGCGGGAAGGGAGGGATTGACCGGACAAGAGACTTCCTTTGATCCCACCGCCACTGGCCGTCAGGAAGGAGGGATGAAAAGTGTGCAAGTTTGCTCCTTGGCCAGCAAACTTGCTCAAGTGAGGCCTCCCTTCCCTGCTTGTCTTCCTCTCTCAGCCTGGAGGGAGACTAAGATAAATGGTTTCAGCACGGAGGAAGATAGCCAGGATGGGGACCCTTTCACCCTTTCCATGTGGATCCTGACCTCTCTAGCAGGATCCATGGGGAAGAGAAATCCTTCCCCCATCATCCCCTGGCAGGCGGCAGTGGAGGTGGGGGTGAGGCAGGCGAATCACTCATTTTGGCTTGTCCCATCCCACCCACTTCAGCTTATGGCAGCCAGGGAGGGTGGGAAGGGTTAAAACAGACCTGGGGGGGGGTCCTTCTTTCCTATCCCATCCCCTTCCGCATATGGCAGCCAGCGGGGGTGGGGTGGGGTGGTGGTGGTGGGGAAACACTCGTCAGGAGGTGAGGGGGGAGGCCTCACCTGGGCAAGTTCGCTCGCAAAGGCAATATCTTCTGGGAGCGAACTCATCCAATTTCCCTCCCCACCTACTGATGGTCATCAGGGTCGAGAGGGGAGGCCCCAATCCCAGTCCACACGTGCGGCTAGGGCAGGCCATGGGTTTTGAGAGAAGATATCTTAGAAGCCTCAATCCCAGCACAGTGTCTGTCATGCTGAACCGCACCAGCGTGGGGGAGGCTCTTACCAGAATATAAGACACACTTTGTTTTTCCTGAATAATTTAAAGGGGGGGGAGTGTGTCTTATAAACTGGCAAATATGGTAAATAAATACTTGTTTATCTTCTCAGTATGTGTGAAGGCACAGCCTAGATACAAGTATGAAAAGTATTAACCCTGCCCTTTCTCCAACGTGCTCTAGTCTGCAAGAAGAAATTTGCATTTCTTGTTCTCTTATTGATTTATTTGAATTCTGTCTTCAGTCAATGATCGCACAGCCTCTTATTTTAAGTACTGTATTTAAAAGGCACAGGTAGAAGGCAATGGATATGCACTATGCACATGTTGCGCCCACCAAATGTGCTCTCTCTGAAGCTGTCCTTTGTTTTGATGTGGTTTGGGAAACTGGCTTTAAATTTGTATTTGGCAAAATAAACAGTCATGTCATTCTGCCGTTATTATTGATGCTTAGTTTATTATTCAGCCTGTTTGTGTTAAATTTCAAAATGGTGCTGTATGTTACTGATGAGACTTCATCTCTTTTCAGAGGTTAATATATCCCAGTTGCCTTAGGGCCACAATATTTCTTTGTGCACCTCTTTGATACAGTAGCTTTTAAATATGTGTGGTGGTACTGAATCCCCTCACACCCTTTAATAAACAAAGAAATAAAGTGTGCTGTATTTTAAAAAATAAACATGCATTTCTTTCCATTTCCTATGTGTCTGAATATAATTTTGTTGTTTGTATTTAATAGTGTTTGTTTCCATTTCTTCTGCCTCCTTCTTTTAAATTTAGCCCATGCATTTATAAAAGGTGGCACTATAGTAACCATTTGTAGCATTTATTAACTGTGCTGTCTTGATTCTTAGTGGCATAACACTATGAAAACAAGCTTTTAACCACCAATTTCCAATTAGTCAGCCTTCACTGAACGAAAAAAAGAAGACACATTATAATGAATTCCCATCAGACTTTTATCTCCTTTTCATTTTGAATCGTTTAATATTTTTGATGTGTGTATAAAAATTGCCCATGTAATATAAGGGTCCAAACAAGGACAGTGAGCTGATTTAGTTATGTTTAGAACATCAAAGGAAGACCCAAATAGTATATAGTCTCTTTGCTGAAAGATGGATTCTTTTTGTCCCATGTCTCATTTAATATAATTGCCCTCTTTCATTAGATGGGCATCGACTCCACAGGTTTTTCTATGGTCTTGACATTTTGTACCCATTTTTGTGCTGAGTTGTCATCATAAAAAACTACATTAAAAAAAGCTACATAAGAAGCTAAAAAGGTGATGATATAGACCTTGCCAAATAACTGATATTTGGATTACCTGAAAGTTGGTTCTTCTAGTCCAGGGGTTCCCAACCTATAGCTCATGGACCAGACCTGCCCCCCAAAGCCATCTCATCCAGCATGTCACTGCCTCTACCACACCCATTTACGTCAGCTGTAATATGGCTCAGAATTAGGTTTCAGAAGGAAGTAATAATTAAATGTTACACTTGGTTGTTTGTTTTTTAAATAAAAGCATTTGAAAGCACAGAATGCTAGTACAGTACTTGATTGGATTGAGAAATTAACCAATGAAGCAATACTGAGGCAAATGAATAAAGGCAAACAAATAATGATACACAGAAAATTAAAATTTAGTGAGAAATGTACAGAGAAATTAAAATTACAGATTATTACATCTGAGCATTCATGGTAAAAATAAATGGGAATAGAAGCCTAGAAGAGAGGAGAATTTAGTGGCTGAAGAACCTGGAAGAGTGGTTTGGATGCAACACAGTGGGATTGTACCATTTCCACATTCTAAGTCAAAACAGCTTTGATGATGGCCAACGTTTGGTAGGAGAATAGTAAGGGAAAAAAGAATGTCATAACAGGTTGATATAGTGCTTTGCAAAATGTTATGCCCTTTTTATCTCAAAAGTATTGAGATAACAATTGTTACTTGTAATGTACCAGCTGTTTTACTGTTACTTGTAATGTACCTGTTGAGGATCTGCTTGAAAAGGTGAAATTTCATCAAGTGTAGTTTACCTACCTACGTGTATCTGCTGAAATTTCTTGTTTGACAACAGAACTGCATTTTTGCAGCCACAGTATGCACAGATCTTCCAGCTGTATTTTTTTTTGGGGGGGAGGGGTGTTGACATATTTTAAAAAGGTATTACCCATTTCCATGCATGCCCTACATGTGCCATTTTTTTGTTGTTCAGTCGCACAGTCGATTCTGACCCTCTGCGACCCCATGGACAACTGTCCGCCAGACACTCCTGTCCTCCACCATCCCCCTCAACTCACTCAGCTCTGTGCCCATTGTGTCTACAATACCATCTAGCCATCTCATCTTGGGCCGTCCCCTTCTTCTTTTGCCCTCGACCCTTCCAAGCATCAATACGTGTTGTCTGCCAAATCCTGGCCTCTTCCTTCCTTCCTTCCTTCCTTCCTTCCTTCCTTCCTTCCTTCCTTCCTTCCTTCCTTCCTTCATGTTTGCACCTCTTTGTGAGTCTGTTGCAAATTTTGCATGTGTGGGTTTTGATGCTTCAGGATGAATCCAATACTTTGTGGCACCCCCATTCCCACAAAAGGTGTATAGGCTGAACGTATCCTTCTCATAAAATTGTGGAAGATAAAGGAATCATGTGGTTAGTAAATTCAGTAGAGAAAATAGATGATGGGGCTGCATTAACTACCCTTGTCAATAGGTTGAGTACCACTGCATTTTATGTGAAGAAATTATGAAAACTCAGTCTTTTTTTATCTAGTAACTTTGAAAAGAGTGCTTTTGAGTGAGAAAATTAATGGAGAGGGGCTGCAGATCAGCCCTTGCAGAACTCCTGCGTAGTTTACATGCTGCTCAGATATTTTGCATAGTTTGCAGAGATGGCATTTTGGATTGGTAAAAAGTCAGAGAGGAAGTCCTGACACCTGGTAAGAGTGGGAGAAGAATAAGGAGAGAGAAAGCCAAAATGGATTAAAGAAGGAAAAGTTTTAAAAAAGTGAAAACAAGATAAAAAGTGATGAGACAGAAGAAGCATCAAGAAGAACAATTAGAAATTGGTGAAATTGGTATTGGCAGGTGAATATTAGGTTCAGAAACAAAAAGCCAAGATATGTGCTTATTTGGGATTCACAATTGGTTTCACATTAAGTTGGTTTGTTGAATTATTTAACAATACAGATGTTGTTTATGTGTGCATTTGAGTCTAACTCCTCAAGAGCCTTTGCAGTGCTCCCAGTACTGCATATTACACAATTCTAGGATTTTAAATATGTTCTTTACCATTGAAAGAAGGGTTCACAAACTAGATATGTGACAGCAAACCTTTTAGATGCTGAGTGCCCAAACTGCAACCCAAAACCCACTTATTTATCACAAAGTGACAACACAGCAACAGGAGAAGAAGGAAACGCTTCCATTGGGCTGCTGGGCATAGAGGCAGGGTGAACTCTGTGTTGGGGGGAGGAAGGAAGCAAACCCATTGGTCTGCTGGGCAGAGGGGCGGGGTGAAATCTGTGCTGGGGTGACTGCACTGCTGCTCACAAAGATGGCTCCAAGTGCCACCTCTGGCATAGTTTTGCTACCACTGCACTAGTAGGGCGGCCAACCATCCCGCATTCTGCTCGGCAATCCCATTTAGTGAGGGGAAATTTCAACTTACCCTTGTTTCGAAAATGGTACCGGACCTCCCCCGTTGCGTCACGGAAGCACCGGTTTCCTCTCCGACCGGCAGGCAGTTAAAGAGAAACGGAGCCGAAATGGCTCCAATAAACTGCGCATGCGCAGAAACCCAGTTTGGCGCCAGATTGGGTCTCTGCGCAGGCGCAGTTTATTGGAGCCTTTTCGGCTCCGTTTCTCTTTAACTGCCTGCCGGTCGGAGAGGAAACCGGTGCTTCCGTGACGCAACGGGGGAGGTCCGGTACCATTTTCGAAACAAGGGTAAGTCGAAATTCCCCCTCCCTAAATGGGATTGCCGCGCAGAATGCGGGACGGTTGGCCGCCGTACACTAGAGTATGCTCCATAGTCCTTTGATGGCAACAAACTGCTTGATTAAAACTGTTAAATTAATTCAATTACTTCCTGCCAATGACTTCTTTCACATCCAAGATCTTCAGCTAGCAAGTATTGTTCTGCTTCCTCAAATTTCTCTCCCTTGCCCTTTTGTGGAACCCTCATATTTTCTTTCTTCTGTAAACTTGCTTTCTCCAAACTGACAGTTTTCGGAATCATTTGGCAGAAGTCCATGGTGTAGGAATCTAACCAATCTAACCTTGTTTCACTTGACTTTCCCTTCTTCTGTTGTTTTCCCTATATCAAATTTCAATGTGCAAGACTTGGTTGTCAGGTGACTGAAAAATCAAGGGACCATGGGTTCTGGTGCTTCTCTGGAAAATTGAGACATTTAATTAGTGCCTGAAACTGGTTGGCTGAGATATGGCAGGGAATTGTTGTTCAGTCCCACAGTCAAGTCTGACCCTTTGCGACCCCTTGAACCACAGCATGCCAGGCTCCTCTGTCATCTGCCATCCTCCGTAGTCTGCCCAGATCTATGCCCACTGCATCAATGATGCCATTTAGCCATCTCACCTCTTCTTGTTTTGCCTTCAATCTTTCCCAGCAGGGAAATCCTTTCAGTAATTGAAGTAACACTAATTGTTTATCACTGTGAGAGCAGCTTTCAAGACCTAGCTGGCCCATTCCTTGGTATTTTGTTAACTGGTCAATGATCTCAGCTGTGTGAGTAATCAGAAATTGCTCTCCTCTTTGTGAACATCTGAGGGAACCCAAAACCTGACTGGAAGAGTCCAGAAGCTGAAGCTTAATGCATAAAAGCAGGGGCAGAAGTTACCACTTAGGAGAGGCTATGGTCCTCTGCGGCTTTGCTTTATAGAATGCACTCTATGTATTCTCTGAGAACATGCTTGCATGAATACTAGAATAATTTAGCTATATTTCTTTCTTTTTCTTGTATGTTAGCTCTGTATTGCTCCTGCCTCAAACTTTTACTGATTATTTGCTTCAGTATATTGCATTTTTAAGCCTTTTGCAACTTTTAAATTGGTTTCTTTTGTTCTTTTCACTATATTTAAACTGAGAATATCTGTGACAACTAAAACCAGTCCTTGACCATCTACCAGGAGTCTGCATGTTTTGTGGGTGTGATGTTGGTTTTCCCTTGAAGGGTAGGCATAAGAGCAAAGATGCTTAACCTTGTCAATTTTTGCACTGCTCAGTCAGGTTAGGCTAAGATGGTGGGAGGTTGCTGTGACCGGAAGATTCCCCCAAACATCAATATACTTGGTACTTCACCCATACCAGGACAAACAGTGATTTCTGTGGTCTCCCCTGATCATTGTATTTTCACACTGAGCATGGTGTAAATACCCAGTGTACTGGATACAGTGCCAGACTAGGACTCGGGAGGCCTGGGGCCATATCCACACTCAGAATGACGTAGGACTGGTAAAACTGCTCCTTAAATACTTTACCATGAAAGCCCTGTTAGGGTTGTTATATGTTATGTCCAACTTGATGGTATGTAATATAAGTGCCTAAGGAAGGGACATGCATTGAGTGACTAGAATCCTACTGGTTACTCACACCATCTTAAGTGCAGGGGTGTAATTTTCATCAGCAAATGGCCACATTTAACAGGTTACCACTTGTATTCTTCATCTTATACCACTTGTGTGAGTTGGTGCATGATGAAGAATACAAACAGAAGGTCATTAACTATTGCCAATTTGCTACTGCATTTTATGTCACTGCATATAAGTGAACAATACATCTCTGACCAGAGGGGAGAGAGAGAGAGAGAGAGAATCTGCTTGAATGAGGCAATGATATATGTTTTCATTTTTGCGTCCCTCTATTTCAAGGGTAGCCAAACTACAGCCTGTGGGCTGGATCTGGCCCATGTTGACTAATAATCTGGCCCGCACCACCCGCGCTGCTCCTGGAAGTGGGAGTAAGACACACCCACACATGCACAAAATGCCATAAAGCACCTGTGGCTGTCATAAATATGTTTATGGCAGCTGCAGGCACATTTATGGCAGTGTTTTGAACATGCAGGGGTACATTTTACTTCTGCTTCCGGTGGGAGGAACCATGTGACTGGCCCACTCAACCACGTGACTGACCCATGGCCCGATAAGTTTGAGCACTCCTGCTCTATTTCCTTTCTGGACTGGGAAAGACATCTGGTGATGTGAAATAGGTATCCAAAAGAGATTAGAAATACAGTAAAACCTCATATAACACTAAAACCTGGTTCCACAAGTCTTGGTGTTATATGATTTTTAGTGTTATCTGATGCATGTTAAAATCCTATGGGATCCCTAGAGATACATTGTAACCACACAGGCTTTAGCGGTTGTTATCTGAAGCATCCCATAGGATCTTAATGTTATCTGATGCAATTCTTCCCCCCAGATTCCTTAATGTTATGCGATTTTAGTGTTATTCGATACTAATGTTATATGAGGTATTACTGTACTCATATTTTTGACCAGCGCTCCTAGAATCCCCAGCCCAGCATACTCTATCTATGCTGGCTGGGAGTTCTCAGAGCTGTTGTCCAAAAATAACTTTTCTGAACACTTGGTCCAGAATAACTAAGAAGTTCGCAACTTTTCTCCATTCCTACCAGCCATACTTCTTTCCTTTCTTCCTTAAAACGAGGATGCTTATTTGGAAAGGTGTGTTAATTCATTGTCCCCTTTATTAGGGACAGCACAGGTTCTCTGCCGTCGACAGAGCAATGCATGAAAGAATCAGCCTACAAATTAGAAGTTTCTTTTTTCTGCTATAACTCTTATATTTCATTGTTAACTCAAAAAGGAAACTGAAAAGTTGTCCAGGAATGAAGGTGTGTGTGTTGTTATGGCCAGGAGCGAGAACTGTGTGTTTCGGTCTTAATGACTGCTTGATTTTTGGTAAAACCTGCTACATGCTTCATAAAACTGCACCTTGGTAGCGCCATTATAGTAAATATTATGAATCTGAGAATGCAGCGGAGCGGTCTCTCCTTGTTGTATGCATTAATTCAAACTGCAAAGTAAGGTAGAGGGGACAGGAGGGGGTAATCTTCTGTGAACCTTCCCTTTGCTGATTTTGCAGCTGTAATGGATATAGCTATTTGTTCATAACATTTATAACTTTCCTTTCTTTTAAGGAACTGAAGTTTTAGGGCACACAGTTCTTTTGCAGTTCTGAGCATTGAGTCATCACAGTGCAGTGGTTAAGTTGCCCTGCAGTCAAAACTCTGATGAGTTCGAGATTAACTCGGCCTCTTAGCCTTCTGGATAAAAGGTAATTCTCTTGTGAACCATTCAGAGAGTGTTCTGAACACTTTGGGGTGGTATAGAAGTGTAATTGAGGTTGCTGTTGTTCTACCCCCCCTTTGTGTGTGTGTGTGTGTGTGTGTGTGTGTGTGTGTGTGTGTGTGTGTGTGTTAGACTCCGCAAGAGTGGCTGGACAGAACCACCTAGTACCCTGGTGGCTAACCTTGGCACTCCAGCTGTTCATGAACTTCAATTACCAGAAGCCCAGTTCAGCACTCCAGTTGATTGGGGCTTCTGGAAATTGAAGTTCCAGAACAACTGGAGTGCCAAGGTTAACCATCACTGACCTAGTATGTTTTATTTCTGATTTCAGTACTCTTTAAGTTAGGGGTTCTCAACATTTTTAAACCAGGGGCCGGATCACTCCCCCTTAAGAGTAGTAGTGGGCCAGACGGTTGTCCCCTCCTCTGCTGCCAGTCTAGCACACCAACACTCCCCCCACATGGTGCCACCGCCACTGCCAACACTCCTTCTCATGCCACCTGTCTGGCCTGCCAACACTCCCTCCCACACTACCGCCAATGCTCTCCCTACACCACCACTGCTGCCGCCAACACTCCTTCCTACGATACCAGTCTGGCCCACAAACGATCCCCCTACACCACCACTGCTGCTGCCACTTCCCTGCTTACCAGTCTGCCGTGGGTGAAAGAGGGGTCCTGACTGTCCTTGTCCGCAGCTGGCTGCAGGCATCTTCCACTTCTGCCACCACCATATCAATCCTTGTCACCTTCGCCTTGCTTGGTGTGTCCCTAACACTGCTCTGTAGCAGGTTATCTCTGTACAGAATTTCTTAGTGTTTCTGGGTTTATTAAAGACTACAACAGACCAGTTTTATTGACCATTTTTAAATTAAAAACAGTACTGATGCAGTATATAGATACGGACATGAATGCAATTGATAGCATTGGTTTATAGGAACACGAGACTGGAAAGGTAATAATTTTTTATTTGTATTTAGACTTGTATGCTGCTCTATTCACTGAAGCGACTCAGAGCGGCTAACATGACATGGGTAACATACATTACATCTGCAACAACATGGTATAAATATAACACATAATGCAACACAATTAGTACAATCAATAAATTGTAAAAAATAAAAATACAATACAGTCAGGGAATACAATCCCTATAACAATATACCATTTTAAAAGTCAACTCCCTCCTGCTGAGAAGAGCTATTACCAATACTAGCACAGATATACAAAACAAAAGCAAAAAATTATACAATACACTAGCACAAAAAATACAATAAAGTCAGGAGAGTCATCATAGATTTTAATGAGGTTTGTAATTTGGTAATAAATATCCAGTATTGTGAAAGTGTATAGTGTTTAAAATACTGAAGATTTATCTATCTTTAGTTCTGGAACTAAAGAAAAAAGAGTAAGGAGCAGGAGACAGGAACTTCTCATTGAAAAAGATGGCTCTGTGTAAGGAGAATGAGACATAAATGACATTTCTAGAATGAAGTGGAGGTTAAGTTAAAAGTAAAAACCCATAAAGTTTGTTGTGTTAATGTTTAACCTAAGGATGGTGCCACTAAATTTCTCTTGTGGGTGGGTGGTTGATCTGTATTTTGCAGAACTTCAATTTCACACCTCAGTTTCATGTCTCAATTTATTTACTTGTTGTGGGAGTGCTGTCTTTAACAGAGGAGGTTGGTTTTAGTTGCATCAGTCCTTGCAAACAACTTTTGTTCAGTTGTGGAAAAAAAAGAATTGTTACTTCTTCCTGAAATGTTAGTAACTCAGTTTCATTGTGACAGGGAGGCTGACCAACCCAAGTGAAACTTGGACCTTTTTCCCTTGACCCAGATGCCTTTAATACAGGGATTACCTGGCCTTGATGCCTTTACATCCTATCTATATTAATAGAAATATTAGAATAATTTTCAGGTGGATAAAATTAGCAATCCCACATCAGGAGAACAATTACTATTCTTACCCAACCGTATGGGTTGAGAATAAACTGCTCATTTCTGCAGCAGACATTACCAGCAGACCACAGCAATCAAAGTTGCTAAAGTAGGTCCATTTTTTTATTGATTCACAATAAGCTTTCATTATAACATGGAGTCCTGCTTCAATTTCAAGGTGTAATACTTCAATTTGTATTCACAACTCTAGCATACAAGGAGATGTATTGTAAAATCTAATCCCTTTTGTCCCTTGAAAGAATTGTTATGTGGAGATGTAATTCATTTGCTGTGCCTGCATGTCTTTTGAATTGGACACAATCCTCAAACCAAGCCTCATCAACTAGTTGTCATTGGCCCAAATTATATTATGTTGTTATGCCAATAGAAGGCAAATGGCTTAACTCACACCTTCTTTTTGCCACCAGTTAACAAGTTACTTTTTAGATTTGGGCATGCAGTAGTATGGTGGCTGGACATACAAATAAAAATCCAAGCAGGGACTTGTTAGTTGCCATTGAGTTGTTCTATGAGTTATCCTGTTTGTCTTCTGTCATTATAACTATGTGATTCTTTCTTTCTTTCTTTCTGAGCATGTTTTTGTAGTTCACAAACTAGTAAGAGCAGACCAATTTGGATAAGCTGAGCTTTGTGGTTTGAGGGCACCATCATACTACCTGAGCTCCTGTTCCTTTTAAATCACCTCTAGTTCTTCTGATCTTTTCTAATTCTTTTGGAACTCACTCTCTGCCTGGTTATGACAATGCAACAATAGTCTACCCTCATGTTGGCGAACCTTGGCATTCCAGGTGTTCTTGGACTTCAATTAACAGAAGGCCAAGTCAGCACTCCTGCTGATCAGGGCTTCTAGGAATTGAAGTTCCAGAACAGCTGGAGTGCCAAGGTTCACCATCACTGGTCTACTCTAAGTATAAAAGAGCTGTAATGCATTCAAGATCCTTACTGCTAGAATACTGATCCTCTTTGTATTGCTTTGATTTTGCTATTGTTTCTGCCATTAGGTTGCTTCCAGTTTATGGTTGCCCTCTGAATTAGTGATTTCCAAAAAGTTCTAGTCTCAACAGCATTGTTAGGTTCTTTTTTGTGAGTCACTTCATTTCTTATTTGGTCTTCCCCTTTTCTTGTTCTTTTCAACTTTTCCCAGGAATCAAAGAATATTCTTTTGCACCTAAGTACAAAAGCCTCAGATTAGTCATTTTTTCTCTCTTAAATTCCGACTTGTCATATGTTATCACGTTGGAACTTACAGCTACCCTAATAGAGATTTCAAGGTAAATGAAATTATCTAAAGTTTTTTGTAAATTCCACAAGCCCAGTGAGCTTCCCATGGCAAAGCAGGGATTTAAAAATTTGGTCTTCAGTATTCTCATCTGCCACTCTGTCCATTAGGATTTTGACCACTGAGAAATAGCCCTTCCGCCCCCTTCTTGTGGAATCTGTAAGGCAGTGATTCTCCAGCAGTGAGTCATTCCCCTTGGGGGTTTCTGTCGAGGTATCAGAGAAAGTGTGTGTAGCTTTTAAAAAAACACGTTGGATAATAGAATATTTGTGACTGTGCATCAGTTTGGGAAATGAAAAGAAAAGCAATTATACTTACAGCTTGCTTAACAGACAGCTCATTCCAGGATTCTGTGTTATATGGTATGGCACTTCAATTAATGTGAAAAGGTGAGAAATGTTTTCCCCCCACGTTTAAAAAATGTTTTCATTTATTTATAGTTGCAGTATTTCACATTTCAAGTAAAAAAATATCATGAGAAGCAGTTGCGAGGGGGACATTGAATATTTTTGCCTTTCAGAAGAATACTTCGGTTGAAGTTGAGGGAAATTGCTGTATAGTAGATTCATCAACTTGCAGCAACCAAAGATCTTTATTGCCAACTTGTGAATCTGAAGGATTTTAACCCCTTATAGAAAAGCCTGAAAGGGGGGTTTAGATGGTCATAATCAATCAAATACAGATAAACTCAGTGCAGATATTATCCTCATCCAGTGGATATGTTTGTTAACATAGATACAGGGAAATTGATAGGTTTTCCCCCATTGTTTCTCTCTACGTCTAAGAAGGGTCGAGTCTGAAGATAAAATTCTTGCTAACATTTCTAAATCTTGCTCACTTATACAGCCTTTATTCAAGTGAAAAACCTTCTACTTCTGACTTATCTTTGTTTGCCTGAAGAAAACAATGAGAGAATTGGGGAAACTAACTGCTTCTGCCTAAACATTTTTAGTGGTGGTGAGTGGCTTGTGGATCAGGACAAGAGGCCTTCACCCACAAGATTTCCTAAGAGCGTTCTCTGTCCTGGTCACAAGCAATCATTGTCATTACAGTTTAGGGCAGAATAAAGTTACTGTATCTTTATCTGTGTACTGTAAAAGGAATCTGATTGCACTGGAACAGCTTCTACTTAGTGGCCACTCATTGGACATCCCATTTCCAGAGGGACCTTCATGCATAAGCTGCAATCACACAGGCTGTCTACCAATGGTTCCCAAACTTTTTTTGGTCATACCTCATGTAAGCATCTCTAAAAGCCTGGGAAACCCCCCCTCCCCATGACATACTGTATAATTCTTATTATTCAAAAAGTGAACTCCTATTCACATAGGGGAAACCTAAAAGGCCATTCACTGTTAATTACTCATTCTTGGATTGCCCCAACCCCTTAAAAATTCAAATTGCCTGCTGTTGGGAACCACAGGGATGCACGAATGGTGTATTGGGGTCTAATGACATAAGCCACAGGTATCCAAGTTACAAAAATTAGGAACACAAGATTTCCTCCCACCCCAATAATAATATTAGTGTAGAACTTTGATGTGTTATACTTTGAATTCAATGGCACTCAGTGATTGGCTACTCCTGTCAGAATTTTCAAGAAAGTTGTACAATGTTTAAAAATTGCTGCATACTGCTTTTTTCAAAATTTCTACTACAACACTTGATGAATAAAGAAGTTAGAGAATTAATGCACTTCTTAACAAGCATCTCCTTTATCTTACTAATTTTCTAAGTGTAGCACTGCAAAACAAACAGCTTAATGATTTCCATGCTGGGTCTTATAGATTGTCAAGCAAAGTTGTGTTGAGAAAGATACATGAAATTGCTTTGCAGCACACTCGCTGGTTGTAACCATTTGACACCATGTTAGGCCTGTTCTATATGAACGTGTGTGTGTGTGTGTGTGTGTGTGTGTGTGTGTGTGTGTGAGAGAGAGAGAGAGAGAGAGAGAGAGAGAGAGAGAGAGAGAGAGAGAGAGCTGTCATATACTTAGAAAGGACCTAATACCTATTTTGCTTTTACAATTTTTCATACATTTGTTTGAAGTCATCCAAAGAAATCAATTTCGATACTATTTTTCTGGCTATGTGCTTATTTTCATCTCCATGCCAAAAACCCTGTTGCTTTGAGGGGGAGGTTGCATAATACTGTCAGGATTGTTGAGCCATCTAAGTATTTGAGGTACAATTAAATTACTCCTGTGAGGTACTTTTTCCTTAATGCAGTCTGAGAATTCAGGTGGGAGGGAACATAAGACAGAAAAGGAATTGGCTGTGGTATACTTTCATAGAATTAGATCTTTAAATAAAATGGAAACAGTGACACCGAAGAAGGGAATCAACTTTGTAAATACTAACCCATCAGGCCTGGTTACTGAAGAATAAGATTTGGCTGATTTACTTCATTTTCCAGAGCTTGGGCAAATAGCTGTAGAATTAAATTATTTCATGTCACTTTCCCCTAGGGTGCCCGGAACCTGTTTGTAAAGTGTTCTGCTAAGTCGTGATATTGATTAATAGTAGAGGTCTAACCTTTACATAGTTATGCTTACTTTCTTGTGTGCTTATTTATGCCTTTAATGCTTCTTGTCAGGTTCTTTCACTACCTTGATGTTTCTTTGGCAGGTTCACGAAAATAAAAATTAAAACACACATTTCATTCGGTTCTTTCCTCCTTATTTGCTGTTGCCAAGTAAGAATTCATCAGTATGCAGGCTATGAACCCAACAACTGACTTGGTCCAAAGAGCCTATGGCACAAAGGGTGATGATTGCAGTCATAATTGACAGCACTTATCATGGTGCATACAAGGCCTTCATTGTCGGGATGGTTAGTGACTCAAAGTAATCTAATTAAATGCTCATAGCAGCCATTAACAATGGCAAAATAGATGTTTTATCACAGCAGACAGAACGATTTCTGGCTTTTTCGCCTTGTCTGCTTGGAAACTGATTTATTTCCAGATTTATCTTAATAATTTGTATGCCTAGACAACACAGTTATTAGACTAGATTTCATTGTTGTTGTTCTTGCATTAAAATTTCTTGTTATCTGCCTTTTGGGTGACATGAATTATAGAAAAGCCAGGCCAGGGAACAGGGGGTGTATTGGAATGCATGACATATTTTCAAGGGGAAAGATTTAAAGTTCAGAGTGAGATACATCAAGTGTGAGCGCATGGGAAACAGCTGTGAGGAAAGGAAAATATAATTTGTCTTTCCTATTTAGATTCTTTTTCTGAGAGAAAACGGCTCATTATCTGGTCTATCCTTATATGCACAGATGTGACACGGAGGTACCTAATCAAAATATCCTAGTTCTGTTTTTATAATAGAACCTTCTATGAGAGAGTATTTGATTAAGATTAAGATGAAGGAAAAGGAGTAAAAGATTCTTCTCTGCCATTTCCCAATGAATTCCTCATCTCACAACAAATCTGGTGTTTGCCTTATATAGGTAAACTTTCTTGTGAGATCCTGATGTGGTCATCTGTGTCTCATGTGAAGTGGTGTTTTTGTTTTGCTTTTTTGTATACATACTTGTTTGCCAAAAAAAAACCTGTCAGAGTTTTCTGATCAAAATCTTTATCAAGGCTGGTTTTATTCACACTGACTGTTGCTTTGCTGAAAAATTATATATTTAATGTCTATTTTATTCTTGTTTTATTCTGATTGTGGGCCGCCCAGAGTCGGGTTCTCCCGATTGGGGCGGGGTATTAAATTTAATAAATAATAATAATAATAATAATAATTCTGCTCAACAGCAGCTGGATATTGGTCTCATTATACAATCAGTCAAGAGCTATGATTAAAAAAGCATCTCTTTTCCTATCAAATGTATAATATTCTTTTTTTTTCTTTTTTTGGTGAATCTTGTTGAGTAAGACTGTAAAATAACATGTTCTCTTGAATGAAATATATTTATTTTTGTTCTACTAGCAAATTAGTTTTCTGCTACTACCTTGTTGCACATTATTGGTTAGGTCAGAGTGTATTCTTTGGATGTTTTGGACTACAGCTTCTCTAATTCCCAGTGGTTGGTCGTGCTGGCTGGTGGTGATGGGAGTTGTATTATGTAGGACACCAGTTTGCCTGACTTAGTACTTTTATTTAAGAGAGTAAACAAAAGAAAAACAATGTGTCACTTTAAAGACTAACTGTTGCATTTTAATGTTAGCTTTCGTGGATCAGGTCCACTTCATCAGGTCCACTTCATCAGACCTCAACGGTTTTGTGTTTTTGTTTTGTTTACTGTCTGATGTTCTTGAAACACAGACAAACACAGCTACTATTCTGAAAAATTCATTTATGAGTTATATCCTAAGAGGAATCGGCTAACATGTAAGAATCAAATCAGTTCAATGAAGTACAAAAGCAAAACCAGTTTTGTTAGGCTTGAAACTTTGCAAAATGTAGGTGTGTAGGAAGCTGCCTGGTATTAAACAATTTAGCCTGATTTTGTGAACAGTGACAGACAGTAGCTCTCCAGGGATTCAGGCAAGTTTCTTTCCTCATACTACTTGGAGAAGCTTGTATTGAACTTGCAGTTTTCTGAATGCAAAGCACCACTGAGTTGGATCCTTCCTTCAACTACTGCCACAACATAAGCTACCAGCTGTATGTTGGAGTGCTTTTTTGCAAACCAGTTGAAGCCAATATGGTTTAACACCCTACCCTTCAAATAAAGAGGCAAAAGACAGATTTGTAGCAAAAGGCGTTGGGCCATATTTATTAAACGTGCTGACCTGTGGAGGGGCTGGTAGTGCTGAACCTGATACCAGACTAGGAGACTCCTTGTCTCCTCTCCAGCCCAGACAGGTGAATCCCTTGCCTCCAGGCAGTGTTATACCTTCAACAGCTACTACCCAGGCCAGTTAATTTGGAGAGGTATCTCTTTGGGCATTTCCAACTCTATTCATAGGAATGGATGTTGGATGTACCGCAGAACTGGCTCATGGGGTCCCCTCCAGTGCCAAACCGATTCACTCGAATTGTTCCTGGCACCTAGGTTTCACCTCATCTAACAATGCCTGGATGGATTCACTGCTACCACCTTTTCTGAAAAGAGGCCTTTTACAAGCAGAACAGGCCTATAAGCTAGCCTATCACCCCACCCCTAGACCAATGAGCAGGAACGCTAGGACATCCCCTGCTCTCACCTGCCCTCTCATTGACGAAGGTGGATAAAATCCCCATTCATCCAGGCTGCATAGCAGC
This sequence comes from Furcifer pardalis, assembly GCA_030440675.1. NCBI lineage: Eukaryota > Metazoa > Chordata > Lepidosauria > Squamata > Chamaeleonidae > Furcifer > Furcifer pardalis. Next base: position 143,318,126 of record CP126893.1, read on the forward strand.
AGGATGTAAAGGGAGTCCATTCTTGCATTATGATGGGTTTTTTGTTTTAGTTTATGTTTGTGTGCAGTTGAATTTAAATTTTAAATTTTATGCCTGTTCTTTCAACTGTGTGTTCAAATTGTATGAGGTTTCATAATCATTATGAAACTTTGCTATATTCTAATGATGATAACATAGTCTGTATCATGGGGTTGTTTTTTCTTACAGAGGCTACAGAGATTGTGTTGAAGGCTCAGATCCTAGCTGGAGGAAGAGGAAAAGGTGTTTTTAGCAGCGGGCTAAAGGGCGGTGTGCATCTAACCAAGGAGTAAGTGTGGACTTTAAAACACAGAAAGATTCATGTTGGATCAAACTGAAAAAGTGTCTAGCCCAAAATTATTTTCATACATTGGCCAACAGGTTTACTGTGGGAAGCACCCAGCAGGTCATGAATGCAATGTACTGTCCTGTATTTCCTTTCAACTGCTATGTGGAAACATACTGTATCTAATACCGAAGATGATACATGGCCATTCCGGCTAGTAGGCATCAGTGCCCCAAATTTCCATGAGTGTGCCTGTTCTCTATTTAAAGCCATTCAATTTGGCAGCCTTATGACAGTGAATTCTGCAGTTACGGTAACTATTTTATATACAGTACTGTCTGGCCGGACATCCTGCTATGGTAATGGAGTAGACTGTACAGCCAGAGATTCAACACAGAGTTTTGGGTGGTGGTAAATAACCTTACTCCCTGGAGGGGCCAATGGCTATGGGCAAATGAGCCTCTTTAGGTGAGGTGATGGTCCCCTCAATGGAGGAAATGCCACTGGAAACCATCATATTGGGCCAACCAGCAAAATGAGCAGAGGAGGAACCATTTCACTATTCTTATTCCCAACGGTCATGGAGGCGGAAGAGGCCATGCCAGATAGACTGGCTGTGAAGGTGCACTTTGTTAATATCCTCAAGGCTGTGGCAGTCCATTGCAGTCCCGGTGTTAAATCCAGGATGTCTCATTTCATACTTGCCATAGGAGATGGTTCTGTGATCACAGTGTATGGGCCACTTCATGGGAAGCTGGGGTCCATCTTACACAAATTCATGTCAATGGCATTTTCCCTGGAAATGATTTACAGGAAAAAATGTATACTCAGATACGAGTAGCAGCAGACAACAATACAGTACTGTGCCATAGTCTTAGACCAGGGGTTCTGTTGTGATCCAGCCCTTCTCCGACTCCGAAGAAGACCTGGATCAGGGGGCAACCCTATTCCTAGCCCATTTCTGCCTGTACCCAAGCCTAAGGATGCCCTGGCCCAGGGATCTCAGCTTGCGCCTGGCCTAAGTCTGTTTTCCCCAGTAGCTGACCTGTCAGATCAGGAGTCTGGCACTGACAGTGATCAACCCTCAGTCAGGGGAGAGGTCCAGGAAACATCTACAACTGAGACGCAGGCAGGCTAGAGCGAACCACCAAAGAAGGCTGTCAGCTGATGCTGATTAGCTTGGAGGCTTATAGGCAAGCTTCTTGCAGCCTGCCAGTGTCGGTACAACTCTTGTGTGAAGACTGACATCCTGCTTGACTCCAGACTGCCTGCCTAGACACTGACCTGCCTGCCATGTCCCTGACTTCTCTGCCAACCCTGATGACGCCCCTGGACAACCTTTGGATTTGACTATTGACTGAAATTACCAGTAAAGAGACCTCTGCTGACCTTTTGGACTTTGATATCTGGATTATCCACGAACAAGACTCTCTGTGTAGTGCTGCCATGCAGCAACCGTGCCTGCCTGGGTGTGTCAGCACAGGTTCTCAACCTTTTCAAGCCGGGGGCTGGATCACACTTTCTCAGTCAGCTTTGAGGGACGGATGGCCATTTTGCCCTGCCTGCATGATGAGGGTGGCCATTTTGTCTCAACATCTTCAAAAAGGTGGGTGCCATTTTCTTTCTCGAGTGCCCTTGGAGGGGTGAGGGCATATGAAATGGTGCTGTGGGCCAGATCTGCCCCATGAGCCTTCGATTGGGAAATCCTATCTTAGACCTACAGTGGTGGGATGTCAAAATTTTTACTACCCCACCGTGATGTCATCACAGTGTGGGCGGAGCTAACATCAAGATGTCATGGTGTCATGGGTGGAGCCAAAGAAAAATAGAAAATAATAAAAAATAAAATAAAAATAAGCAAACACACCCCTCAACCCACCCACCCACCTACAACACAAACCCATAAAATAAATAAATAAATAAATACATTAAAATACACCCACCCACCCAAAACACAAATCAACCAGAGCTTTTAAACCAGAGCTTAAAGCTTATTCTGGCTAATCTTTCTCACACTAGGTCAGATGGAAGGAACTACAGAATGAACTCACCACAAGATGGCTTCAATTTTGGCACTTTTCAACTTTTTAACAGTTAAAGAAGTTAGGTACTAAGTCTTTGCCTAACCAGTTCTCTAGGATAATAGGCCTTAATGTCAATGTAAAACAGCTGTACCTCCTTAAGGTACAGCCCTCAACCCACCCACCCACCTACAACACAAACCCATAAAATAAATAAATAAATAAATACATTAAAATACACCCACCCACCCAAAACACAAATCAATTGGAATAGCAATTGGAGCAGCACGAGTGTAGCTTATTGATCAGGTAACTCCAAGACTTTGCTTTAAAACCCCAAGCCAGGCTGCCAGGCCTTTTTAGTAACTGTGGTAGTACGTCAATATAGGTAAAGGTATTAAATACACATTAAAATACACACAGACACACCACATCCAAAGGTGAGTCACTTACCCTGGGGAACAGGCTATAGGGAGCTTCAGGCTAGCAGCTTCTCTTCCTCCTCCCCGCTTGGGAGAACATCAAGGAGGCCGTGCATACGTGTCAAGCACTGTAGGCGTGCATGCACACCAAGTGCTTGGCGCGCATGCACAGTGGGGGAACCAGTGAAAAGGTAAGCCCCGAAGGTGGTTCCCCCCAAAAGCTGCTACCGGTTCTCCGGGACACTGGGGAAAGTTACTACCGGTTCTGGCAAACTGGTGAGAACCTATTACATCCCATCACTGCATTACCAGCTGGTTTAAAGAAAATTTAGTGAGTGAATTGCGAGGGCATAACACAGCCCCTGACCCATTGAGACACAGCAAAATTGGAGACGGTCTTCTGCTGACACCTCTCAACCTTATCCAGGTTTGGTGAAGTTTGGAGTTAGGGTGTCCGAGGTACCACCACTCCCATCATGCATTGCATTGCATTGCATTTTCCCCAAACTAGTTAGTGGTGGCTTAAGACTTTTGCACAGGACTGTATGTGTGAAAGCATATCTTTTTTTCCAGAAAAGAGTCCTTGATATAATATAAAATCCTTTAAAATTCTGGCATTTCCTTTTTGTTTGTTTTCTGCCGCAACCCATTTTCCCCTCCTTTTGCAGCCCTAAAGTGGTAGGAGAGCTTGCTGAACAGATGATTGGATATAATCTCACGACAAAGCAAACACCAAAGGGTGGTGTTAAAGTTAATAAGGTAAGAGACCATCCCCACCTTCAGGTCTTATTATGAACTTATTATGATATGTTGTTGATGGACATTTCATTACTCTCCCAAACGATATGTTTCAAAATTATTTTATGTTGTTTATCTGATTACAAAAATCACTCATAATGTTTCTAGCATCCTAAAATTTTCTTCTTCAATCTACTTAAAATGATGAAATCTGAGGCTGAGAGCTTGGATGTTTTCTCTGAGGAGTCTGGCTAGCTAGAATGAGCAGAATGGAAAGTGTGGGTCCACTTTAATTAAGTCGTTCAAGTTGCCTTTTGGACCTTCTGTTCTTATGATGAGATGCAGAACATCACAGCTAGGTGGTATAACAGATGTTTTTTATACTGAAAAAAGACAGTGCTGCGCACAGTGTAGCGTTTGGAAAATGTACTTTCTGGGACTACAGGCCCCAGAATCCCTCGGCCATCATGGTCTTTGGCCATACTGCACAATTTAGGGGAATTGTGGTCCCCAAATGTAACTTTTTAAAGCTCTAATGAAATAAGCTCCAAGTCCTAGGGGCACTGGTGGACTTCAGTTCCCAGAAGCCTAAGTCAGTATACTGGTTGATCAGTGCTTTGGGGAATTGACGTAGGCTTCTGGGAATTGAAGTCCAAAACCCAAAGATTGGGAAACACTGCCTTAGGCAAAAGTACCCATCAGTTTGTTTTCAAAAACACAGTACTGTACCATGGTGTACAAGCTGGTTTGAAGTGCCAGTTTCCTGTCCTTGGCAGTGCAATAGTACATTGTTGGCTGAGACTATGTACATTGTTTGACATGTTGAGTGTAGTATGATTCTATAGATCACGGGTGCCCAAACTTTTTGGGCCATGGGCCAATCACGACGTTCAGCAGGCCAGTCACATGGTTCCTCCCACTGGGGCCGGATCTGGCCCACAGGTCATAGTTTGGGCACCCCTGCTATCGATCTTCAGGTAGGGGGCTTGAGGCTCTTAAGTCTGGCTTGGCAAAAATAGGTTAATAATAATCCATGACATACAATTAAACAGGATCTAGCTTGTACTCTGCCCAGGAAACACATAGGAACACAGCATCCTTCACTTAAAACTATTATCACAGACCATGGTTATACAGGGCAATGTATGCACAGGTAGTTCACTGGTTTCAGGGAATTTTATGAGTATGTAATAATTACCTGCTGGTTGGATATCTCAGTGGTATCTAGCTACAGAGCCAGATGTTGGATGTTCAGTTCTTCACTATTCCTCCTGGGAGAAGAGGCAGCCTATGTAGCCTCAGGCAAGCTGCATATTTCCAGGGCACCCCCAGAAGAAGGAGATAGTGAGTCACCTCTATGTGTTCTGGAAAACCCTGGAAAGGGTTGCCATAAGTCAGAATTAGCACAATTAGTAATTAGCCAAATGCTTGCTACCAGAGTGTTTTAAGTTGTACCTTTCTAGTTACTGTACCACTTGAACTGCCTTAAATGCTGCCTTTTTCCTCTTAATTGAAATAATGCACATCCATTTTTAAATGGCATATCCATATTGCCCATCCATTTTTAAATGGCTACACTTGAAAGAACAGCTTCTGCTTTTCTCATGAAATCAATATGAAATGAGGGGTTTGTATGTTTAGAATAAGTTAAAGGTAAAGGTTTCCCTTACTCGAAAGCCAGTCGTATCTGACTCTAGGGTTCAGTGCTCATCTCTGTTTCATAGCTGAAGAGCCAGGCTGTTTCCATGGTCATGTGGCAGGCATGACTAGACACCGGAGTGCACAGCATGCTGTTTACCTTCCCACCAAAGTGGTCCCTATTTATCTACTTGCAATTTCTTGCTTTCGAACCTGCTAGGTTGGCAGGAGCTGGGACAAAGATGGGAGCTCATTCTGTCCTGAAGTACTTGGGAATTGAACTGCTGACCTCCCACCTTCCAGTCAGCATCTTAGTCACTTGAGCCACTGCAGTCCCTGTGTTTAGAATAGATTATTTAAATTAAACTGCCCTTTAGATACTCTCCTAGCCATAGTTGGAAGAATTTGTGGAAAAATGGGGTTTCGGTGATGTGGATGGGTTTTCATTCGTATCTAATGTGTGAGAATGAGTAAGATGGAGAACCATGCTGGTACAGTTTACAAGTGGCATTAAGAAAGGATGCAATTGCTTATTATTTTAGGAATTAGTGATTATTATTATTTTCAAAAAGTGATTGTGAATTACCAATGTGATACCATTGCGAAGAGGACAAATTCAGCCCTTAGGATGTCATTTGTGACCTTACTAGGAAGAGGGTGCTTCTATCCAGCTGAGAACATGTACAAAATTATGCCCCTGTTTTTTGTGAACAAGACTAAAACGGATGGAATGAGCAACCATTAAATAGATCAGGAGTAACATAGATAATTGGTCTTAGGAGCAGAGGTTACAAGTTTGTTGGTGTAACAAGAGGAGATAGAGTGACACTCTAAAATGGAGGGAACTGATTGCTTCCAATCCAGTCTATGCAAAGTTTTAAGATGGAGTTCACTTACACTTGCTGTTCTTCCTTGAAGTGGAGAGCTCCCTGCCTGTGCTGAAAATCAGACCAACCACTTCGTCTTGTTATCAAAAGGGAGACTTCTTTCCATTGAAATCTATGGCAAACCACCACCACCACCACCCATGACAGCAAATGTGAGATCTGGTGTGAGTGATTGGATTGCTGGATGCACCCCTGGCCATCCTGGCTGAGGGGAGAAGAAACAGCTAAGTAGCGGGCCTGGACTTTATAAGCCAGATGGCCGTTGCCACCACTGGACACTCCCCTGGCCAGCCTGACTGAGGGGAGCAGGAACAGCTGAGCGGGGGGGGGGGGGGTGGACCTTAAAAGCCAGACAGCCGTTGCCACTGACACCGGACACTCCCCTGGCCAGGCTGGCAGAGGGGAGCAGGAACAGCTGAGCAGCAGGGTAGGGCGGGACTTTAAAAGCCAGACAGTGGAGGACGTTATGAGACTTTTTAAATGAATGATTATTGATTATTATTGATTATTATTGATTATTTATTATTATTATTATTATTATTATTATTATTATTATTATTATTATTATTATTCTCTTTATAACGTGTTATGATGTGATATGATTTATTTGTTGTTACCCTATTTCATTTTAATTTTGTTGTAATTATGTTTTGTTATATTTATATTTTATATTGTAATATTGTTTAATGTAATGTTATGTTTGGGGGTTCTGTGAGCCACCCTGAGTCGGTTTTTTACCGAGTAGGGTGGCATTCAATACAAATTGAAATAACAACAACAACAACAACAATTATCATCATCATCATCATCATCATCATCATCATCATCATCATCATCATCATCTGTGTTTTAGAAGGTTGGCCAGATGCCAAATATTACACATTTTAGTAGAAGGTTTACTTGAATTTAAGATAAATAGAGAGTATACATTGTACCTCCCTCACTTCCCTTTCTCTCCTAATCCCCAAATCTTGGGAATTGTGATCCTGTGAAAGGAAATGGGGGGTTTCAGATACATAATGTTTTGCAACTCTGGCTCAGAGGCTTTCTTGTGAAACAAGGAAGGGAGAAGCTAAGAACTTGGTTGGTTTTGGTTTATGTCCTGAGTACAGATGGTGTCCTTATCGACAAATGAGCTTTAGAAAATACTTTTCTTTCCCTGCAGTAATGCTTAAAACGTTGGTGCAAGATCAATTTGTCTTAAATAAACAGAACTTTCCCCCCTGGCTCCTTCAGAGTTTGGCAGCTATTTTATAGGTTTACATAAAATTCTCTTACGACGTCTTGGCATTTGGAGAACATGGTTATCTGGAAAGACAGTTTCTGTTTATCGCAACCAACTACCTGTCCCTTTTCTCTAAGCAATAAGAAAATTAACTTTGATAAAGTTTGAATTAAATACCTTGATTATTCCTCCCCCCCCCAAAAAAAAAAAAACCTGCTTGTAATGGTTGATTCTTGGACGATGGTACAAAAGCCTTCAGTAATGGTAATTTTTTAAAGAGAGGTTCCTTTAATTCATTGAAATTCATCTTGAAAGGCTGGGGGCAAGCTTAATATAATTCCAGATAAAAAGCATCCACAGTCTTAGCACATCCATTGTATGCAGTTTATGAATAGGCTGGTACTCAGATTTTGCTAAATCTTCAAGGGAGATTCTCCCAGCATGGGGCAGCTGTTAAATACACCTCTTTGTGTCCATGTATTCCTTAATTTATGAGACTGAAGGCTTAGAAGTTAAGATGCTGAATTTGATGACCAGAAGGTTGGCAGATCAGCAATTTGAGACCCAAGTGCTACTTGATGGAGTGAGCATCTGTTGTCTATTCCAGCTCCTACCAACCTAGCAGTTCAAAAACAAGAACTTGTAAGTAGATAAATAGGTACCACCTTGATGAGAAAGGTAACAGTGTTCCATGCACTTCATCATCTAGTCTTGCCGGCCACATGACCAAGGAAACATCTGCAGATGCAGACAGTGCTGGCTTTTTTGCTGTGAACAGAGATGAACAGTGCCCTCTAGATTCTGACATGACTGGCTTTCAAGCAAGGAAGACCTTTAACTATTCCTTAACTTGAAACACTTGTTTTATCATTCATGTTAGGTTTAGAATGGGTTGTTGAGCTTTTCATCCCTTCCCAAGAATGCACTTGTTTTCTCTCTTACTTTTCAAGAACAGATTAGTAGCTATTTAGACAATTGGGACACATCAGGAGATTAATAGCATTAGTAATAAGATAGCTCTCCACCTTCATGGTCTGATTGCTTTCTGCACAACCCTAAAACAGACCTCAGATTAATGTGCAACTTCACTCAGGCAATTGCTGCTCATTCCCCATTTTTCAAGAGTTATACCAGATATGTCTTGTGCCATCAGCTTCCTGTTCCCCACCTCACCTGGTTTGTCAGGTAGTAGCTGAAATCCACTGGTAAACCCATTGAATCAGTGGGGATTTAGAGAGTCAGCTCCTCTTTAAATTCCACAGATTCAGTGAGTTTGTATTCTAGTTGTCAGTTGCTACTGGATATATTGTTGCCTACACTTTGTTTTCTCTGGACAGCATTTGTATCTGTGAATGTGTCTAGATATAGATATACTCTAGTACCTCGAATAATGATGAGACTTGGTTCACAAGTCTCGTCCTTATCCGGTTTTTAACATTGTGTGATGCATTGATCGCAGAACATTTTTAAAAAGCCCTGTTCCCCTGGAGGCTGTAGCAAGCCAAAACGTCGGGATTTGAATCCTGACGTTTTGGCTTGCTGCAGCCTCCAGGGAGGTGGGGGAACTTTTGAAACAGCGCGGATCGGGTCCCCCAACACCCCCCCCGGAGCCAGCAGGGGGGCAGAGAGCCCAAAATCACCCATTTTTTCACCCATTTCAGGCACCCTGACCCCCGCCCTCTGCCAGCTCTGCCAAATCCTGAGGTTTTGGCTTGCTACAGCCACAAGGGAGGAGGGGAAACTTCGGAAATAGCTTGGATCTGGTCCCCTGACCTCCCTGGAGCCGGCAAAGGGGGGGTGGGTCAGAGAGCCTGAAATGGGTTAAAAAAACATTGTTTTTTTCACCCATTTTGGGCTCTCTGACACCCCCCCCACCTGCTCTTTGAGAGGTCAGGGGACCCAATCCAAGCTGTTTCCGGAGTTCCCTCACCTCCCCGGCCAGTGCAGCAAGCCAAAACGTCAGGATTGCACTGGCCGGGGAGGTGGGGGAACTCCAGAAACAGCGCAGATCGGGTCCCCCGACCTCCTTGGAACAGGCAGGGGAGTCAGAGAGCCCAAAATAGGTGGGAAAAGGACATGGGGTTTTTTGCCCATTTCGGGCTCTCTGCCCCCCCCTGCTGGTGGGTTTTTTTTTTTTGGGGGGGGCTGATCCACAGCTGTAGGGTGGCTGGGGAAGCCAACGGAGACTCCCCCTGCCTCCGCAGCTGTGGGGTGGCTGGGAAAGCCGAAGGGAGAACCCCATTCAGCTTTCTAGCCACCCTGCTGCTACGAATGATTGCATCATATAACGCTAACAGATCATTATCCGATTTTAGAGTTATACGATGCAGTCGTTATCCGAGGTATTACTGTACCTGCCTTGATTTTGGATTAGAAAGCTCTCTCACTGTTTCCTGCAGACAGTTGGGCATGGCTTGACCCACATGCAAATGTCTGATACTGCGAACAAGAGCAGTTAAACTTTGGTTTATCCTTCTGTGCAAGCACCCAGAGGTATCATTTGGGAATCTGACTCACAGCTTTATGTGCACCATGCAGCAGGATTGGGGGATGGGTCTGTGGGCAAATTCTAAGGGTCTCGAAGTCAGTTTTCCTGCAACAGATAACCTTTACCTGTATGACTTGAAAAACTGTTCTTTCCCTCCATAGTCACCTTGTGCCCATCAATCTCAGGTGCCAACTAACCAAACCCAGTATTTTCTTTGGATCTTCTCAACCAATCTGCTTCCATTTTTCCAATTCCTTGACAGGAGATGATTTGTCAGCACTCTTAGTAGGCAGTGCCTAGCCTGCCCCCTTCAGCAAATGCTTTACTTGTACAGTACCTTCAATTACGATTCTGATGAAGAGTGACAAGCAGGATTTTCCAGGGTTCTTATTTAGATGCAGAGCATGTACAGGAGAAGGAATAGTTCTTCAGATTCATTGTGGATTGCATGTGCTCTATGAACCCATAGATACTGTCATGCAGGAAGGGCCCTACTGTGTAGTGAAGAAGCCCACAACAGCTTTCAAATGGCCTTTATACAAGAGAACAATTGCAATGAAAGAGTGGACGTAAACTATGCCCGACATAAACCATAATTTTTAAACAAGCTTAGATTATTTTTATCCTTTAAAATTCAAGTACAGTAATACCTCGGATAATGCTAAGACTTGGTTCCACAAGTCTTGGTGTTATCTGATTTTTAGTGTTATCCGATGCATGTTAAAATCCTATGGGATGTATCGGATAACGTTAAAGCTCCATAGAGATACATTGTAACTGCACAGGCTTTAGCGGTTGTTATCCGATACATCCCATAGGACCTTAACATTATTTGATCCAATTTTCCTCCCCAGATTACTTAACATTATGCGATTTGCTAAACGTTATCCGAGGTATTACTGTATGGGTTTTATCGTTAGTTTGGAGAAACTCATTTTCTTGATCTACAAGTCTGTTTAATGAACTTGCAACTCTGTGCCAAATTGTTGATAAAGATTAGAATGTACACTCGTGCCTGTGCCCCCCCCCCCCCAAAAAAAAAGCATTTTATAATAGTTTTGAATTGTTGGGGTGGGAGGTGATATGTACTTTGGTATTGACAGGAAGGAAGGCAGAAGGAGATGCAGTGTAGATGGAAGGAACAGGACATGCTGAGCATTTCGGGCAGTTTTGGGTTGAAGCCCAGGAAGCTCTGTTGATAACTCCACTTTCTATTCATAAAATAGAGCCAGTATTCAAAGCTTTCTCAACCAGGCTAGAAAACTGCTTTCCTCTGTTCTGTTAAATAGTTCTGCATTAAATGGCAGGTAATGTGGATTTTTAATCTTTTTAAAAATTAAGTTTTAAAAGTTTAGCGCACTAAAGATACTGTGGATGCATAGAAAAGCAGTAGACACATCTATTCTCGCCAAAGATATTTATTAGTTATGGTATAATTAGAAAATCAATTAGAGACAGACATTCCATGGCATAGTGAAGATTCTTAAGGTGATTTGTATATACTATAGTCCAGTAGTGGGCAGCCAAAAAATTTACTACCATGAATTTGTGGGCGGAACCGACAACATGGGTGCAGCCAAAGTAAAAAAAAAAATACAGTAGACATAAAAATAGAAATAAAAAACACATAAAAATACAAATTAAATAGACATTAAATAAAAATAACAAACACATAAAAATTAAAATTAAGACGCTAAATAGAAATAAATAACATAAAAATACAAATTAAAATAGACATTAAATACACATAAAAACACACTACATAAAACACTCACCCACCTCAACCCACCCCAAACACAAACCCTAGTCACTTATCTGAGCAGCAGGGGGCAACAGCAGTGGCCTGGCCTGGAGTAGCATCGGGAGTTGGTGGCGGTCGGCAGCCTCAGAGCTCGGTTCTCTTGCCACCTGGTCAGAGCTACAAGCATCCAGGCTAAGGAGTGAGGGCGCCTGGCGCTTGGCATCTGGGGTGCAGCAGTCTTTTATCCTTCTTTGGGCAGGTTGAGCCTGGAGTTAGGTGGCCTGGAGTTTTCTCCACCACCAAAACTGCCACACCTTGCCCAGTCCTCTTCCCTCAGTAGGTAAAGGGGCCCAAGGGTGTGCTGACAGGAAAGTCCTCCTGGTCCCAGGCAGCAGCAGTCTTTTATCCTTATCCAGTATGAAACCTTTCTTCCTCAGAACATAACAACCAGCAGAAGTCTTGAACACACAGACAGTATGAAGAGCATAGAATCTATTGCATGCATAAGGAAAAGAAGTTCGAACTGAGGGAGTACTTTTAACAGATTTTGAGATTTATTACTGAATCAAGATACAGATTTCTTTAACTTGTTCTCTCTTTGCATTTTTGGCAGCCTGAAATTCATCTCTTTTTCAAAGTATGCAGAAACCTGTAACTGGTTAAGATTAGTCATTAAGGACTAAAATTCTCTGCAACTTTTCAACAGTTAAAGATGTTAGGTACGAAGTCTTTGCCTTACCGCCAGGCCGCCTCAAAGTATTTCAACAACTGTAAAGGCCAAATCATATATGGAGGCATTCAGTAATATTCTGTCTCTTCCTTCATGTAACACCCTTGGTTATAACTTCTTTTAGCTATAAGTATGTGATTTTATATGGCCCAGTGGAATGATTGGTTGCTCCTTAAATTAGATTGTTTTATAATTATATTACTTTAGGTTTGTAGTCTTTTATGTGTTTTTAATTATGTTTGCTAGCCGCCGAGAGTGGCTTTGGCTAGAGGGTTGGTGTACAAGTGCAATAAATAAATCATCAATAAGGTTTGGCATTCCATTGTTGTTGTATTCTGGATGGCTTTAAGAATGGGATTAAGAAAATGCATAGCCTCTTTTCAGACCTGTACCATAAGGTATTTTTCCTTGGTGTGCCATTGGTATGATTAGCTGGTGCATCATTTGAAATGGGCCTTGTTTCATTGTGTGTTATAAAGAAGTACTAAAAAAGTCAAAGTTGATTATTTTTAATTTTCTTTTATTTTCATTCCATTTGATGGTAGAGGATTACTTATGGGACCAAGGTAAGTGTAATATAGCTGCATTCCTATCAAACCACTTGTGATGTGCTTCCATAGTTTATCATAGTTTCTTTCCTCTAGCATACACTTCTGCATTGTGGGTGATTTTCATAACATTTTGGAAAATGAAATGGAAAAGAACTGTATGATACCTGTGTCCTAATAAAGTCATTGATCTCTTTTGTGACAAAGAGGGTTAATGAATGGTTCAAAAATATATTCTCTCTGAATTATGGTCACTTCTTCACATGAGAGCTTATGTTTCTAACACAGCCAATAAAATATCGTCTCCATTGAGTATTGCCAGTTGTGACCCATTGCCACATGATACTTTACAGGTTATGGTGGCAGAAGCACTCGACATTTCCAGAGAAACCTATTTTGCAGTCTTAATGGATCGAGCTTGTAATGGACCTGTTCTGGTTGGCAGCCCCCAAGGTGGGGTTGATATTGAAGAAGTGGCTGCGACAACTCCGGACCTCATCTTCAAGGTACATCTCAAAGCTTAGTGTGCAAGGGTTGATTCTATTCCCTATGCCTCTCATAGATTCATGCAATGATGGGGATTCAATCCATGGCGGTTATACAGTAAAAACCCTATTTACGGATGCCTTTACTTATGCAAAAAACAACTTACGTAAAGGGGTTTGTTTGTTTTTTGCGTAAATTGGTGTCCCGATTTACGCAAAAAAGATAGACTTATGTAAGGGGTTTCACTGTCTTGTAATTCTAAGATGGTGCTGCCGCCATCTTAGAATTACAGATTCCACCCCGTGCCACCTGCCCCTACTGCCAGAAGTCTCAAGAAATCCCGCACTTTGTAAGGAAACTGCAACCCAGAGAAGGCTTGGACAAACAGCGGGAGGTAGCGGTTTAACTTGCAACGTGCTTCGGAGGGAAAACGCTGTTTGTCTCTTCCTCTGGGAAGAACTTAAAAAGTGTGTGTGTGAGGGGGGGGGGAATTACATGTCATTACAGAGATGGCTACTAGGGTCACAAAGCTTGATTTTCCTTAGGGATGCATTGAAAACCAATTTCAAGCCTGTTTTTTAATTGTTCAATGCATCCCTATGGAGATTCATCGATTTACGTAAAACCCCTATTTATGTAACAAGCTACAGAACATACTTTTTACATAAATCAGGGTTTTACTGTAACTAGAGATTGGAGAATCTACCTTCTGGACTACAATTTCCAGAATCCTCAGATACCATGGACCATATAATCCAAAGGAATAAACGTTCTAAACTGCGGATATTTTAGTGCTAGAGCTTCCAGTAGTAAACCAAAACAATGATGTTCTGAAAAGCTTTTGTGCCTTGAATTTGTTTAAAAATAAGCTTTTCAACTAAGTTTTAAAATTACTTTTAAAAAGTGTTTCAAATCTGTTTTGTAGTAAAATTGTTAATGTGTTTCTAATGGTTGTAGTATGTCTGTTGTACATCACTTTGAAAGTCTAATTAGGCAGAAAAAATCATAAGCAGGTACTACGAATAAAGAAAGATATATTTTTTTTGCATGGAAAAGGTACTAGGTTTAGTTGGTGATGTTGCCAGTATCATACGTATGGATCTGAAGCAGGTTCTGCTACTGAGAATAGAGGACACTTGGGCTGGAAGGATACTCGTTTGGCTATATGAGGTCACACTTGTCTTGACCATAGAGTATACAATAGCCGCTTTCACCATCCTGCTGAGTTGATGGATGGAATGCGAATGAAGCATAATCAAGGCTTGGGCAGGGAATTAATGGAAACAGGCTTTGTATCTTGTCTTGAAAATAATGTGCCCCAATGTGGTCCTTGTAATTCCCTCTTATGCATCAAATCTTTAAAGTCTGGTCACGTTATCCTGCTATGGTAATAGAGTAGACCATACTGCCAGTGACTCAATGCTGAGAGTCAGTTGGCAGTTAACTAACCTGACAACCCTGAGGACTAATAGTTTGTGTCCTGAAGTCCACCTGGAAGGGTGATGATCCCCAAGTGGATTAAATCTCACTTGAATCCATCTTGATGGAGGGCAGCAGCTTCATCAATACTGACCTGGGGCTGAAGAGGACTTTGCATGCCAAAAGGGCTCAGGACCAGAAAGTGACTCATGGAGCTGGATCAGTGATGTGGAAATCAGATGAAAGGCCACTGCATTATATTCTCAGGAGTCTTCATGGCTGATTGCCATGATGATTACCAGAACTGTATTCGGAATCAGATATGGCACAAGAAGAAGAAGATATAAAATCTTACATATATTTATAGATGTTTCCAGATTAAACTTTTATCATGCAAATGACCTGTCTTGTTCACATGGAGTCTGAAATTTGCTCTCTTTCATTTGTAACCCTCATGTGTCTTCCTGCTGTTTTTTTGCCACCCCCGTTTCCTCACTAGAACTAAGCAAAATAAAACTCTTAAGCAGAAATAGCTACAGAATGTGGCAGAACTAAATCTATTCGATTAATGGGGATGGTACTGCGGTGGCTTAGTGGTTAAGACACTGAACTTGATGATCGGAAGATCTGCAGGTCAGCAGTTTGAGACCTGAGTACTGTATGACAGAATGAGCTTCTATCTCTGTCCCAACTCCTGCCAACCTAGCAGTTCGAAACTAAGAATTGCAAGTAGATAAATAGGTATCACCTTGGTAGGAAGGTAGTCAGCATCCTTTGCACGCTGATGTCTAGGCATGCCTGCCACATGTCCATGGAAACATCTGCAGACATGGACAGCGCTGGCTCTTTGGCTATAAATGGAGATGAGCACTGGACCCTAGAGTTAGATATGACTGGCTTTTGAGCAAGGGTGACCTATAACTTAAGTGGGCTTAACTACAGCTTAAGTAACCTTCCATAAATGTATTAATTACAAATTCTATAAATGAAAGACACATAGAATAGGATGGTGATTGGAGTTCATTTTTTTTAAAAGAGGCTGGATGTGGGAATGAAATATCTGAACTTGTACTCCACAAAGAACTCTGACATATCTAAGATTTTGATTTCTGCATTCAAACTGGCACTTTCATGGAAGAGCATTGAAGCATGCTGGCATACTTCCATCGATATCCTGAAGTGGTATAAGCCTACAATAGCTGTACCAGCTTATTCTATTAATTTATAAACTATCATCTATTCACGTTGCAAATAAACGTATCCTGTTTAATTAGCAATGCATATATGTTGTTTATTGTTAACAATCATAATGAGCTGTTATTGTTTATTTTATACTGATGAATCCTTGATGACATAATGCAATTCAATAAGGCTTATCGTACTAAGTATTTACAGTGAAAGAGCACTGTAACTTACCGACAGAATCAGCAGTGAGCTAATTGCATGTATATATATTTTCGGGGAAAACAGACATTGAAACGTACACACATTGAGAGAAATTTTATTGGGCACCTTGTTTGGTTCCTTGCCAAACTAGTCGCAAAAATTAACAGACTAAGTATTCATCAACGCCATCTGTACAGTAATTAAAAGTGAAAACTAGTGTCAGATTGTCTTGTCAGCAAGCTACCCTGAAGAATTACATGGATTTTGGAGGGATTTTTTTTCATGGCTGGCATGGCAATTATAATATATCCTACAGGCAGAGCTATAGCCTGGGTCTTAGAAATTTGGTGACATGCCATATTTTAATTACCAATTTGCAAATATATTTTAAGAATTACTTTTTTTTTTTTTACTTTTGAAGTAACAAATCTGTTTTCGAAATGGGTCATCTTAGCTCAGTTTTGTGCCCTTTATTGTTAACAGGAAGAAATAGATATATTTGAAGGTGTGAAAGAGACTCAAGCACTACGGATGGCAGAGAATTTAGGATTCAAAG
Source organism: Furcifer pardalis (assembly GCA_030440675.1). Classification (NCBI taxonomy): domain Eukaryota; kingdom Metazoa; phylum Chordata; class Lepidosauria; order Squamata; family Chamaeleonidae; genus Furcifer; species Furcifer pardalis. Next base: position 143,334,715 of record CP126893.1, read on the forward strand.
GGACTCTACAACAGCAGGTAATTTCATCCTGGAGGGAGGGGAATCTTCTGGTATTACAACAGCTTTTTCATATGTGTCCTTTTAGGACACAAGATTATGCTCTCACCTGTGTTAGTGGCCCTCTTCTCCTTTTGTGTCCTGATCAAACCCTGGACTGCCAAAATGAAGCCACTTTCTTGGCTTTGTCGTTGCCCAATGAAATGGACCCATTACTTCCAAGTAGACCCTTGGCCAACAAGTAAGTCGAACTGCACCTGAATTGACGCCCTGTGGCTAAACAATCCAGGATTTAACTTGCCTTCTCATATGTCCTGACCATAGCCAGGCTGTTAGTTAGGTAGCAAATAGAAAAATAAACACTTCCAGTCATCTTCATGTCTTTTAAAAGTACATTGGAACCTCGGTTAACAAATTTAATGCGTTCTCTGGGACCTTTTGTACTACAAAAATTTTGTAAAACAGATTTCCCATAGGAATGTATTGAATGTGATTTTCCATAGGAGTGCATTGAAAACCAAAATTTATTAACCAAAACTTGGTTTTCCATAGGAATGCATTGAAAACCAATTAATCCATCCCCCCCAAAAAATTGTTAATAGAGCCACTATTTTATATGGATTTCCTTTTGTAATATGATTTTTATGTTAACTGAGCCATTTGTTAAGCGATGTTCCACTGTATATTGCAGCAAAGCAGGTTGCAGATTTATTAAGTTACCAAAAATAATTCTAGGAAAATGAAGCAATTTCAGTTCAGAAAGCATATTTTAAAAAACGAAACCTATTCTAAGTTTGGAAGCCCAAAAGGGCTCCTCCCTCTGGTTTAATAGACTACATGATTGCTAAGTTCTGTGCAGACTCCAGAGAACTACTTACTTAGCATGGCGAAGAGAACCAAGAGACCCCTCTTTTCTTTCCCACTTATTTTATCTTGTCCAACAAGTTCCACCCTCTGGGCCTTCCTCTGAAGGATTTTGGCCAATCACTATACAGTACACAACATTCCTCCGAACTTTAATCTACCCATCCTTCTCTGCTCAGCAACACCCAGAATCCTTCACAGCCACCCCTCTTCAGTGAACCACCAACAAAAATCTCCATTACAGATTCAAAAAAAGTACAAGCCTGCATTTTAAGCAGTACAAATTCATCACAGCCAAACTTAAGTCCTCATTGGTGCATGTTTCCGGCAGCAATCGGCAAACCAGTAAATGAGCCAGATTCTGGTGTAGGCTTGATGCATCTTGTCATTATAAGCATAGCTTCATTAACAGCGATGTCAACTTGTTTTGCATGTGTGGATCCACTCCGTACTGGTGCAGTATTCTCTGCTGCAGAGATGCTCAGGGCCAAAGCTGATGTACACAGTGTGGATGGTTGAGTTCCCCATTTATGGTTTGTGAGTTTCCTTATACTAACTTTGGCTTTGGTATTCAGGCAGTGTTGCTTAAAAGAGAGCGTCAAACCAAGGTATTTTGGTGCTGACCAGTGCTGTAATCGGTTCCCTTGCCACCTGGGTTAGTGGTCTTGGCATCATTAGGATTCTTTTGCTTTAATCTAACTAGTATCAACTAGAACTGAAGCACTGACTCAATGAGACTTTGATAAGTTATCAGTTCTCAACTGGGTGGGTCTGCCCTGGTCATGTTGTTCAGTTGCACAGTTGATTCCGACCCTTTGTGACCCCATGGACCACTGTCCACCAGGCACCTCTGTCTTCCACCATCCTCCTCAACTCGCTCAGCTTTGTGCCCATTGTGTCTACAATACCATCTAGCCATCTCATTTTTGACCGTCCCCTTCTTCTTTTGCCCTCCACCCTTCCCAGCATCAAGGTCATAGTTTATAATTATTTCTCTCTTCAGACATCTTTTGCATTTAGGGTGGCTCAGTGGGTAAAAGCACTGTTTTGAGACCAAAAGGATGGGGTTTGATTCCCCGAGAGCTCCACTTGGAGGCATGAAAAGAGCCTCATTTGGACATCCCCTGCAAAAATCCTTTCAACCGAGTAATCCTCCCATGTCATTTCACTTTAAATCTGCCATGAAATTCCTTTGCCTTGTATTTTGATAGCATCCTTGTTGTTGTTTGGCATTAGGAGTGGTCCAGATTATTGCCACTTTTGGGATCCTGTTTTTGTTCTTATAGAAATATGGCCTGCCATTTGGAGCCTAAACGTAGAGTGGACAGTGAATTGTTTTAGCCCTTACATAGCAATTACACTTACATACTGCCCCATAGCGTTTAGTGTACTCTAGGTGGTTCACACATTAATTAGCATTTTGCCCCCAACATGCTGGATATTTTACCAACCTTGGAAGGCTGAGTCAACCTTGATCCCTATCAGGATCGGACTCAGAACATTTTGGCTTAACCACTGAGCCACCAAGGTTCCTTATCATGAGCCCATTCTAACACCAGTAATGCAATTGATCGCACAGCTTGCCTTGTGATGTGGGGGTGCTGCTCGTGTATGGTGGGGGACTTGCTTATGTGATTTCTGTTCTGCATTTTTTGCAACAGGATGTTAGCCTACATTCTTCCTCTTAGAAGGAAAAAATCATGCAAATCTGAAGTTGGTGTGAAAACACAATTTTTGATGGCTCTGGTACATAGTGTTATTTTCTCCCTTCTGTCATAATATAGCTTCCGTACATGTTTCTACCTTTAAAAATATTTTTTTAAGGGAAAAGTTCAGTTTTTAACCCCCTCCCACATACAGATATTCTTAGTATACCTTTTGCTCCTCTAAGATTTTTTTCTAAGAGTTCTAAACTGCTTAAGTGGGAACTGATATGTCTATACTTGTTTGCAATCAGCTTCTTTTCCTGCTTTGGATGATAAATTGTTTTTGTACAGAATGTCCCATATCATCAAAATGCCACATTTATAAAACCTTTGAATTTCTAATATACCACTTCTAATTAATTTCTATCTCAACTGTGCAATTAACAAATGCATAATCATTAAGATGATTAACACCCATTTGAAGATTTAGCAGTATCTTTAATGAGAGAGAATTATTATTAAATCTTTCTAGCTTTGCATGTTGTGGCACTTAATTATTTGAACAATGCATGAACTGCTTAACTAAACAACGGCTAATACATTTCTTCCCATGTGCTATATAACCTTTGCAATGTGATTTACTGGAGCATAGAAACGTAATGGCTGTATCAGTACAGCCAAAGGTCTGTTTAATTTCATCTTATCATAATAATTTATATTTCCCTGTAGGTATAAACCAGGAAAATTCAAGTACTATAGGGAGAGTCTGATTACTAGCATGCAGTGAAGCCCTTATGATAAACTCAAAGACTGTAGGATAACTTCTTAGATGTTTGTGGGTTTTTATTTAATGATAATATATTGTTACTAAAAATTAGTAATTATTTAATTTGGTGCCTTCAATGGGCAGGAGGTTCATTAGTATTAATTTTGTTATTATTATTTTAGTTGTTAAATAGAATTGCTAGTTCAGATTAGAACTAGAGCCATTGTTTAAAGGGCTTTGGTTTCTTCCATGTAAGGAGGAAACATTTTTAAGGTGCATGAGTTTGCTCATGTCAGTGGATATGAAGAAGCACATTGCATTGTTGTGTTATAATGAAGGCAGATAATAACTAAAATCTGTTGCTTAGCTTAATAAATGGAAGAGCCACACTGAAACATGACAAAACCTGTCAGAAACTTGGAGATAAAATGTAGTTTATACAGTAGACCAGAGGTGAGGAATCGGCAGCCTTAAGGCTACATGAGTCCTTCTAGGTTGGGGGTCCCAACCTATGGCTCGTGGGCTGGATCAGGCCCTTGATGCCATTCAGTCCAGCCCATTGGCATCTCCTCTGCACCCAGAAGTGGAAGCAAGCACATTTACGTCAACCATAAAATTCACACATGCATATGCAAATGTGCCTGCGGCTGATGTAAACGTGGAAGTGGGCACACTTATGTCAGCCATAAATGTGCCCACTGTCAGGGGTGTGGTCCAGCCCACTCAGCTGTTCTAGGGGTGTGGTCAGGCCCACGTCGCAGAAAGGCTGGCCACCCCTGTTCTAGGCCCTTACATATGGCCTTTTGCCTGAATCCACATTTTATAGAGCAAATCCTTTAAATTTTACTAATACATTTTTGTTAGTCTTTATACATTTATTTTAGTAACTTTAAAATTAAGAATTTTTTAAATTAAGTACATACTATTATCCAACAAAAAAGATTTTCCACCCCAGCCCTAGACAAAGACAGGGTCAGTTGCAGTCAATATCATTAATAATATTATTCAGTGACTGGAGGAAGAGACTTTTCCTTTGATGAGGAAGGTTTATGGAATGAAAAAACAACAAATGAAACTTTAAAAAGAAATATTGTGGAGAATTTACACAAGTAGAGGGATACCACCAAACAAATGGGCTTCTATACACCTTGCTAATAAGTCATTCTTGTTCAAAAGCCAGTCGTATCCGATTTTAGGGTTCAGTGCTCATCTCTGTTTATAGCCAAAGAGCCAGTGCTGTTTGTGTTTGCAGATGTTTCTGTGGACATGTGGCAGGCATGCCTAAACACTGGACTGCACGAAACGCTGTTTACCTTCCCGTTGAAGTGGTACCTATTAATCTATTTGCAATCTCTTGCCTTTGAACTGCTAGGTTGGCAGGAGCTGGGACAGAGACGGGAGCTCACTCCATCGGGCAGTACTCGAGTATCGAATTCCAACCTTCCAGTCTTCAAGTTCAGCGTCTTAACCACTTGAGCCACTACAGTCCCAGAAGCTTATCTATACTTATGATGAAACCACACCCTTCCTCACTTGCTTTGGGACCTTTCTGGCATTCCTTCCAAATCAGATTATTCCAAAATCCCCTCTAAAACTCACCCAGAACTCATGGCAAGGAATGTATGTTCACCACTATCTCAGCCACGACTGGCTGAACAAACCTGGGACTTGTCTGGGTACAGAGCCCAGCCAAATTAATACTAGAGAGGTAAAAAAAAGGTAGCGTTAAAAAGGAGGCCAGTTGACTTACTGTAATCATGCATCCCAAATCCAATGAACATGTGTAGATTGAAGAAAATAGTTTTATTGAAGATGTAGCATGGTTCTTGATGAATCAGGTTACAGATCTCAGCATAGAAAAATAACCTAATCAAAATTCGCTTTTAGAGAAAGAATGCTTTCAGACATATCCTCCCCTAAATAAAAAGAATCTATCTATCTGTTCTAAGTTACCATAGTTAAGACTTCCGGAGATAAGGCCTGTTGGAATGGCCTTCCTCCCTCCATTTTGGTGTATTCTCGTTGACCACCAGATTTGAACTTCTTTCCAGCCCTTCGGTGGACTCTCCAGGTATCAGGTGAACCTGGGTAATTAGGATACATCCAATCAGTTCCCAGAGTTGGGCTAAACAACTCTGGCCCTATTGATGAAGCATGGCACCTCCCAGTCTGGTTCTTCCCATCCGAGTTCCTGTGAGTGAAAACAAACATGTGGTCTTTTGCTAGCACAAGAAGCCACATTTCCACTATATATCACAATACTCCTTATCAAAATTATATATTGACTGTCAAAAACTTTCACTATCATCTCCGTCAGAGTACTACAGACAGCAGTCTTGGCACTGGACATTCAAACAACTGACCAGCTTCAAATGTCAAGACAAACACACTAAACAGCACTTTTGACTACTTACAGATCAAGAGCCTACTTCTACCACATGGGACACTACTACTCTACAAGTGCCATAGCTCATTGCCTGGCGCAATGTCACCAATGACATCCTTTTTACCCTCCATTTCTAGTGAACCTGGAAAAGTAAAATTTAAAACCACCTCAGGAAGTTCATTACATAAGAGCATTGCTAAATTCCAGAACTAGGAGAACTTACTTATCTTGAGAAAGAATGGGAATATCAGTCTGATGAGATTTGAAAAATTGCCAAGGATGGAAACTTATGTGATATCCATCAAGCCCCTATCCTGAGTAGACCCGCCAAGTTTGAAGGGGTCTCTTTAAGCAGAAAGTTCCAAAATCCTTACTAAAAATAATTGAAAATGCTGGAATATATCCAGCTCACTCAACTGACCAATCTTCATTTTGCAAAGGATAAAGAGGGAAACACTCTACCAATTGGATAACAAGATTGAGGAGGAGGAGCTGAGTTCTGTACAATCTGATTCATTATGGAGTGAATTTTAATTCAGAGAAGGAAAGGAAAGTTCAAAAGATTAAAGATCACAAGATTAAATGTACAAGTTTCCTTCAGATTTGGCTTACATTGCTGAAAAATATCATTGTCAATTCCTAAAAGTAGATGACTATAAATATGATTCCTTCCAAATATCTTAAACTAAGCCATAATGTTATTTTGGCTCCTTCATATTCTGAGTTGTTGAGAAAAGTGAAATGGCAAGGGAGGCATCTGAAGTCTAAATGGCAAATGAGTTGAGGTTTTTGATTCCTTGATTGACCAGATTACCAAAGAATAAGTTCCTGCTGGTTGAAACTGATTTTTCGTTCGCTTCACTGCCGTTCTCTTCTTCAACCAAAACTTTTCTCGATTGAGTCTTCCCGTCTTTTGGAGGGAGAGACTACCAAGGGGTCTTTTACTCCTTTGGGATACCGTTTGGTGACTTGAGGCAAATAAATCTAAACACACATTAGAGGCCATCTAAGGGCCCATCCTGTGTTTCTGATTAATGGTGACAGAGCCTTATTTCACTGCCACTGCGAGTCTATATTTTGTTGGCCAAAGTGATCAATTTGCATTACATTTTGTGGACAAAATAATTCATACATGTTCTGTCCTAGATGCCATTGTTTTGACAAAATTGGAGGTAGATGCAAGCCAGTGAACCATCTGGTCCTGTTATGGATAATTTTTGCTTGTACTGCCTGAGGATGTTAGCAAGCTGCTTGGAGGGCTGAACCCAACCACCTGCTCTTTGGATTCTTCCCTGTGTCATGGTTTATGAAATCTGCCAGTGCAGAATATGTGGATACTAGAATGCCTCCCAAAGTGATGGGATTGTTCCAATCGTTTGAAAAACGGCAGTTATGAAACCATTTCTGAAGCCAAATTTAGTTTTTATAGCTTGGAAAATTATAATGAACTCTTTAGCATTGCACTCTTCACCAGAGGCCAAGAGGAGGTTGAAAAAGTTATGTTTTGGCTTACGAAAACATCTCAGAATCCTCCAGCTAGCAGGGCAACTTTACCACGTTCTGACCTAGACCGAATGATGGACCCTTAACTCTAAACAGACCTGAGAGACACTAAATACTGTAGTAAAATCCATTCCATTCTTTCTTCTGGCCCATGTATGCTTCTCTTTCTAAATGATTTACAACAGGGAATTTATTAAAACAATGCAGCATTGTGGTTTCTTCAGGTCCTTTCATCAACCTTAATGGCATCATCTCCCTCCAATCTCTCCAGGTTGAAATATGTCCACCATGTTAATAGAGGTCAGAACTCCATCTAGATAAGAGGTTGTGCTTTGGTGACATCTATCTCAGTATTTTAACCCCTGGCCTCTGGGATACTATCTTGTCCCTCATGCTTTTTTACCAGAATCAGAACCAACAACCCCATCAAGGAGTTAAGCTGACTGATGTGGCAATTCTGACGTGGCAAACTGATGTGACAGTTGGGTGGAAGAAAAAGAGTTTGAAAAGATCATGAGATATCAGGATCTGAGACTTGAAATACAGCATCTCTGGAAGAAAAAAGCATCAGTGATACTAATAGTGATAGGAGCACTGGGAACAATCCTAAAAAGGTTGAAGAAACATCTGAGTGCATCTGGCATTGATTAAACTGCAGTTGCAGAAAGTAGCATTCTTAGGTACCAGCTACATTATTAGGCAATACCTCACTGACTCTCATGGGGTTCCAAAATTCCAGTTAGAATATCTGGTGGACTGTGTACACCCACATCATCATCATCATCATCATCATCATAGAATTCCAGAGTTGGAAGTGACTTTCTGTATCATTGAATCCAGCTTCTGTCAAGGAGACACAGTGGAGAATTGAACTCCTACCCTCTAACTCCACAGCCAGATATCTAAAACAGTGAGCTTTCCAATGAACCAGCCTTAGTTTATTTACTACACTTTTATACCATCCATTTGGGATCTGTAAGTGTTAAGGTCAGCTTCTGAAGCCCTGCTATACAGTGCTCCAGTTTATCGTAGCAGAACAAAGCCTTTTCAGTGATGGCTCCTCACCTTTTGAAAGAATATGATTAAGCCTTTTAGGAGGATTTTAAAGTTTATTTATTCCTGCCAGTCTGTGCTCAACTTTAGTGTAACTGTATTTCAATTATGTTTTATATGTTGGTCCTACCAGTTTAATCAATGATTATTTTAGGGGACGGATGTTTATTTTTGCTTTTTAATATATGTTTTAGTCAGCTTTCAAAGAGATCATATTTTGAAAAACCAAACTATGAATCTCTTGTATGAATGAATAAATAAGGAAGTACTGATTTAATTTTGCTGTAAGGAAAAGCAAGCAGCAAATCAGATTGACAGGTTGACCGCAGTTGTTTAGGAAAGTTTAGTCCTGGTCATGGATCAATAGAACTCAGACAAAAACAAATAAGAGTCAGATTTTGAATTCAAATAAGTCAGTTTTTCAAGGATAGAAAAAAAATTGTAGTTAAACTTGCATTTTGATGTAGGAAGGGCAGTCCTATGTATTTTCCAAAGAAATTCTGCAGTGAATTTGCATTCGTCAGCTGCTTTACAGTTTCTCAATTTAGTTTCATTAAGGTAATCACTTTAGCTTCAATATCAGCATACTGTATTCATTATGAACTCTCAAACTTGGTTCATTGTGCTTAAATAAAAAATTGTTTGCATTAATGATGGTGCACTTTCCCCCACTGCAAAGCGCTATTTGGCACACAGTGACGAATGAACCTATTTGCCATTATGACAATGTTTGGAAACAGCAATCAATATAATTTCTTTCCAAAGAGTTAGGCCACTGATTCAAAGCACATCCATTTAATAAAGAAAAAAAATCAACATTCTAATCTAACCCCTCTTAGCTGCTATTACGCTCATGCAGAAAACAAAATATCTTTAGTATATATATATATTTAGGATAATTTTCTCCCTACATACTCCCCCCATTCTGGTGGTTTTCTTTCATTTAATTATATACTGCATTTTCATCTTTAGGCAGCAGATCAAATTAAGAGGCTCTATGATCTTTTCCTGAAAATTGATGCTACTCAAGTAGAAGTGAATCCCTTTGGTGAAACTCCAGAAGGACAAGGTATGCAAGAAAACAAAGAGAAGGGGCAGAAATGCATATTGGGGTAGCAGAAACTCACTTTATTATGGGAAGTCGATATGGTTTGTTCCCCATGTCTAGTTGTTGCCAGGAGTGTGATATAGCCATCATGTCACTGCCATGGTAATGTAGTACCATGGATTTTGTAGTTGTTCAAAATGGAGTTTCTTAGGCCAGAATTTTGTGTTATGTTTAGAAACGTACTTAAATGTCAAGGTTCTGTTCTTTCTGCTAGCTTATCAGCAGGTATGGGGAGTTATTGGAAAAGGCCTTCGCTTGGGCCTCGCAGCCTCAGTATCTCTGTAACCACTAAGAGAAGAATGTGGGAAATATGTCAACATCACATCTATGAGAACAGGGTGAATGTATTTTGAGAGCAGAGCTATGTTATGAGTTAAGAATGTACCTGAGTAAAGGTAAGGGTTTCCCTTGCACTAAAGCCAGTTGTATCCGACTCTAAGGTTCAATGCTCATCTCTGTTTCAAAGCTGAAGAGCCAGCACTGTCTGCTTCTGCAGACTTTCCATGGTCATGTGGCAGGCATGACTAGACAACAGAGCACATGGAACACTGTTACCTTCCCACCGAAGAAGTCCCTATTTATCTACTTGCAATTTCATGCTTTCGAAATGCTAGGTTGGCAGGAGCTGGGACAAAGACGGGAGCTCATTCTGTCCTGCAGTACTCGGGAATTGAACTGCTGACCTTCCACCACCCAGTCAGCGTCTTAGCCACTTAAGCCACTGCTAATGAAGGAAGCTTGAAGCTGTGTTCTTATATAGACACATGGGACTTAGAATTAATTATTTGGAAAGTAAGAGTTGGAAATTGGACTCAAAGTCAGTATGACTTCAAAGTCATCAAAATGATTACTTAAGAGATAGTTTAGATTTGTTTTATTTCCGGACGGGATGTCAAGGTGTGAATTCCTGTCTAACTTTGATTAGAAATTGCTTTTTTGTATCCTGAAACATACTTAAGAACTTTATCCTGGATACTATGCTTTACTTACAATAAACAAGAATTTCTTCATCACACAGTGTGTTTTTGGAAGGGATATGATATAGAGGTAAGCCTGGCATAAGCCATGAAGAAGCCACATTGCTGCTACAAATACTTTTATACTCACCTTTTGAGATCACTTTAAATAAGTGGAAATCCCAGTTTGCTGCAGATTAAAGCAATGAATTCCACTACAGGCTGACTGCTCGGAGTCTCAGCATTCCAAATCTGGGCCTGGTAACGTGTTCAGGTGATCCAGTAGGGAACACAGAGAGCTCTAAGGCGGCGGGGGGGGGGGGGTCAGTCGGGTAGTCATGATGCTCACTTTCATTCTTTCTCATTGTGGGCTTCAACTGTGGTTTATCTTTATGTGTCCATTAGTGCTAAACATTCCTAATACCAAATAGGCTTGCCTTTATATACTTCTGCAATAAGCTGGGATAGCAAGAGCCATTACTTGTGTTGCATTAATGGGTATTTAGGGAGAATTTGGTGAACTCTGATTCCCAAAGGTCATGGAGGCGGAAGAGGCCATGCTAGACGGACTGGCCGTGAAGGCTGTAACAATCCACTTACTCCCAGGTAGGACTCGGGTGTCGTCCGGCCTCCTGGTGATGGGATTGCGCCTGATCCTGCTTCCCTGGTCCAGATCAGACCCAGCAGTTCAGGGTTCTCCTATCTGTGTGCCCCGTCACTCCTGACCTAAATACAGATGGTGAGCAAAGGTTGCCCATGAAACTAGTGTAGATTCAGGTAATGTGAGCTAAGTAAACACTCCAAGCCTCTTCAGGTATTTTAGAAATACAGTTGCTCTTTAAGCGAAACACCATTGAAAGTGACCAATTTTGGGGGGGATTGTGAACCCTGATTTATTTGTTAAGCGAGTTTTTGGTTGGTTTTATTTGTTAAGCGAAGAGAACATTCAGAGAAAATTCTGCTCTTTAAGTGAGTTACTCTTTAAGTGAGGTGCTCTTTATGCGAGGTTTGACTGTACACTGAAAACAAAGCAAAGTCCAGAATAAAGCTCACCAGAAGCTTAGAAAAATTAGAAAGCATTTAAAAACAAAGAAATAAAGAAAGTTGCTTGTTTGAGGCCCATGGACCCCCTTCTGGCTAAAAAGGCTACATGATTGCAGTTAGATCCTAGAGAGTGTCTGACTCCAGCCCCCGCCTTCTAGTTTATATCTCCTCCCACAGGGTCCACCTTCTTGCCTTCCTCCCTTAGGGATTCCAAGCAATGATCTTACAGCATGACATGTTCATAGGTTTCGTTTCTTCCAAACCATGGATATTGCACCTTGTCAATATCCTCAAGGCTGCGGCAGTCTATTGCAGTCCCGGCGTTGAATCCTGCACGTCTCATTTCGTGTGTGCTGCAGGGGGTGGCTCCCAGATCATAGTATGGGTCACTTCATGGCAGGCTGGGATCTACCTTAAACAAATTCACGCCAATGACATTATTCCTGCTTCAGGAAAAAATGCACTTGGATACAAGTTACAGTCAACGGTGAAGCTTCTCTATTTATTTATTTATTTATTTATTGGTTAGTTAGTTAGTTTGTTCGTTAGTTACATTTATATCCTGCCTTTCCACCAGTTTTTCATAGACTATATATGGCTCTTCTTTCCCCCACACTATCCTCACAACAGCAGACTTGTGATGTAGCAGATCTGTGGTGTATAGTTTGATGTTAGGCTGCATGGGATAGACTGAGGTAGACAAGGCAAACTGAAGTCTGAGGATTAAATAGCAGCCCTGCTGAAATGAATTTTGACTAGTTAGGCAACACTAATGTAAGTACTATTGCTTTCAGTGGGCTTATTGTGGTTGGGAATACAATGGAGTCTAGTGCTGTATTTCCAGAGTCCTAATCTCACATTTAAATTAAGGTGCAAAGCAGAGAGATTGCACTGCCACACTCTCTCACTTAAGAGGAGATCCATATTCCATATGGATAATACTGTATAGTATATTTATTCTTTTTTACTTCTTCTTTACATCCTGTTTTACCCCTTTCTTTATATCCTGTTTTACCCCTTTGGATGTCAAGGGAGTATATTATACAAATCTTTGTATGGTCCTTTTATTGAATCCAAGCCACCTTGCACCAGTTTGCCTGTTGCCCCTTTTCAACATGTGGTGAATGTATTAAAATTGTTAATACATTTATAGATTCAGATAATAAATGTATAGATTCAGATAATGTAAACCAGAACTACAACTGATTTAAGATTTGTAAATGAATAGTTGCTGCCAAGCTGAACAAAGTCCCTTCTGTTGAGCTTCCATTTCCTGTCTTTATTTTGACAGTGGCTGAAATCCTATTTTTTTAGCATAGTAAATCATGCTTGCTTAGACACATTGAATCAATGGAGATTTGGTCCATTGATTCAAATAGACCCTCTCTATTTTTAATGTGTGGGTACTGGCTTGTAAGTCGTCCAGAATGAGAAAATATCCCAGATGGGCAGGGTATAAATATAATAAATAATTAAATAAATAAATTGTAACAGGTTTACACATGGGACATTGCAACAAGATGGCCGATTTGAATCAATGGAACCTATGAAATAGATGACTCACCAAATCTCCACCGATTCTAGGGCAATTTATATGCTAAGCAACAGGATTTTAAACTTTGTGGCTTTTATTGTGTAGATGTTTGTGACTGGCACACCTTAGTTTAAGATTCTGAAACCTGATTGATGCATGGTAGATGGATTTGTGATATCTGCAGCTGTGTGTCCCTTAGGCCTATTTGTAGATAATTTGATACAAAAACTGCATTGATTGCAAAGTCTTCAGAATTGTACACTCAGGATTGAAAATGTTGGTGTTTAGGATTTATGCATGCCTGATTTTGGATTAACTGCTTAATAGTGCTTGGCGGACAGTGGCCCATGGGGTCGCAAAGGGTCGGAATCGACTGTGAGAGTGAACAACAACAAAACGTCCTAATATATTTCTTTCATTTCCCTTTCGTTTAGTTGTATGCTTTGATGCCAAAATAAATTTTGATGACAATGCCGAGTTCAGGCAGAAAGAGATATTTGCCATGGATGACAAATCTGAGAATGAACCAATAGAAAATGAAGCTGCCCGCTATGACTTAAAGTACATAGGCATGGATGGAAACATTGCTTGTTTTGGTGAGCAAAATACCTTTGGCCTGGATCCAAAGACCATTAGTTGTATCAAATGATGTTCTTTCAGCAGCAGGACATTACTAACAGATAAAACTCCTCCCTCCTTTCTGCAGCTCCCAACTGTCCACCCCAGTTTGTTGTTAAGTCTTGGGACCCTCTGAATCAGATTGAAGTAGGACAGGCCAGCTGTGGGAGAGAGGGATGGGAAGGGAGATCCATATAGTGTGAACAAATATCTTCTCATATAATGGTGACTTGGGGTTGAGTCCCAGGTGTTTAATACCACACAAACACTCAAATAATATTGGGACTTGACTGTCTCAAAAGTAGCTCCTTCTACTATGCTACAAATCTTCGTGGAAGCTGGGGTGATTTCAAAATCCAATTTAAGTCATGTCTGTGTTTCAAGGAACCCAGTCAGCAACTTACACTGGGATGTGCAGATCCTCAATCATGCTTCTCTTTTCAATTTGAAGGCTTGGCCTCCAGAAATAAATGGAAAATCACTTGACATAAATGGCTGAGCATTTAACATAAATGAGTGTCTTTCATCTTTAAGTTGCATGTTGTTAGAATCACTGGCATTTTGTGCTATTAATTATTAAAGATGGCAAATGATATTGCATGGATACGTTACATATCCGACAGTTTTATTTCTGAAATGGTTATCCCCTTACCCAGATTTTACCTAGAGACAGCAAAAGGCAGGTAGTGGGGCTAAATTCCCTCCCTGTACATGTTCAAAATAACCAGGTTTTAAATACTGTACCTGAACAAGGATTATGCTGTAGAAACCTTGTTGTTGCAATAAGACATGATTCCAGGGCTGTAAAATATCCTATTCTAGTGTAAGAGGGTTAAAACAAGAACTCATACAGGAAATCAAAACCTGTGTAGAAAAACAACATTATGCCGCTCAAGTTTTATAGTACATACCATAGATTTATGGTTGCCTCACTTAATTGTAGGATACCAAAATTGTGATTGAATCAGTTTGTCATTTTGGTACTGAGGTCTTGCTCTTAATGGAATTAACATTTTAAAAAGATTTGTAGCATAGTCAACTAGTGGTACCATCAAATTATACAACCAAGAATTTCCATTTGTATGCTGGATTTCTTTTTACTTCAAACAAAACCCATATGGAATTGCATCTTTTTAAAAGATTGCTTTAATGTGCCAAATTATATTCATCTATTTGTAACTTGACAGTATTTAATTTTGTAGAAGTACCAGCCATTTTTTTCTAGAAAAATTAAGGCAGTGTCATCAAAACAGGAACCAATGGGAAATTAGTTAAAAGGATGATTGCTTTACCTCAGAGTTTTCGCTTTATGCCAAGGTTAATGAAATTTGACCATAAAACTGCCAGGGGAATTAAAGAACCAATGAAGGTGACACAAAATAGGATTGCTATCTGTTAAACAGTAGTTTTTCGTCCTCAATTGGCCTGGAAGTTATATGTAAATTTGGAACACAGAGACCTGAAAACATCCTTAAATTAAAAATAATTCAAGTAAAATAATGTTTAGTAAGGCTAAATCAATTTAAACTATCCAGTGAATAGGACTGACATAATATAGTTTGGAACTCACAACCAGTCTCCATTTTCTTTTGAGGTGTTATTTCTTTATCTATACAAAAGAAGCAGGCCCTATAACAAAATATTACAGTCTGTCTCCATTTAGTCAGTCTGTCTGTCTGTTAATTGATTCCCTGCCCAATTAGTGAAACCACTACTCTGGGAGGCTTAGAATAGAGTTAAAATCAAAGTATGACAAACAAATCCAATAAAATCCTTGAAAGAAACAAATAACACAAACACACAATGTCACTCTGTCCATCCGTCTATCTGTCTATCTTATCTATTTGAGATATGTATAATCAAATCTATCTTTCTCCCTTCACTGGAAACAGTTTCTAGGAATGTTTTAACGGTTAAAAACCACTGTAAAAAAGACATATTATAGAAAATAAACTAGCAGAACAAAAGAGAAAATGCAGCAAGATTATAAAGTGCCAACAATTTAAACCTCTGGAGGTTTTTAAATCTGTTGTATCACCGTATTTGCCGGTGTATAAGAAGACTGGGTCTATAAGATGACCTACAAACATTTCCACTTAAAATATAGTTTGTTATATACTTGCCGTATAAGACTACCCCCTCTTCCGCACACCTTCCACATACCAAATAAAACATAAAAGAACATCAGATTTGATTTCAACATGTTAATTTATATTCAAATGCTTATGACATGCAGAAAAACTGTCACAAGGCTGTATGTTATTAAACATGTACAGTAAACATAAAACAGTGCAAGTGCAAAGTGGTATTTATTTATCTACCATATATACATGAATATAAGCCAACCCAAATATAACCCGAGGTACCTAATTTTGACCTTGAAACCCAGGAAAATAGATTGACCCAAGTATAAGCCAATAGTGGGAAATGTAGCAACTGCTAGTGAGTTTCAGTAATTAAAATACAGTAATATTAATTATTTTATTGATTTTTTTAGAACTGTACTTGCACCACCCACCAGTGGTGGCACTGCAGGTAAAGAGGGTGGGTAGGTCAATTGCACTGAGGCAGGATGTGTTGCTCTAGCCTAGCCTCTTGCTTCCCCTGCAAAAAAGAAGCATGGCTTTTTCCTCCATCTTGGACAGAGCAGAGAGATAAGGGCAGAAGGTAACAGTAAGTGAAACCCTTTCTTTTCCCCCACCAGTTTGAAAGGGAGACACAATTATTATTATTATTATTATTATTATTATTATTATTATTATTATTATTATTATTATTATTATTATTATTATTATTATTATAATATTTGTATTTATATGCCGCCCTCCTTGCCGAAGCAACTCAGAGCGGCTTACAATGTTACAATATCAAATATAAGAGCAACAACATATCAATATAACAAATATAATACAGTCAAAATATTAGATTAAAACATCCTAAGAATAATCAAAGATACTGTAATATAAGTCGTTACAGCATCAAAATTCACTAACAACAATATCAAACAACAATCAAACTTCTAGTATCAGTTCAGTTTACACATAGAAAAGCAAAAAACTAAACAAAAACTATTACTAAACCCGCAATAAGTGACAAGCCGGTCCGCCCCACCGCAGGTATTTCTGGTGGCGGTGGCTGCTCGAGCCGCTGCGCTTTTATCGTCTCCCGGGCAGAGGTGACGGGGCCTGGGGGAGGGTGGGAGCGTTGCTTCACCGCCCGCAGCTGAAGGTCCTCTCCCCTGGCATGATGGCGAGTCCGGAGGGAAGGCAGGAGCGTCCTCACTCCACCGCCGTTGCTGCCACGCTTTTATTGTCTCCCGGGCAGAGGTGACGGGGCCCGGGGGAGGGCGGGAGCGTTGCCTCACCGCCCGCAGCTGAAGGTCCTCTCCCCCGGCGTGAAGGCGAGTCCGGAGGGAAGGCGGGAGCGTCCTCACTCCACTGCCGTTGCTGCCGCGCTTTTATCGTCTCCCGGGCAGAGGTGACAGGGCCCGGGGGAGGGCGGGAGCGTTGCCTCACCGCCCGCAGCTGAAGGTCCTCTCCCCCGGCGTGATGGCGAGTCCGGAGGGAAGGCGGGAGCGTCCTCACTCCACTGCCGTTGCTGCCGCGCTTTTATCGTCTCCCGGGCAGAGGTGACAGGGCCTGGGGGAGGACG
Organism: Furcifer pardalis; assembly: GCA_030440675.1. Lineage (NCBI taxonomy): Eukaryota > Metazoa > Chordata > Lepidosauria > Squamata > Chamaeleonidae > Furcifer > Furcifer pardalis. Next base: position 143,351,841 of record CP126893.1, read on the forward strand.
GGAGCGTTGCCTCACCGCCCGCAGCTGAAGGTCCTCTCCCCCTCTACATTGTAATGTAGAGCTTCTTTCTTCATCTGGATGGTATGTAGATTGAGGTGGGCAAGCATTGGGAGGCCACTATGGGCAGCTATGTCTATCCCAACTGAAGTGCACCCGGCGTATAAGACAACCACCCACTTGGAGGCATGTTTTTTAGGGGGGGGGGGGAGTCGTCTTATACACCAGCAAATACGGTATATACTGTAGTTCTAATTGTGAACTGCCTTGGGCATATAAATATACAGTAATACCTCATATAACATTAGTATCGAATAACACTAAAATCGCATAACATTAAGGAATCTGGGGGGAAGAATTGCATCAAATAACATTAAGATCCTATGGGATGCTTCAGATAACAACCGCAAAAGCCTGTGTGGTTACAATGTATCTCTATGGATCCCATAGAGGATCAGATAACACTAAAAATCATATAACACCAAGACTTGTGGAACCAGGTTTTAGTGTTATATGAGGTTTTACTGTACTGCTACATGTAAATTCAATAAATAAATGAATGCCAAACAATTTTACCCCACTTTTTGTATGTATACTCTCAGTATATTTAATTGAGGGTCTTGAGAGTCATTTGCCTTGGTTTCATTGTTTTAAGACATTTCCCCCTTAAATTTCTAAACATACGTACTTTTGCACACTTGAGGACCTGAAAATATGTTGAAAGCATGGCATTTTTGTTTTTGTATCTTTATGACTTCCAAATGGTTGGCACATGAATAGTTGAATTCTCTGTTAGAAGATTCTATGGTTATTTGTATCCCTTTGCTCCCCAGAGGCTTACATTTACAAGTACAGTCATACCTCGCATAACGAGCATAATGTGTTCCACACACTTGCTCGTTATGCGAGTAATTCGTTAAGTGAAACACATTTCCCTATTTCGCTTAACTTCGCCTGCGGTGCATGCGCGTCAGCTGGGTGTTTGGGAAGGGTACGGGGATCTTCCCCGTACCCTTCCCAAACCCCCACTGACGTGCATGTGCCTGCAGGGCATTTGGGAAGGGTACGGGGGAAGATCCCCGTACCCTTCCCAAACGCACTGCAGGCGCGCACTGCGTGTCAGCTGGGTGTTTGGAAAGGGTACGGGGATCTTCTCCATACCCTTCCCAAACCCCCGCTGACATGCGCGTACCTGCAGGGTGTTTGGGAAGGGTACGGGGGAAGATCCCCGTACCCTTCCCAAACACACTGCAGTCGTGCACCGCACGTCAGCTGGGTGTTTGGAAAGGGTACGAGAATCTTCTCCGTACCCTTCCCAAACCCCCCTGACATGTGCGCGCCTGCAGGGTGTTTAGGAAGGGTATGGGGGAAGATCCCTGTACCCTTCCCAAACACTGCAGGCGCACGCCGTGCAGCCGAGTGGCCTGTCAGCTGAGCATTTTGGAACGCGGATGGGGGACTCCCCGCTGCGTTCCAAAACACGCAGCTGGCATGTTCTAGTATGCATGGTGTTTTGGAACACAGCGGGGGTTCTCGTTAAGCGAGTTTTTGCTCGTTCAACAAAGCAGACCTTTTTGGGAAATGTCTGTTCGTTAAGCGAGTTACTTGCTATACAAGATGCTTGCTATGCGATGCATTACTGTACAGTCAAATCTCGCATAAAGAGCACCTTGCTTAAAGAGTAACTTGCTTAAAGAGCAGAATTTTCTCTGAATGTTTGCTTCGCTTTACAAATAAAACCAACCAAAAACTCGCTTAACAAATAAATCAGGTTTTGTAGTTCCCCCCCCCCACCAGAAGTCACAATTGGTCACTTACAATGGTGTTTCACTTAAAGAGCAAACTTGCTTAAAGAGCAATCCTGTGGAACACATTATGCTCTTTAAGCGAGGTACACCTATACACTAGTACCTGTACACAAGTCTTAACGTTACAGTAAAACACCGGATAACGCTAAGACTTGGTTCCACAAGTCTTGGTGTTATCCGATTTTTAGTGTTATCTGATCCATGTTAAAATCCTGTGGGATGGATCGGATAACGTTAAAGCTCCATAGAGATACATCGTAACCGCACAGGCTTTAGCGGTTGTTATCCGATCCATCCCATAGGACCTTAACGTTATTCGATCAGATTCTCCTCCCCAGATTACTAAACGTTATGCAATTTTAGTGTTATCCAAGGTAAACGTTATCAGAGGTATTACTGTATCTGGTTTTTAATGTTGTGCAATGCATTAGAAAAAACCCTGTTCTTTTTCTGGATGGGCAAGATTAATCCCTCACTGTTAGCCTTTCAGTGTGGGATTCGTCTAACAGTGAGGGATTCGTCTTGCCCACCCTGTTTTTCTGCAGGGGAGGCAGGGAGAATCTCCTTGCCTTTGGGTTAGGGGCTGAACCAGAGCCCGTATTACACACACACACACACACACGAACAGGCAAAGGCATTCTCCCTGCCTCCCCTGCTGAAAGAACAGGGTGGGCAAGACGAATCCCTCACTGTTAGACGAATCCCACACTGAAAGGCTTGCAAACCTAACAGTGAGGGATCCCTCACTGTTAGACAAATCCCACACTGAAAGGCTAACAGTGAGGGATTCGTCTTGCCCACTCTGTTGTTTCAGCAGGGGAGGCAGGGAGAATCTATCTCACCTTTACAGAGATCTCTGCCCTAAAGCCCACAGGTTCCAGCCCTGAGGGCTTTGGGGCAAAGATCAACATTGGGGAATTTGAGGCAAACATTTGCATAGCACGTTATTTTAACATTATGTGATACAAATGTTTGCCTCAAATTCCCCAACGTTACCTGATTTTAGCCTTATTTGATGCAAACGTTATCCGAGGTACCACTGTACTGTACCTTCTTTTTTGTGTGAATGCCCACTCCAAAGTTGCTTACCTTGACATTCACCAAGGTAAAGTAAATGGTGGTATATGGCTTCCTCCATCAGAAGGCTGTGGAAGAGAAATTTGCGATATAAACTTAGATTACCTAAGCATTACATGAACATGCAGTGTGGTTTTGTTTTATTGCACTGCTGTATTGTATTGTTATTTTTATTGTATTATACTGTATGACCTTTGATTATGCTATATGTTATATTACTTTTAATTGTGTTATATGTATGGTTTCTGTAAACTGCCCTGAGTCGGTTGTACCAAGTAGGGCGGTATATAAATCGAATAAATAACAACAACAACAACAACAACAACAATAACAATAATAACAATAATAATAATAATTGTGTAGCCTTGGACAAGCTACCCTTTCCTAGAGCATCCCCTGAAGAGAGGAATGGTAACTACCTCTTGGGTTTTTCTGTTCCTAGAAAGCCTAAGAGGATTGCCATACATCAGAAAGAAATTGACCACATATAATTATTATTACTGTCTCTGAATGTTGGAAGCAAACATCAATTGATACCTGCTGTAAAACACAAGTTCTGTTTTCTTTTTCTTTGCTATACCCATTTTGGTATTGATACTTTTCTCTATTGTAGAAGTGTGTATTTTACCCTTTTAAATGCAACCACCTGACTTTCTTAATTGCAGTTAACGGTGCTGGGCTTGCTATGGCAACTTGTGATATAATTTACCTTAATGGCGGAAAGCCTGCCAATTTCCTGGATCTTGGTGGAGGCGTGAAGGAAGCACAAGTGTATCAAGCATTCAAATTGCTCACCGCAGATCCCAAGGTAACGTCTTTGATTTTGTGTGGGAAATTTCTTAATGCAATTTAATAAGAAAGACAAGAATATAACTTTTAAAATGTACAGCGAAGGAAACGGCATGAAATTAATTGCTTTCTCAGTCTGTGACAATGAACAAGTCTAGTCTGTTCAATCTAGTTCAGTTTTGTTACCTTGAAAGTTTTATTCAAAAAGCTTCAACCTCAAATTTACAAGGTAGACCATTTTGATGCCTGCATCTGCTTACCTTGTGTTAATTCTAGTCTTGTTAGTCTTCCTGGATGCATCTTTTGAAGGAAATGAACAACTTCTTTCCAGTCACCAGTTTCTGTATGTGACAAGTGAGCTTTACAAAGACAATCAAAGGTCTTCCTTTTGCTGCTGTACCTCCCCTTCCATATTGCTATTAAAGATTTGGAGTCTATTTTTTAAAATTATCCCAGGCCCTTCCTCTGCTGGTATTTTAAAAAGAACTACAATTGTTTCTTTTTAAGGAGACATTTAAAAATACTGTATCCTCCAAATTGCAGATCAATAGGTTTAGGTAATTTTATACATTTCGTTGCCATGGTTTGTCATGTGATTGTTATTGTTTATAGTTTTATCAGTTGTGGGTTGTAGTTTAATGTCTCTCAGTTAAGATGCTGAGTTTGCAGACTGGAAGATCAGCAGGCCAGCAGTTCGAGACCCAAGTACTGTGCGATAGAGTGAGCTCCTATTGTCTGTCCCAGCTCCTACCAACCTAGCAGTTTGAAAACAAGAAATTGCAAGTAGATAAAGAGGTACCACTTCGGTGGGAAGGGTAACAATGTTCTGTGCAATCTGGAATCTAGCGATGCCCGCCACAAGACCATGGAAAAGTCTGCAGATGCAGGCAGCGCTATCTGGCTGGCTGTAAATGGAAATGAGAACTCCCCTCTAGAGTTGGACGCAACTGGTTTTCGAGCGAGGGAGATGGTCAAAAGCCAGTTGTACCTGACTAGGGTTCAGTGCTCATCTCTGTTTACAGTCAAAGAGCCAGCGCTGTCTGTGTCTACAGACATTTCCAGGGACATGTGGCAGGCATGCCTAGATACCGGAATTCATGGAAAACTGTTTACCTTTCCAACCGAAGTGGTACCTATTTAACTACTTCTTGCTTTCAAACTGCTAGGTTGGCAGGAGGGGAGACCTTTACCTTTATCTGTATTGTATTATGTCAGATCTTGTATTGGAACTTTCTAGTTGTTGTACCCCGCCCAGAGTGTGAGAATATCACAGTTGGACAGATTACAAATACAAATATTAAATATATAAAATAAATAAATAAAATTAGAGGGCTGTACTCCACATGCTTAAGAACAATTTGTGTGGTAAAACCCAAAGCTCTGAAGCTGGATGGGAAATTTGACAATTTTGCTTACATCAGCATTGTCTTCCTTAAAAATAAAAAAAGATAAGGTTTTGGTTATATTTTACCCAAAAATGAATGAAATTTGTCTCACTCGTTAAAAACTATACACCTTTCCTGATGCCCACAATTATATTGTACTTGATTTGACCTCAGCATCACATTGTAAAAACAAAAATAAGTAGCATTTGTATTGTAACAGTCATTTGGAAGCTGTGTTTTGAAGCTATTAAGAATAGAGAAGATTCAGAATACAGCTGTTGGGTTTTGTCTTCTATGGCCCCACTTGCACGAGTTCCTAGGGGTTTAGGAGTCAATCCCAGAGGAGTCTTGTCAGACAGTTGCAGTAAGCATGGAAATGGAAAAGGTATTTAAATGTCTTTCACACTGTTGCGGAGCAGCACTGAAATCTGCTTCCCAGTGGGGTGATTTCATGACATGAGGGATTCTTAATGTAATATTGTAGAGGCGTGAGAGGGCTGAGGATAGAAGTCATCCCACAAAGGGATGCATCTCTTGTGTCTCATTGTGAGTGTGTAAAGAGAACTGTGACTTGAAGCAATTACACAAGAAGAGCCAGGATTGATCAGTTGTGAATTAGATCCCCTGAAATCAATAGGACCTAGTGAGACATTATTGACTTCCTCTGGTCAGAATCCAAAGCAATGTTTCCAATATCACACTTCCTACCATCATTGGACTGGGGCAGTTTCCCCCTTGCATATTCAAAAGCCTAGGAAGCCCCCCATAATCTGTTTTTAAGTGGCACAGAACAGGTTGTTAACAATAGGTTGGTGGGTCTTTTCATCTGTGGTTACATGTTTTACAATAGCAAAGTAGATCTAGTACAGTACCTGTACTCTGAATCTGGTGACAATAATAATAATTTCATGTCAGAGAAAGGATTTTTAGGGAACACCCGAATGAGTCTCCTTTCATGTCCCCAAGTGTAGCTCTCAGGTATCGAAACCTGACTTTCCAGTCCCCAGCTCAGCACCTCTAACCACTAAGCCACTGGGGGAACTGGTGATAATGGAATGGAGATAAGGGAGGAAAAATAAACTCTGAGTAGACCTTATTTTTTCACCCTTATTAATAGAATCATCTAAAAATACTGGTTTCATTTCCCTGCCTTACTATATATTCTGTGGCAAAATAATCATAGAAATTGATGAATCTGATCATGCATATTCTGTGTGTTTTTAAAAAAATCCCTCTTAATTGTAATAATTCTGATTTTCTTTTATCTGTTTAGTTTTTTTAGTGTTTCGCCTTATCTCTTATATTTAATATTACCCACTTGCCCATTCCCTTTATTCCCCCGTGGAAGAATGTCTGTCTTTTTTCTAAGTTGGAGGAACACCTCTGAGGCCTAGACTCTGCCTGTCAACCTCTTTGTTCTCTTTCATTCTTTCCAGTTTCCTGACTGTCTCACTTCTTGCTCCTGCTCTTCTTCATTTTTTGTTTTCCTGCTGCTTTTTAGAATGCATCTTTTTAAAGCCTCCCACTGGAAAAGTCTGGCGGTTACCTCCGTGCTCCCCCTCCCAACCCTGCACAACCCCTTGTAAAATAAACGCCCTGCTAAGAAGCATGTCAACCCTTGGGTGCCTTGCTAACAGGAATGTCAAGGCTTGACGTGTGGTTACAATTGGTGCCTGTGGTTTTGCCCATGTAGATTTCAAATCAAGCAGAAATTATTGTCATCATCCTTAAAAAAACATTATTAACCTTTATTGCTTTGACTGTGTCCCTCTGTATACTGGCTGTTGTTCTCTAGCTTTTCATTTTCATTTCCCCTCCACTTTTGTTCTCCTTTTGTGTTTCACTTTAAATGAGGCACGTCTGAGCTGCATGTCCCTTAGCCCTGCGGCGTGACTGATTTTAAGTTTTTACCCTTCTGGCGCTACTGCGGTCATGGGTAATGTTGCTTCCATACCAGCGGGACATCAGAGAGATAATTTTAGCTTTCCTTTTTTGCAGCAAGTTTTCAGAACTGTTTAGGAAGGAATTGAGGATTAAATTGGGATTTCCAAAGCGATTAGTTCAGGTGATCAGTCTCCCATTAAGTGCAGTCACGAATGAGCTGTGCAAAGTTTTGGAAGAATTACAAATTGACTTCTATTCATAATCGCCTTCCCTGCCTTGCAGTTTAAAGCAGCATATGAGCTATGGGAATGTAACGTCTATATCTGCAAACTGTTTCATGAACTGCCTGTTTTCCTTCCATTTCTTCCATGTTTTATCTAGTACTTTCCATTTATGTGCTCCCACCTGCTTCCAGTTCTATGCTAGGTGTTGAAATGAACTATGGTATCTCCTTTTCATAGCAGCTTCCTTAAGATGACAAATGTAATATCCAGCAAAAACATAAAACTGGTGTGTTGGACTGTGGTAAACATTCCCAGTTTCGTTGTACAGCATGGAGTCTTTAACTTTAATGTAAGCTACTGTAAAAATGATGTACGTGCTTGAAGCATTGATTTATGGCAGGATGATAAGAGGTTCTTGGATCAAGAAAGCAGTAAATGAATAAGGCCAAGATGACATAAAAATGCAGAAGGCTAGAATTTTTGGTCACATAACAGGCTTTTTATTAAGTAATCATTCTGGATAAAATAGGAAGAGAAGTGCAGAAATAGACAAACATTGGATATTACATTGGATGTGCAGACCCCAAAATGGCAAAAGGAAACCTTTAATCAGCAGCAGTCTGCCACTGCTGATGACACACGCAACAGGATTTCAGCCAGTGATTTGGTGTCTTTCTGTGAATGCTACTGTCAAGTTACTCAGTTGTTTTGTTGAATTGCTGTCCATTGCCACAACAAACTCTGTGTCCTCATTTTCAAAGACTGTCATGGTCTCCCCAACTTTGAAACTAGTTTTGTCTCTACTTCAAGACCCAAACAAATATGCCTCCAGCTCCTCGTTCACTCAGGCTTTCTCTTCTTTGCCTAAACCTTTTCTGCTTCATCAATTCTCTCCCTGCCGCTGCCATTCTCATTGCACCATTATGATTGCTTCTCAGGACAGCTGTTTGCTTCTCCCTTCCTTCCTCAAAACTTTGGGCTCAGTCCTCCTCAAACAGCTTCTCAGGACAGCTGCTTGCTCCTTCTTCCCTTCCTTCAGCTCAGTGCAGATCAGAAGCGTAGCTTACCTTGGTGGGGCCCCATATAAAAATTGTTTGGGGGCCCTTTATATGCGGGGCGGAGCTAACGTCATGACATCATGATGTCGTGGGGGAGCCAACGTCATGACGTCATGACGTCATGGGCGGGGCCAAAAATAAAAAAAATAAAAAGAATAGAATTAAAACAAACAAACAAACACACACACACCTCAAACCAACCAACCAACCAACCAACCACAACGCAAACCCGTAAATAACTTAAATAATTAAAATAAACGAAGAAATAAAATAAAAATTTAATAAAAATCCACCCACCCACCCAACACACACATAAACCACCCACCCACCCGAAACACAAAACCCTCACTTACCCTCCTGGGGCCGCATGGGAAGGCGCGCTGCCCCCAACTGCAGCCTCCTCTTCCGGAGCCACTTGCTGCTGCTGCTGTCGCCGCCACCACCGCCGGACCCGGGTGGTGGAGCAAGGTGAGGGGAAGGGAAAGGAGCCAAGGCTTTGCCGCCCCTTTTGGAAAGCGCCGCTGGGAGCAACCGGCCCCCGTGGACCCCGCCTTCCTACGCTGCTGGACCGTGGTGCACTCTGCCAAGCGTCCCCAGGCCATGGGGGTTCGGCAGCAGCGGACAGCCCGGGCAGGGCTCAACCTGCCCGTGGGAGCTGGGCGGCCCCAGGGGAGGTGCCCTCCTCTGAGGGCCACCATCGGAGCCGCTCCGAAAAGCTGCGGCTCCGACTCCGAAATTTTATTTTTTAAAATTGGAGCCAAAAATGGATCCAATAAAGTGCGCATGCGCAGAAACTCAATCTGATGCATGCGCAATGCGTCAGATTGAGTTTCTACGCATGCGCAGTAAATTTTTGCTCCAATATTTTTTTTATTTTATTTTTTGCCGTTGGGGGCCCCTGTAGCCCGGGGCCCCCGTATAATTGATACGGCTGATACAGCGGTAGCTATGCCTCTGGTGCAGATGTAAGCACAGTAGAGCAGTTGGATCACATGTTGTCACCAGGGCCACTTCTCTAAAGGCCCAAGGGCCCATCTATTTTTGATGTAAAAGACCCTGGGAATGGCAATTTTCCCATGGTTTTTGCTGGTCTATCATTTCTGGTTTTGAAAAGAAATTACCATAGAAATTGTCCGTTGCCGAGCTGTGCAACTTACAGTGTAACTGATAATGTCTGTACATATTTTTTTAATGTAAGGCAGGGGTTCTCAACCTGAGGCCCATGGGCTGTATGCGGCCCACGGCACGATTTCATGTGGCCCCCCACTGCCTCCACCACACCAGGAAGTGCCATGTGGTGTTTGTTTTTGTTCAGTCGCATAGTCGATTCCGACCCTCTGCGACCCCATGGACCACTGTCCGCCAGACACTCCTGTCCTCCACCATCCCCCTCAACTCACTCAGCTCTGTGCCCATTGTCTCTACAATATCATCTAGCCATCTCATCTTGGGCCGTCCCCTTCTTCTTTTGCCCTCGACCCTTCCAAGCATCAAGGCTTTCTCAAGTGAATCCTCTCTTATCATTTGATGTCCAAAGTACTTTAGCTTCATCTTTATTATTTGACCTTCTAAGGAGCAGTCAGGGGTGATTTCCTCTAAGATTGACCTATTTGTTCTCCTCGCTGTCCAGGGGACTCTCAAAACTCTCCTCCAACACCACATCTCAAAGGCATCTATTCTTCTGCGCTCAGCTTTCCTAATGGTCCAGCTCTCACAACCATACATTGCCACAGGGAATACCATTGCTTTGACTATGTGAATCTTTGTTTGCAATTTAATGTCTCTACTTTTCACTATGCTCCCCAGGTTTCTCATTGCTTGCCTCCCAAGAATCAGTTGCCTTTTTATTTCATGGCTGCAATCACCATCTGCAGTGAGCTTTGATCCTAGGAAACTAAAATCTGTCACGGCTTCTACTTCTTCCCCATCTATTTTCAAGAGACTGATAGGGCCTGTTGCCATTACTGTATCTTTGTTTTCTTGATATTGAGTCTCAAGCCAGCTTTTTCACTTTCTTCTTTCAACCTAAACAGAAGCTTCTTTAGGTCCTCCTCACTTTCTGCCATGAGGGTGGTATCATCTGCATATCTCAAATTGTTGATGTTTCTCCCAGCAATTTTGATCCCAAATTGTGATTCTTCCATCCCTGCATTGCGCATTATGTGTTCTGTGTACAGTAATACCTCTGATAACGTTTACCTCGGATAACGCTAAAATCGCATAACGTTAAGTAATCTGGGGAGGAGAATTGGATCGAATAACGTTAAGGTCCTATGGGATGGATCGGATAACAACCGCTAAAGCCTGTGTGGTTACAGTGTATCTCTATGGAGCTTTAACGTTATCCGATCCATCCCATAGGATTTTAACATGCATCGGATAACACTAAAAATTGGATAACACCAAAAACTTGTGGAACCAAGTCTTAGCGCTATCCGAGGTATTACTGTATAAGTTGAATAAGCAGGGTGACAAAATGCAGTCTTGTCTTACTCCTTTTCCTATTCCAAACCACTCCGTCATTCCATTTTCTGTCCTAACTGTTGCCTCTTGATTCATGTACAGATTTCTCATGAGGCCTATAAGGTGTTCCGGTATTCCCATCTCTTTCATTACTTGCCACATTTTGTTGTGGTCGACATAGTCAAAATCCTTAGTGTAATCAATGAAACAGAAGTAGACTTTTTTCTGATATTCCTTTGTTTTTTCCATGATCCATCTTATGTTGGCGATGTGGTCTCTAGTCCCCCTGCCTCTTCTGAAACCCGCCTGCACTTCTGGTAATTCTCTCTCCACATACTGTTGCAGTCTATCCTGTATTATCTTGAGCATCACCTTGCTAGCGTGTGGGATGAGCACAATAGTTCGATAATTTGAACATTCTTTGGCATTACCCTTTTTGAGGAGTGGAACGTATACAGATCTTTTCCAATCCTGTGGCCATTTTTGTGTTTTCCAAATCTGCTGGCATATAGAATGCAATAATTTGATTACATCATCTTGTAGGACTTTGAAAAGTTCAACTTGGATACCATCAACTCCACTGGCTTTGTTGTTTGCAGTGTTTTTTAGGGCCTTTCTGACTTCACTCTCTAGAATGTCTGGGTCATGTTCAATGTTCTTAACATTGTGATTATCAGGAGTGTTGAGGTCCTTTTTGTAGAGTTCCTCTGTGTACTCTTTCCATCTTTTCTTAATCTCTTCTGCATCTGCTAATTCCTTGCCATCTTTGTCTTTTATCATGGTCATTTTTGCTTTAAATGTTCCCTTGAGTTCCCCAATTTTTTTGAAAAGATCTCTAGTCCTACCCCTGATATTGTTTTCCTCTGTTTCTTTGCACTGTTCGTTCAGGTAGGTTTCCTTATCTCTCCTTGCTTTTCTTTGAAATTCTGTATTCAAGTGAGTGTATTTTTTTCCTTTCTCCTTGGCATTTTGCATTCCTTCTGTCCTCTGCTATTTTAAGAGCCTCATCGGACAACCACTTAGCTTTCTTACGCTTCTTTTCTTTTGGTATGGTTTTCCTTGCTGCCTCCTGCATGATGTCCCGCATCTCTGTCCATAATTCTTCTGGCACTCTGTCTATCTGGTTCAAGCAATTAAATCTGTTCCACACCTCCACTGTGTATTCCCAAGGAATGTTGTCTAGGTCATATCTGTCTGGCCTAATTGATTTTCCTATTTTCTTTAGTCTAAGCCTGAATTTTGCAATCAGTAAGTTGTGATCTGAGCCACAATCTGCTCCTGGTCTTGTTTTTGCTGAATGTATGAAAGTTCTCCATCTTTGACTGCAGAGTATGTAATCAATCTGGTTTCGATGTTGGTCATCTGGTGATGTCCATGTGTAAAGTCTCCTCTTGTGTTCCAGTCTCCTATGATAATGTGTACATCATTTCTTGGTGTCTGTTCTATGAGGTGTTCTACACCATGTGGTGTAGGAAGAGCAAAATGGCCATCCAGCCCCTGAAGTTGTCTGAAGGAGCGTGACCCCAGTCCCCGGCTTAAAAAGCTTGAGAACTCCCAATGTAAGGCAATTAGCTTCCAAAAGTTGATGCCTTTTCCATAGCAGTGTAACTGGATCTCAGCTGATCAGTGTTTTAAATGTTTTGCTGTGCTTAACTACTGCACATTTTTTCCATGCTAGAATCTTGCCATTAAAACAAATTCTGCTCTAAATCACTCTTTTCTTTTTGTTTCTTTCTTTATTTAAAAAATTATTCTTTTGTGCACACAACACCCAAGGCAACTATGTATTCAAATTTATTTTATGTATTTATTTTATTTATTATGACTTATATGCCGTCCTCCTCAAAGAGACCCAGGGCAGCTAACAAAGGTTTAAAAAGACATAAAACACAATATAAAATCAAATTTAAAATTAATATTAAAATATTAAAAACTAAGCAAAGATAAAAAGATTAAAAATTCATACTTTGAGAGAGGGAGGGGTCAGATGAGCCAACACGCTGATGCTACTATCTGACCCAAGCCTGTCCCGCCAGCCAGGTCTTAACCCCCTTCCTAAAGGGCAGCATCTCCGACTGGAGACGTAGCTCAATTGGCAGGAGGTTCCATAGGGCCAGGGTGGACACAGAGAAGGCCCTCCTCCTAGTGCTAGAGAGGTGCGCCTCTCTAGCCGATGGTACAACCAGAGAGCCTCTCCGGTCTGCTCCAGTGAGATGGACAGATGTTCTTAGGGCAATGCGGTCTCTTAGGTATCCAGATATGACAATCATATGATTAAGTTGAAATTCTTTACAAAACTAACTGAGCGGAATTACCGTTTGAACTCAATGGTTTATGTGCTATGCAAGATTCATAAGATAATTGTAGATTTAAGTAAGCCTCTGCTCATAGGCATACCCTGGTAACAGCAACCTTATGTTGCTGGCTAATCTTTCTCACCCTATGTTGGGTGAAAGTAACTGCAGAATGAACTCACCAAAAAGTGCCTTCATTTTGGCAGTTTCATGTTTGGCCGAGAAAGGGGGGGGGAGGAGGATATTTGTTCTTGCCATAAAGCACTTCCTGGATCTGAGCCAGCTGACTTGAGGTTCATATCCGTTCAGAGGGTGTTAAGCATCATTCTCTTGCTTCGTTCTCTCGGCATCTGCTGCTACTTCTCCTGATTTTAGGTGGAGCGATACCAACATCGCTTCTTCCTTGTACTAACTTTGGCTTTGGTATTCAGGCAATGCTGCTTAAAAGAGAGTGTCTTCTCAGATGACATGCCAAGGTATTTTGGTGCTGAACAATGCTGTAATCAGTTCCCTTGCCACGTAACATCCAACTCAATCCTTCCCTCTTGGTTTCAAAGGTGGAAAGCACACACTTGAGTCTTGCTTGGATTAGGCTTCAAACGGTTGATGTTGTACTACTGTACTAATTCTTCAAGTACTCCAGTAAGTTTTCCAGCTACCTCATAGCTTGATCCTTGTATTTAGAATATGATCAGAGATTTAACCAGCTAGACTGTTTTTAATGACTGTTTACTTGTCATGTTCAGCAGATATTATATTGATTGAGATTTTTTGATCACAGTGAAATGGTTGACTATTGGCAGCTGTAAGTTCATATAAATGGAACAATTGATGAGAAGCTTAATTTGTTTTTGTTTTTTTCTATGACTATTTCAGTGTCCAAACATAGATTCTTATTTTATGAATATGGAATAAGCCTTTCTTATTCATGTCACTTTTCTTAAGCTTGTTTACTTCTGCCCAACGAATCACTCCTGTCTAGTGCAGTGAAGGTAAAATAATGGCAGGGGAACATCAGTGTCATTATATTGTATGTGTATAAGAATTTGAGGTATTTGTTGTTGTTGTTGTTGTTTTGGCTTTCCATTTTCTAGACATCTCTGGCAGTGCTGAGATTCCTGAAGGAAGGTATCATTAAATATTTCTGCTGTTTTTTTATTTATCTGCTGTCATAGGTGTCAAAATAACGCTGTTTGTCCTTTTTAAAGAAACATTTTTATCATAACTGTTTTTCTTTTTGATGTGTCTTCTCAGGATTTGGTTTCCTAACATTGTAGCCCATTCTGCACTATAATAGGTGGCATTTGTGATTATGTGGCATAACAGAGGGCAAATAGAGGGAGGGAATAGAGATCTAAGTGGTATTTGAAATGCATATCTAAAGACATACAACACACACAATACTGAATTCTTTGAGGGAAGATGGGAGGGGGGAATGGCACCATGGGGAGGTGATCTTCAGCAGCCTCTGTGGAGATGGAAACAGCTGGCCTCCTGCCCAAGTAGTCTACCTGTGGCATCCTTTGGAATTGCTCTAAGCCACTCAAAGGCCTTGATGCTGGGAAAGACAAAGGCAAAAGGAGAAGGGAGCAGCAGAAGATGAGATGGCTAGATGTTATTGTAGACACAATGGGCATAGATATGAGCAGGCTGTGGAGGATGGTGGAGGATGCGTTGCCTGGCATGTGGTGGTTCATAGGGTCACAAAGGGTCGGACTCGACTGTGCGACTGAACAACAACAACAACCTTGATTTTGTTTTACTTCGTGTCATTTAGTTTATGAAATGAAAGATTCACATGTAAGCAGGAGAGAACAGAGTTAGGAATAAATATTGCCTGACTCAGACACAGTGTCAGATTAAGCACTGGATAGATTTATTTATTTTTTACTAAATTAAGCACCTCCAGAAAAGTAAGGACACTGCCAGAGAAGAGTGGGTGAGGTTTTTTATCCCTGTCTTGTTTTCTATTTTCTCAAGAAATATCAGTGTTCCTGTAGCTTATTTATTTATTTATTTAAATGTGTTTATCGCCCTCCTCCCCAAAGGGACCCAGGGCGATTCCCAACACAATCAGCAAGGTATGGGTGTTATGGAGGACAATGACTGGAGAAACCTGTGTTCTTTTTCTTCTGGGGAACTTTTGTTAGTTTTAATTGTGAAAATGTTTTGAGGGTGTATAGGATTCAGCATAGCAAAGCAATCAAAGCAATCACACTTACTTACTGCTCCATAATGCTAGGCAGTTCACAAGTTAATTAGCATTTTGCCCCCAGCATGCTGAGTACTCATTTTACAGACCTTGGGAGGATGGAAGGCTGAGTCATCCTTGATCCCTGATCAAGATCAAACTCACAACCTTTTGGTTGCAGGACAGCAGTTTAACCACTGCGCCAACAGTACTCCTTTCCCTCAACTCTGATATTCCAAAACTTTCTGTATGTTTTAGCCATGGATTTTATATATCACATGTTATCCCAGTTCTGGAAAGAGATGGGATCAGTTGTTTCCCCATTTCTTGACTAAAGGAAATTCTGATGCAACCTGAAGTAGGAGCTTCATCCTATACTGGGTTTCATGTAGATCCCACTGTTACTTCTTTTCTATCTTTCCCCATACAGTATAGCTTTGTTCATTCAAGGCAATTGAACACAGCATTGGAGTTCTTTCTTACTGTTGTGTTGAAATCATCCTGGTCTTTCACAATCTTCGCACTTCATTGCTATAATCCAGGTGAGATTAAGTTCACTTGCGTTCATTCAAATCAATGAGTTTTAAATCCTCCATTTAGCACTTAAAGGATCATTGAATTTAAAGGAAATGAAAAAAAAAATTGCATTTTGAATTATACTTCTTGACTGGGTAAACTCTTTTTCTGTTTTTCTTTTCTGTAGAGAATGATCCTTTCCCGTGGCTCAGATTGTCTAGTGCTGCTGCTGGCACATTTTACTGAGTGAAGTGGAATGTAAACAGTATTCTATTTGAAACATACTATAGTGTGTTAGCAGTGGATTTATTTGACTTGTCAAATTGCGTGTCATTAGGTAATAGAGAAGCAACCATATTTTACTGTAGTAATTAGCAAATCTCCTGAGTTCTGGTATAAATCCCATGCATCTTTTACATGCCTCATTGGCCAGTTCTTTTTTGCACAGCATGAAAATGTCTTTCATTTATGACTTTTTCCCTCTTTTCCCTTGGAAAGACTCATCAAATAGTAATATGAGGAACACAGTATAAAGTTAGTTGGAAGCCAAGGCAGAGTTTGAATAATGAACAGGAAGATTATTTGTTAATAGGCTTGGTAGTAACAGCATTAATCAGTGGCCTAGATTTCCTAGCAAGCCCAGTAACGTGAATTTAAGGATGATGCTGTGCTTTGATAGAGAATGTGCATGTTTTGAATGCAGAAGGGCTAGATTCAGTCCTGTTGTGGCATCATTGTTTATAAAGTCTCACTTTGCAAGGCTAGGAAGGGCATCTGATTGAGACTAGCATTTCCCAAGCTATGTTCCATGGAACACTAGTGGACTTCAATTTCCAGAAGCCTAAGTCAGTACATTGGCTGATCAGTGCTTTGGGGAATTAACTTAGGCTTCTGGAAATTGAAGTCCAAAAACTAAAGATTGGGAAACATTGCTCTAGAGAAATAATTCCAAACAAAGAAGCCACAATCAGACTTCTTAGTCCAAAGATTTAGTTCACTGTTAAGGTGGCTTTATGTAGATTAGGGGTCCCTAATCTTTTCAAGCCAGGGGCTGGGTCATGTTCTCTCAGTCAGCTTGGAGGGGCGGATGACCATTTTGCCCTGCTTGCACAATGGGATGGCCATTTTGTCCAACAGCTTCAAAGAGGATGGCCATTTTGTTTCTCAAATGCCCTTGGAGGGTTGGGGCACATGAAATTTTGCTGTAGGCTGGATCTGGCCCGCTGGCCTTAGGTTGGGAACCCCTGATGTAGAT
The DNA here is from genome assembly GCA_030440675.1 of Furcifer pardalis. Classification (NCBI taxonomy): domain Eukaryota; kingdom Metazoa; phylum Chordata; class Lepidosauria; order Squamata; family Chamaeleonidae; genus Furcifer; species Furcifer pardalis. Next base: position 143,368,782 of record CP126893.1, read on the forward strand.
CTTCACATATCATTTCAAATAGAATTGATATTCATTAGGAATGGAGGCCCATAGAGAGTCCAATGACCATGTCATTCTGTTTTGCATTAGCCAAGTAGCTATGGGCCACAAACATAACCCTTTTTTCAAATCTAGAAGTGACCAAAGGTTCCTTTTTTGGGGCTGGGGGACTTTGCTGGGCCCTCTTTGGGAAGGATCGTTGTTAAATGGATAAGAGGGACAAGGCTGAGGGAATGTCTCATCCTCCAGATAGTGCTAAATTGGAACTGATATTAGCAGTAGACAGCATAACTTGTGGTGAAGAAAGATGGAGTACAGAAAATCTAGAAGGCTGCATGTTGTCCATCGCTCCTTGTATTAGGCACCCTTCTAACAGGTTAAATCTGGACACCCAGTTTAAGGTCTATGTTGCTGATTTTAATGTACAGTAAAACCCCTACTTACGAATGTCCCTACTTACAAATAATTCAACTTATGAATTGGTTCTGCACTGAAATCCATGCCTCGAGTTATGAACATGCCCCGATTTACGAATTAATTATTTTTCCTCTGTGGTGCCTCAAGTGAAGCAAAAAACACCATTTCCCCTGTGGGTTTATATTACATATATATATGCAGCCTTTCAGAGCCCTGTAGGTGGCAGTAGAGTGCTTAGAGAGGAGTTCTTTGTCCGGAGTTTCGGCACCAAAATGGCTGTTGGTTGCTGTCTCTTGCTAGAGTTTTCTGAGTTTTCTGTCCATTTTCAAAGCTGCTTTAAGGTAAGGAACAGCGTTTTTGCTTATGCATGCTTTCCTTTCAATGTTGCTGTTGTTTTGGGTGGTTTAATTGATTTTTGGAGGGTGGGGTGGTCCGTTTTGATTGTTGGAGGGTGGGGTGGAGCTTTTTCTGTGTCTGAATGGAGATGCCTTGAGTTACGAACAAATTCGATTAACGAACAAGGCCATTGAACTGAGTTAATTCATAACTCGAGGTTTTACTGTACTTACACTGGCTGGGGAAAAGGCCAACAGCCAGCGCAGCCCGCGCAGACGTCCCGACCTCCCCCGAACTCAAGACACCTGTCTGGGGGAGTTGAAAAGGGAGCGCCGCAGGAGCCATGGCCGGGGAAAACGCCACCAGCCAGCGCAGCCTGCGCAGACGTCCCGGCCTCTCCCGAACTCAAGACACCTGTCCGGGGAGTTGAAAAGGGAGCGCCGCAGGAGCCATGGCCGGGGAAAACACCGCCAGCCAGCGCAGCCCGCGCAGACGTCCCGACCTCCCCCGAATTCAAGACACCTGTCCGGGGGAGTTGAAAAGGGAGCGCCGCAGGAGCCACGGCCAGGAAAATGCCGCCAGCCAGCGCAGCCCGCGCAGACGTCCCGACCTCCCCCGAACTCAAGACACCTGTCTGGGGGAGTTGAAAAGGGAGCGCCGTAGGAGCCATGGCCGGGGAAAACGCCGCCAGCCAGCGCAGCCCGCGCAGATGTCCCGACCTCCCCCGAACTCAAGACACCTGCCCGGGAGAGTTGAAAAGGGAGCGCCATAGGAGCCACGGCCGGGGAAAACGCCAGGGAAAATGCCGCCAGCTAGCGCAGCCCGCGCAGACGTCCCGACCTCCCCCGGACTTGAAACACCTGTCCGGGGGAGTTGATTTTGCCCCACTGGCGCCCAGAGACTACCTGGGGATAGGGGGTGGGTGTTCGCCGCAGCTATACCGGGACTGGATGGCAGGTGTGTTGGGGGGGATGTGGATGGGCAGAGGGACGATGTTTTATATTGTATATTACTGAATTGATTACTGTAGGGTTATTTTCTTTGTATTAGATATGAATTGTATTGTGATTATATTGTTTATTGCCCATTCGGTATCATATATTGTTTATGGACTGTATTTTGATCATATTGTGTTTTACATTTATGTTGTTGCACTATATTTTGGGATGCTGTGATTTTGTATTATTGATCTGTTATATTGTATTGTATTCGATTTTATGATGTAAGCCGCCCTGAGTTGGTTTTCACCAAGTAGGGCGGCATATAAATCGAAATAATAATAATAATAATAATAATAATAATAATAATAATAATAATAATAATAATAATAATAATAATAATAATAATAATAATAATACACTAGTTCAAAGTCTGGCCATGGATGGCTCATCCAGACAGCAATATTTGGATCACTTTTGGTGCTACAGTAATACCTCGGATAATGATTGCCTCGGATAACGCTAAAACTGGATAACGTCGGGAAACTTGAAGCAAACATTTGTGTCGCACAACATTAAGATAACATTGTGCTATGCACTTGTTTGGCTCAAATTCCCCGACATTGATCTCTGCCCCAAAGCCCGCAGGGCTAGAGATCAGCCCTGTGGGCTTTGGGACAGAGATATACTGAGGCTTAGACCGTCGGTTTGGTTGGGGGAAGATCGGGCACACCTGTCCCCCCCCCCCCGCCAAACCGGCGCTACAGGCTGCCTGCTTTGGGATCGGGATGGCTGGAGGTGCCTTCCACCCCCACCCCCACCCACCCCAATTTCAAACCAGAGAGCCAGAGCGACCTGCCTTTTTGGGGATCAGAGTGGCTGGAGGTGCCTTCCACACCCACTCACCCTGATCCCGAAGCAGAGAGCCCGGGCAGGCTGCCTGCTTTGTGGTTGGGGTGGCTGGAGGTGCCTTCCACCCACTACCCACACCATCCCAAAGCAGAGAAGGCACCTCCAGCCACCCCGATCCTAAAGCAGGCAGCCCAGGGAGTTCAGGGAGACATGCGCGCACCCATGTGGTTTGTCCCCAAACTCCCCCACAGCCCCAGTAATTGATCACTGGGGCTGTGGGGGAGTTTGGGCCCCCCTGCCTGGATTGCTAAGGAACTTAGCCATCTGGGGGGGCTTCTGAAGAGAGCCTGGAAAAGAGTCCCAAGCATCTCTTCAGAACGCCCTCCCCCCCCCCGCCTGGATCACTAAGCCAGGGGAGGAAGAAGCCAGGGCAGGTTGAGGACTTTGCTGCCCCTCCCCTGTGCCCACAGCAACATACAGTATTGTATTATAATGTAATGTATTATTTGTAAGCCGCCCTGAGTCGCCACGGCGAGTGGGCGGCAATATAAATTTGAACTAATAATAAATAATAAGCCCCTTAGCGATCCAGATTGAGGTTTCTTATTTTTTATAATTTTATAATTAAGTTTTCAAAAGTAAATACAATCTAACACTACAAAAATATAACCACATAGTTTTCTCGCTTAAAATAGATATCTCAGTCAGTATAATAATAACAAGAACAAAAATAAAAAATAACATTTACAGACTTATGACATAATAAACAAACAAAAAAAGCACTTAAATACTATATCTAACTCAAAATAAACACCACTGTGCTATGTACATTGCCCGGAGGATCGCGGTATATCACACTCACTTTCTTTAATTCCAAAAACTCATTTGTTCTGGTGCTGGCTTTATTCTTCCATTCCCACTCAATGTCTCTTCCACAAATAGCCTCCAAATTTTCCAAAATCTCTTTTCTTGAACCATACCTTTCTTAACATTCATTTCCCACGTTAACTTTTCATTTAATGCAAGTCCCCACATTTCCTTGTACCAATCTTCAATTTTTAAGACCACATCATTTTTCCAATTTCTTGCTATACACTGCCTTGCTGATGTTAACATTATAGATATTAACTCTTTTTGTCTTCATCCACCTTTAAATTGTCAACATCTGTTAATAAAATTAAACTTGACCTCAGCTTTAGCTTCATCTTTATTATTCTTATAATTTCTTCTTCTATTTTTCCCCAAAAAGCATTTACCACGTTGCAACTCCACCACATGTGTTCATATGTTCCCCTTACTTGCTTACATCTCCAGCAAATATCACTCTTATTTTTATCTATTTGATGTAGCCTAACTGGGGTCAAGTACCATTTCCACAGCAATTTATAATTATGTTCTTTTACAGACAATGTTCTCATTATTCTTCTCTTCCATTTTCTTTTCCATGCTAGTTCAGAAATATTAACATTGAGGCCATATTCCCATATGCTTTTTAAGGTTTCTTGAGGCCTGCCCTCCTTGTTTGATAATTTATAGATCTTATTTACCACACCCTTAACTCCCATTTCTCCCTTTCTTAACTTTATTATCAATTCTTCAAATTCTGTTTCATCCCTTTTCAAATTAGTCTCACTTAAATATTTGCCATTCCATTTATCCACCTGTATAGCTTGAAACCAGTTCAATCCCATCTGTGTATATATCATCTTCCTTTTTTTCTATATTTTTACAAATCTGAACCCAACCCAATCCTTCAGCATAGACACACCATTTTCTACAAGGACTTCTTTCATTTTTTTCATCTAATTTTATAGGGGGGGAAATTATATCTTCAATTTCTAATATTGGTGACAGCTTCTTCACTTTCTTCCAAGTGTCTAATAACGTCTTTAACAATTTATTTTTATACGGCATTTTTTTTTAAACTCCCTAGCCAAAAAAATAGCTTTACCAACTTGCAAAACTTCTTTCGTCTCTATTTCCTCCCAAATCCATTCCTCTCTCATTAATATTTTAGCCACACTCTTTACTTGGAAAGCTCTATAATAATTTTAACATTTGGAATTCCTAAACCTCCTTCTTTCTGGGATAAATACCACAGGCTTTTTGATAATCTTATTCTACGCCCTCCATTACAATAGTTATTTAACAACATTTGATATTCTTTCAATTCCTTATCATTCAATTGGATAGGTAGAGCATCAAATAAAAAAATCAACCTCGGTAATAGCATCATCTTACACAGTGCAACTCTACCAAACCATGACAACTTTAACTTCTTGTATTTTTTCTTTAATCTCATTTTTCTGCTAATCATAATTCAATTTCTTAAGCTCCTCCCAGTCACCTGAGATATTTATCCCCAAATATTTCAAATTATTTTAACTTGTATTTTATACTTTTCACTAATTTTTATTTGTTCATTTTTGTCTGTGTTACACAATATCATCTCTGATTTTTAGACTTGTAACCTCTTCAACTTCCTTTAAATGTCTTTGTACTCTCTAAAGTCTTCATAGGGTGTTTTATTATCACTAATGTGTCATCTGCATACAAACTTATGTTATTCTTTCCCACTCCATCTATATTTTCATCCTCCCTTATGCTATTTGCTAACAGTTCCATGGCCATTATAAATAATATTGGAGACAATGGGCACCCTTGCCGCATTCAACTTTATATCCTCCGTACACCCATCGTTCACCCTAACACATGCTATTCTTTGTTGATACAATTTTTCAATTATTCCTTTAAATTTACCACCAAACTCATACAATTTAATCAACTCATTAATTGTATCCCATTGAAGCGAATCAAATGCTTTAAAAATATCTAATGACAGAAATCCAACTCTCTCTCTTTTTTGTTTTGTGGTATCTATCAAATTAAGAACTCTTCTTATTAAATCTGCCACGTATCTTCCTTTCAAAAATCCTGCCTGATCTTTATTAATATATTCACCCATAAATTCATTTAATCTATTGGCCAAAATTGCTGTAAATATTTTGGCCCTTTAGCGATCCAGACTGAGGTTTCTGAAAAGAAGCTGGGAAAAAGTTTTCCCAGCTTCTTTTCAGAAACACACACACACGGCCTGGATTCCTAAGGGGCTTAGCCATCCAGGCAGGGGGTGGTGGCTTCTGAAGAGAGGCTGGGGAAAAAGGGTCTCAAGCCTCTCTTCAGAAGCCCCCACCCACCCGATGCCTTGCTTAGAACAATCCATCCCACATCTCTTTTTATAGCTGTCCCACTCAATTTTTGTAGAACACTAGAGCTATAGGCCTCTTTTTTTTTTTTTGGCATGGTAAGGGGCACTCTTTATTATAGAAATAGCAGTTACCCTTTTATAGCACTTAGCGCACTCTGTGGTTCACAAGTTATTAAGCATCTCCCCCTCCCAACATACCGGGTACTCATTTTACCAACCTCAGAAGATTGGAAGGCTGAGTCAGCCTTAGTCCTACCGTGTTTCCCCGAATATAAGACACTGTCTTATATTTTTAAAAACTCCAAAATATGCACAAGGTCTTATTTTCAGGGGATGTCTTATTGTTCCATGACGAAGAAGAATACAGTACACATTTATTGCTGATACAGTGGATCGCCAGGGCAAGATTTAGGTGAGTGCCTTATTTTCGGGGAGGCCCTTATATTTCTGAAGCGGGGAAAAATAGGGGGGGTGCCTTACTATACGAGGAGGTCCTATATTCGGGGAAACAGGATATTAAGGTCAAACTCACACCATTTTGGTTGCAGTACAGCAGTTTAACCACTGTACCACCAAGGCTTCTTTATCCTTTATTTTGTAACTCATTTGGATGATTAGTTGGCACCAAAATAGAGTTGTAGGCAGTTTATCTGAGGTAACAACCATGTGATTGTGGCGACCCACCCTGGAAAGCACGTTTGCCACGCAGCGGCGCTACACAGAGTCATGTTCGAGGATAGTCCAGATATCAAAGTCCAAAAGGCAAGCCAAAGTCTGTTTACTGGTAGTCCGAGTCAGTAGTCTAATCCAAAAGGTGTCCAGGGAAGTTGTCAGGGTTGGCAGAGAAGTCATGGTCATGCCAGGCAGGTCAGGGTCTAGGCAAGCAGTCTGGAGCAAGCAGATTGTCAGTCTCCGTATAAGAGTTGTACTGACGCTACCAGGCTGCAAGAAGCTTGCTTATAAGCCTCCCAGATAATTGGTATCAGCTGGGAACCTTCTTTGGTGCTTCGCTCTAGTCTGCCTGCATCTCAGGTGTAGCTGTTTCCTGGACTTCTCCCTGACTGAGGGCTGATCACTGTCAGAGCCACACTCCTGATATGACAGGTCGGGTGGCTGGGAAAACAGACGGGCCAGGCGCAAGCTGAAATCCCTAGCTTAGGGCATCCTCGGCCTCGGGTGCAGGCAGAACTGGGCTGGGCATAGGGAGAGCCCCCTGATCCAGGCCCTCTTTCGAGTCGGAGGAGGGCTGGATCACAACACTGACCTATTTTAGTTTTATTTTTTAAAAAAATTTAACTTGTTTAGTTTAAATCTTTTAGATTTTTGGATTCATATCAGTGACGATGTTTTATATGAGATGTTAACTGCCCTGAGTTGCCCTCTCAAGGAGGGCAGTATACAAATTCATGTAAGTGAATAAATAAATAAAAATGGGGGCGGGTTGTGGCATTGAAAGGGATGACAGAAAATTCCTCCTCTGTTTTCATCTACTCTATCTCTCCCCCCCCCTTTATTTTTATACTGATGCAGCACTATTCTAAATTAGATACATTGGTGGTATTAAATGTACTATGCTAGGCAGATGCTTTGCTGTTCTGCTACGTCCCTTACTTAACAAAGAAACAGAAAATTGCTACAGCCTACTGAGTGGCATCCATGGGAAAAGGCAAGGGAAGGGGCAGGAAGGGGAGTGTGATTAATTTAAAGGAGGTCAAATTGGAGCAATCCAAAAACCTGTTGGGACCCTTTTCATCAGAAAAAAAAACTTTCCATCAATGCGGATAGGAGGATCGCTCAAGTGAGATATCAAATAGATTGCACTAAAGATAAGAACTTTTTAAGTGCAAACCAGACCTCTCCAACTTTCCCTGGTCAGATGTGCCCTGAGTTTGTCATTTTGTACTTGAAAAATTAAATGCGCTAATATATTTTAAAACTTTTTCATTGTGTTCATGTGTATACCCATGTATGTATTTAAAATATTTGTTATCTTTGCCTTTTGCTGGGGAAACCTCAAGGCAAATCTTGATCAAAGTATTAAATACATTAGGGAGAAAACTCTGTGGCCTAAATCTTGCTGCTGGCAACAGCTAGAATAAATTACTGAGTCATTTGCAGAATGGTAAGCCAACAATTGAGGGCTATTGTGGCTTAGTGGTTAAGATGCTGAACTTTACCAGGTCAGCAGATTAGCAGTTTGAGACCCAAGTGCTGTGCAACAGATTGTACTCTTGTTGTCTGTCCTAGCTCCTGCCAACCCAGCTGCTCAAAAGCAAGAAATTGCAATTAGATAAATAAGTACCACTTCAACAGGAAAGGTAACAGCGTTCCATGAGCTCCCGCGTCTAGTCATGCCTGCCAAATGACCACAGAAATGTCTGCAGATGCAGACAACGCTAGCTCTTTCGCTGTAAACAGATATGCGCACCGCTCCCTAAAGTCAGACTCAACTGGGTTTCGAGCAAGGAAACCCTTTGCCTTTAAGCCATGAGTTCTCAACTTTTTAAAGCTGGGGGCGGGTCATGCTCCTTCACACAGCTTTGTGGACCAGATGGCCATTTTGTGGTGGCGGCAGTGTGGGGGCCGCATGAAATGGCACCATGGGCTGCATCCAGCCCACAGATTGAGAATCCCTGCTTTAAGCCAACGCTGTGTAAATCCGCTATATTCAGAAGGTCTTTAGGCAAGACAAGCAATTTGATTTAGGCTTTCCCTTGTCATTTTACTACAATGGTTAATCTAAATTTTAATTTTTACTAGCAAATGTGTGTTCAGGTAAGCAGTTTTCATTTTATACAAATGCTCTTAGTGCATTTAATTTTGTTCCATGGTGTTTTCCCTTCTTTATAACCCCTTTTTGGGAGCAAGCATTTTCACTGTGATTTAGTGTGCTGTCCTTCCTCATTACAAAGTAGAACCTTCATTTGCTGTGTGAGCATTTTTCAACCTATTGGAAGGAGAAGTGATTTAATACCTTTTTATTTGATGAATGGAGATGTAAGAGCTTGCTTAGAATGGGGAGGAGGGGTTAATGCAATTCTTGTCAAACTAAGTTGCAGAGTCTTAGTCTTGTAGAAGTGTGGGCTAAAGGCTTAATGCCAACAAGGCCTAATGAACCGCTACAAAGTTTTGTTGAGTAGTTTCTATTGTAATGAACTAGATATGGCCAAAATCCTTTTGCTTTCATAGTGTAAACGGCATATTTGTTGCAAGTTGGCCAAGTCATGCAACTCAGTGTGCAGCAATTAATGTGTATACTGACTTCGTACTTTGCAGCAATTTGCTACTAAAAGTTATACTTTCTTTACTACACTGCCCACATTTGCAAGGGGTTTTTGCTCATTACCTGGCAGCTTACCTATAGACAGGAGACAGACAACTGCTATAGGCTAGTATGACTTGGTCTGCAACTTAGATGACCTTTCAAGCCATGGGACCAGATTACTTGAATTACTGACATAAACTTTGGGTATAAATATTCACTTCTTCTTCTTTCGTGTCCAGATCAGACTTTAAACTGCTAAAATGAAGCTACAGATACAGGGGGCTCTCCTTTTCAGACTACAGTGAACCCCCGCTTTATGTTATTAATCCGTTCCACAGGGTTTTCCTTATAGCGATTTTTCCTTAAAGTGAAGCACAGTTTCCCAAAGAAATGCATTGAAAACCAATATTTCCATTCCGGAGGTTAGAAAAAAAGTTTTTAAAAAGTAATTTTCTGTTCAAAACTTTTTGTAAAGTGGCAAAAACACAGTGAAAAATTCCAAAGTGCACTTTTGAATAGATAAAATATGTTAATTTAGGTGTTTTTCCCCCCCTAAGCTCGGGGACTTATTATTTTAGTTTGCAATGCATATTTGGCACATTTGCAACAGCACCATCTAGTGGCCAGCCCTGGTAATTGCAGGGAAAGTACCCACCAAACAGCTGATGAGGGGACAGTGGAATTTCAGCACTTCCTGGTTGAGAGAGAGCTTCTGGCAGTGCCAAAAAGTGACAAAAAGTTCAAAAATGGAGCGGAAATGCTCCAAACATCCTCCCACCACCGTGGGAAGCGTCAGAATATCAAAAAAAAAGCACCTTTCTGTATGGCAGTTTTTTTTCCAGTAAGCGGGGCACCATTTTCTCAGGATTTATTTCCGTATAGTGAGTTTTCCATTAAGCAAGCCGTCTGTACAGTGGGGTTCGACTGTATTTGTTTTATGGTGGTGAAAGGCAGGATGCATGCTTTCCATCTCATTACCTAGATTATATACAGTAAAACCTCCCATAAAGAACACCTCACTTAGAGAGTAACTCACTTAAAGACCAGAATTTTCTCTGAATGGGTGCCTTTGCTTAACGACTAAAACCAACCAAAAACTAAATCGGGGTTTGCAATTCCTACCCACCCACCAGAAGTCACAATTGGTCACTTACATTGGTGTTTCGCTTAAAGAGCAAACTTGCTTAAAGAGCAATCCCATAGAACACACTATGTTCTTAAATGAGGTACCACTGTACTTAGCATCATATCTTGTGGAAAGCAGGTCACTAGGATGTATTTTTCTTAGGGAATTTATCTTCATCAAGTTGGAAATCTGTGGGATGAAGTCAGAAATCACTGTACAGAGAAGTGTGATGGTTGCCAAAAGGCAGCGTTTAAAGAGGAAGAAAAACTTTTCAATTTGGTTTGAAAGCATATGCTAAATGTGAACTACAGTAAAACATCAAGTTATGAATAAAATCAGTTCCATGGCCTTGTTTGTAAGTCGAATTTGTTTATAACCAGTGATGGGATGCAACAGGTTCTCACCAGTTCTCCAGAACCGGTAGTAACTTTCCCCAGTGTCCCGGAGAACCCGTAGCAGCTTTTGTGGGGAACCACCTTCGGGGCTTACCTTTTCACTGGTTCCCCCACTGATTAGGTGTATTTTAATGTATTTTTAAAAATTTCTTTATTTATTTAATTTATTTATGGGTTTGTGTTATAGGTGGGTGGGTGGGTTGAGGTGTGTGTATGTGTGTGTTTATTTTTATTTAATTATTTTGTATTTTTAAATTTTTTCTTTGGCCCCACCCACATCATGACATCATGCTGTTAGCTCCGCCCACACCGATGACGTCACGGTGGGGTAGTAAAATTTTTGACATCCCACCACTGTTTGTAACTCAAGGCATTCCCATAGGGATAAAGAAAAGTCCCCACCCCACCCTCCAAAAATCAATCAAATCACCCAAAAACAACAGCAGGAAAGCATGCATAAGCAAAAACGCTGTTCCTTACCTTAAAGAAGCTTTGGAAATGGACAGAAAACTCAGAAAAATCCAGCAAGAAACAGCAACAGGCAGCCATTTTGGCACCGAAACTCCAGACAAAGAAATCACTCCAAACTCTCTACTGCCACCTGTAGACCTCGGAAAGGCTGCATGTGCACAATGCATTCTGGGGAATCAGATTATGTAACCTGAAGCAAACCCATAAGGAAAATGGCATATTTTGCTTCACTGGAGGCAACACAGAGGAAGAAGAATTAATTGGTAAATCGGGGCATGTTCGTAACTCAAGGCATGGATTTCAGTGCAGAACCAATTCATAAGTCGAATTATTCGTAAGTAGAAGTATTTGTGAATCAGGGTTTTACTGTATATCCAAGCAGACTCTAGAAAAAATATTATTAAGCATCAGAGTTTGTGAGGCTTTGTCTTTGTTGACAAGGAATGCCGGCTGTTTGTGATTAAAGCAAGTACATTAAGACATACATATATAACATCTCCTGTTGATGATAGAATTTGGTCTTTTTTAAAAAAAAATTAAATTATTCCAGTGTGAACAAATAAAAGCTGCTTGTTAAGAAACGGTTTTCTAACCTTGTTTGAGTTGGTTGGTGTTTTACTGACAGTTGTTTGGAAGGGAGAGTACATGGAGTTAACTTTTTAAAAAGCAAGTCCTGATTAAGCTATCCTTTCTGGGATCTTATTAGAGGCCTCTAAGAAGCAAGCCTTTGGAAGAAAAAGAAAGAAAATCAATTACTGTTAAGAGTCAGGGAGAAGGTGTAGGGAGGGGAACGAATGAGCTGAGTCAATATTTTATAGTAGGTGATGAAACTTGAATGCCTGATGCCCCAGCAAATCATTTGATTTAAAGGTTTTGGGACTGCAATGCATGACTTTTCATTGAAGAAATATAAAAGAGCAAATTACTGTTTGCTGGAAAGCCACAGAAACCTTATCAGAATTGTTTAGTTCCTGCTGCTCCCCATAGGTTTTCGTCTTCAGCCACTGATTGAGTATATGCTCTGTGGATTGTGAAAGATTTGCCTTTAATCAAAACTTTCATGTGGACTTATGTACTTTCTTTCTGGTGGTGGTACTGTATGGGATATTTAGAAGAAAATGTTATAATATATTTTAGATTTTTAAAAACCCTTAAAAAATGCTAGCCAAAGAAATTATGAACTAAAAGCTAATCTAAAATTACTTAGAAAGCATCACCCTTCAATATATTTCACTTTCCTAAATATGATCCTCCTTTGAAGAAGTCTGCGGGAGGGTCCTTTGACCACATGATTAATTTATATTTGTATCAAGAGTCATATAATGGGTTATTTATTTATTTATTGGCAGGGGGTGCCTTGCAAGGCAGACAGCTTCAGGGGCCGGACGGCCATTTTGCTCTTCTTCCACCACATCGCACTTCCGGGTGTGGTGGAGTTGGTGGTGGGCCACATGAAATGGTGCCGCAGGTTGAGAATCCCTGATTTAAGGGGTCACAGCACCTGGTACCTGGTCTACAAAAAGCTCCAAAGTCTGAGGGCTAAGAAGCTACTTTTCAGTCTTAATTATTCAAGGCTAAACATAACCTGATTTCCAGACCTTTTGCTATTTTGGTTGGCTTTTCTTAAACTGGGCTACACAAACAGAACCCAGCACAACCAGGTGAGGCCTCACTGAATTAGAATGGAGTAGTACTATTACTTGACACTGCATTTTAGTTATGGAGCCTAGAATTGCATTATCTTTTTTGCCACTATACACACTATTGATTCATGTTTAGCTTGCTTTCTACCAAGACCTCTAGATATTTTTTTAGATTAACTAAAGGCAATGTAAGTACAGTATATCTCATTTTTGTGTCAGAGATTACTCTGGATTGAAAGGATTTTTGCAGGGGACGCCTGAATGAGGCTCCTTTCATGTCCCCCATCATACAGCTCTCGTGAATAGAACCCGTGTTTCCAGTTTCCAAGCCTAGTGCCGTAACCACTACGCCACTGGGGGAGCTGTGTAAGTATCCCTGACTTAATATTGGTGCAGCTGTTTTTTTCTTGCCTAAAAGTAGAACTACTGTACTTATTTATCTCTTTTGAAACTCATTTTGTCTTGGCCCAGTGCTGCAATCTATAGAAATCATCCTGAATCTTGATCTTATTTATTTATTTATTATTTATTTATTTATTTATTCGTACTTGCTACCCCGCTCCAATCGGGCAAGCCCGACTCTGAGCGGCAATTACAGACTAAAATATCGATATCCTAAGACTCGATGTTAAAACTTTAAAAATTCATAAAAGCATAAAAATCACACCACATGAACTGAAGGGTGGCTGTCACTAAATCAGCCACCCTATATGAGACCCCACGACCCTATTTCCCCACACTTGCTTAGCCAGCCAGGTTTTTAGGCCTTTCCGGAAGGGTAGGAGCTCTGTCTGTAGGCGCAGCTCGATTGGCAGGAGGTTCCAAAGGGCTGGGGCGGACACGGAGAAGGCCCTTCTCCTAGTGCTAGAGAGGTGTGCCTCTCTAGCTGATGGGACAACAAGAGAGCCCCTCCGGTCCGCCCTGGTGGGACGGACAGATGTTCTCAGGGTGACGCGGTCTCTTAGGTATCCTGGCCCACTACCATATAGGGCTTTAAAGGTAATAACCAGCACCTTGAATTGCACCCGGAGACATACTGGCAACCAATGCAACTCCCGAAGCAGCGGCGTAGCATGAGCATAACGCCCGCGCCCCGTCACTACTCGGGCCGCCGCATTTTGGACCAGCTGGAGTCTCCGAATGGTCACCAAGGGCAGCCCCATGTAGAGCGCGTTACAGTAATCAAGCCTGGAGGTGACCAAAGCATGTGTGACCATGAGCAAGGCGTCCCGGTCTAGGAGCGGGCGCAACTGGCGTATTACACGAAGTTGTGCAAAAGCCCTCCTAGCCACGACTGCCACCTGTTCTTCGAACAGTAGTCGTGAGTCCAGGAGGACCCCCAGATTACGCACCGGGTCTGTTTGGGGCAAAACTGCCCCATCCAGAACCAAAGCTGGCAACTCCCGTGATAACACAGGGCCCCTCACCCACAGCCACTCAGTCTTGCCGGGATTCAGTTGTAGCCCGTTTGCCCCCATCCAGACCCTAACAGCCTCCAGACACCTGGAGAGGACTTCCACCGCACCGCCTGGGTCCCCACGGGCCGAGATGTACAGCTGGGTATCATCAGCATATTGATGATACCTTACCCCGTGGGAACGGATGATCTCACCCAGTGGCCTCATATAGATGTTAAATAGGAGAGGAGAGAGCACCGAGCCCTGGGGCACCCCATATTGTAGGGGCCTGGGGCTGGACTCCTCCTTCTCCAACCACACCGACTGGGTTCTGCCCCTCAGGAATGAGGAAAACCAGGACAACACAGTGCCCTGGACTCCCAACCCTTGGAGCCTTCCCAGAAGGATGCGGTGATCGATGGTATCAAAGGCCGCTGAAAGATCGAGAAGAGCAAGGACAGACGGGTCCCCTCCATCCCGCTCTCTCCAGAGATCATCCACCAGTGCGACTAGTGCAGTTTCAGTCCCATGTCCGGGCCTGAATCCTGACTGAAAAGGGTCCAGATAATCCGCTTCATCCAGGGCATCCTGTAGCTGCCGCGCCACTGCCTTTTCCAAAACCTTACCCAAAAAGGGTAGGTTGGACACTGGACGATAGTTAGTAATTTCCATGGGGTCGAGGGATGGTTTTTTTAGGAGGGGGCGCACAATGGCGTGTTTAAGAGATGTTGGAAAAAGCCCCTCCTTTAATGATGAGTTAATTATTGCCTCGACCCACCCAGCTGTCACGGTCTTAGAGGCTTTTATCAGCCAGGCAGGACATGGGTCCAGTGCACAGGACGTGGCGCGGACAGATCCAAGAAGCCTGTCCACTTCCTCAGGGCCAACTGGATCGAACCGATCCCAGATAACACGGCTAGACTGGGCTTCAATCAACTCCAGTTCCATACCTTCCACGCCGGGATCAAGCTTTGAGCGGATCTGAACGATTTTCCCCGTCAGAAAATCAGCAAAAGCCTCAGCCGATCCCTGCCAACCCGGGCCAGACCCCCCTCTACCAAGGAGGGACCTGGTCACCCGGAACAGGGTGGCTGGGCGATTATCTGCGGAGGCAATAAGGGCGGTGAAATATTTGCGTTTCACCGCCCTCATCGCCACGAGGTAGTCTTTAATAGTAGCTCTAACCCGTGTTCGATCAGACTCACTCCGAGTCTTCACCCAGCGGCGCTCTCGGCGTCTCTTAGCTCGTTTCAGCTCTCTTAGTTCCTCTGTGAACCAAGGGGCAGATCGATCCCCACGGGCTCGGAGAGGCCGTAGTGGAGCAATTACATCCAGAGCTGCGGTCGCTCTTCTATTCCAAGAGTCGACAAGTGCTTCGGACGAACTGCTTTGCAGGTCAAGAGGACAACACCCCAGTTCCCTCTGGAATCCTACTGGATCCATTAGTCGCCGGGGGCGGGCCCATTTAATCGGCCCTGCCTCCCTGCAGTGGAGTCTCGCCCCCAGAAAGTCCAGAGTCACCACGAATCCCGACGTTCTCGCTTCCTGCAGCATAAAAGAGGGTGGGGGAAGTTCAAAATTAGCGCGCATCGGGTCTCCCGACCTCCCTAGAGCTGATGCGCGCTAATTTTGAACTTCCCCCACCCTCTTTTATGCTGCAGGAAGCGAGAACGTCGGGATTCGAATCCTGACATTTTGCCTTGCTGCAGCCTCCAGGGAGGTGGGAGAACTTTGGAAACAGCTTGGAGCGGGTCCCCACACCTCCCTGGACCCGGCGGGGGGGGGGGTCAGAGCCCCCAAAATTTGTAAAAAAAACGGACTTTTTTTTACCAATTTTGGGGTGTCTGACCCCCCCGCTGGGTCCAGGGAGGTGTGGGGACCCGATCCAAGGTGTTTCTGGGCTTCCCCGAAGTCCTGAGCCAGTGCAGCAAGCCAGAATGTCGGGATTCGAACTCTGACATTCTGGCTTGCTGCACTGGCTCAGGACGTCGGGGAAGCCCAGAAACACCTCCAGAGAGATCAGAGGACCCGATCTACAGCTGCAGGGTGGCTGGGGAAGCTGACGGGGACTCCCTGTCGGCTTCCCTAGCCACCCGCCCTTGCCTCCGCAGCTGTGGGGTGGCTGGGGAAGCCGATGGGGGAGCCCCCCGTCAGCTTTCCAGCCTCCCCACCCCTGCCTCCGTAGCTGCAGGGTGGCTGGGAAGCTGAACGGAGAACCCCGTTCAGCTTTCCACCCACCCTGCTGCTAAGAACAACTGTATCGGATAACGTTAAAAATTGCGTTATTCGATACAAGATTTTTCCGAAAATCTTGTAACGTTATGCGGTTTTAACGCTATATGATACTCGCGTTATACGGGGTATTACTGTATGTGTAAATTTTAAGCCTTCAGCAAAGAGAGAACCATGAAGTAATCAATATTTATTGGTGGAAATCAAGTTTGGTTTTTTGTTTGTTTTGCTAAAGCTAATTTTTTTTTTGGGGGGGGGGGGATGGGCTTGGCCGGAGGTTCACTGAGAAAAGGCTCAAGTAACAGTGACCACTGTGGACGACTAAAGTATAAACAGAGCAGGAAATAAAATCCCCACAACATAGCCAAGTTTCTCTCTTGTGGGAAACTGGTGCTCATTGTGGTTGATAGGGCAGGATGTAGGCAAGCCACACACAGTACAAACAACAAGAGGAGAACACAAATGTGCTCCTGATTCTCTACCTCGGGAGACAAGGCAAGCAGAAATGGGTTGACGGAGTGCAACCCAAGCCTGAAGTGAGACATAGGCCATCTCCATCTTTTGGAGGTGGCACCTCTGTCCCTTACCAACAAAAAGCCATAAGGCCTGGCTCCCAGCCATGTGGGCTTTAAATGAGCAAGTGGTTTGCCTGCGTGAGGCAGAGGCTGACTCTGTAAGTTTAAGTTCTAGTCTTCTGCTTCACAGAAACAGGTTTGCAAATGCATCCCATACTGCTGGACAGACAGTGCTTCTTGACACTGAAGCCCCCTCACTGATTATTTTGAGGTCATTTATATGCAAAACAAATTTATTTATTTATTTATTCTAATTTATTATCCCGCCCCAATCAGATAAACCCAACTCTAGGAGGCTTACAACATAAATTAAAAAGAAGCATAGATTAAACAATAAATTCCCAAATAAGTGTAAAACCAACTAGACAGTCCCATCATACCCTACGCTCCTGCCACTGAATGCTCCTGCCACTGAATTCTTTCCTTCCCCCTTTACAAGAGAAAACTGCCAATCTTAAAATTACTGGTTTAGTTATGTTGCCAAGCTGTTACTATCACTAGACCAAGCAAACATTGGATGTCACGAAAATATAGTAAAGGTCTCCTTTGCTTAAATGCCAGTCATATCCAACTCTAAGGCGTGGCGCTCATTTCTGCGTACAGTCAAAAAGCCAGAGCTGTCTGCATCTGCAAATATTTCCATGTTCATGTGGCAGGCATGACTAGACACCAGAGCGCATGGAATGCTGTTAGCTTTCCTGCAGAAGTGGTACAGTAATACCTCGGATAACGTTTACCTCGGATAACGCTAAAATTGCATAACATTAAGTAATGGGGGGGAGAATTGCATCGGATAATGTTAAGGTTCTATGGGATGCATCGGATAACAACCGCTAAAGCCTGTGTGGTTACACTGTATCTCTATGGAGCTTTAACGTTATCCGATCCATCCCATAGGATTTTAACATTCATCGGATAACACTAAAAATCGAATAACAGCAAGACTTGTGGAACCAAGTTTTAGTGTTATCCGAGGTTTTTACTGTACCTATTCATCTACTTGCAATTTCTTGCTTTCAGACTGTTAGATTGGCATGAGCTGGGACAGAGATGGGAGCTCACTCCATTGTGCAGCATGAACTGCTGACTTGCTGACTTTACAGTCGTCAAACTCAGTGTCTAAACCACTAAGCCACCACAGCCCTCTATGAAAGGAGAAAAACATGTTAATTGTTTGATCTGGTGATTTTTTTTTCCTGTTAGTAGTCGGGGTGGCACTTACATGACTTTCTGCCTCAAATATCAATAATAGCTTGGCTTTCAATGACACATGTGGACTTCTGTCTGTTCTTACCTATACAGTTGTACCTTGCTTAAAAAGCATAATGTGTTCCACAGGATTGCTCTTTAAGCGAAACACCATTGTAAGTGACCAATTGTGTGTGTGTGGGGGGGGGGGGGATTGCGAACCATGATTTATTTGTTAAGCGAGTTTTTGGTTGGTTTTATTTGTTAAGCAAAGCGAACATTCAGAGAAAATTCTGCTCTTTGAGCGAGTTACTCTTTAAGCAAGGCGCTCTTTATGTGAGGTTTGACCAGAGGTGGGATGTCAAAAAAATTACTACCCCACCGTGACGTCATCACAGTATGGGTGGAGCTAATGTCATGATGTCCTGGGCGGGGCCAAAGTAAATAAATAAAATAAAATAAATATAAGCACACACAGACACACTCCCCTCAACACACCCATCCACCCACAACACAAGCCCGTAAATAAATTAAATAAATAAAATAAAAATTACATTAAAATACACCCAGCAACCCAAACATCCACCCCAAACATAAATCAACCCACCCACCCACCTACCCCAAACACAAACTCGTCACTTACCTGTTAGTATAAGTGCCTGGGCAACACCATGTTGCGAGATGGATATGGTCATCGTACTGGTTCTCTAGGATAATATGCCTTAATGTAAATGTAAAACAGCTGTACCTCCTTAAGGGTTCTCTAATTGGAACAGCAATTGGAACAGCACAGGTGTAGCTTATTGATGAGGTAACTCCAAGACTTTGCTTAAAAACCCCAAGCCAGGCCTGCTGTCCTCCAGGCCTCTTTAGGAACTGTGGTAGTACGTCAATATGGTAAAGGTATTAAATACACATTAAAATACACACAGACACACCACGTCCAAAGGTGAGTCATTTACCCTGGGGAGCAAGCTATAGGGAGCTTCAGGCTAGCAGCTTCTCTTCCTCCTCCCCGCTTGGGAGGACAGCAAGGAGGCCATGCATACGTGCCAAGCACTGTAGGCGTGCATGCACACCAAGTGCTTGGCATGGATGCGCAGTGGGGGAACCAGTGAAAAGGCAAGCCCCAAAGGTGGTTTCCCCCAAAAAAGCTGCTACCGGTTCTCCGGGACACTGGGAAAAGTTACTACCGGTTCTGGCAAACTGGTGAAAACCTGTTACATCCCATCACAGGGTTTGACTGTAGTCTAGAACAGAAGTTCTCAAGCTATAAGCTGGGGACCAGGTCACGCTCCCTCAGACAGCTTCAGGGGCTGGATGGCCATTTTGCCCTTCCTCCACCACATGGCACTTCTTGGTGTGGTGGAGGCAGTAGGGGGGGCACATGAAATGGTGCTACAGGGTGCATCTGGCCCACGGGCCGCAGGTTGAGAATCCCTGGTCTAGAACCCCTCATCCCCTCCAGTACTCCCCCCACCCTTCATCAGTTTGGGGGAGGACAAGAGCTTCTCCAGAGGAGATGTTACATGGGCTATAAGTAAAGTGCGGATTGCCTAGGCACTCAGCGCTCTGAGGAATGCAGGACTCCACAGATTGATGCTTGACAGAATAATTAGAAAACTGTCACTCGAAGTAACCACTGCAGTGTTCCCTGAAGAAATGCTCCTAAACCAAATGTGTGCTGTCCAAATCTAGAGGTTAAATGTTCAGTAAGACAAAACACAGCTTGTCACTCGAGAAAATTGCTTCAAACCTGCTGCTGGAATGATACCCTCATGCCTTCCGCACACCTTTTCCCGTCCACGCCCCCGAAAATGACAGTACAGTTTATCGAGCTTACCTGCTTTGATCTTGTTTCTGTGTCAAAGGGATTTTTATTTCATTTAAAACTTAGATGTGCTAGGGGATAATAAGGGTGTCAGTATGCCACACCTCTGGTCACATACAGCAGAATTTGTTTCCAAGTTTTCGTTCAGTGTTCCCACTTCAGGTTGTTTCATATGGTGGAGTCACTCCACCCTAATGGGAATTGGAGGGAGGAGGCTCCCTCCTGCCCCACAGTTCATTTTGGATAAGAAGATATCATATGAAACTATATGTAAGAAACACTAAATGTACCTCAGTTATTATAAGCATTTTGTTTATATTTGGAATGGGAATAACTTGAGATATTAAGAATTCAAATTAGAGAGAGACTGGGACTGATCATTTAGACCAGGGGTTCCCAACCTTTTCAAGCTGGGGGCCGGGCCACGCTCGCTCAGTCAGCTTCCAGGGCCAAGCAGCCATTTTGCCCTGTCTGCACGATGGGGGTGGCCATTTTGTCCCAACATCTTCAAAGGAATGGCCTAATCCTAGCAATCTCTTACTTTGTAGTGTCCCTGCTCTCAGGTTTGCTGCCTGAATTTCAGACATGACAGACGAGTAGGGAAGGAAGGGAAAATGAAGGTACAGATTTCATAGTTTCTACCAGGGCCATCTGGGAGAGAAACAGCCTAGGTTAGTTTGCTGGCAAGGCTGCTGGAGAGATCTGCCAATGGCTGCCAATATCACACAATAAATAAAATAAAAAAATTGTGTGCCACCTTAAAAGATTCATTGTTATATTTTAACATTAGCTTTCACAAACCAAGTCCACTTCTTCAGTCATAAGAGTGAGGCTTCAAGGCAATAATTTATACTTGGCCCCATCACCATGTGGGGGTACAGAAGGACACAGTGGTTGGTTAGTATATAATAAATACAGTTGGAAACCTGGGTGGCTTTTTATGCCTGGCAATTAACTAAAGATCCCCGACTGGGATTCAGATTTATTTCTGTGGAGTTTGGTTCCATGAAGTGGTAAATGGTTAGTAGACCTAGTATTTTTCAGACCTAGCATTTATAATTTACCATCTATCTTGTGTAAAAATTGACAATGGTTTGAATTGACCTAAACTGTAGCCACGCTTCTCTTCTCTTCCATTTTAATTCAGTCTGTGTGAATGACTCCTTCTATGCAATACAGTCCTCAGAATAAAATGTTCATTTCACTGAAAATAAGTATATTGTATTTAAAATGATTCCTCCGTGTAGCCATGATTGCTATCATAAATCATTCTGTATGGTTTTTTTACTCACTTGTATTTGGCTAATGTTTGAAATTATATAGTTTTACTGGTGAATGTTGACAATAACCATTAGCTGACTGTCCACAGTCAAGTGTCTGCTTTAGTAATTTCAAGCATTTGCTAAGTATGTGATGACTAACAGTGTTGTTCCATGATTTTCAGTTATTTCTTTGGAGTTTGAATGCTGTATCATATACAGTAGAATATATTTTTGGAAATGAAAGGAGGAACTGGGAGAGTAAAAGAACAGAGGAAGACATGAAACGACACAGGATAAACAGTGTCAGTAAAATATTTTAAAGATGTGGGGAACCATAAAATTGTAGTCATTTTTGCAGGGAAAATCTACATAGTTCTCATCCTGGCGGATACCCTTGGGTTTTGAAGCCATACCAAAAGCTGCATTCATAAAAATCTCTTTAGGTACTTATGCTGTTCCACTTCATACTTATCCCATAATTTTTCCTTTGCCACATAACCAATTTTCCACACATGTTTTATATGCAATTTTTTTATCACAACAAGTGTAAGCAAACTTTATCTTGGAGCTATTTTCTGGAATAGAGGAATGTGTGTGTGTGTGTGTGTACGCGCAGTTATATTCCCAGTTGATATCACTGACTACTCTCACTTAGTCTACTTTGGAAGGAAAAGTTTTTCTTTTCTTAATAAATATTTTTAATATTTTGGGTGCATATGATAATTGCCACTAGGCCTTTTTCTACACAAAATGTTAACCGGAAGTATTTAGACAAGTGGTAAACTGTCTTGCGTTTATATGTGGGAAAGGAGAAGTTGTGTTATATTTTTATTAGTATAAAGTAATATGGACTGTATTAATTTCTAACATTTACCCTAAGGAGAAGCTGAAGTTCCATATCAAAGAATTTTTGCAGATCCATATGTTTTGTATAGTCTTTTGAGGGGCAAGCTGGATGAAAGAGAATATAAACAGAGCACTGTTGGATCTAGTCTAGCATCTTGATTCCCATAATAGTCAACCAGATGCTTTGGGGAAGCCAGGAACATGAGGGTGGGTAACCCTTTCCCATTGCTGTTTCCCAGGAACTGTCAGTCAGAATCATGCTGCCTTCATTGGTTTCACCAAGATAATGATGTCTTTTTTTCTCCATAAACAACATGGCATCTTGTGGCATCTTAAAGATTAACACATTTGGTTCCTTTTTTCAATTGTTGTTTTGGCATAATATTTTGTAGTTTTCTTCTTAAAATGTGTAATAGTCTCCTCACCCCACCCCATCTAAACCCCTTCTCATGCCCATCTAAGGTGGTGGCCATTATTATGCCTTGCAATGAGTTGTGTTTGACTGCCCATTTGGATTTGAAAGTCACAGAGTAGCCTTGATCTACCTTACAGGATTTTTGTTAGGAGAAAGTAGGGAGGAAAAGACCCATTTGGGCATATTGGATAAAAGGTAGGATTTTAATATAAAAGTACCTACAGTACTTCAGTGAAGAAGTAGTTTCTTTCTCCACCCTGATTCTTTCACCATTCAGTCATCCACATTCAGAAATTATGTGTGAATGGGAGACTTGCTCTAGCTGCACTTTAGCTCAAAACTCCAAACATCGCCTGAAGTCCTGTTTCTTAAAAGTGAATTGCCTTAGAATAGGTCCATTAAATCAATCAGGATTTGATTACGTTTCTGTTGATTCAAGTGGTCCTGTTCTGGTTGCTGCTTACTCTACTGAAGTATGTTACAACTAGAATAGGCTCATTTGAATCAGTATAGTTTCACTCACCAAATCCCCAATGATTTGGTGTGCCTGCCCTAGTGTGATTTACTGTGCCAAGCAACAAGTTTTCACCCCTTGTTACCTTCCCTGGGATGGGAAGAGGCTGCTCAAGCATCCTGTTAATTTTTGTTACTGTTTTTTGTACCACTTCAAGCTCTGTAGTATTCTGGAGATAGGGAAGGTTGCCTTGCCCAACTTCAATGTTGTCATTGCCGCCCCGCCCCCCTGCAAAAAAAAAAAACAACAACAACTGGTCAGGAAGGAGGTTTTCTGCCATTTGGGAGGGGGCGGAAAGATAAAATGACTTAAACATATTTAAGAGCCAGTCTGTTTGCTCATAAGCAGCCCAGCTGTTTCATAAAAGGAATTATGGCTTTATGGGAGGGCCTGTTGCTCCAAGATGAAGTATACATTATACCAGTGATGACTAACCTTGGCACTCCAGATGTTCTTGGACTTCAAGTCAGCACTCCTGCTGATCACAGCTTCTGGGAATTGAAGTTCAAGAACACCTGGAGTGCCAAGGTTAGCATCACTGCACTATGCAAACAGATGTTCTCAGGTGTGATCCTTAGCACCTTAAGTAGAACTATAAAAAAAGGAAGACTTCCTGAAACCTTGGAGATTATCTGCCAGTCAGCGTTTACAGTACAGTAATACCTCGGATAACGTTTACCTCGGATAACGCTAAAATCGCATAATGTTAAGTAATCTGGAGAGGAGAATTGGATCGAATAACGTTAAGGTCCTATGGGATGGATTGGATAATAACCGCTAAAGCCTGTGCGGTTACAATGTATCTCTATGGAGCTTTAACATTATCCGATCCATCCCATAGGATTTTAACATGCATCGGATAACACTAAAAATCGGATAACACCAAGACTTGTGGAACCAACTCTTAGCGTTATCCGAGGTATTACTGTACTTGTCCAGATGTGTCAATAGATTGGCTCAGTCTAAGGTAGCGCCTCAAGTTCTTACAAAAGGGGGCTAGACTGTTGCTGCTACAATCAGGCTAATTTTCTTAAAGGGAGGAGTGAATGCAGCTTTCCTCTGAAACAACAAGGGTTGGAAAGAATAAAGCCAAAAACCTCAATCTGCCAAGGCAAGATAAATATTATGAAGAGAGCCAACTAAATGTTGCTGGTATACCTGTTCTTTTTCATAGATTGTGGTCTCCTGCCTAAGAACTTTATTAAGTTTTCTCAAGGGGTCGCTTCCATGTGGTTTGTTAGAGAGGTCTCTGTTTAAGGATAAAGATGTGAGATGCTGAAGTAAACCTTCCTCATTATCAACCTCACTTTGCTGCTTTTACTAGATAGGGCTGCACAGTGGTGGCTGCTTTGGGGCCCCTGGTATGTCGTCCAAAGTGTTTGAGCACCCAGTGTTTTTATTGGAAATCAATGGCCACTTCCATCCCTTTTCCTCCTCTGAAATATCAGGCCCAGGGAGGTCACTCAATATCAAAGGCTAAATTGGAAAGTATAAACCCTAATGATTTCTCTATGGACACTTGTCAAATGGGTAACAGAACCACGTATTGATCTTTGGCATCTCATTCTGTAAGTGTACATCTCTTTTTGATATTGTATTTTCTCTTAATGCCATGTTTCCCCCTGTCTCAAATATTTGTATTACCGTTTTCTCTCTCAAAATGTAGGAAAATACACTTTGTTTCCATGTCTGTTTAATTTTGACTAATAAACAGATGCTGGTTAGTTTAGTGCAGGGGTGCCCAAACTTGACTATGCGCCTGGAACAACTGAGTGGGCCAGACCACACCCCCGGAACAGGCTGTGTTTGTGCACACACATCCATATTTACTTCCTGGTTCGGTGCGGACATGCGCAAAAGCAGCCATATGCACCAAACCAGGAAGTAAATATGGACGCTTCTGTGCATGCGCAAGGACATCGTGCCAAACCAGGAAGTAAATATGGACATGTCAGCATGTGCGCAGGAGCATCTGTATTCACTTCCTGGCTTTGTGAGGGCATCACGGGCCTGATGGAATGGTTTTGGGGGCCATATCCAGTCTTCTGTCCTTAGTTTGGACATGCCTTGTTTGTGGTTTAGGTATCTGAGCCAGCAGTATGGAGTTCATTTCCCCACTATATCTCCCAGGACAACAGCCACCCTGTGTAGCTATAGGCAAACTGCCCAGTTCCGGGATGCCCCCAGAAGAAGAGAAAGGTGAGGCTACTCTGTGTATTCTCTACCTAAAAAGAGTTGCTATAAGTTGGAATCAATTGCACACAGTTATTATTAATATATAGGTAAATAGAAGGATATACATTTAAATGTGTCTTGGAAAAACATGATTTTATAAACAATGTTGGTATTCTGAAGAGCACTGACTGTGCATTTGTCAGTATTGAAATATGAAAATCCCAAGCATTAAACACAGAGAGGTGACAAGTCTGATTTTACCATTAAATATGACTTCATGTGAAAAATTCGTACATTCACTGAGCCATTGTACACTACACACACATGTACATGCATAACTCCCTCTGTGACTTCCTTCTTCATTTTCTTTCTTTTACATTTTTGCATGGCTATATGGAGGACATCAACACCGCTGTGGAGATGAAGCCCAAAGAATTCTGGCAGAGGTTTAGGTCTGTACAGGGAGCTCGATAAACTAGCACAATCACTGTCTTACCTCTTAATCCCAGCATCAGGTGGAGACCTCTCAACCAGGTGGAGAGACTGCAGAGACCTTGCTGACAGCAATCTTTTCCACAACAGTTATATCATGTGTGTTGTGAATCAGTCTATCTGTTTGATTTTTTTAAAGCCCCTAAGGATCTTGACTCGGGATAATTTTCCCAATAATTCTTACTGCATTCAGATCCAGACTTCTGACAAAGTTTCCAATGAATAATTTTTGCAACTCTGTTATGGCATTACAAATAACAAGTCTGTGAAATTTTGCTACATCCACTGAACAGGTGATGATGATGATTTATTTGACTTATCCCTGCCCATCTGGGATGCACTCCCAATCTGGGTGGCTCACAATGCTAAAAGAGCAAAACAGACACCATAAAACCATAGGAAAAAACCCACTCACCCAGTCCAATCAGTACCGAGGACCACTAGCCCAAGTGGCAAAACGATGGAAGGGCCTCCTATTTAAACTTCAACAAGCTGCCAAAGGCCTCTTCAAAAAGAAAAGTTTTCAATTGCTTCTTAAAGGTCCCTAAAGAGTCAGTCAACTGCAGCTCCTCAGGTAGCGCATTCCAGTTAGCCAGAGCTGCCATTGAGAAAGCCCTCTTGACAGGTAACGGACTTTCTAGCAAACCTAGGAGTTAGTACTGTACTTGGAGTTGGGTTGTCAGAGCATAGCGGGTGAAGCAGGTCTGATTTCTGAGGGGTAGGGTAGTCACTCTGCCAAATAGGAAGGTCCCAAACCATTAAGGGCTTTGAAGGTTAGCACAGCCAGGTTGAACCTGACACAGAACTGTCATTGCAAATTTGGCAATTGCTGTTGTTCGATACATGGTGTATTTTAGCCTTCATTCAACTTGTTGGCAAAACCTGCTTTGAGCTATCAAGAAAAGTCCTTCACTTTATTTATTTATTATTATTTATTTATTAGTCAGAGTCGCACAAGCGACTCAGGGCGGAGCACAACAGACATAAAATAAACCCCTAAAAACACAAAAAGAACAAAGTAAAATTAAAACCCATTTAAAAACAACTTCTCATTCCCTACACAAACCCACCGAATATAGGAATGAGAGTAGAAATAGGGGGAAAGATACAGGATGTTAAATAAGCCGGGGGGGCGGGGTGTCAGTAAACCCTCATCATTACCCCACACCATTCCTGCATTTCCTTCTTCAACATCCTTGCTCTAACTAGCTCCATGTTAGCTATTGGTCAGCCTTTCCTCTATCTTTTTCAAGTACAGTATTGACCATTTATAGGCTTTTTTCCAGTTTGCAGCTAATCTTTCTTTTCAATATTCAGGTTTCTTCTTCACTGTTTTCAAAATATGACCTTTATTTATATTTTTCTTAACTATGAATGTTTGAATTACTGATGAAAGAAGAAAGTAATTTCTGAGTGACATGCAATTTATCCATTAGTGAAAACTGAAATTAGCTATATGTGTTTATTTTTGTACCTTGAGGGCAGTGTTATTTTAAAAGTAGGATTTCATATCCAGGAGATAAGTGGTTCTCTAGGAATTTTCTTCTTGATTGTGCCTGAATGTTTCACTGTTTGAAGACAAGATTTATGGGCCAGGATGCACAAAATGAAGACTACTTAAGCAATAACAATTGAGGGGCTGAAGCATTTCTTAAGAAATAATTATTCTTGGGAGATGCTGATGGCCCAAGTATGACTCAGGACAATTAAATTCAACTGATTACAAAGCTCCAGGGAGTACCTTACATGCAGCTCATTTTTGTTATTACCAAATAAATATTGGGAGATGAGAGTTGAGCACACTGGAGGATAGTCTTTAGGACTGTTTAAGGTGATAAGGGTTGTGCTGCCTCCCAAAATTTGCTACTGAGCTAATTATACACTAAACTCATTATGTCTTTGTATATTGTTTGCTCCTTTCCATAGGCTTCCCTTATGCTTTGTCACATTAAAATTTACTGACCATTTTATACTGGGATGTTTAAAATGCAGTTCTTTTGTAACTGCGTCTAATCATATAAAGCATACTAAACTATTGAAAAATGTAGTTAATGTTGTGTTATTGTGTTAGAAAGAAGAAAAGCTAGCTATGTGAAAAACAAGAAATACAGTGTTGAAAATACCAAAAACACATGTTTAGTGCATGATCTACAGCCAGAGCAGAATGGTTTCCAATCAATAAAGAAAAAAGTTCTACCCAAGAACTCTGTCTTCTACTTAGTTGTAGTCTTATTTTAGTTCTAGTTGATTTGGTTTTTGTCCAGTGGCTCAACTATATTTAATCTTCAGAAGTACTGTGAAAAGAATCCTTATCTTTGACAGTTACTGGTAATCAGATGTGGGTGATTGTCATATGCCCCAGTTCCTTGAGAAAAGATAATAGAGAACATACCAAGTGATTGGCAAGGTTTTTTTCCCCATAGCAGTGATTGATCCTATATTGTATAAAGTGAAACCTGATACCTGAAGCTGAAGTTTGTATCTTCCATCTTGAGATATTCTTTTAATTCACATCTTATCAATGTATAGTAATAATAATTTCATGTCATAAATTATTCTGGGTTGAAAGGATTTTTGCTGGAGAAACTCAATTCAGGGGATGCCTGAATGAGGCTCCTTACATGTCCCAAAGAGATGGCCGTTCAGTCCATCATGCAGTACCCAGGTCTCAAAATGCTGACTTACTGACCTTCCAGCTAACAAGGCGAGCTTCTTAGCTACTGAGCCACTGCAGCCCCTACAATGTGCAGTAATTTCTGATCAGAATGATTTTTAGAATTGTCGGTTTCTAGCCCCATCACCACCCTCAAATCTTTGCAATTCCAGACTGAAAAAGGATCCTGCTCTTAATATTTTAATAGTTCTGCCTACTTTTTTTAAAAAAATTGTTCACAGGCCACAAACCTTTCTCAGTAAATTAAGGTGGTTAAGTTTGGCTTATCTAAGCACATGTCTGTTCTTTTAAATATGAAACGGTCTCTCATTTGAAATACAGTTGTACCTCACTTAAAGAGCATAATATGTTCCACAGGATTGCTCTTTAAGCGAGTTTGCTTTTTAAGCGAAACACCATTGTAAGTGACCAATTGTTACTTCTGGTGGAGGGATTGTGAACCTCAATTTATTTGTTAAGTGAGTTTTTGGTTAGTTTTATTTGTTAAGCGAAGCAAACATTCAGAGAAAATTCTGCTCTTTAAGCAAGTTACTCTTTAAGCGAGGCGCTCTTTATGCGAGGTTTGACTGTATAAGAAGCCAGGGCTGCTGTTCACTCACTGTAGTAACACATACACCTCTGATGAAAGTTGCAGCCATTCAAAATTGGCAGTAGTATAATTTTCTGCAATTCAAATACCAGTGTGTAGCTGTTGCTAATCTATTATTCATTTATTTATTTTTGCATTTTGAAGTACTATTGTGTAGTAGACAGTATTAGCAATTTCCACCATCATCCCACTGGTGAATAGAGGAGTGATTAGAAGTGGAAGGGGGAGTATTCTTAAAGATACAACTGCATATATTAACTTTTTCTTCCTTAATTTAATTTAGGATTTTGTATAGCTCACCAACATCCTGATTTGAACTTTCGACTATCCTCTAAGTTCACCAACTATTCTTCCTGGTTCAGATCTGTTTCTGGTCCAGTAATGTGTTCTACAACCTTGGAGCTATGAGAAAAATATTTTCATTAATTCTAGACCTAACAGGTTTTTTAATAGATTGTGATAAAGAAAGAGCAAAGAAGGGAAGCACTCTGAGATGCATTTACAGAACAATTGGTTTTTATCTTGTGTATCAAAGAGACCAGTGGTTGAAAATGCATTTCAAAGAACCATAATAATAGGGCATCAAAGAAAGCACTTGTGCCCATAGTCTACCATCTTTATGCAAAAAAAAGGGGGGATCTCTTTCTAGTAATAGTGAGTCACATAAGGGACACATCAGGAATTACTTCTTCAAATACCTATATTTACCATAGTATAATTTGGTAATGAGATGGTGAAATTTGCTATCAATTTAGGGGATAACTGCTGGCCATTTACATTGCATTTGACTGAGGACAGATGAATTCAAAACAAAATCCATTACCTACATGACATAAAGCTCTTAATGCAAGGAATCAACTGTGTGACTGAACAACAACAACAAAAAAATATTTTTAGTAGAGAACCATCTTTTTCCCCTTAAACCTAAAGGGTGGGTTTAAATTTTCTCTGATTAGCTGGTATTGCTTTCCTCTACTTTGCTTGATCAGAAGGCAAACAGACTCTTGTGGGGGATCAGTTCCTCTTGGTTAAGAACCCTTGTCTCGAAACAGAGGAGAAAACACTGGAATTAGTGCTAAAATAGATATTTTGGACCACAAAATAAAATCATTTGAAAATTGCCCGTTAATACCTTGTCAAAGTAGCTTCTAATGTTGAAGCTCTGTAGGAACAGAGCACTCTGCCCATGGTAACTTTGTAAATTGTTGTCTGGACAGCTACAATGATTTGAAAAACAGGATTACAGTGGATTATAGATTTAAAAGTGTAGTTTATTGTATTTTAATTTTACTTATTGCAATGTATTCACGAATTCCCTGATGGGAAAGGAAAACAGGCCATCAAATTATAAAAAATAAAATAAAAAGTAAGGTGAGCCAGAGCCTTACCTTACTTTTTTTTAAAAAGAGAGATTTATGGAGAGCCAGTTTATCCACAGCTTCCAAACAGTGACTACCAGCATATAAAAACAGGAGATTATTTCATCATATTCTGCTCCTGGGTTTTCTGCAGGCCATTTTGCAAGTGCCTGCGAGAAGCAGAAAGGTGGACTGGAAAGACTTTGGGTTAGATTTGGTCCTTAGGCTTCAATAGACTAAAGTTTTAAAAATGCAGCAACTGTCTTTTATCTTCATAGCTTTTGATCCTCACTTTCTGTTCAGCTTCACTTGATTCCAAGACTATGGCATTTTTTTGTATTTGTATTTAGACTTATATGACGTTCTACTTGCCAAAGCAACTCAGAGCAGCTAACATAACATGGGCAACATATATTACAATATGAAATATAAATACAACAACGTAATATAAGTATAACATAATGCAATACTATCAGTACAGTAAAATCTAACACAAAAATGAAAATGCAATACAATCAGGAGAGTCAATCCCTGTAGCAATTTATCCATATAAAAAATCAACTCCCTCCTCCTGAGAAGAACTATTACCAAATACTAGCACAGATATACAATACAAAAAATATACAGTACACTAGCACAGAAAATACAATACAGTCAGGAGCGTCCTTATCTCTTCCCAGCAAGGGGGGGGGGGCCTGGCTGGCTGTGGAACAGCTGTGGTGGCAGCAGCAGCAATCTTCGGCTGGCCAGCCGGTCCACACAGCTGTCTCCCATTCCCCAGCCCAACTGGCTGGAGAGAATGTGTTGGTGGATGCGGGAGCTGCAGCAGGGATGTTGTAGCTGTTGCCGGTCCATACAGCTGGCTCCCATTCCCCAGCCCGACTTGGGTGGGGCCCAAGGCCAGCTGGGTGGCGGTGTTGGGGCCACCCAGCACAGTCCATGGCTTTTATCCAGTCCTGGGAGGGTGGGGCCTGGGGCCAGCTGGGCAGCAGTTTTGGGGCCACCCAGCGGAGTCCACCTCATCCTGTTAGACTTCTCCAGCAATTGAAATGCAAACATTTGAGAAGATCTAGATTATTTTTAGATTGCATTCTTCATAAAACCTGCTTAGTCGTTTGAAATTAAAATTTCTTTCACAACTGGTTTTGTCCATTTCTATTTGGAAAACATTGATTTTCTTCTCACTCGCCATGCGTCTAATGGACCTTGAAATTATCATGTCCTTTTCAGTTTTTTTCTCCGTGCACCAGCATTGCCTGTGTCACAATACCTCTCCTAATGTGTCTCTTATGTTGGCAAACACTACCTTGGACTACATCAGCAAATTCCTACCAGATATTTGTGTTTTCTAAAATGGAAATGCTTCTATTGGATTAAAGCTCTACCATTCATTTCAGCACATTCATTTAATTTTTTAGGTCTGTCAAGCATCAGAGTGTTTTAAATTACATTAAAAATCAGGTTAGCAGTGGGGAGAGGGAATCTAAATAACATAGAAATGGCCACTATAGACTAGCTATACAGCTGATGTAGATTGCAGGAGAAACCGCTACATCTAAGATGATTTTTGTTGCAGAACATCTGGCAGTTTATTTTGTCAATTTCTGTGTAATCCAATTGTAGTTTTATCCTCAAGTAGCCTCTCCTTTAGCTTGGTTAGCTTCTTTGTTTATTTGTTTCAGAGCTTTGTACAATTTAAAATGTATGTGAAGTACAGTATGGGTAAAATTCAAAACATTAAATGTTAAAATAATTAGATTATTTTTGAGCAGAAGCAGGCTACTTCAGTAGTGTTGTTTCCACCATTTACTAGATCTTTCATACATATGGTGAGTTACATAAAATTGGACTTACATAATGATTTTGTGCTAAAACCATGTCCCGATTTACATAAATTTACCTTCTAAACTACAGTAATTGGCACAAACTCCAAAGCCAGGTATTAAGGACCACAAGATTCTGATCTGAATAACTTCATTTTAAGGCAGGCAGTGCTTTATAGACACACATTCCTCTATTGAAGGCCTCATTTGAAATAGATAACAAGCTAGGGAAGAAAAAGTGATTTACTAATCATGAGATCAGCATATATTTGTGCATTATGTACATGAATAGGAATCTGAAGTTTTCTTTTATGGAGATCATGTCGTATCAAGGAGTTTTGATATGAATTCTATAAATGGGTGGAAGTCCAGATTTTATAAAGTGTGGTGGGAGGAAAGAAAATCTCAAAATGCTACTGCTATGCATCAACAGTAGTGGAAGAAAAGTTCTCCTTCGTGTTGTTTGGGGATGCACACTGATGGGTTCTGCGCCTGCGCTGAATCCTGAGCGGAGCTGAAAAGCTAATTGGATAAAAGTTTTAAAATTGGGACCACCCACCATGCCCAACCCCTTTTGGCGCCATTTCGCGCTCTCTCCTCAGTTTGTTTTTTTCCGCTGCACGAGCAGGAGCCTGGAAAAAAAGCTGTGAGTTTCTTAGCTGAGATTGCCTCAGAAATCTTCAATTTTTTTTTCCTAATCACAATTTTTCTCGGACCAGGGGACTCACAATCCCTTGGTCCTCGTGTGGCTGGGGGCTCGCCCTCAGCCGCCGCTAAAAAAAAAAATCTTCGTTGCAGTCTCGTGTTGGGGCCTCCCGGCCGGGATAATTTTTTGCACTAGGCCATCTACTTCGGTGGATGGCCTCAGCAGCAGCCTTTAAGCAGTGTCCGTCCTGCAAAAGAAAGTTTCCGAGCAAGGACGGACACGTGCGTTGCCTCTGCTGCCTGGGGGAACACCATCAGGTCCAGACCTGCGCGGTTTGCCGAGGCTTCTCGAAGACTGCATTGAAAAACCGCCAATACCGTCTTCAAGCCTACCTGATGGAGGCCGCACTTGCACCGCCATCTTCCCCAGCTCCAGAGCAGGCGGCTGCCTCAACATCCGCTCCTTCGACCTCCGCTCCTTCTCTGCGGCCATCAGCCGCAGAACTGTTTAAACGCAAGAAGGAGCAGGAGAAAAGGAAGAAGGACAAGAAAGAGAAGAAGAAGCACTGAAGCTCTACATCTTCTCTTCCATCGACCCCGAGGCTGGCTCCCTCTTTGCCGCCACGTTCGCTAGCGTCTGTCCCGGTAGCAGCTCCGCCAACACCGGGTAGGATGTCGGTCGACGCTCCGGGCGCCGCCACACCGGAGAGGGCTCCCAGCCCACCACCGCCTCCACCGGAGACTCCGCTGCCGCGGAGGACCACCTCTCTTCTTGCCTCTTCTGTGGTTCCTGGTCCGGCTTCCGAGCCGTCGATCCAGTTGAGCCTCATCGCCCCGCTCGTCGAGGCGATGGTGCAGAAGTTGATCGTCCAGCTCCGGGTCCCTCAGCCACCACCGCCGGCTTTCGTGGAGGCTCCTCTGCCCCCCGAACCAGCTCCGGAGGCACCACCACTCCGTGAGGAGGGCCTCGCTCCGAAGAGGCACCGCGTGGAGCAGGCGCAGTCGGAGGCCTCTCTCCCTCCGTACCAGCTGCCTTTGCCGGGGAGCAATCCGAGGACCGCCAGGCCGTACTGGTCAGACTCGGACCCCGAGGCCTTCCTACCACCGCCCAGCGTCTCGGAGCGGTCGGAAGGCTCCGACGACTCGTCGGACCAGGAGGAGGATCAGCCGCCGCCAGTTGCCGCCGACAAGTCCCCCGACGACAACATCGGATCGGTCCACGGTTCCCAGCCGGAGGATCAGAGGACCTACACGGCGCTGATCACCCACCTCGGATCCACGCTCAGGATCAGGGCGGAGGCTCCCCTGGAGGAGTGCGAGGACGTGGTTTGCGCCATGGCGGATCGGAGGGAGTTGGTCCCCATCCGCTTGAGCCTCCTCCCAAAGATCGCCAAGGCGGCCAAGGAAGTGTGGAAGAAGCCTGTGTCGTCCCACTCGGTGTCCAACAGAGTGGACTCCATGTACAGACTTCTCGACGACTCCAACTTCCTACACGTTCACCCGGCGCCGAACTCCCGCGTGGTCAAGGGTTCCCAACACCGAACCCCGGTGAGCAGCACTCCCCTCCCATCCACGCAGGAGGGGAAGAAGTTGGATGCACTGGGCAGGAGGTTTTACGCCAATGCCTCCCTGTCCTTCCATGTGTCCAACTATGCGACAGCCATGGGCGGTTACCAGTGCCGCCTATGGGAGAAGGCGGAATCCTTCAAGTCACTGCTGCCACCTGAACACCAAGCGGAGTTCGAGAAAGTCTGCCTGGAAGGCAACGAGCTGGCCCTCCAACAGATCTGGACCGGAAGGCATGTTACGGAGTCGGAGGCGAAGAACTTGGCCTCCGCCATCCAACTTCGCCGGCACGCCTGGCTTCGTTCGGCTGACCTGCAGGACGACGTCAAGCGGCTCGTGGAGGAACTGCCCTTCGATGGCGAGCGTCTGTTCGCCAAGGAGACGGACACCTCCTTGGGGGAGCTGAAAGGGGACTACGCCACCATAAAACAGCTCCGAGCTCCACGCCGGGGAGCCAACCGGTACCATCAGGACCAGCCATCGACATCACAGGCAGGCCCGTCCTACCAACCTCGCAAGCCACAGAGGCAGGAGGACTACTCCCGGTACCAACCCTACAGGCCAAGGCAGCAAACCACCCGTCCGCGCTACCAGCAGCGCCACCAGACTGGTAAGCGGACAGAACGGAAGGGCAAACAACGCGTTTGACTCTTCCGTGACTGAGACTCTACCATACCGTCCCCTAGTGGACTACCTGTCGACGTGGTCTGCCATCACCACAGACAAGTGGGTTTTAGCCATCTTAGACTCTGGCTACGCGATCGAGTTCAAGAGATGCCCTACTGTAGGACGGGTCCGTGTCACCGATCCGTCTCCACCACTCCATGAGGAACTGTCAGCTCTCCTAGAGAAGGGTGCCATAGAACTGGTCACGGCGTCGGAGTCTCACGAAGGGTTCTTCTCCCGCTACTTCCTCGTTGACAAGAAAGACGGGGGATCCCGTCCCATCTTGGACCTCCGTCTCCTCAACAAGCACATCGACGCGAGGAAGTTCCGGATGGTGACCCTTAACTCCATCCTCCCAGTGATCACCCGCGGAGACTGGTTCACCATCATCGACCTGAAGGATGCTTACTTCCACGTATCCATCAGGAAGGAACATCGCCGCTTCCTCCGCTTCCAGGTGGGCAGCGACATCTACCAGTACACGTGTCTACCCTTCGGCCTCTCCACCGCTCCGAGGGTGTTCACGAAGTGCATGGCGCCGGTGGCTGCTCATCTTCGGCTGCAAGGTGTCCAGGTGTTTCCGTACATAGACGACTGGTTGGTCTGCTCCCTGACCCAACAGAAAGCCAAGGATGATGTTGCCCATTGCCTGGCCCTTATGCAGAGTCTCGGTCTACGGGTCAACTACAAAAAGTCTCAGTTGACCCCCACTCAAAGAATAGACTACATCGGAGCCGTATTGGACTCTCTGGCTCTGAGAGCCTACGCTCCGCCCAAACGTCTGCTCGACATCTGTGCAGTGGTGGCACGGATCCAAGGCAGGTGTCGCGTCCGTGCGAGGGACGTCCTCCGCTTACTAGGGCTCATGGCGTCGACCACAGCGGTGATCTCGCACGCCAAGCTCAAGATGCGGTCGCTCCAGTCGTGGCTCCTCGCCTCCTTCGACAGCACCCACGACGACCTCGGGAAGTGGCTCACACCGACTCCCGAGTTGCAAGACCAATTGAACTGATGGACAATGGACCGCAATGTGGCCGTGGGAAAGCTCTTCACCCTTCCCGCACCATCCGTCCAAGTCACCACCGACGCGAGCACGCACGGATGGGGTGCGTGCTGCCACGGGTTACAGGTCCACGGGGTCTGGACACCCGCGGAAACCAGCCACCACATCAACTTCCTCGAACTGTTGGCGGTGTGGAAGGCGATGAGGTCCTTCAGACTCTCGATAGCAGGCCACGTGGTGCAGATTGCCTCGGACAACACCACGACCCTAGCCTACCTCAACCGGCAAGGAGGAACCAAATCTCTCTCCCTCCTTCACCTGGCTGTCCAGATCTGGGAGTGGTGCCTGAAGGTACACGTGTTCCCCATAGGCGTCCACATCCAGGGCACCCAGACTCTCTGAGCCGCAAAGGGACGGCAATGCACGAGTGGGAACTGGACGGATCGGTGTTCGACCGGCTGTGCCGACGGTGGGGCACACCGAACCTCGACGTGTTCGCGACACAAGCCAACACCAAGTGCCGCCATTACTGCTCCCGAGCAGGGATCAGCCACGGATCGGAGGGCGATGCCTTCATGGTGCCGTGGCACCAGGATCTGCTGTACATGTTTCCACCGATCCCTCTCATCCAACGGGTCCTGGTACGGATCCGTGCGGAGAACGCTTGGACGATCTTGATCGCCCCGTCCTGGCCGCGCCAGCCTTGGTTCCCACTGCTCCAGACCCTGGCTTGCAACTTCCTTCGCCTACCCACCGATCCGAATCTCCTCCGCATGGAGGACGGTCGGATCCTACACTCGGATCTGCTGAGCCTGCACCTGACGGCCTGGCTTATCCGCCCGACCTAGCACGGATCCTTGAACTATCAAGGAAGCCTTCCACGCGGAAGTCCTATGATGCCAAGTACCGTCGCTTCATGGACTTTCTGGCATCCAGCGACCGCACCGTAGACTCCGCATCCCTGCAGGACGTGATGTCCTACCTCCTGCACCTGGCTGAGTCAGGATCTGCACATTCATCCTTAAAGGTCCACTTGGCTGCGATGGTGGCCAAGGCCCCACCTTCATCAGTATTGTCCTCCGCCTTCAGAGACAAGACTGTTAAAAGATTCCTCCAGGGACTGCGTAATGCCTACCCTCCGGTAAAGATACCACCCCCTCAGTGGTCTCTCACCACTGTGCTCACCGCGCTCACGAAGGCACCCTTTGAGCCCATGGCTACAGTGGACATTAAGTTTGTTTCTTACAAAACTGCCTTTCTCGTAGCCATCACCTCTCCCCGGAGGGCAGGAGAACTAGCAGCCCTAAAGGCTGACCCTCCTTTCCTTAAATTCTACCCTGATAGGGTAGTATTGCATCCGGACCTGGCCTTTCTGCCCAAAGTCCTGACTGAATTTCACCTGGCCCAGTCCATCACGCTTCCAGCATTCTTCCTGAATCCTTCGTCTGCACAAGAGAGAGTGTGGCACTCGTTGGATGTCAGGAGGGCCTTGCTGTTCTATACACAAAGGACTGCGTTCTTCAGGAGAGCCAAACAACTGTTCGTGGCCTATGGTGGCAAGTCCAAGGGACAATCTCTGTCTGCCCAGAGACTCTCCAAGTGGGTCTCAAGTACCATCTACCTGGCCTATGAGATGTCATCCCTGCCACCGCCTCCCCATGTCCGGGCCCATTCCACCAGGACATTGGCCTCCTCCACTGCATTCCTAGAGGGCATCCCGATGGAGGACATCTGCAAGGCCGCTACTTGGTCCAGGGCCTCTACCTTCATCACCCACTACCGGGTTGACACAAGGTCTGCTGCTGATGTCAGACGGGGCAGATCCATCCTGACGGCCGGTCTCCGATCCTCTTCGTTGATGACCGCCCATCCATGATGCCTTCACGCTCTCCTGCAACTCAGGACGCCGGCTGCCCACCATCTAAGTAAGTGAGCTTGTTAGTCACCCATCAGTGTGCATCCCCAAACAACACAAAGGAGAAGGACAGGTTGTACTTACCAGTAACTGTCGTTCTCCGAGTATGTTGTTTGGGGATTCACACAACCCAACCCTACCTCCCCTCAAGGCTGCCGGCCTGAGATGGCCTTATCCTTCGCGGGCAGCTCTAGTATCAAACTGAGGAGAGAGCGCGAAATGGCGCCAGAAGGGGTTGGGCATGGTGGGCGGTCCCACATTTAAAACTTTTATCCAATTAGCTTTTCAGCTCCGCTCAGGATTCAGCGCAGGCGCAGAACCCATCAGTGTGAATCCCCAAACAACATACTCGGAGAACGACAGTTACTGGTAAGTACAACCTGTCCATCTCTCATAAGTGGTGACAATTAAAGTACAGTATTCTGTATAAGTTAATTTTAACTTATCTTTAAGCAAAACAACATTGTAAGTGACCAATTGTGACTTCTGGGAGGAGGGGGGGTTGCAAACCCTGATTTAGTTAAGTGAGTTTTTGTTAGTTTTAGTTGTTAAGCAAGGCAGCCATTCAGGGAAAATTCTGCTCTTTAAGCAAGTTAGTCTCTCAGTGAGGCACTCTTTAAAAACCTGATGAAGCAATCCAAAGCAAAATTTAAAAGTGCTGAAAGAGAACATTTGTAGATTGGAAGGAACTCCATCAGCTACAGGAAAAGATGAAAAGACAAGTATGAGTATAAGGAATCCTGGGAGTTAATCCTCCGAATCTGACTAGAAGAGTTCCCATCCACCCCACTTTTACATTTAATTTCCAACCACCTGTCTCCTGGAGTCTAGTCTAAATCACTTGTTACTTCAGGGTGCATTGAAAGGAAAATCATATCCAGATTTTTCCTGGTTGCTAGTCATACCAGGTAGACGAATAGCACATAGTCCCAACTTGTTAATATTTGTGTAGCGTAGGTCCTATTGGCTCAGGCAAGTTCTTTAGATGCACTAACACTTGCAACTCCAAAGATGAGACCTTGGTAAAATATTTAAAACATTATTTAAAAGAGTAAAACGTTTTCAAAAAGTAAAATATTCCAAAAAGTTCAAAAGCAAAGCAACTATTCAAAGCAAAAGATTTTAAAAAATAGCAAAGGCAGTCATTTCCCTCTCATCCTAAGAGAAAACAATAAAACAAAGGTAAAGGTTGCCCTTGCTCCAAAGCCAGTTGTATCCGACTCTAGGATCCAGTGCTCATCTCTGTTTATAGCCAAAGAGCCAGTGCTACCTACAGCTACAGACATTTCTGTGGACATGTGACAGGACACTGGAGTGCATAGAATGCTATTATCTTCCCACCAACTTGGTGCCTATTTATCTACTTGCAATTTCTAACTTTCACACTGCTAGGTTGGCAGGAGCTGACAAACTACTCTTAAGTAGGAAAAATGCAAAGCCATCCTGAGAGCATTTTGCTAGTCCTTAGAAGCTTCATAATTAAAGAACAAAGAAAGATTAACTTGAAAACTAACTCTTAACTATATCTCCCAAATGGCTGCCATCAATTTTTCTTCTTGTTGTCTCCCATCCTAGAATTAACCAATCAGGTAAAATCACATCATAGCAATTAGTTTTGTTTCCCCAAGTTCATCTTTCTCATGAGAATGTTTTATTGCCACTTGGGTGTGGAATTCCATTTTGTACATTGCTGTGTTTTTCTTTACTCCTTTTGACCATGGGGCCCTCATAGCCACTTTGACTTATCAGCCACCTGAATGAGACAGCTTGGAAAAACAAGGCACTTACTTCAGATTTCTTCTCCATTCCAGATGTTAACCCCTTTATTTGGGAAAAGTGAACAGTTCAGCAGCCATTTTAAAGTTAAGGCCTTCATTCTGAGCATTTCAATGAGTTGTGCTGTTGCTAAAGGCAACTGCATGGAAAGCAAAAAGTTGTCTAGTTGCTACTGTGCACAGAGTCAAAAGGAAACTGTAGTGCTGTACAGTGATTATAACTAGACTGTGAACAGTGAGAAGAATTAAGGTGCACTTAAAATCATAAAACAAGAAGTAGAACATTTAAACATGATAAATCTTAGACTGTATCTAACAAGAAATGAAGCAAAAGCAAAAAAAGACAAAAACTTTAAAAAATAGACTGCAATAGGATTTTTACATTGTATAGGAATGAGATATTTTAATGAGATACCAATTCAAGGCCAAATTCATTCTAGCAATTGGAGTAACAAAATGGAGCCTATTGTATGTAGACTTATCATGAGAAGACAAGACAGTGATGCTAGGAAAAATATAAAGTTGTAGGAAAAAAGGTAGACCTAACATGAGATAAAGTGATTTGATAAAGAAAATCAAAGCCTTGATTTGGAAGACAAGAAACGAGCTGTTAATGACCAGCCCTTTTTGAAGTCCATAAATCAAACAGTTGCCACAAGTTAGAAGCCACTGGACAGCATATGAAAACAAGGGTCTTTAACCTCATTAATTCAATTGATCTCTTATTTGATGTTACAGAAGGATCCTGAAAGTAAGGAAAGCTGCCTAATGCCTTTCTGTAAACAAGACATTGTTTATTTGGTTTTACACAGCTTTGCTATTGATAATGCTATAAATCTCTTCAAACAGATGGGACTCTAATGGTCAAGTGGATATTCAGTCTGTATAATAATAATACTACTCACATTCAAATGCAAGGGACTGTAGTGGCTCAAGTGGCTAATACGCAGACTGGAAGGCAGGAGGTCAGCAGTTCAACTCCCGAGTACTGCAGGACAGAATGCGCTCTCATCTTTGACCCAGCTCCTGCCAACTTAACAGTTCAAAAGCTAGAAATTGCAAGTAGATAAATAGGGACCACTTCCGTGGGAAGGTGAACAGTATTCCGTGTGCTCCAGTGTCTAGTCATGTCTACCACATTACCATGGAAAAGTCTGCAGAAGTAGACAGTGCAGGCTCTTCGGCTATGAAACAAAGATGAGCGCTGAACCCTAGAGTTGGATATGACTGGCTTTCAAGCAAGGGTGACCTTTATTTATTTATTTATTTATTTTTCAAATTTCTATTGCTGCCCAACTCGACACCGACTCTGGGCTGCTAACAACAATTAAAGCAAACATTACCAACCTGGCTAAAACCCTTTTTAAAAACCCATTAAAAGTACAGTACTCAAGAAATTACCCATCCACCTCATCAGTTAAATTTCACGTTCAGATATCTTGCAGTTTTTCTATCTAGTTCAGGGCTGGCCAACTTTTTTCCATCACAGTCCTGACCATGCCCCGAGACAGCATCATGGACTGGGCCATTCCCTTGGAAGCGGACACATTTATGGCTGATGTAAATGCACCCATTTCCACGTTTGTGCCAGCCATGAGCATGTTTGTGCATACTTTTTATGGATGGCATAAACACTCCTGCTTTCACTTTTGGCGGGTGTGGTGGAGGCAGTGATGGGCCGGATAGGATGGCATAGGGGGCTGGGGCTGGCCCGGGGGGCGTAGGTTGGGAACCCCAATCTAGTTTCTAATCTCAAATGTTGAGTGTGCATAGTTTTAGCATGTCATACCTCAAAAGAAAATCCCATGGATTACAGAGGCGGTGAGAAATCATACGTCTTACTCGCCTACAGAGATGGAAAATATTGTTTGCATTTGGCTCTTCTGAACAATGAACATGTTAACACAACATAACATCCACAACATTCTATGCCTTCAGAATGGTCAGGGGGAAAGCAAGGAAATTCATAGTTAAGAAAGGAGGGGAGATGGTTTCTCGCTATGAAGCAGAGTAGCAGTGGCTGGGTGACTGACCAGACAGGGAATAGTGGATATGTTCCTTCATTATGTAATGGTCAAATTTCTACCTTTCCATTGTTTCTTTGCTAGGGGAAAGGAAATCTGATCTGATCCCAGTTATGCAAAGAAGCAGAATGAAGCATGAGTTTCAACACACTTTTGTTCCACAGCCAGCCCCGCCAGCCCCTTGCTGGGAAGAGTTTCAACCTCCATTGTAGTATGGCAAGGAGAGCTGTCAAAATAGTCCTGGAGGGAGAAAAGGGAAGGTTTGTTTAGGTTATCATCCTGGGGAAGGTTTGTAATGTTGGAACAAAAAAAAACCTATACAGATTGTGGCTGTCAGAACATCAAGGCTCAGTGATTGCAGTTAACACACTCCTTTGTTTGTCAGGAATAAAGATATTGTAAAAGCTTGTCTCTTTCAAAAAAGAGTGCTTCTTCCTAGGAGGTTTAAAATGGAAGGCTTAACTGTAAGTGTCAGATGAATTAATCAATGTAAGAAGGAGGCAAGCCTAGGTATATGTCAAATTGGACTCTCAGAAACACAGATACAACTCTTTCTAAACATCATTTATTGTGCATATTGCACAAAGATTCAAAGCAGGAGAGCTAACGTTGATCACAAAGGGACAGAGTGGGGTGCGGGTCAGGAAGCCTGAAGTAATACTTGCCAAAGGCAAATATAGATTCCCTGGGGAAATTTACAGGGGATATGAGCTACTATTTTAATATTACCTAATATTGAAGCCATTCAGAAGTGACAAGACCCACATGGTTAGCCAACAGACCAACAGAATTATGTTGATTCCCTCCAAGCCATCAGTTAAAATATTTTTACTGCATGTTCATTGGATGTCTGGCATGGCTAAGATGTTTTCTGTCCAAAATAAATTACAGTTCCAGCACAGATGGTGCAAAAGGGTTGTGGGAGCCATTGTAAGAATGTGTTTCATGACCTGACTCCTAACAGCAAACCCCAACAGTCCTGCCCACACACTATGTCCAAAAATGATGGGAGAACACAGATGTTCCCACCAAGCTATATTGTACTGTTTTGATGTATTTTACAGAAAGGCCGTTGTTCAACTAAAGCTGCCTTGAGTTCGTCTGTTTTGTTGTGAAATTGTGCATTTGGTAAAGAACACCTCACAGTTTCACAGGAAATTCTATCCCACCATTACTACCACTTCAAACAGCAGTGCTGGGAATGTAGAAATGAAAGGTGTACAAACCAAAAGAACAGGTGTTGGGGAGAGATTAGCATTTGGTGAAAAGTTGGGTGCAGTATCTACTACAGTCTGGTCATGCTATTTTGCATGTATGGCTTGTACATATCTAAATACTGTACCTTTGGAAATTTTGGATGGCAAATAAAGCAACCATTATTCCCCTAGAAAGGAAAACTTCCTTAATTTATTTGGTTCTTTATAACTGCAAATATGAAAATGATGGGCATTTCTTAATTTGCTGATAACCTGATTAATCAACACAGAGGGAATTGAGGAAAAAGCATTGGGAATACATTTGTCTCTCAGACTATAACTAGAATGTCAAGAAAGAAAAAACACACCTCATGTATTTGTTTCAACTTTTTCTTTAAAGGAAGGAAGAAATGGGTTGAGCATAACTGGAATACAGGAAGATGGTATTTTTTAAAGGTACCATGATCCAGAAGAGAATCTAATCTTTGAATTTGTGTTCCAAATTACTGCCAATGGGGATGTGAGATAGTTAACTTTGAGACAGTTTCACAAGCCATGAGCAGGTAAAATAATGTTACAACTTGATCCAGACTACATTACTGCTTCCATGTAGTTGCCACTTAATGCTTTCTCAAACATATTCATGAAAATTGATGTAGTTCATCCAGCTGATATAAATAAAAATAAATGTCTCCTTAGCCCAAAAGCCAGTTGTATTCAACACTAGGGTGCTGTGCTCATCTCTGTTTACAGCCAAAGAGCCAGCGCTGTCTGCATCTGCAGATGTTTCCATAGTCATCTGGCAGGCATGACTAGATGCCGGAATGCACGGAATGCTGCTACCTTTCCTGCTGATGTGGTACCTATTTATCTATTTGCAATTTCTTGTTTTCAAACTGGTAGGTTGGCAGGAGCTGGGACAGATGACAGGAGCTCACTGTATTATGCAGCACTCAAGTTCTGAACTGCTGATCTACTAACCTTCCGGTTGTCAAGTTCAGTGTTTTAACCATTAAGTACTACGTGCTAAATCTGTCGTAAATTCCTCAAAGAAGGTGCTTCTGAATGGAAGATTTGTGTGAGTGAGAAATGGATTCCTCTCCATACTGTTTGTTTGTTTAATTGTTCGTTTGTTCGGCGGACATAGTTACCAAATTGGTATCACCTCAGGAGAGACAACGCTTACCATTCATGTTGCTAGTAAGATTACCTCAACCGTCCCCTGGGCCTTTGTACATCAGGTGTTCTGAATTGACATGGAAAGAAACACCCTTTCATTTTATCACACTTAAGAAGCTTTCTCTTTCCCTGTTACCCTTGCTGTTCCTCAACTATCTAATCCATTTTGCTTCCCGGTCCTATATTAGTCCAACATATCACCCTGAACATACCTGATCTTATCTAAGTTTGAACGCTAAGCGGGATGGAGCCTGATTGGTGTTCGGCTGGTGATTATCTGGCAGCAATTTTTAGTTAGTAAAGCTCCTCACCTACATCTTGCATCACAAGGCTCCCAAAAGCTTCCCTGGGACAAAACATAGCCCTAAAAAGCCTTGGAACCTGAAAAGGGGTTTTGGAAACTTTCCATAATCTTAAATATTTCTGGTGCCCATACTGGTTTATGTCAGTGTAAAGTAACACAGCAGGATTTTTGCCCTGTGCTTAATTGTTTCTAATG
This sequence comes from Furcifer pardalis, assembly GCA_030440675.1. Classification (NCBI taxonomy): domain Eukaryota; kingdom Metazoa; phylum Chordata; class Lepidosauria; order Squamata; family Chamaeleonidae; genus Furcifer; species Furcifer pardalis. The sequence goes on from CP126893.1 coordinate 143,413,272, forward strand.
TATGTACTGCCCAAAAGTCTACTTTAGTTTGCTTTTACAAGCATGAAACAGCACTTCTTGAGGTTGGCTGGTGGGCTCAGCCTTTCCATACAAGACCATTGTCTTCCATTTTTTGTTTTATGTCTCTTTCCCTTACCAAACTGATCTAATGTTCCAGTTATTTTCCCTACTGAAATAAAATTTTAATTTCTCAACTACTTTAATCAGACATATTTAAATAACCCACTAATGCGATGATGGCAAACCTTGGCACTCCAGCTGTTCTTGAACTTCAATTCCCAGAAGCCCTGATCAGATGGAATGTTGACTTGGGCTTCTGGGAATCAAAGTCCAAGAACACCTGGAGTGCCAAGGTTCACCACCATGGCACTAATGTATGCTTTTAATGTATTAAATGTTTCTAGCCTGCCCTGAGCCAGATCTCATATAGAGTGCAATTAATTAAATCATTTTAAAACAATCTAGAAGCATTTAAACTGAGAAATAAGTCATGAACTCACTACTCTCCCCACAATGCTAGTAGGAAAACCACTAGTTTTTACTCTTCTAAAAATGGGTTTAAAGTTACATCTAACTGTAATTAAAAAGAATTAATTAGTGGTGATTATTTATAAAGAATCCATTCATTGTAAGTAACTGCTTATCCTAGTTACTAAATAACTACAGCGGAAAACTAACAAGCAGAAGTTTCTCCTTTTGTATGTTGTAGTTAATTTCTTATTTATAGTCGTGACTCCTAGTAAACAAAGTAAATAGCATGAAAAATCTAAGGGTAGAAGAGGAATATTGTAGAGTTTTGAGTGCTGGCCTATGTTCTTTGAGCCTTTTACCTTGTTCTTATCTACTGTAAAGGGTACACAGATAGAACCTCCTTGAAGATTGTGTGATATTTTTGAATCACAATCGAGTGTACCCTGGTAATGGCAACCTTGTGTTGCCGGCTAATCTTTCTCACACTAGGTCAGGTGAAAGGAACTGCTGAATGAACTTGCCTAAAGGTGCCTCCATTTTGGCAGTTTCACATCTGGCCTAGACATGGAAGAAGAATCTACTGTATAGAGATGGCATATAGATAAAATGGAAGGACTGAACAAATGATTAGATAGATAGATAGATAGATAGATAGATAGATAGATAGATAGATAGATAGATAGATAGATAGATAGATAGATAGATAGATACAGTAATAACGATTGCATCGGATAATGCTAGGATCGGATAACGATGCAAGTTTTTTCCAAAAAACGTGCATTGGATAATGAATCTGGATAATGATTCTTAGCATTATCCGAGGCAATGGTCTGCAGGTGTGGGGTGGTTTGGGTAGAACTACCCAATCTACCCCCACCCGCAGCGGTCTCTGCGACTGCAGTAGGGTCAGGGGGAAAGCACACGCCTTTTCCCCGACCCTACTGCAGTCGCAGAGACTGCTTGTGTCTCTTTACCTCCCTTACAGGGAGGGGGAAAGAGAGAGTCATGATTGGTTCTCTAGAAAGAGAACCAATCACATCTCTCTCTTTACCCCTCCCTGTAGTTTAAATACAGGGAGGGAAAGAGACACAAGCAGTCTCTGCGACTGCATTAGGGTCGGGGGAAAGGCATGCCTTTCCCCCGAGACCGCTGCGGGTGGGGGGTGACTTTAAAGGCAGGGAGGAAAAGAAAGAGACCTGATCGGGTCTCTTTCTTTCCCTGCCTGCCTTTAAAGCGGTTTGTCCCTGAAGTCAGGGCTTTTTTTTTTAGCGTTGTTCGATGCATCCATCGGACAACGCTAAAAATCGGATAACGTCATGACTTGTGGAACCAAGTCATAACGTTATCCGGGGTATTACTGTAGGTAGGTAGGTAGGTAGGTAGGTAGGTAGGTAGATAGATAGATAGATAGATAGATAGATAGATAGATAGATAGATAGATAGATAGATAGATAGATAGAGCAAGCAAGTGTGTAGCAGTACAGTTAACAGATTTTGAATTATATATCCCACTTCCCTTGCTTGTGACATTCTCATTTTTATTATGCTGTTCCATTGTTCAGATTAGAATTATTCTGAAACTTTGATGGGCTGAACAACAAAAAAGTAACCATCTCTGTGTGTTTCTTTCTTCTTTAAAACAAGAGAATGAAGCTGCTAGTCGACTTTTTTTTAAAAAAAAAATCCCATCAGTTCCTCTGCATATTACTTCAGGGTTTGCTGCTGTTGTTTAAAGAAAAAAGCTGAATAATGTTCACTGGCTATAAGCAAAGTTTGAACCATTGCCCAGTCATTTGTGGAAAGAATTGGATTGGGTAGCTCAAGTTTAGGAGCTAATTCAAAAGAATTTTCCAGTCTCTGATGGGCAAGGGATTATAAATGGGTCTATCAGTCAGTTGCAGACTCTTGCAAATGACAATGTGAAGCTATGATAATGAATGTATTATCATCTGCTGCTATTCCAGAATAAATTTGTCCTCCTTTACAGAATTCAAGAGAGCTCCAAAATTAAGCTGCTGCAACAACCCAGTTTAGCTCTGAACTTTGCCATTCCTTGTTGCTCACAATAGGCCACCAGATACTATAATCTCAGCTAAGCGATGTGCTGGTTCTGTGAGTTGCACAAGGTGTACACAAGTGGGACACATGCCTCTTTGTATCTTTAGAGTGACTGTAGCAGATCCTCAGTAAAACTTACACAATGATTTTCCCCTGGTTTATTTATTTATTTATTTATTTATTTATATCACCGCCCACTCGCTGTGGCGACTCAGGGTGGTTTACAATCAGGAAAAAACAAAACAACAACAACAACACACACAACACAAACAACTAAAATCCATTCCTCCTTCCAGCCAGAGGACGTTAGTCTTTTCCTTCCCTGGGCAGATAGGGCCCAGGATTAGGAAGTGGGAGCTTCCATCTAAAAACCTTAAAACGTTTAAAATTTAAAATTAAAATCTGAAAAAGATTAAAAACAGATTAAAAACACACCAGATGCTACAGCTACTAATTTAAAAGTAGAGAAAGAGAGGGGCTCAGATCATCCAATGTGCTGGGGTCATTATACCTTCCATACCCCATATCTGTCCTGCCAGCCATGTTTTTAGATTCTTCCTAAAGGGCAGCAACTCAATCTGGAGACGTAGCTCCGTAGGCAGGAGGTTCCATGGGGCTGGAGCAGACACAGAGAAGGCCCTCCTTCTAGTGCCAGAGAGATGTGCCTCCCTGGCCGATGGAACAACTAGGGAGCCTCTCCGGTCCGCTCTGGTGGGACGGGCAGATGTTCTTGGGGTGAGGCGGTCTCTTAAGTATCCTGGACCACTACCATGTAGGGCTTTAAAGGTAATAACCAGCACCTTGTATTGCACCCGGAGGCAAACCGCTAACCAGTGCAGAGGCGAGGCATGTGCATACCGCCCACACCCCATCACAACCCGGGCAGCCGCATTCTGGACCAGTTGAAGCCTCCGAATGGTCGTTTAGGGAATGTTGTCTTCGAGCATCTGTAAACACAAAACTTGAAAAGGCCATCCTGAATATTCAGTCCTGAACCATTTCAACTCCTTTGTCAGAAAATGCTGAAGACACCAACCAAAATACGGTGGTAATGTTCCTCATATGCAACATGGGTAATGTTATCAAGAAGGCAAATTGCTTCCTTTGGTGATTTGGGGTACATAAAACTTTGCCACATTGTGTACATGTTGTGTACATATAAAAATCACCACAGAAACTCTTTAAACAGCTGCAAATGTCCACTATAATGACATCATTCTCACATTACAACAGGATTTCAGTCATTCTTTTTGTGGTTTAATTTAATTTAATTTTTCAATTTCTACCCCGCCCAATCAGGGGAATCCGACTCATAGACATTTATTTTTAAGCGACTGCTCAATTCACATTCTAAGACTGACATAAAATTAACAGCTCAAGTTAATTGGGCCTGAATATCCTAACTTTACAGCTCCTGCCAACCTAGCAGTTCGAAAGCAAGAAATTGCAAGTAGATCAATAGGTACCACTTCAGTGGGAAGATAAACAGCGTTCTGTGCACTCCAATGTCTAGTCACATGTCCACGGAAATGTTATTAAATACTTGTTCTGTTTCTTCTCAGTTACATTTTCTTCCTTTTTGCTAAGAGATCAGTCATTCTGTTTTCAAAGCAAAGTATTTTTTTCTCAGAAGCTAAAAGAGTTATCCATCTCTCAAAGAATTCATCTTAACCCCTGACCTTTAACATTTCAGCACCACCAGATTTTTGAAAGAGTTTTCAATTAATGAAGGGTTGGCTTCTTAGCAGTGAATATAAATAGAGAAGCCTGCAATTAATAGATAACCTAAAACAATAGTTTTAATAGCCCATGATAGAGACCATTTAATATCTTCCGGGATTTTTTTTAGTTTTTAAAACAAAACAAAGACAGAGCTAATGTGGATGAGATTAGCAACATGCATCAAGGGTATTGTATTGTTTGAGCTGAAAAGAGCCACACATGTGTAGATAGTTGATAATGCAGATAATCATTCATTTGTATATCACTGACTTTCATAATGGGAGAGGTCTACAACTTCTCTTTATGCTTTTTCTATGTGGTCCAAATTAGATAGGGAAATGATTAATTACAGAGGTATATTTCTTGTCAAGTCATGAATAAATATCTTTAGCATCCCTATAGCTGTTTACAAACAAGAAGGTCACATGTCAAATCTTTGACTGGGAAAAAATCTGTCACATTAAATTTATTTCAATATTCTCTGTAGGAAAGATCCTTTGCATCTGTATAGTTTTGCATCTTCTAATTAAATAGCTCTTAAACATGTTAATTAGTCTGAAGGGAAACAGAAAAGCCTTTGCTTTTTCTTTTTTTTTTTGAAAGCCATCTCAAATTGTGAACCATTTTTTGTAAGGATGTCACCAAGTAGGTTGTGGTTTTTACCGCAGTCCCAAGTGGTTCTCTCCACTAATTTTCTAAACCGGCCTGATTGTTGCTTTCCCTTAAAACCATGCAGCTTGGAATAATAATTTGTTTAAATTCTTTATAAAATTCAGCTGGTAATCCATCTTCTCCTGGAGTTTTCCCTATTTTCAATTGGTTTATAACATCTAGTATCTCTCAGTAATTCGTTCTTCCATTCTAGCCCTGTGCTCTGCTTTTATACTCTTCCCCTTGCATTCTTGTAAATATTTTTCTAACTTGCTTATATTTATTTTCTTATCTGTATACAAATTAGGCTATATAATTATATTTTGGAAGGGGGAGAATCTCCAAATTCATGGCTTAGTATTAATACCAAAACCAGGAAAAAAATTAGAATTGGTTGATTCATATCGTCCAATTTCCTTAATTAATCAGGATGCAAAGATTTTTACAGCAATTATGGCTAACAGGTTAAACAGTTTTTTGGGGGAATATATACATACAGATCAGGCAGGTTTTTTAAAGGAAAGATATATGTCCGATTTAATAAGAAGGGTGTTAAATCTCTTAGAAATAAACAAGAGAAGAGAAGGTAAAATAGGACTATTATCTTTAGATATCTTTAAAGCTTTTGATTCTTTACAGTGGGTCACTATCAGGGAAATTATTAAAAAAGTAGAATTTGGGGAAAATTTAAAAATGTAGTTAATCAACTTTATAAAAGTAGTTATGCCAAGGTAAGAGTAAATGACTCATTTACAGAAGATATTGAAATTAAAGCAGGAATGAGACAAGGATGTCCTCTTTCCCCCATTTTGTTTATAATGGCTATGGAATTATTGGCTAGAGCTATAAGGAGTGATACAAATATAGAAGGGATAAATGGAACAAAAATAAGTTTGTATGCAGATGATACTTTAATTATAACGAAAGATCCTATAAGAAACATGGAAAAGATTCAAAATCACCTGCAAAAATTTGAAGAGATAACAGGCCTGAGAATAAATTGGGGGAAATCGGAAGCAATCTTTAGTAAATTAAATAAGGAAGAAATAGGGAGAATTAAGGAAAAATTTAAAATTCAAATTAGGAAAAGTATAAAGTATTTAGGAGTTAACATTGCTGATAATGTAGAGGATTTGAAGAAATTAAACTATGATAAAGTGAAAGAGGAAATTAAGAAAAAAATTGTTCGATATCGGGTATTGAAGACCTCCTGGTTTGGAGTAATTGCAATTTGTAAAATGAGTTTATTACCCAAGATTAATTTCTTATTTGAAGTCCTTCCAATTAAACAATCTGAAAAAGAATTAGGAGTTTTTCAAAACTTATTGAATGATTACTGCAATGGAGGGAAAAGAGCAAGGATATCTAAAAATTTATGGTATAAATCGCAGAAAGAGGGTGGTTTAGGGTTACCTAACATTAAATCGTACTATAGGGCATTCCAAATTAAAGGCTTGGTAAAACTTTTAACGATAGAGGACCTTATATGGAGGGAGATAGAAATGAAAGATAGTAATGTGTGTGCAACGGGAGAATTTTTGGAAAATACAGTTTTTGATCTAAAACCAAGAAATAAAGTCCTAAAATCTATGATAAGTGTATGGGTAAAGTTAAAAGATAAATTGGCACCAAACCAAACACCTCTCCAATATTAGAGTTGCAAGATCTTAAAACATTCCCAGTTAAAAATTTAGAATTATTAAAAAATGTTATGTATAAACATGATATAATTTTAATAAAAGACTGGTTGAATCGAATTGAGAATGAAGAAACAAAAAAAGAAATTTATAAGGAATTAAAGTTGAACTGGCTTCAGATACTAACGTTGGACAAGTGGAATAAACAATATAAAAAGAAATTACAGCCAACAAGGCAGTTGACAGACTTTGAGGAGTTGGTATATAAAATAAGAAAAGGTTCAATGGGGATAAAAGGAATAGTAAGTAAATTATATTAAATGATAAGCAATATAGATGAATCCCAGGACGCTCTTAAAAATTTGTGGGAAACGGATTTAAGTATTAATATTACAGATAAGAATTGGAAGAAAAAATGGAAAAGTAGGATTATGCGAAATCTGTCTACAAAAGTTAAAGAACACAACTATAAGATGTTGTGGCACTGGTATATGATGCCAGTTTGGCTAAATCAAATAAATAGTAGCAACTCAAAAAATGTTGGAGATGTCATCAGGAAATTGGGACATACAAACATATGTGGTGAGATTGTAAAATTATTTCCAATTTCTGGCATAAAATGGAACAAGAAATAGCAAAAATTTTAAACATCAGCTTAAAGTTGAATGAAAAAATTGTTTTACTAACGGACTTAGAGGAATTGAATTTAGAGGAAAATATAAAAGAGTTATTGTCTATTTTCTTAACATTGGCGAGACAACAAGTAGCCAGAAATTGGAAAGGTGATATGAATTTAGAAATTGGTAAATGGTATGCTGATGTTTGGGATATGGCATTAAATGAAAAACTTACATGGGAATTAAATATAAAAAGGGAGTTAATAAAACAAAATAGATTTTGGAACATTTGGAAACCTTTTTTGCAACACACATTGATGGATAATAAAGGAGAAAAACCTGCACCGAATACAATGTATTTTTGGCAGAATGATTGAGTTGTAAAAGGAGTGGCTGGTAGACTCAAGGACTTTAGCGCACTGGGTGATAGGTACCATGTATAAAATAATAAAGTTGTAATATTGTGGTGAAAGAGGATAGTTGATATAAAGGTGAAAATATATAGTATAGTAAATGTATAGAAAATAATTAAAGTAATACGTGATTATATTATATTATATTGACATGTATTTTTTCCCTTTCCTCCTTACCTTTAACGCTGTAAGATGTACTTGGGAACTATTCTTTTTGTATGTAAAAAAAATTTTCTGTGCCGATGATTGATTGTTTTGTTATCTTTTCAATATTGTTAAAAATTAAAAAAAAAAACAACCATGCAGTTTGATTCCCAGATTAACACAGCCATTTATAAATCTAAAGATGACTATAGTAGTTACATGAAAAAAGGATGACACACTGGATGGTTATTTCACAGATCAAACTTTCATCACAAGTAATATCTGCCAAAATTATCTTTTTTGTCATGTACTGTCAGGTTCTGACTTAAATAATTCATGGTGTTGCCATCACTTATTATGACCTTAGATAAGGTCTAATTAATAACTCTGACTAGGTCTTGAAAATGTGAGGGCATGGTTCCTTTCTTGTTTCAGACCATCTCATGTTATGTATTGCTCTTTTCCTAATGCCTTCCACTTTTCCTACCATTATTTCCTTTTCCAGGGAGTCCTGTCTTCCCATAATACTGTACATGCAAAGTACAATAGTCATTCACTTGTTAAGTCCAGTCTTTATTTGTTCTAGAAAGCACTTGTATGTCTTTATGTCAGTCCACGTTACTGTATCTATAACACTCTTGTCCAACACAATATTTCAGCTTTCTTAATTGTTGAAATTTTATTTCTGTGCATAATATTTAGGAATGCCATCATATACATGATCCTAGTCTTGGTTTCTAGTTAAGTACTTTGATATCTGAAAATCTTTTCTACTTCCTTCATAGCTGCTCTTTTGAGTCTTAGTTTTCTGATTTCTTGGTTGCATTCATTACTGTGATTAATATTTATTTATTTATTTATTTATTTATATTTGTTTATCGCCCTCCTCCCCGAAGGGACCCAGGGTGATTTCCAACAATTTTAAAAGCACTTTAAATAATATTGGACCAACATGTAGAAAACCCTTCAATTATTTTGATTTATGCTTTGTTAACATTAAAGTCACTATTTTTGTTGTCATAGTAATTTTTTGTCATCAGTTGTAAAACTACTTTTTTTCTTTAATATTCATCAGTAGCTACTTCAAGTCACTGCTGTTTTTGCCAATAATAGTGTCAGTTTTATACCTTAAGTTACTGATTCTTTGCGATCAATATTTACTCCTTCTTCATCTGAATGTAGTCCTACATACTGTATTATATAGTTTGTGTATACATTGAGCAGTTACAAAGATAAAATATACCCTTGTCTGACATGTTTGGTAATTGGAAACCACTCTTTTTCTTCATGTTCTGTCCTCACAGTAACTTCCTGTCCAGAGTGTAGATTATGCATCAGGACAATAAAAAATAATGGTAGACCAATTCATTTTCAAACACTCTGCAGCTTTTCACAGGCCTTGGGATAATCTTTAAAGCAAGAACTTATTTTCTTCTGAAATTATTTTGTATGCTCCAGCAGCCAGGTTATTCTGCTATGGTAATAGAGTAGACTGTACTGCCAGTGACTCAACACCGATTGTCAGGCAGCGGTTAACTAACCTGACGATCCTGAGGACTAATAGCATTGGGTAGCAAAGTCCACAGGGACGCATGATGGTCCCAAAGTGGATTAAATCCCATTTGAGTCCATATTGATGGAGGGCAGCAACTTCATCAATACTGGCTTGAAGCTAAGGAGGACTTTGTGTTCCAAAAGAGCTCAGGACCAGAAAGTGACTCACATAACTGGCTCTGTGGTATGGATGTAACAGTGTGATCTAGATGGCAAACGGAAGATCCCTGCATTATATTGTTCCTAGGACAATCTTCATGGCTGATCGCCAAGATGATAGCCAATATTTGGAATCCAATACAGCACTTGAAGAAGAAGCTCCAGCAGCCAGTGTGTATATTTACAATACAATTAACTGTGCCTTTACGTTTTCTGAATCCAGCTTGAACATCTGGCAGCTCTTGGTAAAAAAAATGGTTGTGAAATCTTGGGTATCTCTTTTCTTGGAAAGAAAATTACCATGTTTTGCTGGTGTATAAGACACACTCCCCCCCCCTTAAAATACAGGGGGCCCTCCTCAGCTGTTATCGTTTGGTGGTGAGAGGATCAGCAGCTGGAGACAGGGCTATTTTTAAAACCACACTCGCCCATCCCACCCCTCGGCTGGTGTGGTTCAGTGGCCACCACTGACTTCTAGGAGCTGGCTGAAGGGTGGCTTCCAAAGGAGCTCTCGTGCCCAGCTGATCCCGCCCTTCCTGCCTCCTGATGATCAGTGGGGGTAGGATGGGGTGAAACAGGTTTAAAGGATCCTTCTTTCCCCCATCCCACTCTGCCCAGCTGGTGGGGGGGGGGAGGATTCAAAGAATCATCTGTTTTCCCACCCCATTCTCCTGGGATGGCGGGGGAAATGGATTCAAAGAATCCTCCATTCCCTCCCATCCCACTCCCCTGGGATGGTGGTGGGATGATGGGGAAACAGGCTTCAAAGGAGTCCACACTCCTCTGCCCCATCTCACTCCTGGAGTTAATTTTGGAAATTCATGAAAAAATGAATCCTTTAAAATGTGTCTAAAAATGGGGTGCGTCTTATACTCTGGTGCATCTTATATGCCGACAAATACAGTAAAACCTCGTTCTCAGGTTTTAGGGATGTGTCACCTATTATTTGTGTGTGTGGGGGGGGGGGGGGTTAAGACTTCCAAAATTATCTGAGAATTTGACAGGTAAAATCTGAAGGTTCCAGCTCACAAAAATCTTAAAATACCTTTCTAGAAGGCTTTTGTAGGAGCTGCCATTCTTTGGGAGGGATCTTCCGTAGACCCTAATGCAGGGGTTCTCAACCTATGGCCCATGGGCTGGACCCGACCCATGGCACCATTTCATCCGGCCTGCGCCACCGCAAGCGGACACATTTATGACAGCTACAGAAGCGTTTTACAGCAGCATTTATGTCGGAGGGAACCACCAGTCCAGCCTGCTCAGCTGTCTGAGGGGGTGTGGTCTAGCCCGTGGCTTGAAAAGGCTGAGAATCCTGACCCTAATGGGCAACAGTATTACACTTCTCAGAAAGATCTAAGCTTCCCAGGAAACACCAGAGCAGTGTCTAAACAGGGAGCACGGATTGAGATACACCTAGATCCAGGTGAGTGAAATGTAGATGTCTGTGTATAACTAGAACTCTCAGAATTCTGTTGATTAGAATCCAGAGAGGGAGCGCAAATGAACAAACAAAAAACAGCGGCACACACCATCAGGTTTCAGTCCCAGCTTAAGACATGTTTTCATTAACTGCCGAGCATGTTTCTGTTTGTGAAACAGATGCTGAAGCAGGCTTTTGAGATCAGGACAACTTGGCTAATGGCTCTTCTGAGCCATTTAGAGTATCTATTCATAACTCATGTGCATATTGCTGCTCTGAAAATCTCCATTTTCATCTCTGCAGTGTTACTATAATCTAGAGTGTCTTTTTTTAAAAGAAAAATGATGCTAGTTCCATCTGGGTGTTATTTTAAAAAAGTATTTTCCTTGGATGCAAGATTTGCTGATGAGATCCCATTGTTTGTTTATTTCGCCGCAAAATATCAAATGTATACAGACATTCATATATGTTGAATTTTTTTTAATAGTACCAGCTAATCTGTGCTTTAAGCATATCAGAGATTGAGCCAAAAAAAAAAACATTGTGGTACTTTAAAGACTAACTGCTGTATTTTAATGTTAGCTTTCGTGGATCAAGTCCACTTCTTCAGATTGATCGAAGTGATCATAGATAGCCACAAGAAGCAAGGGATAAGGTGTTGTACATTTATGTTCCATTCCTTACCATGAAAGCCAAAATTAATATCTGTAGCTGTTACGTTATTCCATTCCACCTATTTATCAACCCACGGGCATTTATCTTCTTAAATACCATACTTCTATGTATTTATATGTTACATGTTAGAGATTTAGGTGCAGCTGTACTTATGCCTGCTGCAGGTTTAGATTAGAACAACAGACTCTGAAATATGGTTTATTTAAAAACTACCCTGCAAATTTACAAATATTACAGCTTTAAATTGTCAGTGATAGAAGGACTTCGAACTCATTACCAAGCCTGTGAGCCATCTAGTACAGTCTATAATAGGAATTCCGAAGCCAGCAGTTCAATTGTATGAATGTTATTACTGATCATTAATTTTTAAACTGTCACAGTTATTCAATTTAAAAAAAAATCAAATTAGTTTTATATAATCACACGGCAGATAAAAAAGAACATTCATCTTTCCAAAACTTTGCCCACAATGGATGGCCTTTAATGTACTCAGCAAGTAACCTGGGAGTCCCCTTCAAATGTCACTAAGGACAATTTTGAAACTAGGCTAAGGGATTATAATTATGTTATATACTGTATTTGTTTGTTGCATTTGTATCTCATTCTTCCTTTTGAACACAAGGTGACATACATAGTTCTCTCCCCCACCACACTTTATCCATACAATAAGCTTATAAGATAGGGCAGGGCAGGATATGCAAGTGTGAGAATCCCAGTTCAGTAGCGATTTGAATCTAGGCTCACCACCATGCTGGCTCTTTTTAAAACTGTGTTGCTTAAAGTGCTCCTTTATTAACCTTTTCCAAAGTAATGGCGTCTTTGTTTGCTGCTCTGGAAGGCTTGGAAACTTTTTAAAGTTTACGCTTAGTCCTATGGAATAATGCAGGAAAAATTCTTCCCTGAAAGCAATATTGGATTTGGGTTTACATCTGTCCCATAAAACTGTGGACTGCATTCCACATGAATGACATTCAGGTAATGACATTCATAGCCAATAACCAAGAAGAGGAGTTTAAGGATGTGTGCAACTGCCCAGCTGTGGAAGATAAGGAAAGTGAATCTAATAAGATTTGAGCACTGCCCATTGTTAAAGTGGTACCTCAACAGGGCACATATTTAAACCATTGGATCAGCTGCCCAGTCACAAGGTGATGGACATGGGCATCACCATCTTAGATGGCTTTAAAGGAGGATTAGACTAATTCTTGGAGGATAAGACTAATTCTTGGAGGATAAAGATACTACTGGAAACATGTACTGATGAGGATTTAAGTTTGGCCAACGGCAAAGATGGCTTCAATTTGGCAGTTTAAAGTTTGTTTAGGTGAGATCACCAATATAAAACAGAATAGATGCAACATCATTGCAAGACTCACTGGTACTTTTGACCTTTCTTTACTAACATTTCCTTTAATCTCCCTGAGTAGGCTTGCTCTGTATTCTTCTTTGGCTTTCCTTCGGCAAACCCAAGGTGGAGGAGTTTAGTCTCATCATTATGGTGCAATATGCCCAGTTTGCACTGGTGGCACTGGATTAATCTCATTTGTAATTTGTCACAGAAAAATTGCTATGATCTCCTGTTTGGTACTCCTTTTCATGTCTATGAATTTTAGTGAAGACTTCCTTCTTCTTTCTGTGGCTCCCTGGGCTTCCAAACAATAATTACATGGTAACCATTAGAGCCATGGAAAAAAATAAGTGTCTAATTTTTAAAAAAAAACACACACCACACACTGCAGATGATATCATTAATCATTCACATGTAATGTCATCAGAATCCCACCCACAATTTTAATTCCAGTGATCCTAAATAGTTACCTACCATTACAGTTGTCATTAAAAAAACCAGTTTCATCTAACTCAAAAATAACTAGAAGGCACTTTTTATTGCTTGTTTTTGTAAATTCCTAACACTCTAAGCTGCCACCTTATGTTAGAAAATATTTAAAGTAACAAAGAGCATGTTGAAAATAAATAAACACCTTGAATGTAATTTAAAAGCAACCTGCAGAAGTAACAACAAAATACCATAACAGAATTCTCAGAAGCACTTCCAACTTCCAACAACCATACCCAAGAACAATGCGAAGAGATATTTTTAAAATGTGAAAAGCCTCATTTAAAATGCTGCTTTTAAAGTACAGTATAGCTCTCTTCTCATTCAGAAGATCTAGTTTTTTGGAGAGCTCATCATTGAGTAAAAGGCACTGTATGTCACTACATAGTTATATCTGTACAGTACAGAAGCGCTATCTCAACAAGCGTTCCTTGAACATTTTAAAGGTCTAGTGTGCAGCACAATGCAAATATCTATAATATAAAAATGCAATTTACACATAGATCCTTGGAAATAAATATGGGTCACTTAGAAAGCTTTCTCAGGAGCTTAGCCAATTTGTTCTGGGATGTAAGGTACCACTTACGCTGAAGTTTAGGTGAGAGGTTCCTCCCCCCCCCTTCCTCGATCCATTCTTTCTCAAGAGGAAGTATGGGTACCAAAGGCTAGGATATAGAAAATCCATACCTTGCACATACTAGCTGTGGTGATGGTGACGATGATTATGATTACGAGGGTGATGATGAGCTACACAATAACATCAAAAACTCTCCTTGACATAAGTATTCTCCTATTCAAGCTCCACAGTCACACAAATAAACTAAATTAAATGGATGGTCTCATGAGTGCAAAATGAAGAAAGGAAGGAACAAATCTGAAATACCTCATATTCAGTGGTGAGCAGCAACAGGTTCGCAAAAGAAAAAAGATAAAAAAGAGGGGGGTAGCAAAATTGGGTGGCCCTGGGCAGAGGGTGGCAAAATTGGGTGGCCTTCAGGGAGGGGAAATAGCGAAATTGGGTGGCCACGCCCACCTCCCTGCCCTGCCCCATCAGGTTTTGTCCCTGCAAGCGGTTCAAGGTCTCCCTTGCTCAAAAGCCACTCATATCTGACTCTAGGGTGCAGTGCTCATCTCCATTTACAGCCAAAGAGCCGGTGTTGCCTGTGTTTGCAGATACTGTATATACATGGCCATATGGCAGGCATGACTAGATCACCCATGACATAGGCTCCGCCCATTATGTAGGCACCACGCACAGTGTTGTAGCGAAAATTTTTGCTACCCACCACTGCTCATATTCCCTTCTTCCAGCTGAAACCCACACTACCAATGGGCAGGAATAGATAATATGTATAGATAAATATAAGGTGAATAGTTCAAATCATGAGTGTAGTGTAGTCAAATCTATCAATGAGTCGTTGGCTGAGAACACATGACAGCATGAGGCACAGCTGTTGTGCTCATCCTTCTTGACCATCTAGGGTCCGTCCCTGAGACATTTGAGACAAAAGAGTTACTTTTACATGAAGGGAGGGAAAATAGACCATCTTAAATTACAGTTCTAACTTAATTATTCCTTTGTTGTTAGACTAAAAGGAAATACTATTTTTTGTGTTGCTTGTATAAATTGAACTTATGAAGAACACAAGAAAAGTGGTGCTCATCCTGATGAAGAGCAATATTGTCTAAAGCAAGCATGTGTTTGTGGATTTTTAGTGGTTTTGCCTTTGAGTAACCCGCTTAACTACATTGTGAGACTCATCCACATGGAACATGCTCTGTTTATACTTCTATTTGCTATGTTATCCAGCAAAGTTTAAAATTGTGTCAAATACAACAATGTGTGACACACACGCACAATTTTTTCTGTGCCTCATAAAAACACTTCTTATAAATAAATAAAACCTTAACCTGAACTAAACGAACTCTGCTCGTGTAGCTCCTGGTGCTGACACTAAGAATGCCAAAGAAGACCTCAACAAAGAAGTGAGCCCTCTTGGGGGCGGCACTCAGTCTGTGGAATTCTTTACTGGTGGAGCTGCACCAAGCACCGTCCTAGGAATTATTTTAAAACGTGTTAAACAATCCTGTTCAGGGAAACATTTAAGGATCTATCAGTAGCCAGATAGTTTAGTTCTATTTGAGGTATTTTCACCTTTAGTTTAGTTAGTTCTGGGACAGCTTGGCCTTTACAAGCAGGAGGTTTCTATGTATACAGAATAAAATGTTTTAAGTTAACATACAGCTGCCACATTGAATTTATACTTATTTTAGTCTTTTATTCTTCTTCTATGTAAACCATCTGTCTGGCCAGACATCCCGCTACAATAATGGAGTAGACCGTACAGCCAGCGAATCAACGCCAAGTGTCAGGTGGTGGTTAGCTAACCTGACTCCCTAAAGGGGCCAACAACTATGGGCGGATGAGCACCTTTAGGTGGGGTGATGGTCACCCTCAGCAACCTTTTTAAGTCGGGGGCCGGATCACACTCACTCAGACAGTTGAGGGGGCCGAACTGGTGGCCCCATCCACCACAAATGCGTCAGCAGCTGCTGTAAACATGCTTGCGGCTATCGTAATCATGTTTACAGCTGTCGTAAATTCATCAGCTTCCGGTAGCAGTGGCAGCAGCGGTCGAAGTGAAGACAGGGGCCAGATTATTTGGCTCTGCAGACCATAAATTGCTGATCCCTGGCATAGATGTTAGACTAATTAATAATTTTCAGACTCTCTTGCCATTTATTTCCAGCATACCTGTATACCTAAAATATGAATTAGTTCAATATCATTTGCTCCATCATCTCATATGGCTATGTTTTCTTTCTTTCCATCTGTTATTGTTACACGCTGTTGAAGTCACCTTTAATTTACAAGAATCCTAATAGAGTATTTGAGATATATGAAGTATTCAAGGAATAGCTTAACGTTGACACAGATGCACATATACGCTCATGAAGTTTCCACAACTGAGCTGGGATTTGGACCCAGATCTCCCTGGTCTTAATTCCAATCAGTCCACTTTTTTGTTGTTCAGTCGCACAGTCGATTCTGACCCTTTGCGACCCCATGGACCACTGTCCGTCAGGCACTTCTGTCTTCAACCATCCACCTCGCTCAGCTCTGTGCCCATTGTGTCTACAATGCCATCTAGCCATCTCATTTTTGGCTGCCCCCTTCTTCTTTTGCCCTCCACCCTTCCCAGCATCAAGGCTTTCTCAAGCGAATCTTCTCTTCTCATTTGATGTCCAAAGTACTTTAGCTTCATCTTTACTATTTGACCTTCTAAGGAGCAGTCAGGGTTAATTTCTTCTAAGATTGACCTATTTGTTCTCGCTGTCCAGGGGACTCTCAAAACTCTCCTCCAACACCACATTTCAAAGGCATCTATTCTTCCATGCTCAACTTTCCTTATGGTCCAGCTCTCACAACCATACATTTTCACAGGGAATACCATTAATTTTCATTTTCTCTTTTCTATGGTTACAAATGAATCATTACATTTGCATTAAATAAATAAATAGTGATGTGGAAACCAGGAGCCAGTCTGAAGAGAGAAGGAGGGAAGGCCAGCAAAATTAATTGTCTGAAGACTTAAATATAATGTGTTGCTCAGAGTTTCTTTGCACAGTGTTTTAATTGCAAATAACAGGTGCTGAGGAGGAGGAAGGTGATAATTATTAGGATTGTATCAAATGCAGAGAAGGAGTAAGCCCACAATTGTTCTTTATTGTCATTAATCCTATGATGTGGGCATCACAGCCATTGTAGCACGAGGATTTATGCCAGTATATACTTAGTGAGCGTCCTATGCTCTTTAAGCACAAATTCAGTAGCAAACCCATGTTACCATAAGAACAAACTTAGCAACAGCTACTCCCACAGAATACCTAGCAACTTTACAATAAATCTTTGTATGGGATTTTCAAAGCTAACAAATTGTTTCTTGCATGAACTTTCATGAGCTGCACCCACTTCATCAGATGACATGGATCTTAGTGGTTCAGATATATAGAGAACACGTATGACTGAAGGCAGGATATGTACAATTAAGTCAAATGAAATTTAGATGCAAAAATACTGACCGTGAGAATTAGACTATTGATACTGACCAGTAACAAAACTATTTTCCCCTGCCCCAACTGCCCTCCTTCAGGATTTGTTCTCTTTAGTTCATCTAAAATATATTGCTGCATTATGTGCCATCAAGTCATTTTTGACATATGACCATACTAATAGGGTTTTAGAGATAACAGGAGGGGTGGCTTAGAATTGTCACACTACAATGGGTTTCCATGGCTGAGCAGGGATTTGAACCTAGCTCTCCTAAAGTCTTATTAAGACACTGTATCCATTATACCACATGCCACCAGAGGCATATTTTAAGTACATGCTGGAAACAAATGGCAAGAGAGTCTATCCCCTCCACCAGTCAGCCCCTCTTAAAGGTAATGTAGTCTTCCCATTGAAATCTACACAGGTTGTCTAGTAGTGTCATGCTGTGTTTAATTGTTGATCTTGTCCAGTTTTGTGACTGTCCAAGTGGAAGTATAGAAGTGTATAGTAGAAGCATTTTGATTTTCTCTCTCACACACAGCAATTATATTAGCACCATTCACCATACATAGTGGATAGAATGCCAGCTAGCCATTGGTTAAAAACTAGCACTGCATTTCTGATTGGCATAACAGGACACCACCACCACCCCTCTCTCTTTCTGCCATCCTGAAAGGATACTCTGGAGGGTTTCTTGGGCTTCCCGAGAGGATTTCCCCTCCTCGGTTCAGCTGATGGAAGCAGTTCTGTCAGCCATATAAGAGTATCAGATCTTACCAGAATGCTTGCTTTCACAAATTCCTGTCAGTTGACCTAGATGTGCATTACGGAGGAAACACACTTTCTTTTGTTTCTTTTTCTTTAAGTACCATATCCAATTCCGAATATTGGTAATCATCATGGCTATCAGCCATGAAGATTGTCCTGGGAACAATATAATACCATGGTCTTCCATTTGCCATCCGCATTGTAGTGCAGGGGTTCCGAACCTATGGTCCATGGACTGGATCTGGCCACTGGCACCATTTCATGTGCCCCACCCCTCCAAGGGCATTTGAGAAACAAAATGACCACCCCTTTAAAGCTGTTGGGACAAAATGGCTACTCCTATCATCCAGGTAGGGCAAAATGGCCGTCTGGCCCTTGAAGCTGACTGAGAGAGTGTGACCCTGCCCCTGGTTTGAAAAGGTTGGGAACCCCTGTCGTACTATGATATCCATACCACTGATATCCATACCCATTAGTCCTGGGTGTTGCCAGGTTAGCTAGCCCCCACCTGACAATTGGAAATAAGTCGCTGGCCTACTCTATTATCATACCAGGATAACCTGGCCAGGCTTTCTTCTACATAGGGGATAAATGTCAAAGTTATTTCTCAGATGACAGAGTGCTGCAACTTCCAAACCTCTTCAAACTAACTCCTCCTCTCCTGTTTTTAATCTGGTGGGTGGGTATCAAATGTAAATGTTTTGACAGCCTCAGTAAGTAAATATTGCATATAATTAGGAGCTGTGATTAAACCTGGGACTGTGGTGGTTCAAGTAGTTAAGATGCTGAACTCACTGACTACTAGGTCAGGGTTCAATTCCCAGGCACTGTATGATGGAGTGAGCTCTCATCTCTGTCCCAGCTCCTGCCAACCTAGCAGTTCAAATGCAAGAAATTGCAAGTAGATAAATAGGGGCCACTTCGGTGGGAAGGTAAACAGCATTCTGTGCAACATAGCATTCTGTGTTGAGGCATGCCTGCCACATGTCCATGGAAATGTCTGCAGACGCAGACAGTGCTGGCTCTTTGGCTATAAACAGTAACGAGGACTGAATCCTAGAGTTGGATATGACTGGCTTTCGACCAAGGACAACCTGTGGTACCTATGAAGTTACTTGGGGATCAGGTTTTGGTGTTATTTTGCCATGTGTCCTTCCTCTGTGCCCTAAGGAAAATATGGAGTGTTTCCTATAAGAAGACCACAACAAGGCGCCAGCCCAAAAGCAAGAGAAAGAGAAATGGCAGTATTGCGTATAAAATAAGTGTTCAGAAGGTCAGAATAGCAGTTTCATGAGAATGTGTTGTTTTTTTACTTTCCAAATTACAATTAGAATGCTATAGAAAATCTCCCTCCTTTCACCCACTCCCTAACTTGGGGAGTTATGCTTGGTTGACAATTTGATCAGGGTTTAGTTAGCTCCTTCCTCTCAGGCCTCAAGCCTTCACGAAGAATTCTTGTACTTTGGTCTTAAAAATATCACCTGGACATGCCAGGCTTAGAAATGATCCACCAAGTCTGTACCAGCCTGTACCATGAGTGAACAGAATACATCCCTGGGGTTCCATGTGGCCACCGAGACAATTCTTTCAATCCCTTGCATTCCATTCCCCTGGCTCTTGGTTTTCTAGCAGAAACTCTTGATCACAAAACCCATCAGCAAACTTTTTTTTAAAAAACTAGGCATGGACCTATAGCCACTTCCATTTTTGCTAGAAAATTACCTCTGCCTGATCCACCAAAGTTGTCACATTGCACTAGTACAGAACATAAACCCTCTATAATCCACAGGTGTGCAAACCCTTTGCTAGGATCAATTATTAATTCACACAATATGCCAGGTTATACTAACTGCACTGTTTAGCAGTCACCATTCTTGGAGATTGTAATGCATGTGGCACATTTCAAGTCTGTGGAAAGTTGCTTTGCTGCAATACTTGCTGGCATATTCTGGTACGTATTTTATCTATTAAATCCCATTCCATCTACTTCTAGTAAATTATTTCTTCCAATTGCTTCACCAGGCTAGATAGTTCAAACTCCAATTTAAATCTCTGTTGGTTTTCCCTAGATCCCTTTCCAAACTAGTCCCATTATTCTCCTAGGTCTATTCTTTATGGACCAGCATCAGTCATAGAATAATTGAGTTGGAAGGTACCAATGAGGCCATTGAATCAAACCTCCTCCTCAATGCAGGAATCTAAATCAAAGCAGCTCTGACAGATGATTATCCAGCATTCTCTTGAACTCCTCCAGTGGCAGAGTGCTCATTACATCTTGTGGTAGAATCTGAAGTTGGCAAACTTTTCTGCTGTTTTAACAAATAGACATTTTTATCTCCTAGATATACGTAGCTCTTACTAGTCTTGAAGGATGAAGCTGATTATTATTGGTAGAAGAACTCCTCTAATCTTGTTGTTTTTTTACTCTCTTCAGAACATTTACAACCTAGGGCTTGTGTTGCTCCAGAAGATTATTCTACTCTTTGATAGTGTTGCTCTGTTCATATCTTTGTAACACAACATAAAACATGATGGATCTATGGAGAAACAAGTTCTCTGTCACAAAGCATTGGTAAAATGCAGAACAAATCACAACCAGTTGTGTCATACAGCTTAAATTATTAATCCTACACTCCCATTTATCCTCCATACAATTTTTTTCCTTCAGATCTCCACATAACTCCATAAGCATAGAGTTTTTAAATAAATTCTAGAAGTATCAAGGATGGAATGGCTGAAGAACATGCAGCGTGTTCTTACACTGCTTAAATAAATAATTTGAGTTCTGTTGGTTTTTTTTTTTTTTAGAAGATCGCTATTCCATTGAGTATAAATCATAAAAACATGGTGATACGGCTCTCCGTGGTGTGAAAGACTGAATGATAAAATTGCACTTAAGAAGAAGTTGCCATTAATTTTTCATAATTTATTTCAGGTTGGTCTAGAACAGGGATGGCAAACCTTGGCACTCCAGGTGTTCTTGGATTTCAATTCCCAGAAGCCCAAGTCAGCACTTTTGCTGCCCAATGGAGTGAGCTCCTATCTCTGTCCCAGATCCTACCAATCTAGCTGTTTGAAAGGGAAAAAATTGCAAGTAGATAAATAGGTGCCACTTTGGTGGAAAGGTATCAGCACTCCATGCACTCCAATGTCTAGTCACGCCTGACACATGAGCACAAAAACATCTGCAGACACAAAGAGCGCTGGCTGTTTGGCTGTAAATGTACATGAGCACCAAACCTTAAAGTTGGCTATGACTGGCTTTTGAGCAATGGCAAAGCAAGCAAGCCCTCTACATTCTTTTGGCCAGCAGTCCTTGCCAGCAATGACAGTTGTGAAGGATTGTTGGAGCTGAAGTCAAACAAAATTTGGACGACCACAAGTTGCCCTGTACAGTGGAACCTTAGTTAACAAATTGAATGTGTTCTTCGGGACCTTTTGTAATATGAAAAATTTGTAAAGCAAATTTCCCATAGGAATGCATTGAATGCAATTTCTCATAGGAATGCATTGAAAACCAAAATGTGTTAACCAAAAGGCAGTTTCCCATAGGAATGCAATTAAAATCAGTTAATCCATTGGTTGGGGGGGGGTTGTTAACCGAGCCACTATTTTCTATGGATTTCCTTTTGTTATGCGATTTTTGTGTTAACCAAGCCATTGTTAAGCAAGGTTCCACTAATAACAGAAGGCCTCTGCTTTCAATCTTATTTATGACTTGATTTTGAGGGGATCCTCCTCCTTTACATCACAGCTTTCCACATTTCATTCGTTGCTCGAAGAGTTACTATTGGAATAATGTGCAAGGAAACTTGTTTCTCCTGGTCCAATTACATATGTCTTAATGAAAATCTAACCCAGGAGTTCTCAATCTTTTTAAGCCAGGGGCCGGGTCACGCTCCCTCAGACAGCTTTGGGGGCTGGACGGCCATTTTGCCCTTCCTCCACCACACGGCACTTTGGGGTGTGGTGGAGGTGGTGGGCCACATGAAATGGTCCTGTGGGCCTGATCCATCCCATAGGCCGCAGGTTGAGAATCCCTGATCTAACCTGTGGTTCTCCCACCACCCCAATTTCAATGACACAAACCATAGATGTCCTATAGACAGTAAAAATAAGTGCCAAGCACTGCTTTCAGTATATAAGCTATCTTGTGAGACAACCGATATTGAAGCTGACAAGACAAGCAACATTGATGGGTGTCCCTTAGCACTGCATCATGTTCGTCCTGAACTTTATGGTGGCAAGGGAGGCTACCCTTTAGCCTTTCTGCTACAGCAACAGAAGCCTCTGGCAATTTGGCTAAAGGGAACTCTCCACTTCAGCGGTTATTGCTGGAAGCCCGTAACACATGTCCCAGCAACCATGATTATACTGAGCATTCTAATCATTGCACTGATTATACCAATTATACGGTAGGGTACTGATTATGCCACACTGAGCAGGGACCACGGCTCACATACTAGTCATTTCATTACAACGATTGCCTGATGCCGCAGCCAAGTTCAGAAAATAAGCTATTAAATTCTGAGTCTCTCCACATAGCATGCCTACGTAGGGGAAAAGGGTAAACTGGAAAGAAGAGAAATATTTCAAGTCAATTCCACTGAGAAACTAGCTGGGCAGTCCTGTATGCAGCATAACTGAGAATTCCTTGATACAGCATCTGATGGCATTCTTCAAGCCACCTTGGAAACATGTCACGGATTTGAAAGAAGCAACTCATTTGCATACTGTGCTTATAAGTGACAGCTTTTCTACATCATTAGCTTGAATGGCAGATGCCAAGACACTACTGAGAATTGTGTTTCATTTGCCCTGGCAGTGTTCTGAAACTGTTGTCTTCTGTGGAAAAAATATTTTAAGCTCTCTCTGAAATAGAATAAAATCAGGTACAGTCACCGGTGTTGGGGTGGGAGGGGAAAACATATTAAAATTAGACTCCTTTCCATTATATTATAGCAGGGGTTCTCAACCTGTGGCCTGTGGGCCAGATGCGGACTACAGCACCGTTCCATGTGGCCCCCACCACCACACCAGGAAGTGCCATGTGGAGGAAGGGCAAAATGGCTGTAGCCCCTGAAGCTGTCTGAGGGAGCATGATCCAGCCCCCAGCTTTAAAAGGTTTAGAATTCCTGTACAGTTATACCTCGCTTAAAGAGCATAATGCATTCCACAGGATTGCTCTTTAAGCGAGTTTGCTCTTTAAGCGAAACACCATTGTAAGTGACCAGTTGTGGGGGGGATTGCGAACCCCAATTTATTTGTTAAGCGAGTTTTTGGTTGGTTTTATTTGTTAAGCGAAGCGAACATTCAGAGAAAATTCTGCTCTTTAAGCGAGTTACTATTTAAGCGAGTTGCTCTTTATGCAAGGTTTGACTGTATTATAGTAAAAACGAAGATAATAGCAGAATAGAAAGCTATTGATTTTTATTGATATTTATATGTCTCCTCATTCTCCTTTTTCTTGCTCCCAGTTTTGATAAGGTTTGGGTCATGATTATTTTCTAAATCAATCCGTTGTCAGCGTCTTGGAATAAATATTTTAAAGCATTCAAAGGCTGCTTCGTGCTAAAAATAGAATACAATAGAATAATGCATATTCTGTTCAAATTCTAGGAAACAGTGGAACAGGTTTGTAGTTCAATAGAAGGAAGAATCTGTCTCCAAAAGACTACACATGGTGTTTAGCCTGAGTGGATAAGAATCCATTTCTTGATCACATTTGACAGGACATTTCCCAGCCAGCCACCCCTTAGCTACCATGTGGAGCCAGTCCAGTGGCTTGAAGCAGATTTTTCCTGTAGTGGCAATCTATTCTGTTTCCTACAGCCTTCAGACTCATACTTTCTTCTTCCTTTTCATTCAATCTAAACCCTGTTCAGGCATTACAGTGCTGAAACCACAAACGGGACATGTCAATATTCACATCACAAGATGTTGCTGTTTTGATGGGGGAAATCAGACAACTAGCTTATTAATATTTTGTGTCTAGGCCAGATGTGAAACTGCCAAAACAAAGGCACCTTTTGATAAGTTCATTTTGTCTGACCTAGTGTGAAAAAGATTAAACAGCAACATAGAAAAGAAGCTGTAACCATATTCCTGTTAATCCACCCTGAGTCACTCTGCGAATAGGGCGGTATATAAATATGATAAATAAAATAAATAAATATTCATTCAGAACAGCGTTCTGTGTGCTCCCGTGTCTAGTCATGCCTGCTACATGACCACAGAAATGTCTGCAGAAGCAGATAGTGCTGGCTCTTCAGCTTTGAAGCAGAGATGAGCACTGAACCCTAGAATTGGATACGACTGGCTTTCGAGCAAGGGAAACCTTTATTTACTTCACAGAGTGAAGAATCCTTACTATCCAGTGATCTTAGTTGCATATGGGCTACACATCTTCTTTTTACCTTTGCCATTAGCGGAACAAAGTGAGATTGAGTGCTAGTGCATGTATTTCTATGTTTCTTCCACAATGTTAGTCCCTGTTGCCTGAACAAGGTTTGTAAGCTGGGTAAATAGCTCAGTGAGGGTGCTACTCCATGCTGAAGGTAATAAGAATTGACTTGCATTCACCTGCTGTGAAGTCACACTAGGGGTTTGGTTCTTTTCTATACAAATAAGCCACACAGAGTATCAAAAGCCACCCAAAACTGCAGTCCTATTTGAAGCCATGTAGTTGGCACTGTTCAAAGGCACGACCTTAAAAATGGTTTTCTGGCCTCAGTGACTCTATTTCCTCAACTTATCTTGCAGACCATGAGCTTGTTAAACTGTATAAAACAATTAATAATAAAATAAACAGGACTGCTCACCAAGGACACACTATTTTTAAAAAAGAAGTATCTTTGGAGAGTGGCTTTGTGGAGAGTGGGGGAAGGTGCTTTACCAAAGTACTGCTTTGTGAGTCTGTGCATGTTCTCTGTTCTTTCCTTTCTGCATTGGTACAAAGTGATTCCACACTTTGAATTGAAGTGAAAAGATTCAGCTTTTTTAAATTAGAAGGTTCTCTGGTAGAAAGGAAGACCTATGGATCAAGGCTGTGGGATTCTTGTTTGATTCATATTTCCCATTGTGTAATGTGGTCAAGAGAAAAAATTATGTATAAGCCCTCGCCAAACCTGTGATATTTCCCACAATTTTTGCTGTGTAGTCTGAGTTAGGTATCTAACTGTGGAGCCACTGGTTGGGTATTCAGTTCCTCACTGTGCCTTCTATAATAGCCAGCCAGTATTGTCTTGGAAAAAGCAGCCCCAATGTTCCTCTAGAACAGGGGTGCTCAAGCTTTTCAAGCCGTGGGCCGGTCATGTAGTTCAGAAGACCAGTCACATGGTTCCTCCCACTGGAAGTGGAAGTAAAATGCTCCTTGCAGTCTGTTTTGCAACAGGATGAGATAAATTTTAGGCTACCATTTTCTCTGCTTACACCAGGGGTGCCCAAACTGTGGCCCACAGGCTCGATCTGGGCCCTGATGCCAATTTATCCAGGCCACGCCTTCCTCATCACTCCTAGAAGCAGAACGCACATGGATGGCACAGGAGCAACAAGGGCAGCGTGGGCCAGATGAACTGGTGTCGGGGCCCAGATCTGGCCCACAGACCATAGTTTGGGCACCCCTGCTCTAAAACAGAGGTCAGTAAACTTGACACTCAAGGTGTTCTTGGACTTCAGTTACCAGAAGCCCAAGTTAGTACACCAGGGCTTCATGAAAATGAAGTCCAAGAACACCTGGAGAGCCAAGTTTGCTGACTTCTCCTCTAGAAAAAAGGATTTATAAACCATTCCTGAGTAATGTATACCTAGAAAACCCTGGAATAGGTTATAAGTGGAAATAAACTTGAGAACAGGTTGTTGTTGTTAAATAGGTTTTGTCAACTGATTTTCCCCCTATACTGAGCTAGTCACCTGAATGGTCCAATGCACTTTAACACCTGTGCTTGTGATGGCCAGCAATTTGAAAGTAGTATGTCAAAGCATTCAACTATTATTTATTTATTTATTTACTGAGAAGGTTTTATACAGCCTTTATCCAGAGATAGCAATATATTTTATAGTATGTTGTTAATGTTTAACACACCTTAAAAATAAATAGGACAAGACTTCAGGAATGACCAAATAGTTATTTAAATACAAATACGGTATGCCCTGGCTCAGAAGTCCAGGAGACATTGTAAAAGGAGTTTTTTAGTGACAAAACTGGATAGGCATGGACCTTACCTTTCAAGAAGAGTTCAGCCTCATTCATAACCTACTGAATTGAATTGACTCCTCTCTCCGTTTGTGAAACATTCGGCCCCAAAATTTCCATCATGCCAGCATAAAGTTTCAGTTCACTGTCCTTCCTCCAGTTACTGAATCTAGGCAAGTCCAATGCTTCTGTTCCTTCACTATATACTAGTGACAGGAGATAAATATATCTTAAGTCTCATCCACATATGGGTGACATTTCTCTCCCAGCAGTTCCCTGTAAGTGGTAAACAGCCCCCATGACATGATCATCAAATTAGGAGATGTAGTGGCTGAGAAGAGGACCTATCCAGTGGTGGTTCCCTGGTTGTAAAAGGCTCTCCTGAAAGAATATTATCTGGCACCTTGCGCTTTGGTCCTCTCCACGCTAGGTGAAGACTATTACTTTCCCAGTTTCTCCTTTTTAATATATTGGATCAAATGGCTGTGTTAATCTGAATGAAAGGATGCATCAATGGAACATAGGGTGACTATTATTGTTGTTGTTGTTGTTGTTGTTGTTATTTAGACTTGTATGCTGCTCTACTCAGTAAAAAATGACTCAGAGCTAATAGGTCCCATTAATTTTAAAATATCTCCTTTGGCTGGGACTAGCACAGAACTTTGCTCATTAAAGTATGTTTTTAGATCGTGGGCACCACTTTGCTGGACATGGCTTTAAGATTTTTGGAATCGTAGTCCAAAAAAGTTATAGCCCAAATGTTTTCCAATGCTGCCTTCGGAACCTTCTGAAATCAGATTTGCAGACATGGGCAGATCCTTTGTACCTTACAGCTCTCATCTCTGAATCCACAGAGCAATTCTTGAAGGGGATTGTATGACAGTGATGGTGAACCTTTTAGAGCCCGAGTGCCCAAACTGCAACCCCAAACCCACTTATTTATCACAAAGTACCAACATGACAACAGGGGAGGGAGGAAACTCTCCCATTAGACTGCTGGCAGTGGTGGGTTGTCAAAAAATTTACTACCCCACTATGACATCATGGGCGTTGTGGGTGGGACCAACGCCATGACGTCATGGGCAGAGCTGACGTCATGACGTTGTGGGCAGAGCCAAAGAAAAAATAATAATAAATAAAATAAAAATAACCATACACACATTTCAACCTACCCACCCCAAACAAAAAAAAACATTAACTTACCTACCTAGCTAGGCAGGCAGCAAGCAGGCAGGAACCGCGGCGGCACGGCAGCAAACCGCCGCAGCGGCAAACTGCCACAGCAGCGCAGCAAGGACAGGCCGCTGCCGCCGCTTGTATAAGCGCTTCCTTTCCTTTCAGGGCAGCCAAAATGGCTGCCCAGAATTGCGCATGCATCAAACCTCTATTTGACACATGCACAGTTCTATTTTTTACTGTGCATGCGTCAAATAGGTTTGATGCATGCGCAGTTCCTGGCAGCCATTTTGGCTACCTGGAAGTACGCTTCTGGAGAGGCGTGTCACCCGGGGATTTACCACCACCCCTCGGTGATCCCTTCCTGTAGGGTGCTACCGGTTCAGGCAAACCGGTCTGAACTAGTAACAACCCATCACTAGCTGCTGGGCAGAGAAGTCGGGGTGAACTCTATGCTGGGAGAGGGAAGAAGTACTCCCATTGGGATGCTGGGCAGAGAGGCAGGGCAAACTGTGCTGCGGGGGAGGAAGTGTTCCCATTGGTCAGCTGGGCAGAGGGGCAGGGCAAACTCTGTGCTGGGGTAATTGCATGGGTGCCCGCAGAGAGGACTCCGAGTGCCACCTCTGGCACATGTGCCATAGGTTCGCCACCACTGCTATATATGACCTGGTATGCCCCACTGTGGGAGTGCAGTGGCTTAGTGGCTAAGATGCTGAATTTGATGACCAAAGATTGGCACACCAGCAGTTTGAGACCAGTGTTGTGTGACAGAGTGAGCTCCTGTCTCTGTCCCAGCTCCTACCAACCTAGCAGTTCGAAAGCAAGAAATTGCAAATAGATAAATAGGTGCTGCTTTGGTGGGAAATGTAACAACCTTCCATGTGCTCCAGTATCTAGTCGTGCCTGCCACATGACCATGGAAGCATCTGCAGATGCAGATAGTGCAGGCTCTTTGGCTATAAACGGAGATGATTACCCACTCTAGGTACAACTGACTTTCGAGCAAGGGCAACCTTTAGCTTTATGCCTCACTGTGTCTGTTGCAAAAAAGGAAGAGAGATGGTCATGTTAATTCACCTTGCATGTCCTGTTTATTTTTCTAGTACTGTGCAGATCCCATGCCAAAGAAGGAAAATAAACTACTGATATAGGGTGGTTTTTTGCTTCATAAAGCCAAATGACTTTCTTTTTTTGTATATTACTGTGTCCTTATTTTACTGCTGAATTTATACTGTCCTCTAGTGGATGTCCGGAGCAATTGATACAGAAATATTAACTTAAATCTCTTTGTGTTCTTCAGAAATAGCAGGAAGATTGTTCTTAACAGCATTGCTGAAGAAATCTGTAGGCAAATTTTAGCATTAGTATGACTGCTGGAGAGAAAAGACATAAGAACAACACTCCATAGCTGAAAAACAAAGGTCTATTCCTTTTAAATTTCCGTGGCTCCTCTCAGGCCGGAAGCGCATCTTCCGTAATGATCTTGCAAAAGGATGGGAAGGGAAGGCATTGTTGTAAAAATAAAGCTGTCTGTGCCACTGTTGCTGGTGAAGGTTATTAAACAACGTACATTTGCCTTAGGAGGGGAGAGAGATTCAACCAATTCATTGGGATACCTGGTAGTGGAAAGAGGTTTTATCAGATTTCAATCACAGCAGGCTTGAGGCAAGTTCTCTCCCATATGTAGCTTTTAATTCACTGCAGATGGGGCTTTACTGACAGTCGGTGGGCAGCTTGTTTCAGCTAAAAGAAATGGATCAAGCTACAGAGCAACAGATTACAGCAAGGTCAGGCAGTGATAACGGTAATTTTAAAACATTGGTTATAACAGAATTTGTTTTGTTTTGCTCCTGAGCTGACAGTTTCTGATGGAAACATCTGACACCAGCGGCAGATGAAAAACTAACCCAGAAGATTAGCTTTTCCTATTGCTGCAAGATTAGATAACATTTAATTTATCTTCAAGAGAAGATTCTCATAAAGGGAACATTAGCAGCAGCTTTGATTCTTGGGATCTAACGGCTCCTTTTAATTAGACCCCCTCAATTACTTTCCACTTTGTGTGTGTGTGTGAGATAGTGAGAGAAAGCGAGTTCTTATGATTTCATTATTTACATTGAGAAAACTCACTTTGGTTTTAGAAATCTTTATTTCAAACTAGCAGCTTTCCATAAAGGTATCCCAGGTAGTATCCAGGCCTGCAATTCCTCTGTATATTACACCAAAGTTAATATTTATACCACTTTAACAATTAGTCAGCCTTTCTGATGTTGTTGCACAAGAACAGCTTTTTGTTGTACAGTATCTTGTTTTGTTTTCTCTTGGCCCTACAGACTTTATTTGCCTGTGCTGCTAAGAACAAATGTATCTGGAGGGTGTGACGGGATAATGTGCTCCACTGAATTGCTTGATGTTTTCTAGGAAGATTTCATCTTGGACAAAATCCTTTTGCGAAGTCACACAGGGCATTTGTTTGACTTGGCATTGTAATGTACAGGAGTTCTCAACCTTTTTAAGCTGGGGGCCAGGTCACGCTTCCTCAGATAGCTTCAGGGGCCAGACAGCCATTTTGCCCTTCTTCCACCACATGGCACTTCCTGGTGTGGAAGTAGTGGGGGGCCGCATGAAATGGTGCCCTGGGTTGCAGGCTGAGAATCCCTAGTTCAGTGCTCTTCTCTGCTTATAGCCAAAGAGCCGGTGCTGTCTGCATCTGCACATATTTCCATGGACATGTGGCAGACATGAATAGACACCGGAATGCACAGAATGCTGTTTACTTTTCCACCAAAGTAGTACCTAGTTATCTACTTGCAATTTCTTTCTTTCAACAGGTAAGTTAGCAGGAGCTGGGACAGAGACAGGAGCTCATTCCGTCTCAAACTGCTGACCTGCCAACCTTTCAGTCATCAAGTTCAACGTCTTAATCACTAATCCACTGCAGTCCTTCACATTGTATACACAGTATTAATTTGGATTTATTAAACATACCTGATAATGTAAATAGCTGCTGCATCAGACAACTAGATGTCCAAAATGTAACTTTCTAAATGGGTTCATAGCATGTGCCAGAGCCTTTTGTTTTTCCTTTTGAAAATATACAATATCAAGATACTTCTGCAGATTTGCAAGCTGAAAGTGCATTGTTTGTGTGTTTCCTTTTGTACAAAATTACAGATAGACATACAGTATACAGAGGCAGTCTTAACATAGCAAACGTTTAAAAGCAGCTCTTGATGCAGTACAAAAGTATTCATTTTGAATGCTTGTGTAGTTCTATCTTAAATAGAATTAAGGGGTAAAATATTCTACTACATGGAAATAGCTGAGCAGTTCTTTCACACAGTAAACATCATACCTGTCTTGTAGTATCCCTTCTTTGCTTCTGTTAGTTGCTTTGGTTCTGTTGCTTGGTTTTATTTTTATTTTATTTTTTGTGTTTTGTAGCACACTCTGTCAGTATATCCAAAAAGAAGGCCTCTTTAAATTGTAACCATCTCCAGTAGCCATTTTAGGGTGTGTATTCACAGGGAAATTGTTCCCACTTAGATCAGACTAAACAAGACTGAAAAACAGTTCTTGAAAGTGGGTTGTGGCATTTAGATCGATCCTTCCATTTAGACAAACATGCAGTTTTTAAAGGTGGTTTGGGGATGAGAAACCACACAGCACATAAACTTAACTCCAGTTTTCAAAAGCCCAAAGTCATGTCCCTACAGTCTACAACAGTTTGGATAGACAATGTTCTGCTTTTATTTGGAAAAAGAGGATTGAATTGTACAATTAAAAAAAATGGGAGCAGAGAACAGAAGAAGGGGAAAGAGTTAACTCTACCAGAAAATTAGGGGAACAATTAGTAACCCCTTCCCAGCTGTTTCATGTGCTGTGCACATGAAATAAGGCAAAGAAAGTGTTTTAAATTTAGATTAAGTGGTGCAATGCATCAGCCAGTAGCCTGTCACAGTAAGCATAATAATAACTTCAGTTCCCCTGTCCTTCTGCCAAGTAGCAGGGGAAATGTTCAATTTGTCAATATCCTTAATGAGCCACTTAATGATCCACTTCACTATTTCGGAAAGTGACCAGCAAGAAACTTGACAGCTTGTTGTTCCAAACAGTTGCATGCATTGGGAACAGACCAAACTAGAGCGAACCTCCCCATCCCCCCCCCCCAAAGTAGAAGCCCTTGTCTAGCAAAGCTCAGAAGGGTGTGTGTAGGGGCACTCTGGGGACCGAATGGTTCACTTCATCAGTTATGTCAGCTGATCAACAAGAGAAGGGGGGAATCCATCATCTCAGCACACCAAACAAAGAGAAAAATGCCTATCTGATGGAGCCCTTAGCTGATTGAAGCAAAAATGGCAAGCCTTCTGGCACCAGAAGGACAAACTAGTATATTGCAGCTTATGCTTTTGTGCACATTAGCCATTTTTTTGGAGAAACAAATGTTATCTTGGGTTAAAGATAGCATGGGCAGTGAGACAAGAAATGCCTAAACTATTTTAAAGCTGGTTGCTTTCCTTCCTCCCAAAAGCTCCAGCGTGCAGTGTTGTTATGGTGGTTTCAGTGTTGGTTTAGGACCAAAAAGGCCACAATGCTGGACTGCGTTGTTGAACGATTTCCACTAAACCATGAAATGCAACTGATTGACCTTGGGCCAGCCTCTTATTCTCTGTTTGGTTTACTTTAGAGGGTTATGGCAAGGGATAAACCATTGAGGAGGCAGGATGTAAATGTAACACATTCAAAACTAAATAATAAATGCTCAACAGACTGGAAACAGAGGTTGCTCAGTGCATGTTTGAGTGTGTATCTGAGCTGTTTCCAGGCCAGATCAGTCGGGCAGGGAAAGCAGCTGTGCATTAGGATCATTGTAAAACCACCTCACACTTTCCCCTGATGCTGATTGATACAGATATGATTGGGTCTATGAGGGTATAAACACTATGCATTAATATTAGCGTCTTGATGCCTTCACTAAGGACAATAACATATACCATTTGCTAGTGTTCATTACATCCTAGTTGTCGATATGTAGGGCAAACATGCACAATTGTACTGATGTCTCTGATCGAAGCAGACAGATCCTTGGCCCCTTCCCAAGATTTTGTGATGCTAGCGGTTTGGGCCAGTTATAGATCAGCAGCTACGAAGATGTAATGGCCTCCTGTGAACAAGTTACGTAAGGCTGTAGTAAAAGGCTGATCTGTAGCATCCCTCTCCCTACACTAATCCAGTGCATAGATGAACAGCAAATTTGCCATAGAAGTGGGTGTCTTTACATCCATTCCCCCTCCCCCCCCCAAATCAGCCCACGTTTCCTTTTGACGAGTATTTCATGTCTGCTGTGTCGGTAAAAAAGCAAACATGTCAGACAAAGATGCTGGCATTTATACTTCCTATTAAAAGCTACTTGAAATATAAAGCCCTGTTTTTTTTAAAAAGCATGAAGTTTGCTGAAGAAGTTAATCATTAATATGCTGTTCAGCATCCTCTCCTGTCTGCAGGCAGGGAGCTCTGTTCTCAATGCCCATTTTACGTTCAGTGTGCCTCCAATCTGTGGGATATGTTAATGAGGGCTTCTTTGCAATATGTGGTGGGTGGTTTTCTTTCCCCAGCTGAACACTTTTTCAGTCTCTTTCTTCTGTGCGTACACAAAACCAAACTACCAGAATAAACCCCTTCATAGGCACATATCACTGGAATGTTAAAACTGTTTTTAAGGTAAGGGAAACCCATTTAAGGCAGCAAAAGAGCAATAATCCCTATCCACCCATTCTTATCCACATTTATAACTGAATCTCTTTACTATTTGAACTGGTCTTTTGGTTTATTTGGAATATTACAATAAAGCCCAAGATTAAATTCCCCACATGATTCATTTTTTATTGATTGCACTCATTCTAGCTTTTCTCTAAAGTTACTTATTTTATTTGTATCAATGTTCTTATTATTAAAGCTAGGCACTCAAATGTCAGTTGTCTAACTCTGAATCTAATTTCCCTCCAATACCCCTCCCCCCATGTTAAATGGTGGTGGATTACAGACACTGATTAAAATTTAGTTTAAAAACTGAAGAGGAGGTCTGGAAATGAGAGGCTCTATTAGGTGTTAAAGTACAGTAAAACCTCATATAACACTAAAACCTGGTTCCACAAGTCTTGGTGTTATATGATTTTTAGTGTTATCTGATCCTCTATGGGATCCCTAGAGATACATTGTAACCACACAGGCTTTAGCAGTTGTTATCTGAAGCATCCCATAGGATCTTAATGTTATCTGATGCAATTCTTCCCCCCAGATTCCTTAATGTTATGCGATTTTAGTGTTATTCGATACTAATGTTATATGAGGTATTACTGTATTTACATTGAGCACAAGAAGTCTCTGATGTTGTAAGCATGTTTTCTCAAGTCATGTGACTGATACTGTGTATTTCCTTAGAAATGCAGTATCCGGTTTGGGGATATGGAAATAGAATTCTTTTCAGTGGTTGTATTGAGATGCCATGCTCTCTATTTCAGTGATAAAATTGGGGTATACTCAGTATGGGAGGGAGGGGAACAATACCCCCCCCCCCATGGCACCAAGCAGATTGCTTTCCTATGCAAGAAGGGGAACAGTTTTGAATCGGAGAACATCTGTCAATAGGGGCTTTCTACAAAAACTAAAATCTAGGAGTAGCATTGAGGCAATTAATCAGCGTTTTCCCTCTTCAAACTCATCCTCCATTGACGGTATGATCTACTGGCAGTATGTCTACTCCAGGGGTGCCCAAACTACTCCCAGGGACCAAATCCAGCCCTCAACACCAATTAATCCAGTTTGCACTGCCCTTGTCCCTCTCTTGTCTGTCGGGGGCTGGATCTGGCCTTTGGGCCGTAGTTTGAGGGGGGCTGGTTTAAGCAGAGAAAATAGCAGTTTAAAATCTATCTCATCCGATTGCAAAACAGATTGCAAAGCGTGTTTTTTACTTCCGCTTCCAGTGTGAGGAACCACGTGACTGCCCCGTGACCTGAAAAGTTTGGGCACCCCGGTCTACTCTATTACCATAGCAGGATAACCTGGCCAGACACCAGTTAGAGATGTAGGGAAGTAGATTGAAAAGGTAGGTTCAAAACCAGCAAGAACAATGTTCTGCTCACAGATTGTCACAATCAAGCAGCAGGATGTGTGCGTGCGTGCGCGCACGTGTGTGTGAATACAAATATTTTGAAATAAACAATAAAATGGTATTCTATACCCTAAGCTTTCAAATATACATTATTAAAACATGTAGCCTGTTTTTATCTGGTTATTGAATATGGAAATTAATTCCAATGATTACTCTGACAGATATTTATATTACTTCAATTCCCCATAAAACGTTCTCTTTCCAGTTTCACTTCCCATCCGTTCTTTCTGTGATTAAACTATTAGAAGCTACCCTAAAACTGTGTATAGTTTCACCTGCTAATTTTTCTGGTAATATTTTTCTGTAGCACAACCAGGTTTTGATGTTCTTGAAAACAGCTGTGTTGGTTATTACTGTTCCTTAGGTGATTTTAACAGGAGTTGTTAGAATGTTTAAGAACATTCCATACTATCACATATTGTCAGAGAATGGTTGTTGTTGTTGTTTTGGTAACTTATTAACATGTATGTTTGTGTGTATGGGACGTTCAAGTGATTAAAAGGATGAACTCAACGACTGGAAGTTTGGAGTTTGAGTCCTGAGTACTGAACAATGGATTGAGTTCCTCTCTCTGTCCCAGCTCCTGCCAACCTAGCCATTTGAAAGCAAGACAGTGCAAGTAGATAAATAGGGACCACTTAGGTGGGAAGGTAAACAGCGTTCTGTGCACTCCGGTGTTGAGGCATGCCTGTTATATGTCCATGGAAACGTCTGCAGACGCTCTTTGGCTATAAACAGAGATGAGCACTGAACCCTAGAGTAAAATATGACTGGTTTTCAAGCAAGGGCAACCTTTACCTTGTGTGTATGTGTGTAAGAACACAGCCTTTCATTTAGACCTCCGTTTTAAGTGGCTTCAAGCTTTAAAAGATAATTTGTATAGGGTAATTTAATAGTTAATGTCAGGGATTTCAATTCCGTAAAGTTGATGGGCAGCCCCTTTCTTTGTAGGACTTATCGATTAATCTGTTATAATGAATTTTCTATTCCTACCTCTCCTTGTTAATTACAGAGGATTCCTTTACCCTGTTTACCGATTCAGGGTAAGTATGGTACCTCGGTTCAGGTGCTTTGAATATCAAATGCATGCTAGTGGGTTCAGTAAGAATCCATTGGCTAATTGTTGTGGCTCATATTATTCAGATAAAAGTTGTACAAAAAGAAAATAATAAGAAAGATGCTTAGATAACATAACAAGTCCCTTTAATTAAGAGGAGTCAGAAAAATGAAAGGAGAAAATGGTTATACCGCTGCAATTCTCAAAATTCAGTTGTTTAGAAAAATGACTCCTGCTGAGATAATAACTTTAAACATAGCATGTATCATCTCACACTGAGGTCTGCCAATGTGCCAGATTTCAAACGGATCCAATAAAGATTGCAAGGTCTTCAGCAATTTCAAATGTGCTAAAAAATTGAAACAGGAGCACTTTTCCTTCCAATTTTCAAGATGATGTGCTGTGCATTCCTGTAAGTACTTTGCTGAAAACTGCTGGCATGCTGAATTTAGTCATGATGTTGAAGGAAATCCTTTGTTGATTTGATGAAGTTCCAAGCAGTAGTTAAAAAGTTAATGGTTCTGTAAATCCTATGGGGCAAAATCCTGGCAAAATTATTTCCTGCAGTCTTAGGGGTTTTTTAATTATTATTCAGAAGGTTAAATATTGACAGGACTCTAACAGCAATCCATGGAAATCAACAAATAGCTATACAGTTGTACCTCGCTTAAAGAGCATAATGCATTCCACAGGATTGCTCTTTAAGCGAGTTTGCTCTTTAAGCGAAACACCATTGTAAGTGACCAATGGGGGGGGGGGATTGCAAACCCTGATTTATTTGTTAAGCGAGTTTTTGTTTGGTTTTATTTGTTAAGTGAAGCGAACATTCAGAGAAAATTCTGCTCTTTAAGCGAGTTACTCTTTAAGCGAAACACTCTTTATGCGAGGTTTGACTGTACATTTCTTTTTTATTATTATTGTTTAAGATATGAATATTTTATCCCTGAAAATATGTATCAAATTACACTGGCGGTCACTGGCTTTTTGTCTCCAATAGCAGCTAAAATAATTGATTGTAAAGCTTAAACTGTTTCTATTGTTGTATGTCTCCATTTTTAAAAGGCACATACTATTTTCTAAGGCTGACAATGTGTTGATATTTTTTTCTCTTCCAGGTTGAAGCGATTCTGGTCAATATTTTTGGTGGGATTGTAAACTGTGCCATAATAGCCAAGGGCATCACCAAAGCTTGCCGAGAGCTTGGACTCAGAGTGCCTCTAGTGGTCAGACTTGAAGGTAATTTACGGAATTGGTCTTTTACAAGATTCTTTTATTCTGTTGACTTTTCCTCTAATTATTACTCTGGAAAGAAAATGGGTGCCTGTATCCTACTCTCCTATATTTAGTTTCTAGTTGGAACTTCAGTAGGTACTGGTGGCATAAAGTCATGTAGCATGAACAAGTATGGTAAGAACATAAGGGTCAACTTGTAATAGAATGGAATAGAGGAAATGCATAACTTCATGATTGCAGAAAGAGGGTAAGTAACCAGTGGTATAATGATAAATTTGGAAATTGAGGTGTGAGATATCAACCCACTACTGAGGTTTCGTGGTCAACCAAGGATTTGAAATTGGGTCTCCTGAATCCTTGATTGACCGCTAGCCCTACACTACACTGTGCTGTTCTTGTTACATTCTGTCAAGTCAGTTCTGACTTATGGAAACCCTATACCCTGGAGTCATTATTCAGCGAGGAGTCCTTGTATGAGTAGATGTCTCCACAATGACATTCCGCATAACTTCGGTCCATAACAGTCTGTCCCTGGCAGTTCTTTTCCATGTTGGCCCAAGATTTTTCTTGAGAAAATATTCCCATCTGTGAGGTGGTCTTTCCCTAGGTCTTGGTTATGAATTCATTATTCTGGCACTCCATCTATTG
The DNA here is from genome assembly GCA_030440675.1 of Furcifer pardalis. Lineage (NCBI taxonomy): Eukaryota > Metazoa > Chordata > Lepidosauria > Squamata > Chamaeleonidae > Furcifer > Furcifer pardalis. The sequence goes on from CP126893.1 coordinate 143,450,931, forward strand.
TCACTTGTGCATGCAACATACTAGCCCACCTTAATTTGTTTGTCAGGTATTCTGTTACTAGTTCTTTTAGCAGTGATCTTTGCCTGATATTCTCATTTTTCACTTTATTGCAAAGTGAGATTCCAATCATTGATCTCTCCATTGCTCGTTGTGTTACTTGCAGCCATTTTTCTGTCGCTGTTAAAGCTCACATTTCGCTGCCGTATGTCATTGCTTTCAAGTCCATAGAATTGAAACAAATTTGCCTTTGTATCTGGTTTAGCTTTTGACTTCAATATGGCTGACACTGTTCAGGTCTCATAAACAGAAGCCTTGGGCATCTTTTAGGTCAGGAGTTCTCAAACTTTTTAAGCCAAGGTCATGCTCCCTCAGACAGCTTTGGGGGCCGGATGGCCATTTTGCCCTTCTCCCACTACATGGCACCTCCTGGTGTGGTGGAGGCAGTGGGGGCCACATGAAATGGTGCTGTGGGCCACATCTTGCCCTTGGGCCACAGGTTGAGAACCCCTGTTTTAGGCAGTCAATCTGTCTTGTACAGTAAAACCTCGGATAATGTTAAAACCTGGTTCCACAAGTCTTGGTGTTATATGATTTTTAGTGTTATCCGATGCATGTTAAAATCCTATGGGATCCATAGAGATACATTGTAACCACACAGGCTTTAGCGGTTGTTATCTGAAGCATCCCATAGGATCTTAATGTTATCTGACGCAATTCTTCCCTCCAGATTCCTTAATGTTATGCGATTTTAGTGTTATTCGATACTAATGTTATATGAGGTATTACTGTGTTTGGTTTTCTCTTCCTGCTGCCTTCATCCTTTCCCAGCATTATCATCCTTTCCTGAGAATATTTTCTTCTCATGACATATTCAAAGTAGGAAGCTTCATTTCCCTCATTTTTGCCTCCAGAGATATCTTAGGCTTTATTTGCTTTAGGGACCACTTCTTTCTACCATGCAAAGCTCTCCTCTTACTGTAGTCTTCCATGTTCTCTGCACTTTTGGTATACTCCATATAAAGGCAGAAATTCTCTGTTATAGTCACCTGCCCATAAGCTTCTTAAACATTAGTGAACACACACACACACACACACACACACAGACACACACACACACACACACACACACCTCCTGAAAGTCTTCCATCCTCTTACCTCATAATCATACTTGCTTTGATCTCCCATGTAATAATAGATTAAGATTAATTAGAATTAATAAAGCCACAAGTTTTGTAATAGTGAGAATGAAGCCCTTCAATATTACAAAATGCAGCTGAAATAATATTTCATAACAAGACACACAGAGAGAAGAGTATGTTTTGATTTTCCATGTGCTCCATTGCCCCATCAAGAAAGTTCCACAATTATTTTCATAAATCTAAACAGATTTGTAGCTTGGACTTTAAAGTCTCCTCCCTCACGTGGCAATGTATTACGAATGTCTTGATGAGTAAAGTTTTAATCAGTCAGATCGGTCTTGATTTAGCAGGATTTTCTGGACAAATCCTCCTTCTCAGCTGTAGAATATTTGCAAGCTGTTTTACTAGTGGATAAAAAAGGATTACTCTGCTGCTTGAAAATGGTTAAGTCATAATTGCATGTATTTGTTTGATAGAGAGAGACAGATAAAGCGGCAGGAGCTTGCAAGTTGAGAGTCAGAAACATTTGTTATACAGCCCAGTGTGACTGAAAGAATCATATAAAATATTTAAATTTCAACATGACGTAATTTTCTCTACTCGGAAAGTGCATCTCTTACGTTAATATTTTGGCAACTTGTTTCTAACAGATACAGTACTTTGAAAGAAATGGTCTAACACCAGGTTGTACAAGGTAGAAGAAAACTTGATGAATAATGCAAATATACAGATGTGTGCTTTTTGGATCACAGCTCCCAAAATTCCCCCTGCAGCTATGCTATCTGGGGAAGCTCATAGAACAGTACTTTGCCAACACAAATCAGCATATCTCCACTAAGTAATCTCTAATCACTTTCCTGCAAATCTACACTCCAACCCAAAGTTCCTTGAGTGTAAAAGCAGATATAGCTTTATTGGCATTAAGGCCTCCTCAGTGAGCTTAGTGGAAGGAGCAGTTCTGCTTAGATTTCTTTTTATGCATCCATGTATTGATTATCTCCATTGAAATTAATGGAAAAGATGTTAGAGGCAGGAAAACCACATAAGAGCATCAGGATTTCCTTCCAAGTACTGTATAGTTCTTGTCTCGTTTAACAAACGTGATGCAAGAGCAGAATGAGGCTCGGTTTCCATTAACCAAATGTGCAAGATGATTTACTCTTCTGTCTCTAGCATGCCTTTGTTTCTGTTTCCAGTCTGTGCATTGGCATAGCATGGACATATAATGTGCATTCACTGATTAAAATATGAGTGATCCCTGTAGAAGATCTTGAAATACCATTAAAACAGTAGCTTATAAAATGTCATGGGGAGAAAGGATTGTCCTTTCAACTTCAGGAAATAAATATTCAATCTAGTAGTTAACCAACAAAGAAGGATGTTCCAGCATACATGTTCCCTGCTGCTCCAGAAAATAATCCCTGCTTTTCTTAAGAGGTACCTTCCTAAATACTCCATGATTCATTGCAATGGATAAATTGCATAAATCTTGTATCCATACACCATGTTCCCTCTTTTGTAATGTCTGTGAAGTAGAACTTCCCAATTGGACCACGGTGTTGAATATGATCCAGTGAAAATCACTAGCTCCACACCCCAACCCAACTAAATCCTGAGTTTCTGAGTAGCTTCATATCTGCAAGACATGAGAAGCAGCCACAAGGAAGATGGAGCTAAGCTTGCAGGCAGTCAGCTAACAGCTAGGCAGTCACTTGTCTTGGTTGCTGACAACTTAATGTTCAACACAAGCCATGTTACATTGTTAAAAATGGCATGTATTCACCATGTTTGTATCCTGCTCCTCCATCTCCGTTTTTGTCACATGACAGGTGATGACTATGAATGGGTCAGCCTCTACAGTCTGTAGGGACATTTCTCATAAATTGACACATTGGGAAATTAAGGTACCAATTCACATGAAGACCCCCTATGAACATTCACCATGGATAGTGTTCCATCTTGCCCATTTAGACACCACCCATTCACAATAGGAAGAGGAGAGAAATGCCAATAGAAGGGGTGATGCTATAACACTTCCCGTGCTAGCATGGCAAAGGTGGAATAGGGCTGCTGCTGCTGTGTCTAGGCCAGATGTTAAACTGCCAAAATGAAGGCACCTTTTGGTGAGTTCATTCCATAGTTCATTTTGCTTGACCTAGTATGAGAAAGATTAGCTGGCAGCACGAGTTTGTCGTTACCAGGATACGCCCAATTGTGGTGCAAAAATACCACAATTTTCAAGGAGGCCCCAATCGCACCATTGTTACACCAAATAGAAATAAGCAGGGGTTTTTTCCTTATCTGTACATTCTTATACATTCTTCAGATTCACACTTTTGAACTAACTTTTTGTGAGTCTTTTCAGTTTAAGTACTGGATGTCCTCTACCCAGCAAAGGCCAATTAACCACTATACATATTTCTCTCCCTAATCTTCCTTGTTAACTGCTCAACTTCTTGCATAACAAATGGACATGTTTTACTTCCTATTTTGGCCTTTTGGATCCGCAATCAATATTTGGAAGTATATTTCAGACACTTCTGTGAAAACAGCAGGTTTAACTTGCTTAGATTTTCTCCATCTTAAATTTAGTCATACTCTTGCCTGTTAAATGTCAAACTGGACAACACTTGTTTGGCTGAAATCCTGCTGCTTAACACAGTAAGTTGACTCTTAGTGAGAAAAGTCCTCCATAACTCCCAATGATACAAATACAATACTGTGGAACCTTGGTTAAAAAAACAGCTCAGTTAACATAAACATTGCATAACAAAAGGAAATCCATAGAAAATAGTGGTACAGTTTACAGAATTATTTTCACAACAGATTAATTGGTTTTCAGTGCATTCCTATGGGAAACCACATTTCAGTTAAAGTATTTTGTTTTTCAGTGCATTCCTATGGGAAATTGCATTCAATGCATTCCTATAGGAAATTAAGTTAAAGTAATTTTGGCTGTAAGAAACTTCCTGGAGAACGCATTAATTACATTAACCGAGGTTCCACTTTAGGCCAATTCTAACTGAAATACTTGAATGAAGTGAGTAGATCCATTTAAATCAGTGAAACTTACAGAAGAGTTGACTCATTAAATTGATTCACTGGACCTACTCTTGTGAAATATGCTATGCCAAACATTAGAATTTTGGACTTTGATATGTATATGTACACACACACACACACACACACACACACACACACACACACACGTACACACACACACACACACACACACACACACACACACACACACACACACACACACACTTTATTCAGTCAGTTAGTGGCCCAAATTGATTTAGAACCAGCATTTTAGCACATCTGATAAAACAGTCCATTGATCCTCTTGTAGGAGAGTAAAAAAGTAGAGGGAAAGATTCCCAACAGTATGAAGTGATTACAGTAAGACAGTACAGATCTTTCTTCAAATCCATTGCCTTTTCTGTGTTTAACAGCTTGCTTCAGTGCAAGTAAAGTAAAGATTATTTCAATAGCTTTGCACGGGAACACTGTTTACAGTTCTCTAACACCATCCAGTGGCAGGAGGTTACTGTTGGTTCACTTTAAATCCTGATGTTTTGTTTTTGGGGGTTTCCTCCAGGTATCAGACTTTCCCAATATTCTGGTAGCATCTTCATTTCAAGGCTACCACTTCAAGAATAAGCCAGGTTTATCATAAACAAAGACAGATTCCAAGGTTCTTTTGTTTTGCTAATGGGGAACACAGATGGTTATGGTACAGATGGGTCATGGTACAGAGTACTATTTCCAGCAGTTTTAGTTCCCAATTTCCTTACTTGTTTGCATTGTGGTAAGAAGGAGAAGCAGAAGCAGACAGCGCTGGCTCTTCGGCGTAGAAACAGAGATGAGCACTGACCCCTAGAGTCAGATACGACTGGCTTTCGAGCAAGGGAAACCTTTACCTTTACTAAGAAGGAACAATGTGAAATGTTGCTTGGCTGGAAACATCTAAGGCAGTGATGGTGAACCTTGGCACACCAGGTGTTCTTGAACTTCAATTCCCAGAAACCCTGATCAGCAGAAGTGCTGACTTGGGATTTTGGTAGTTGAAGTCCAAGAACAGCTGGAGTGCCAAAGTTCTAAGATCTAAGTGATCTGCTCATGACTACATATATTGCTTATAAACTGGGTTGCCTTTGTTGGTTCCTCTTCTTTTTCCTTTCCTTATTGTTTTTGGTGAGTGGGTATGTGTGCTCTGAAAGAATCTTTTATTTTTCATCATATTGATTCTGTTGGCAAATGTTACTTTGTAGTAATGCAGGTCCTTTTTCAGTTTTTTTTAAAAAACACCATTTAGAGATGAGCATAAAGTGTTTTTTAATGGTTTGTTGAAATAAGCAATTGATTATCCCTTGTTGTTCACGTGAGAGTTTTTCTTCCTTCTCATTCATTTTCGGGTGAAATGAGTTGAAACCTAGATGCACACTGCATTTCCTTGGACACTTAATCCTGTTGCTTTTCACGGCTGAGCCTGCTTATGACATTGCTGCAATTGTTGTACCCAGGCATGAATTTCAGTTCAGAAACCTAGGATGTCTCCCTGCCACCACACCATCATCCATAGTGAGTCTCTTGTGGCCATCTTTGGGTGTACTAAACTGTAGCAGTCATCATATCCAGTTAACATTGGTCATCCTCACTACAGAAGAATTGTACTCTCTCACATCTAGAAGGCAAAAACACTGGTGAAAATTATTGGAGGCACTAAACTTCCTGGAATGTATTCATTTATTTCTGATTTTCATAGTTTGCCTTTTTTCTAATGACTCAAAGCAGGTGTTTGCAACCTACGGCACATGGGCCAGACCCGGCACACAGTGCCATTACATGTCGCCTGCTGCCCTTGCTCCCTCCATCTCCGGAAGCGGTGAAAACAACAAAAAAAGTACCACCTTTGCTCCCGCCACCTCCACTGCCACAAGCAGTGGAATCAGAGAAAACAGCTGAAAACACACTATATAGGCACCCGTGGCTGTCGTAAATGCATTTATGGCAGCTGCATTTTACGGTGGGGGGAACCATGTGTCCAGCTCACTCAGCTGTCTGAGGGGGTTTGGCCTGGCCCATGGCAGGAATAGGTTAAGAACCCCTGACTCAATTCATGTACTGTCCTCACCTTCTTCCCATTTTATTCTCACAGCAACCTTATGAGGTAGCTCAAGCTCAGAGAGTATGAAAGGCCCACGGTCAGTATCATGGCTGAATGGGGATTGGAGTTCCTATCTCCCAAGACTAGACTGAAACCACTAGACCACGTTGACTCTTAACAGAACATTCATGTGTGCAATATGTCACCCTTCACATCTGCAACGTCCCCCTATTGCAGTGGTGGCGAACCTGGCACACATGCCAGAGATGGCACTTGGAGCCATCTCTGTGGGCACCCGCACAGTCACCCTGTCCCCTCTGCCCAGCAGCCCAAAGGGAGCACTTCCTCCCCCCAGTACAGAGTTCACACCGCCCCTCTGCCCAGCAGCCCAATAGGAGCATTTCCTTCCTCCCCTGTGGCTGTGTTATCACTTTGCAATAAAAAAGTGAGTTTGGGGTTTCAGTTTGGGCACTCAGTCTCTAAAAGGTTCACCATTACTGCCCTATTGAATTTCAAAAATGGCCTGTTTGACACCTTGGTGGCACACTTAGGGAGTGTGCAGTGACTCAAAGCACAAAAGCAACAGGAGGCAATAAAAAGATGTTAGGAGTCGTGGGTGTTAGCTGCCATATGTGAGTGGATGCTGCTGAGAGTAATATCAGATGCAACACTCAGGTAGAGTGTCAAGGGTGAGGAAAAATAGCATTCCCCTGTGAACATTTTGAAAAGAATTTGACAAACCCAATCAAATTTACTTGATCCTGGGAATTCAGATTACCTCGGTATGTTATCTTTAGAGAGGTCAGGGTGGAAGGATTACCTATTCTCATCCTGAAGCAACTGGAGTATCATATATGTTCATAGTCTGTGGACGTGTGCTGGCATATTCATGAGGGCATGCAGCAGCCTCCGGAATGACAAACATCCTTATGCTCTCTTTTGGGATTATCTCCAATTAAAAGAGTGAAGCCGCACAAATTGTTAAATATTTGAGATGACATTAATTACATTCTAGTGGAAAAGGAAAAGAGAGTTAAGGTCAAAATTCTGGTGGTTGGTTTGTTTGTTTTTTAAGAACTTGTATTAGAAAGTGACACACGAAGCTACTAACATTGAAGAATGCTGGTTTTAAGGAAGACTGCTAAACATTGGCTATTTGGACAACTATGCCTTCTGCTCATATCTTTCCATAGCTTAATATAAGATTTCTTACTGTATCATTTTATGCATTTCTGTCCCTCTCCCCATGGCAAATATAACTCACTGAGAATTTTTTTTTGTTCAGTCGCATTGTCGATTCCGACCCTCTACGACCCCATGGACCACTGTCCGCCAGGCACTCCTGTCCTCCACCATCCCCCTCAACTCGCTCAGTTCTGTGCCCATTGTCTCCACAATACCATCTAGCCATCTCATCTTGGGACGTCCCCTTCTTCTTTTGCCCTCCACCCTTCCAAGCATCAAGGCTTTCTCAAGTGAATCCTCTCTTCTCATTTGATGTCCAAAGTACTTTAGCTTCATCTTTATTATTTGACCTTCTAAGGAGCAGTCAGGGTTGATTTCTTCTAAGATTGACCTATTTGTTCTCCTCGCTGTCCAGGGGACTCTCAAAACTCTCCTCCAACACCACATCTCAAAAGCATCTATTCTTCTGCACTCAGCTTTCCTAATGGTCCAGCTCTCACAACCATACATTGCCACAGGGAATACCATTGCTTTGACTATGCGAATTTTTGTTTGCAATGTGATGTTTCTACTTTTCACTATGCTCCCCAGGTTTCTCATTGCTTGCCTCCCAAGAATCAGTTGCCTTTTTATTTCATGGCGGCAATCACCATCTGCAATGAGCTTTGATCCAAGGAAACTGAAATCTGTCAGTGCCTCTACTTCTTCCCCATCTATTTTCCAGGGACTGATAGGGCCTGTTGCCATTATCTTGGTTTTCTTGATATTGAGTCTCAAGCCAGCTTTTTCACTTTCTTCTTTCAACCTAATCAGGAGCTTCTTAAGGTCCTCCTCACTTTCTGCCATGAGGGTGGTATCATCTGCATATCTCAAATTGTTGATGTTTCTTCCAGCAATTTTGATCCCAAATTGTGATTCCTCCATCCCTGCATTGTGCATTATGTGTTCTATGTATAAGTTGAATAAGCAGGGTGACAAAATGCAGCCTTGTCTTACTCCTTTTCCTATTCCAAACCACTCCGTCATTCCATTTTCTGTCCTAACTGTTGCCTCTTGATTCATGTACAGATTTCTCATGAGGCCTATAAGGTGTTCCGGTATTCCTATCTCTTTAATTACTTGCCACATTTTGTTGTGGTCGACACAGTCAAAAGCCTTAGTGTAATCAATGAAACAGAAGTAGACTTGTTTCTGATATTCCTTTGTTTTTTCCATGATCCATCTTATGTTGGCAATGTCGTCTCTAGTCCCCCTGCTTCTTCTGAAATTCTATAAGATACAATATTAAATCACAGATAAACAATTGTTATAATAAAGCCAACAGTAAATTAGAAGCCATTTAAAAGAATAGCTGGGTTTTTTAAAGCCAGGCATCCCCATTAAAAGCCCTTTTCTCAGCAACCAGTCAATTGCAAAAACCTTCCTGGTTTTTTTTAAAATCACATTTCCCTGGCTGTGAAAGACCGAGGAGGAGGGGAAAGAGAAAGCATTGCCAGAAAGGACCTTTCAGCACTAGCCTGGAATGGTCCGATTGGAGTTTACATGCTGAGAGTTTTGTCCAAATTAAGTCTGTCTCATTATTTTTATTGTCCTATAAAGCAAGCAAAGCTGTCTACAACAGTACATGGTGAGGACTGGTCATGTGCAATCTCACCGTGTACATGGAAGCATAAAGAGCCAAGCCTACCAAGAGGTAGCATGAAGTGCCAGAAGACACAGCTGTGTATCTAACACAGCGTGCTTTGAACCATGCTGCCTTTGTGTACATTGGAAGCCATTTAACTACTACTCTAATTCATTTTTGTACCTGAAATCCAAGGAATGGTGGTAGAGAGTTGCATCTTCTCTGTCACGTTATGTGCCATCAAGTTGAAACCAACTTATAGTGACTTTACTAGGGCTTTCAAAGTTAGTGAGATATTTAAGGAATGAGTTTCTATGGATGAATGAAGATTAGAGACCAGGTTTTCCGAGTTCTTATTTGTCACTCTTCACCAGGGGTTCACAACTTATGGCCCCTTGGGCCGGATCCAGCTCATGGCACCAAATAATACGGCCCCCAATCTCGCTTCAGCTGCCGCTGCTGGAATCAGCCGTAGAGTCATTTACAGCCCAGTGAACGCATTTATGCAGCTGTAAATGATTCTGCGGCCATCATAAGCACGTTTATGACAGCCGTGGATGCATTTTACGACACCAGTCCAACCCACTCAGCTGTCTTAGGGGGCATATCATGGCCCACAGCTGGAAAACATTGAGAACCCTGCTCTAGCCACTACACCACACTGGTTTCTGCCCAGGTTAAATAATAGCTTTGTTCCATGTAAACATTCCTTCTCTGTTTCCCATCACCCGTCACATCCAAGCAGATTTAATTAGGGATAAATATACTTCCTTAGGATCACCACTGGATACATTGCATCATTTCCTAGGAGGAAAGGATTTTAAATTTGACTGTTCTATTTTGAACAAAGAAATAGAGTCTAAATCTATCACAGGTCAGATTCAGTAGGTGGTAAATGACAGATATAAGTATCTTTCAGTGGTATTGTTGCTTATAGTTAGAAGTTTGGTAAACAGTATTGAACCAACCTTTCTGCAATTGAGATGGAGATATTTACCTGCTGTTGAAAGTGTGAAACTATTGAATTTTAAAGTTAAAAATCAATACTCTCCTTCAAATGTAGTTTGAGAAAAAAATCTTGTAAGACCGTTACCATCTAGCACAATTAACACAATTCAATAGCTCTCTGGTTAGTAATAACTTGTTTTACCTTTTCAGGCAGTGTACAAATCTATTTGCCACCCAGTCTAATAACAAACATTCAGAATCCAGTTACTTAACTGATTCTGAGGGATTCTGTGTGTTTTGCGCTATTGTAATGTCGAAACAACAACCTCATAGAGGGCTTGAAATCCTAAAGAGTACTTTAGAGTAAAATAAACCAAGGCTGTTGTTGCTTTTATATGAGAAGAAGACTGAGGGTTCTCAGTCATCTAATGGAATCTGTAAGCTCATTATCAGTCTGTTTCCTATGCTGAGGAGGCATCTAGACTAGTTGACCTTTGAAGATAACCTTTCAACTCTTCAATTTATTAATAAAGATAGGATCTTTGAGAATTTTGTTTAATTTCTACCATTTTTGTCTGTTAGTGTTGTTTTTAAATGCAAGTACAGTAATACCTCGGATAACGCTAAGACTTGGTTCCACAAGTCTTGGTGTTATCCGATTTTTAGTGTTATCCAATGCATGTTAAAATCCTATGAGATGTATCGGATAACGTTAAAACTCCATAGAGATACATTGTAACCGCACAGGCTTTAGCGGTTGTTATCCGATACATCCCATAGGACCTTAACGTTATTCGATGCAATTCTCCTCCCCAGATTACTTAACGTTATGCGATTTTAGCATTATCCGAGGTAAACGTTATCTGAGGTATTACTGTACTCTATATGTGGAGACTGAGGTGGCTTACTGGTAAGACACTGAACATGATGACTGGAAGTTCGGCAGGTCAGCAGTTCAACACCCAAGCCCTGCATGATGGAGTGAGTTTCCATCTTTGTCCCAGCTCCTGCCAACCTAGTAGTTCGAAAGCAAGAAATTTCAAGTAGATAAATAGGGACCACTTCGGTGGGAAGGTAAGCAGCATTCCATGTACTCCGGTGTCTGGTCATGCCTGCGACATGTCCACAGACTGTGGACAGACTGTGATGGGCAGCTGGATTCAAGTGGTGATTAATGCTTCGCTGAGGGGGGGGGTGTTCCCACCACAACTCAAACATGCGCTGGTACACCGCCTCCTAAAAAAAAATCACTCGATCCGAATATACCATCTAATTTCCACCCTGTCTCAAACCTCCCCTTTTTGGGGAAGGTTGTCAAGGAAGCAGTGGCATAGCAGCTCCAGGGGGTCCTGGAGGAAGTGGATTATCTGGATCCTTTCCAGTCAAGGTTCAGGCCGGGTCATGGTACAGAGACTGCATTGGTCATGCTGTTCGATGATCTCTGGCGGGAGCAAGATGGAGTGTATCCCTCCATTCTCGCTTTCTTGACCTCTCAGCGGCTTTCGATTCCATCGACCACGGTATCCTTCTGGACCGGCTACAGGGGTTGGGGATCCAGGGCACTGTGTTGGTCTGGTTCTCCTCCTTCCTGAGTGGCTGGACCAAGGGGAGGGGTCGAGTCCAAGGCATCTCATGCGTGGGGTGCCACAGGGGTCGGTCCTCTCACAGTCAAGGTCCTGACCAGTTGCCTGGAGGCGGTTAGCATCTGGATGAGGAACAACAGACTACAGCTGAAACCTGGCAAGACTAAGTGGCTGTGGGTGAGGGGACCCTGTCCTCATAAGGAGTTATCACCACTGGTTTGGGATGGGGCATCGTTGCCCCAGTCCGACCTAGTGCACAACCTGGGGATCCTCCTGGACTCGTGGCTTCAGTTCCAGGAGCAGGTTATGGCCGTGGCCAGGAGGGTCTTCAGGCAAGTATGTGTTAGTAATCAATTGTGCCCACTCCTGGACTGGGAGGCCCTGCTCACGGTTACCCATGTCCTGGTCACCTACCGTTTGGACTATTGTAATGTGCTCCATGGGGCTGCCCTGGGGACTGCAGTTAATCCAGAATGCAGCAGTCCACGCAGTGGTGGGGTGTAGTTGTTTCACCCGCACCTTGCCACTGCTGCGGGAGCTGCACTGGCTGTCTATATATCTCTGGGTGCAATTCAAGGTGCTGGTTGTCACCTTTAAATCCCTTCATGGTAGCAGACCAGGGTACCTCAGGGACCGCATTGACCCTAGAACATTGACCCATCCTGCGAGAGCAAACCGAGAGGGCACCCTTCAAGTACCATCTGTTGGGGAGGCTCGCCTCTCCAGCACAAGGAAAAGGGCCTTCTCAGTCATAGCCCCCACACTATGAAACCTCCTCTCAGTAGAGCTATACCTCCAGGCCCAGTTGCTACCGTTTAGGAAAGAACTGAAGACGTGGTGGGCAAAATGGGTCTGGAGGCTGGATTGTCAACAAGCTCCCATTAACTTTTAATTGTTAAGGTATGCAGATTTTTAATGTTAATTAATTAATTTTTAATGTTAAGGTATGCAGATAGATAGATAGATAGATAGATAGATAGATAGATAGATAGATAGATAGATAGATAGATAGATAGATAGATAGTAAATGGCACAGTGGTGGGTAATATTGGTATGTTTTTAAGGTTTTTAAAATTGTTTTATATTGGTTTTAACTTGTGTACACCACCCAGAGTACATTGGATAGGGCGGAATATAAATATTAAATTTAATTACATTAATTATAAACAGAGATGGCTTTCGAGCATGGTTGACCTTTACCTTTACTCTATGTGCAAGGAGCAGGCAAAGTCTGAGATTTGGGAAGCCAGCTTTGACCCCAAAACTTGCCACAGATGGTAGCACCATAAACCAACTGAACCTGGGAGTAGCCAGAAGTTCACTCTAGTATCATAACCTCCAGAAAAGCTGTTGAACCTTTTTTATATGAAAAAGATGACCTCTGGGCACCATTTTCTTTTTGCCCTGGGGACCTGAGGAATTCCTGTAGCTCCCATGTAGCGTGTTGCCTACCTGTTTTCTTAGTTGTGCATTTAATTCTTTTATCTCTGAATTGACTTTTGATCAGAGATGGAGAGTGATAGTTATTGCAGGATGAGGGTTGATCAGCTTGGCAGATGTAGGATGTTGTTGTCTTCCAGGTATTTTTGGATCTCATTTTCCATCATCTGTGACTGTTGGCTCAGGATAAAAGAAACTGGAGTCCTGCAATATCTGTAGGGGCTCCTGGTTGCCCATTCCTGGTCTGTATAGGTAATATATTGTTGATAATCCAAAACAAAGTCTCTGCAGACACTGAGGAAAAGACAGTTCAACAGTTCAAATTCCTGCTTGATAGACTGGGCTATGAATCTGAAGTCTTTGGCTTAAGACCTGCCCCTGCTGGAAAGTCAGGCAGATGGCCATCTCCCCCCCCCCCCTTTCAAAAAATGCCATTCTGTCTGTCTCTCACACACAAAACACAGCCTTCCCATCTGAAATACCAGATACTGCTAACTTACTTTATAGCCTTGTTGTAGAAAGACTAAATACCAAGAATGGAAATATGTAGCATCCCAGATTTTGTTGGACTGCAACACTCTTTAGCTCTAGTCAACATTACCAGTGGTGAGGGCAGATGAGACAGCCTGTGGAGGTCTACACATTTTACCCTCCAGGAGTAAGCAAAGCACTTTAGTAAAGGTATAGGTCACCTTTGCTCGAAAGCCAGTCGTATCCAGCTCAGGGGTTCAGTGCTCTCCTCTGTTTCATAGCTGAAGAACTAGTGCTGTCTGCTTCTGCAAGCGTTTCCGTGGTCATGTGGCAGGCAGCGCTGCTTTACCTTCCCGTCGAAGTGGTCCCTATTTATCTACTTGCAATTTCTTGCTTTCGAACGGCTAAGTTGGCAGGAGTTGGGACAAAGACAGGAGCTCATTCCACCCTGCAGTATTCGGGTATCGAACTGCTGACCTGCTGCCTTCCAGTCAGCATCTTAGCCACTTGAGCCCCTGCAGTACCTGGCAAAAATCATGCACAGTAATGAAGATTCACTGCACTGCTGAGGGAGACTCAGCCTTTTCAACCATTCTTTGCTGGTACAAACTTTTCATAAATCCTAAACCATTTTTGTGCAGGGGAAACACATATTGATTCAACTGAGTTAATGAGAAAAATCTTCCTGTTTTGAGTTATGCAGCTGGCACTGAACATCATCCAGCTGATTTCCTGTAACATGTTAACACTTTGGGAAAGCCACTGTCCTCAACACATGGGCGAAATATTTCACTTAAGATCTGAAATAGAGCTCCACCCAGAGGAGGCCTGAGATTTCTGCATCTACACCTGGCTTTGTTATAAAAAGAATGACTTTAGATTTATTTATTTTTACTGCAGCCTCTAGAATTTAGTTGACAGGAGACGGGGTGGGGTGGGGGAGGGAGCTGTCCAATACAAGGTGTATGGCAAATGTATGGCATCAAAACACTTGAGAAGACTTCTGGGCAAAAAACCCTAAATATGTGCGATTGCCCTGCCAGAACATTTCCGTTGGGCCTGTCTTCTTTTGGATGCATTAGTGAATAAAGAGCTACAGGATGTGAGCAACAATCAGTCATCTCTTTTAATTAATCTCTTCTCCTTTAGCTATGCAAGTGCTCTTTGCAGAAATTTGACAGAGTGAAACACACACTTACCTGAAATGTCTCTTTTATTTTGTGGCTCTTGGGAACAGAAAAGAGAAGCTTCAATTCATCTGAATTTGACTAAATTTGGAATGAGTTGTCAACTAATAGGGCTATTACAGTACAAAACTATACCCATTTACTTAGAAGGAAGTTATTCTGAATTAAATTAGAGTTGTACCCAGGTAAATATGCATGTCATTACAGTGTATTGGTATTGTTCTTCTTGTTCTTACACACGCACACACTTCTGAACTCGATGGACCAATGGTTTGACTTGTAATAAACGTATGTGTGTGTTTATATGTACAGTAAAACCCCGACTTACATATGCCTTGAGTTACGTAAAATTCGACTTACACAATGATTTTGTGCTAAAACCATATCCTAATTTACGTAAATGTCCCAATTTACGTAATGCAATTTCCTAAGGGTTTGCTTCGAGTTATGTAAAAATTCATTTCCCTGTAGGTTTGCTTTGAGTTACATGGGGAAAAAAATCATTTTTCCTATGGGTTTGCTTTGAGTTACATTAAAAAAAATTATGTAAAAGCCTACAGAACGGACTTTTTATGTAAGTCAGGGTTTTAGTGTATATTCACCCCTTTATTAAAAATCAAACCATTGGTCAATTGAGTTCAAAAGTGTGTAGCTTGGAGCTTCCATGCCTTTTCAGACTGTCATGATTGTAATTCTGTAATGTTGGCTATGCAGGAAAGGGCCATTGTAATCTATATCTAGCTTATTCATAAGCTAAATCAGCTGACCCTTGATCTAATAGCTTCCAAATCACTCATCATACCTTTATATCATGTTACCAGACACGGGCCTGGTGAAACGCGCCTACTGCTTATTATTCCAAACATTGTCTTGAAGCAAGACCCCAAGTCTTCCCTTCTTAGGCTTTCAAAAATAAGAAAGTTCACTTTCAACAGTAACTTTTCCCCCCACCTCTTTTCCCCTTAGGGACAAATGTGCATGAAGCCCAGCGCATTTTGAAAGAAAGTGGACTTCCAATCACCTCTGCAAGTGACCTTGAAGATGCTGCCAGGAAGGCAGTAGCCAGTGTGACAAAGAAGTAAAGGCATCATCAGTGAAGAAATCGGAATAGATAACATCTCTGAAATTGCCTCCATGTATATATTTAGGGTTATTTCAACTAGTCAGGAGTAAATTTATGCCTGACCTATCTGAACTATCAATGAGAAATTATGAAATGTTCAGCATTTTTAAAAAAACAAAACCATAAACTAATCTGGAAACTACAGTGAATTTACAGAAATGATACCTTTACAGTATGACAGCAGAAAGTCTGCAACTAATTGTGATCCGTTGCTACTCTCTGCTGCCATTCTGGTTTCATTTATCATGTGACATGTCATCGTAAGTGGCTGTTGTTTTTTGTAAGGCGGTTTGTATCTCTCAGGTATCTTGGATAAGCAATTTAAAAATTCACACAGTGGACTCTATGCACCCAAAGGGTTTTTATGTTCCTCCAAATAGTTGCCTTCATCATCATGGAGCTGAGCACCTTCAAAATTGGTGCAAATTTAAAGGGTATTTATACAAAGACATAGACACTTGCTATTTGAATGAAAAAAAGATACCACCAGCAGCCCCCTTCTCCAAATCCAGTGAGGTTTCCTAGAGATTTTCATTGTGCTCTGCAGATGTTTTTGAATCCTAGCCCTTCTGCATTTTAAATTATATTTTCCCCAATTAGGGGATTAGAAAACAGCACGTTTTCTTATGTCCCTTGAGCCAAATTAAGAGGAAGTCTGTGGGAGTGGTTCCCTTAGAAAATGTGCAGTTATTTCACACATGCCTTAAATTTGACCATTCGTGATTTGACACTGAATGTGTACCTAGCATTAGAATAAATGACAAGTGTAGCGACATGGAAGAATTTCTTAATAAAATCATAGTATGTATGAGCAAGTTTCTCCTGTGAATCTTTTTGATGACTAAAGGGAAACAGCAATATTGGAGTGCCATACTGTATAATGTTATCTGTGAAGTTAACGTGCAGTTAATAATACTGTTGAGATTCTAAAATAGTATGTACAATGCTTATCTTGATGATCATTTATTAGATCTTTTTAAAATTCTCTCATGGTGATGCCTTAAGAATTAATTATAAATGATGGGATCTTATTGACACCCACCAGACAACCCAGCCTGTTGCCACTAGATGTGTTGGGCCTTAACTCCCATCATCCCTGTCCTGTAAGCCCATTGGATGGGAATGAGGAAGGTTGTGGCACAAAAACATCTGTAGAGAGCATTAGGTTGGGGAGAGCTGAGATAGACTGCAGCAATATCAACTGCCAGCAAGCCTTCCATAAAAGAATTATAAAGCCATCATGAAAAGTACTGGGATGTGATTCATCTTAAGATAAGTACTTTTAAGTTTTTATCTGAAGTACTGATCATGCAGTTCATTTTCATTTTGAGGGGTAAAATCACAAGTACTTAATTTTGGCTTGATGGTGCCTTTGATTTCCTGAAAAGATGCACATTAAAAAAAGATGCAGGGTCTATCAAACTGACTCCATAACCACTTCAATGTGCTTATTTCACAATAGAAAAGCAAAATGCTCACTGTTGGCTGGAGTAAAG
Organism: Furcifer pardalis; assembly: GCA_030440675.1. Lineage (NCBI taxonomy): Eukaryota > Metazoa > Chordata > Lepidosauria > Squamata > Chamaeleonidae > Furcifer > Furcifer pardalis. The sequence goes on from CP126893.1 coordinate 143,468,237, forward strand.
AAAACTCTCATGCTTTAGACACATACTATTTACACTCATTATTACCTAACCAACAAATGGGAATGTGAATGTGATAGTTCTCCTGACAATGCCAAGAATTTATGTTCTGAAATTTCACAATAATATTCAGTAAAGATACAAAAACTTTGTAATTTAATAAAAAAGTAATTTTTATCCAATAAACATTTCTGTGTTAAAACAGCAGTGCCAGTTAATATTGTGTTGTTCTTTTCTGACATTCTACAAAAGTGTTAAATGCAATCTTTCATCCCCTGTGCTTATTCTCACTACATAGTTTCATGCGATAAATGCTGTAAAATAAATAGGTGTGCCTGTAATGTATTGCATGTTCCCCACAGTCATATGATTCCTATGACATCATTAAACTGGTGATTGGCATAAACCCATTAGTTTAGAACAGTGGTGTCTCCTGTTTGGATTTGGATTCTCATAGAGATCTTTACATAGTTCCCACTTTCAAAATCCAGAGCAGAAGGTAACTGACAGTATTGTAGTAACCATGGTTAAGCAATATTGTTCTTCACAGATCCAGGAAGTTATACAAGTGTATTTGACCACTCATTTTCCAGCAACAATTTGAGATATGCAGATGATACTACCCTAATGACAGGAAGACCTAAAGAAAATCCTGCTTAGGTTGAAAGAGGAGAGTGCAAAGCTGGCTTGAGACTCAACATCAGGAAACCCAAGATAATGGCAACAGGCCATATCAGTCCCTGGAAAATAGATGGGGAAGAAGTAGAAGCAGTGACAGACTTTACTTTTTTAGGATCCAAGATCACTGCAGATGGTTACTGCAGCCATGAAATAAAAAGGCGATTGATTCTTGGGAGGCAAGCTATGAGAAACCTGGGGAACATAGTGAAAAGTAGAGACATCATCTTTTTTGCATCGGATAACGATCTGTTAGTGTTATCCGATGCAGTCGTTTTGTAGCAGCAGGGTGGCTGGAAAGCTGAACGGGATTCTCCATTCAGCTTCCCAGCCACTTTGCAGCTGTGGAGGCAGGGGTGGGGTGGCTGGAAAGCTGACAGGGGGCTCCTCCCTTTGCTTCCCTAGCCACCCCACAGTTGTGGAGGCATGAGCGGGTGGCTAGGGAAGCTGACGGGGAGCCACCCAGCAGCTGTAGATTGGATCCTCTGATTTCCCTGGTTTTTTTTTTACCCATTTCGGGCTCTCTGACACCACCACCCCGCCTGCTCCAGGGAGATCAGAGGACCCGATCCAAGCTGTTTCTGGGCTTCCTCGACGTCCCTGGCCAGTGGAGCAAGCCAAAATGTCAGGGTTCGAACCCTGACATTTTGGCTTGTTGCACTGGCGGGGAGGTGGGAAAAGCCCAGAAACAGCCTCGATCGGATCGTCTGATCTCCCCGGAGCAGGCTGGTGGTGTCAGAGAGCCGGAAATGGGTAAAAAAAAAGTTGGCTCCGGGGGGGTTGGGGGACCTGATCCAAACTGTATCCAAAGTTCCCCCACCTCCCTGGAGGCTGCAGCAAGCCAAAATGTCAGGATTCAAATCCCGACATTTTGCCTTGCTGCAGCCTCCTGGGGAACAGGGCTTTTTTAAACGTTGTGCAATCAATTCATCACACAACGTTAAAAATTGGATAATGACGAGACTTGTGGAACCAAGTCTTATCGTTATCTGGGGTACTAGTGTACCCTGAACAGCGAGGAGAACAAATAGGTCAATCTTAAAAGAAATCAATCCCGACTGCTCCTTAGAAGGTCTGATTGTAAAGATGAAGCTAAAATACTTTGGACATCAAATGAGAAGAGAGGATTCATTTGAGAAAGCCTTGATGCTGAGAAAGGTGGAAGGCAATAGAAGAAGGGGTCGGCCAAAAATGGGATGGCTAGATGGTGTTGTACATGCAGTAGGCACAGAGCTGGGTGGGTTGAGGAAGATGGTGGAGAACAGAGGTGCCTGGCGGACAATGGTCCATAGGGTTGCAAAGGGTCGGAATCAACTGCGACTGAACAACAAAAAACATTTTCCAACATGTTACAGGAAGTAAGTCGTGTTCTCCTACAGATGCATGCTCTAGATCAGGGGTCCCCAACCTTTTTTGCACCATGGACCAGTTTAATTTAATTTAATTTTCCAATTTGTATAGCTGCCCAACTCAAAACTACTCTGAAAAAAAAATTATGTGGGGGTGGTAGGATTGGATGGTGCAAGTGCATAATAAAATACAATAAAGTGTGCACTGCACATGGGGAGGAGCCCTGTTGTAGCTCAAAAATGAGTGGCCCAGCCACCTGCCAGCCACACCATTCAACTCTGGCAGTGAGGTACCCCAGTGCACACCGGCAGGTAGTTAAGCAACGTGCTGTGTCTGAAGCCTGTGCTCTCACTCCATTCACCAGGCAGACCTGATGGATCACGTTGAGGACAGAAGGCTGCCATTGGGGCTCCCAGTGCCACCCATACCTGCGGAGCGGGACAGCGCATGGGCTGGTACCAGTCTGTGGCTCAGTGGTTGGGGATCCCTGCTCTAGATAACTACATGGGCTATCCCTCCTATTCATGCTTAATCTTACCATTCTTCCATATACATTTCCTTTGGCTTATAACATAACCTTTCTCAATATGTGTGTATATATTTTTCCCTGGAATGACTTGCCATATAAACACGCTTAGAGCCTATTCTATGTTACCTCTAATTCTATGGCAGGGACTTTATACTATGTTCAATATCTATATAGATAAAAGAAGTACCTGCAGTTAAAAGTTTGCCCTGCTCTGCTGGACTACAACCGATCTTCTGTCCACCTCTAATTTTTTTATTGGAAGAAGAAAGTACAGCCAACAACTTTCCCCCAGGGCAGATGTACTGAACCGAGATGGGGCATAGATGGATAATCTGACACTTAAGTTCCTATTGAAATCAAGAGCAATTTGTTCTGAAAACTAATGGGGCTTAACAGTGACAGAAGTAGGTTAACTCTGCGCATGAGCTGCTGGTTGGGGAGACAACGTGATGAGGTTTTAAGACAGGAATCTTTACATTTCTGAAACTTACGCTTCCAAACACATACATAGGAGAAAGGTCATTGTGGGGAAGGTTGACAGTGACAAAATAACTATAAACACTTCTAGCTAGGATGACTCAGAAAGCTTTTCTGCAGAAGACAGACCACCTTGTGAAAATGCCACGGACAAGTAAATTGGAGAAGTGAACTTTTTATTAGGCCAAAGTGTTCTTGAGCAATGATGCTAGGCAACCCAACACACCAATTTGACAGACTTTAATGACCACCTACAGTGATTTTTTTTACTATTAAAGGCTTCCCTAACAGCCACTGTCCTGAGGCTCCCAAAGCAGGCCAAAAAGTGCCCTGGGGAAATCTCTCAACCTGAAAGTGGGGGTGGGTTGTTGGAATTGGTAACTGCAGTCTTGGTCCCCTGAAACACTCAGGAAAGCAAGAGGACTGTCAGAGATGATGCCAAGGAACAGAGTTCAAGCCAGATGGAGTTTCTCCCAGCATGGCACTCCAGAAAATGATAAGTCCACTAGTAGCCAAGACATGAGAATATGTGTTTCTGTTGTTGACCATACTGTGGGCCAGTCACACCCCACCCACAAAGGACAGAAGAAACAGACTCCAGTCAGGGTATGATTTCTACACTGGTTCAGCCTTGTATCAAGATGGAGATTTCTATGCCGGGGGGGGGGCACATAACTTAGAAGGGCTGGTATTCGAAAACATGCTAGCCTCATGGGTTGGAAGAAATGAAACCTAATGTGTGATGGACATGTGATACTGTATGATCATTGGATGGATTCCTTTAGAGCAGGGGTGCCCAAACCTTTTGGGCCATGGGCCGATCATGTGGTTCAGGGAGCCGGTCACTAAGGCCTGGTGGCCGGGTGCGGCCCCTGATGTCAATTCATCCAGCCCACAAAGCCCTCGTCACTCCTGGGAGCAGAAGTAAAACGTGCTCGTATAGGCGCGTTTTACTTCCGCTTCCAGGAGCGATAAGGGCTTTGCGGGCCGGATAAATTGGTGTCGGGGGCCACACCCGGCTGCACGCAGCCCCCGGGCCTTAGTTTGGGCACTACTGCTTTAGAGGAATGGCAAGGAGGTGTGAGGAGATAAAATCAACAGGGAAGGGCCAAGACTCACTCTTGGTCTGGTGCTCCAGCACACATTGTAAGCTGGTAAGAGAAAGAAAGGGGTAGGCCCTCAGGGCTTCCACAATCAGATAAGCTTTATTTTAATGTACTTTCTGAACTTTTGAAAAACTTTATTCTGCAACTTACTTTGATTACAATATATTTTTAAAATACCCAAAGCTGACTGGAGTGTTTACTTGGCTATGTGCTACCTAATTTTCACTAAACTAATATCCTGGGTTGCTAAGCTAGAAGAACAGCAGCTCAGAAGCAGGAACCAGCCACTTGTGGGCAGAAGTCCTACTTTTCAGTAAATTTCTTTCCTGACAACTCCATCCGATGAAGTCAACTTATGTTTTTCCTTGGGTGGTGGTGAAGAACTGGTCCTGGGAGACTTCTTGCATTTATTAATCTGAAGTGGAGGTTAACCCAATTTGTTAGCACCCATTTGTGTCCTCGTCTATGTATCAGAGAGTGGAGGAGGGAAAAGATGAAAGGAACAACAAAGGAGCAAACAAAGGCAGATCAAAATGTATCAGATGCCCACACACACCAAAAAAATTGGCTCTGCCTGGGAGTGGCATTAACATCAGCTGATTATTGGAGGAAATAACATGATCAGTGAGGAACACAAGGCAAACAGCAGGGAAAATGCCCACCCTCAGTCCAGTAAAGGCCTGGCTTTTGCTAAACTCACAATTCTCATGCAGATGAAAGTTTGCTTTCTTTTCCGCACCTTCCCAATAATATCAAATCTGAGACCAAAATGATCTCACTCTTTGTTACATCATCCATTCTGCATGTTGGTAGTATTTAATTTGCAAGGATCAAGTGGCTAGATTCATTCTGTTTGGAGTTCTGAGTGTAACTGTTGCCTCCCTTCATTTTTGCCCCATCCTGTGCACATAAGCCCCGAAGACGGTAGAAAGTCGCTAAGACAATGGAGGAGTTATTATTTTTGTTGTTCAGTTGCACAGTCGATTCCGACTCTTTGCAACCCCATGGACCACTGTCCGCCAGGCACTCCTGTCCTCCACCATCCTCCTCAACTCGCTCAGTTCTGTGCCCATTGTCTCTACAATACCATCTAACCATCTCAATTTTGGCCGCCCCCTTTTTCTTTTGCCCTCCACCTTTCCCAGCATCAAGGCCTTCTCAAGCGAATCCTCTCTTCTCATTTGATGTCCAAAGTACCTTAGCTTTATCTTTACAATTTGACTTTCTAAGGAGCATTCTGGGTTGATATCTTCTAAGATTGACGTATTTGTTCTCCTTGCTGTCCAGGAGACTCTCAACAGACACACAGCATGATACAATGTAACCAAAGGAAGCATACAGATACCTCACATACTGACTGTCAGGTACCCCCCCAAGTCCAACATGGCTTGGTCCCCGAGGCCAGATGCTGCACAGGTTGTGTACCCCTCGCTGCCACAGCAGAGGAGCTAAATTCTGACCAGGGAAACAAAAGGCTCTTTCTAACTAGCCTTACTACTTTGAAACCAGCCGGAAGGAATGGAAGATAATGTCTTGCTTGTGGGATACACAGCTGATAGGTGCTGAGGGGCACCCCTAGAGTCAGTCATGACTGGATTATAAGCAAGGGAGACCTTTAACTTTACTATTGTAAAAAGAACATTTCTTACTAATGAAAAATGAAGGACTCACTGCATCCCTCTCATCCACCTAAGCAAATGCAAAGGAGAGATAGAGGCTTACTTGGGAGGGAACGGTCCGCTACTGTCCAAATCCTGGGATAACATGTGGGATATTTCTGCTGGCTTCATATTCATTTAGTCATCAGGTAGTTTGGATTTGTTGCAATACCATATAGCAATGGTGGCGAACCAATGGCACACATGCCAGACATGGCACTCACAGCCCTCTCTGTTGACACGCGCACCATCAGCCTAGCACAGAGTTTGTCCTGCCCCTCTGCCCAGCAGCCCAATGGGAGTGTTTCCTCCCTTCCCCCAGCAGAGTTCATTCCACCCCTCTGCCCAGCAGCCCAATGGGAATCCTTCCTCCTTCCCCCAGCAAAGAGTTTGCCACACTCCTCTGTTTGGGCATTCAGTCTCTAAAAGGTTCATCATATAGCATGAGTATCTTTTTTTTTCCATCTGTGCTGTGGCACACCTTTTCAGCAGGCAATGCATCCAAATTTGTTCAAATGTTGATGCCTCTTGAAGCCAAGTTAGAGCTTAGTATTTTAGTCTGTCAAATGTCAATAGATTGCACAAAATGCTTTCTGCTGTAGTTATAGCATCCAATAACTAGAGTGTTTGAGGAAAGCATTTTTATTGAAATATATATCACCATTTAATCTAATTATTCTGCCATTAAACATTAAGAAAAATTGAAGGAAATGTGTGCAATTGGAGAGACGCATCTGCTCCAATACACTCTAGCCAAATCTATCTGAGTCTGTAAAAAATAAATCCAAGCAATATTTTGCAACATTATGCTCTCTAGCTAATAGAGTAAAATTTCTGAAGCTTATTGTAACATACAGTATATTCATCTACTTGATCTTATTAATGCTTCTACTTAATTGCTGGATTTTACTTCTCCAAAAACAGAGAGTAAGCCCTTACATGTCTGCTTGTGCTTGTTTCCCGACAATCCCTGGAACCTGGGGACTTGTAATAGAGCCCATTTAAGCTTCTCTTCCTCCACAATTAGATTTTGATGATGCACATGTCATGACTTGAACACCACTAAGTTCCCACTACTTTGTCCCTCCCCAGCCTAATTTTTGGTAACATTTTGCATAATAAAAGACATCTGGAGATTTCAAACGTTTGCTCACAATTTTGGTTTGTCCATCTTGGCTGGTTGGTACTCAAAAAGGCACTGCCTTTGAGTATATTTAGGGTCCCCCCTTTATATTATATTGAGTATATTTGGGGTCATCCCCCCTTTATTGGGGGGGGGGGGAGAATGATAATAGAGAGCCTTCTGCCCAATCAGTTTAATAGGACATACAGTATTTTATGAGATTCATGAAACATTCATGTAAATAAGGAAATAAAAAAGAAACCAGGGAATTGTTCTCTGTAATTGTGAAGGAGAGGACTAGGAAAGAGACTTCAGACCATTCTAAGTACAGTGGTACCTTGTTTAAAGAGTGTAGTGTGTTCTACGGGATTACTGTTTAAGTGAGTTGCTCTTTAAGCGAAGCACTTGAAAAAAAGCGCTGCCACTGCCTTTGTACATAACCGATTGTGACCTCTGGCGGGTGGGGATTGCGAACCCTGATTTAGTTATTAAGCAAGTTTTTGGTTGTTTTTTAGTTATTAAGTGAGAGCAACTATTCAGAGAAAATTCCACTCTTTAAGCGAGTTAGTCTCTAAGTGAGGCGCTCTTTATGCGAGGATTTACTGTATTTGTTGTACTAATTGGGTCTAGAGTGCAACCTATCATTAGATTGGGGTGGCAACATGGGGACAGATTGGGGGGGGGGGTTTGTTGTAAATTTATCTCCTGAATCTTAAAATTAACTACAGACTAATTTTACAACTGCCACACAGATGTAACTCAGCAGGAAATCATGCCACTGAATTTGAGTAATGAACCAGGAAAAGTTATCAAGATAAGAAGGTGAGAGGCTTCTCTCATTTACTAACAAAATCTCAGCTGTTCTCTGTGAAAGGCCTTTAAAATGAGCAAAAACCAAAACAAACAGAGATTGTCACTGAAATTTGGTAGCATAGTTGGGCTGTGACCTCCAAACTGACTTTAGAGACCACATGTACCCTGTAAGCTACATGTTGCCTTCTGGGGATGCTCTGTGAGTGCATTTACTAATTAGATTGTCTTTTTCTTCTGCCATATCCAAATCTGAATATTGGCGATCCTCATGGCAATCAGCAATGAAGACTGTCCTGAGAATATAACACACTGGCCTTTCATCTGCCTCCTGCATTGCAGCATGATCCCCATATCACTCATCCAGTTCTGCAAGCCACTTTCTGGTTCTGAGCCCTTTTGGCACGCAAAATCTTCATCAGCCCCAAGCAGGGCCATAGCCAGGATTCTAGATTATTATTATTATTATTATTATTATTATTATTATTATTATTATTATTATTATTATTATTATTATTATTATTATTATTATTATTATTATTATTATTATTATTATTATTGGGGGGGGATTTTCAAGAGGGGCAACATCACATACACACATTGGCACCCCGGGGGTGGGGTGGGGTGGGCTATTAGCTCAGGAGGGTTTTCGTGCCCCCTCCCTTGGCTATGGCCCTGGCCCCAAGCCAATATTGATGATGATGATGCCTTCCATCAAGATGGATTCAAGTAGGATTTAATCAGTGGTGGACTCCAAAAAAAATTTTTTACTACCACACTGTGGACATAGTATGGTGGGCGTGGCCAGGGGGAAAGCCTTGCGTTGCACCCAAATTAGGACTGCTTTATTTCAAAACATGGGTGGGCGGGGCCAACCAAAATGACTGCTCCTGGTTCTGGTGAACTGGGGTGAACCTGCTGATGCCAACCACTGGATTTAATCCACTTGGGGAACATCACCTTTTCCTGTGGACTTTGGCACCCAAGGCTGTTAGTCCTCAGGGTGGTCAGGTTAGTTAACTGCCACCTGACACTTGGCATTGAGTCGCTGATAGTATGGTCTACTCTATTAAATCTAATTAGATGGGATTGTCAATACAATTCCCAAAGAAGAAACAAGCAGGAAGGACAATTCCTGTTGTGCTGTGCTGCATTGGCGGTCAGTCTTCTCCCTGGAACTTGCTGTGTGGAGTGAAGAAGAAGGATGTAATAGTTTGTAAGAAAATATCCTGTTTCGTGCCTTTTCTGTGACTGTGTGTGACCACTATTCTTTCCAACTCATCCTTTGGTAGCCCTCCTTTTTTTTTTACTTGGAAAGGGGTTTTTTAGCCAAACATGAGCTATAATAATAATTTCATGTGAGAGATTACTCTGGGTTGAAAGGATTTTTGCTGGAGAAACTCTGAAACGAGATTATTGCAAAAAACTGAGGGAAGTGCAGTTTACTGTGAGAAGCAAACAAAGGTTGTCAAATTCCTAACACAAGTTGCAGGGCTTTTTTTCCTATGTTTTAATCCAGCATCTTGATAAGCAAATTATCGCCCTGAATGTGTCAGATACTGGGCAGGAACATGCCCCACTTCTCCCATGGTCACAAAATGTGAGATTTAAAAAACAGCATCAGTCCATAGCATGTGGATATTGAGCTACAGAGAAGGGAGAGACACACCAAAGAAAATAATTCTAGGAAAGGTGGAAAGCAGCAGGAAATGCTGGAAGACCAAATAAGAGATGGATTGATTGTATGAGGAAGGAACCCCATGGGCTAGATCAGGAGTTCTCTAACTTTTAAAGATGGGGACTAAGCCATGCTCCCTCAGACAGCTTCCAGAGTCAGGCGGCCATTTTGCCCTTCCTACACCACACTGCACTTCCGGGTGTGGTGGAGGTGGTGGGATGCCACATAAAATGGTGCCATGGGCCACATCTGGCCCACAAGTTGTAGGTTGAGAATCCCTGGGCTCAAGTATGCAAGAGCTGAGCAGGGATATTGAGGATAGGACATTTTGAAGAACTCTCACTCATAGGGTTGCCATAAATGAGATATAACTTGACACACATAGCAACAATAATAAGAACTGAAGATCTTTAATACTGGGGTTTTTTTTAGTGTGTTTTGAAAACACAATAAAGTTATAGGTTTGGTTTTTTGTGTGTGTGTGTTTTAAAGAAGTCTCTTACTGTCTTTATCCAAATGCTAATCCAAAGAAAATTCAGGTCAGCATTATCTTGGAGGAAGCTGTGGTGGCTTAGTGGTTAAGACAGTGAGCTTGATTATCAGAAGGTCAGCAGTTCGAGTTCCAGATGCTGCCTGACAAAGTGAACTCCTGCCGTCTGTCCCAGCTCCTGCCAACCTAGCAGTTCGGAAGCAAGAAATTGCAAATAAATAAGTAGATACCACTTCGGCAAGAAAGATAACCACATTCTGTGTGCTCCAGTGTCTAGTCATGGCTGCCACATGACCATGGAAACATCTGCAGAAGCAGATAGTGCTGGCTCTTTGGCTGTAAATGGAGATGAGCCCCTAGAGTCGGTCATGACTGGCTTTTGAGCAAGGGAGAGCTTTACCTTTACTGTTACTTTGGAGAAACCCATGATGTAGCAGATAGAACAACAGTCTAGGGCTCAGGAGACTTGGCTTCAAATCTCAGTTCAGCATAGAACTGTTGGGGGGCAGGGGTGGGTAATGGTTAACTATTCCTTGAAGAGCTCACATACCATACAGCATCAATCACAGAAAGGGGCCCATAAAATGTGTAACTTGGCTGACAAGATGTCGGGTAATGAGAAGGTATGTCTACGACTTTTGTTTCTTCATACTAGGGGAGAAAAACACTTGCATTCAGCAGAGAGTAAATGTACATGAAAGAACTGTTTTGTTGATTTTGACCTACAAGTTCTCTCTGTCTTGTTGCTTTTCTGCTTTTCTTCCCGATTGCTCTTCTGTGATGCACCTGAAGTGTTATGTTCTGCATCGCTTGTTGTGATGGTTGTTGTTTTGGGCTGGTATTGGCAACAAGATGAGACTCGTAAAAAGAGACTTTGAACTCGGTTTGAAAAATGTTGAGATCAGTTGTAGAATCCCCTGGAGGACATAAAGGCAGGAAATACAGCGCAGGCCTGATAATGGGAAGGAGGAAGCAAGCGGGTCTGTGCATTAGCTACGTAAACATTTTGAAGAAGTGATGAATTTTTTACAGGGTCTTCTAAGATTCTGCAGAAGAGAAGAGGTAACTTGATACGAATCCTGGATGTTCTCAAATATTCAGTGCTCGCAAAGAAGATATTCTTTTTCATCTATTTTCTCTGGTGAGTTGCAGTAATGCGGGGCCGCCATAAAACTACAAAATTCTCTTTTATAATAAGATAATGCATAGTTACCGCACAAACACTGGAGGAATTAAAGAAGTGGTAGTATTTCTGGCCTTTAAAAGCTTCCTCGAATTATGCTTCACTCTCCTTTTCATGTAGCAAACAGGAATGAATGTTCGCTAACATGTCCTTGGAAATTATCACTATGTTTTAGCCACCTCTCTGATCTCTGGCCTCTAAAAGAATATATGCATGAGCAACCATGCTGCCACTGACAAAAATGAGGCAGGTGCTTGAATGATCCAAGAAGAAATTTAATCTCTGATCCAGTGTCCAACTACCTCCTTACTTTTTCACCCATGAAGAGGAGGTGTAAATTTTAATGTACAGACACTGTTCTTGTGTTCCTCATATTCCTTTGTCAAAGAAGAATCCAAAGATTCAAGCAAGAGTGGCTTATGCTGACAAATCCCATTTTAAATCAATATTTTTATTTATCTTCTTGCATAACATACAAAACAATCATATGAACACATAATTAACAAATTAACAAAAATACACCATATACACTTTCCCCTAATAACTACAATGTCTTATAATCTGACCCTTTCAATTTATCTTCTTATTTATAATCTAATTTAAACACTCCAGAGTAATCTCTGAAATGAAATTATTATTAACACATTATTAAGGTACATAAACACCTTGCACCCTCCACTGGGGCCTTAACTATTACTCCTTCTAAGTTACATATTTTTCTATCCATTATTTCCAAAATTTTATGACCTCCTGGTTTGGTTTAACTCCTTTTGCTTTCTGAAAGACATAAGTTAACAAACTCTCCCCATACAAGTTCAAACTCATTATTCTTTATCTCTCCTTTCTTAAACTTTAGCTCACATGTTAACTTATCATTTAGTGCAATGTTCCATACTTCCTTGAACAAAACCCATTTAAAGAGTTTTTATCTCTATCAAGAACAGGGTTGTTTTTTTTTAAGCTAATGGGTTCCCATTGCCCTTTCAGGATAGAAACTCACAAAATAGTTTGAGTAATAGAGCGATAATGTGAACAATCATAAGGGTGAACCCACAACACTGTTGTTGCTGGGGAAATTTTCCCGCCTGTTCCCTGCTACTGTAAGTACAGCATCCAAAGTCAGAGGCCACAAGGAATCTGGTTTGGAGTGGAAGAGGATGTTATTGTCATTGTTAAAGAACTATCCAGGTGCTCTGCTATGTCAAAGTGTGTTTCCATAACATCACCAATTACGAGTCCTACTGAGAAATGGAATCAAGACATGCAGATGTTAATTAATTTTGCTGCCAAACTGCTGGGTCCTCATTTTACTGATCTTCGGGGGATGGAAGGCTGACTCAACCATGCAACCTGGTCAGGATCGAACTCACAAACTTTTGGTTACAGTACAGCAGTTTATCAATTGACCCACACCAGGGCTCCTCCCTAAGGATTAAGCCGAGGCCTCCAAATGAACAATTCAAAGTAACCAATTAAGGAGCTGTGTCCCTGGGCCGTTTCTTAAACCAGGACTGTTACTAATCCTGTTCAGTGAGTTAAGAGTTTCCAAGATTTATTGTCAGAGACTGTCTATGTCCCATTGCTTTGTTGTAAATTCTGGCTGGATCACTTAAACCCAGCACAGGTCCTATTTGATGTTATATGAAACTTCATAGTATGTGAGTACCACATTATGCAGTAAAGCCACCCATTGTGTTCAAGTTAAGTAACTTTTCTGTCTGTTGGAGATAGCCAAAGGTTACTGCGAAAGCCAATGCTACATTTAACCTCCTGTGACTGGCTCTCACCTCACTATCATACCTAACTTGCTTTGCTAACTATGTCTAAATCAACACCTTCAACAGGTCATATGACTTAAAAAGAGTTTTTGAACTGAAATGGGAAAGAAGGAAGGGGAGACAGTTGTGTTGATATGGAAAAAGCCTTAAGTGACTCTCCTTCCACCCATTCACTTACACCAGGGGTGCCCAAACTTTTTGGGCCACGGGCAGGTCATGTGGTTCAGGGAGCTAGTAACTATGGCCTGGGGGCCCAGATCTGGCTCCCAATGCCAATTCATCCAGCCTACAAAGCCCTTGTCACTCCCGGGGGTGACGAGGGTTTTGTGGGCCTGATGAATTGGCGTCAGGGGCTGGATCTGGCTCCCACGGCATAGTTTGGCACCCCTGAATTACACAAAGCCTTTGAAACCTGAACCAATGTCACAGGGTAAAACAAGAAGAGAAGTTCAAGAACATCTGGAGCACCAAGGTTCACCACCACTGCGGCCTAATCCATCAATGCTGCAACCTTTATCCTTGAATCCAGATCACATGAGACACTAATGCTCCTGTCCTTAAGGATGATGCAAAGATATATACACTGGACCTGCTCATGTGCTAATCAAGGTCTCAGCAGCTCTCAGCTTAATAACTGTTCATCTTTGAGTAGAAATATATCAAAAACAGGGTAGAAATGGCATTTCTCAGCAGTATGTCACGATGATTGGTTGTATTGGTATCAGAGGTTTGGAAGAAATGTGCTGCCTTTCTTTCTGCTGTCAGGTCTGCCGTCTCACTGGGAAACATTTGTAACTAAAACTGTTGTTCATTTGCAGAATGCGGGAGAAGAATGAAGCCTTGGCTGAAAATATGCTGAGGAGCTGCTGTAATAAATTTGATATTATATGCATGACACGGATGGATAGACCATTGTTCAGAAGGCCTGGCAAATCAGACAGGTACTGTGGAAGGAGAATTGCTGAAAGCGGGAGAGACATTGTTCAACAAGGCATGCTTCAAATAGAAACCGGGCCTGGAAAGGCAATATATTTTCCACTCTTAAAAAAAGAAAGAAAGAACCTGAATAATATGGAAGGTTCCCTCTGAAAAGATATTCTACCTTGATTGATTGCCATTAAGTGAACTTCCAAGAAACTTTCTGATTGGTAAACAGAAACTTCAGCATATTTTCTCACTGCTGTTGAACACTTAAGTCACAGAGCACCACTTCTTAAGATTTAGACGTGCTCAAGGAGTGGAGTAAATGTTTCATGTACTCTGTGGTCAGTGTTGGGCATCAGCAGGTTCGCACCAGTTCGCCAGAACTGTTAGCAGAAATTCTGGCTGGCCCTGCCCATCCAAGTTTTGAAATAAAGTAATCCTAATTTGGGTGCTTTCCCCCTGGCCACGCCCACCATACCATGTGGTAGTAATTTTTTTTGCAGCCCACCACTGTCTGTGGCAAATTGTTTTGTTTTTATGCGAGGGGGGGCAGACCACATAAAGAGCAGCTCAGAAAATTTAACTGTTCTTAGAGAATTTGGTGGGAAACTCACCTCTCTATTGAACTCTCTTCTAGATCCAGACTTTTTATTAGCCAGACTGAAGCAGGCTGAAAATTTTGGGTGATGTAATGGAAATATGGTGGCAGCAACAACGGCTCATTTCCCTGCTTGAATGACCAGGGTGTGCTCCAGCCAAACTGTCCTGCACTTTTGCTCTCCTCAGGAAAGGTGGCGAGTGCTATTGTGGCATCTCTGTTGAAATACATCTCATCAGCTAGTTCAGTTCACTTGTAACATCATTTTGCCCAACTCTGGCAACAGAACATTCTGAGCCAGCTCTGCCTTGAGTTGGAGGCAGAGCTGAGGACATCCGGCACCTCAAAAGGGCTGCTCATCTTATGAGTTGTAGACAGGCTCAGGTGAATGAAATGTGAGTTTTGAGTTCCAGAATGCTAGTCAGGTTGCTGAGTTATTCTGGGAATTGTTCTCTCACAGCCAAAGGTTTCCTAGCTCTGAACAACCCAGCTCTTTTGTATTATATGTTGCCAACATCTTGACACGTTCTGTTTTTGTATGGTCTGATCAGGCTGCAATCACAAGTTAACCAAATGTCACATGGGTTGTTTCTGGCCCTGGAAGATATTCTGGGTTTAAGCTGTAGCCCCATTAGCCCTTAAAACTGCTTAAACAGGCTGAGACTCTTGCATGCTCAAAGTAAATGTTAGTCACCTCTGATTTGCTATATTGTATAGAGAAAACATGAGTTCTTCCCTTGACCTCTTTTTACTTGAGCTGGCTACAAGGTTAGTATTCATCTATGACAGAGTATTCATCTATGACAGATCTGGCCCATGGTACCATTTCATGTGCCCCCCCCCCCACCAAGGGCAGTTGAGAAACAAAATGGCCACCTCAGAATTGACTGTGTGACTGAACAACAAATGCTATTGTCAAATTAATCATTTCCTTTACTCAAGGGAGTGGCATAGGAGTATTTTTTTCCTTCCCATTTGATCAGTCCATTTGTATCTCATTTACTTTCTGTATCAATAGACTATCCGTTGCCAGTTTGCTGGACCTGTCACAATTTCACTGGAACTCCTTTGGTCAGATCATTTCAGGGTGACCCAGGCTAGCTTTCATGGATGCCATAGCGGTCCTGTGGAACAAGGACACACCTAGCAATCCCTTATTTTGACTTTTTACCACTTCTCATGTCATGGATGCACGTTGGACTTTGAGAGGCTTTTTTCTCCTATTAGGGGAGTGGGAAATGTACTGCATCACTTATATATATATTTATATGACTTGTCTTAAAGAATTGGTCAAGTAACTTCTTGTTCAGTCACACAGTTGAGTCTGATCCTTTGTGACCCCATGGACCACAACACACGAGGATCCTCTGTCATCTGCCATCTTCCATAGTCTGCCTAGATCTACACCTACTGTGTCAAAAATGCCAGCTAGCCATCTCATCCTCTGCCATACCCTTCTCCTTTTGCCTTTGATCTTTCCCAGCATCAGGGTCTTCTCCAGTGAGTCCTCTCTTCTCATTTGGTGGCCAAAGTACTTGAGCTTCAGCTTCAGTAGTTGTCCTTCCAAGGAGCAGTCAGGATTTATTTCCTTCAGGATTGATTGATTTGATCTCCTTGCAATCCAGGGGACTCTCAAGAGTCTTCTCCAGCACCACAATTCAAAGGCATCTATTCTTCTGCGCTCAGCCTTCCTTATGGTCCAGCTCTCACAGCCATACATCACTACTGGGAAGACCATCACTTTAACTATATGGACTTTTGTTGGCAGGGTAATGTCTCTACTTTTTATTATGCTGCCCAGGTTTCTCATAGCTTGCCTCCCAAGAAGTAAGCGTCTTTTTATTTCATGGCTGCAGTCACTATCTGCAGTGATCTTAGACCACAAGAAGGTGAAGTCTGTCACCGCTTCCATTTCCTCCCCTTCTATCTGCCAGGGAGTTTCAGGCTGACTTTTGCATTTTCCTCTTTCACCCTCATCAAAAGGCTCTTTAGGTCTTCTTCACTTTCTGCCCTTAGGGTAGTGTCATCTGCATATCTCAGGTTGTTGATATTTCTCCCAGAAATCTTAATTCCAGCCTTATCAGAAAACAAAACAAAACAAAATAAATATAATAAAATAATAAAAAAAACACTGTAGCACTTTAAAGACTAACTGCTATATTTTTATTGTTAGCTTTCGTGGATCAAGTACACTTCATCAGACAAAGAGTGAAACTTACAGGCATGTTCTTTATACAGTCAAACCTCACATAAAGAACACCTCGCTTAAAGAGTAACTCGCTTTAAGAGCAGAATTTTCTCTGAATGTTCGCTTCGCTTAACAAATAAAACCAACCAAAAACTTGCTTAACAAATAAGTTGGGGTTCGCAATCCCCCACACAGTTGGTCATTTACAATAGTGTTTCGCTTAAAGAGCAAACTCACTTAAAGAGCAATCCTGTGGAACACATTATGCTCTTTAAGCGAGGTACAACTGTATACCAAATTCAGGGGCTAAAAGGGAGAAGGGGTGTGGTCAAGCAAGATGACAGACAAGCAAGCACAAGAATCCAGCCTGTGCTTCTTCCAACCCTGCATTACACATGATGTACTTTGCATATAAGTTAAATAAGCAGGGTGACAATATGCAGCTTTGTCATACTCCTTTTCCTATTCTAAACCAATCAGTTGTTCTGTATCTTGTCCTAACTGTTGCTTCTTGACCCACACACAGATTTCTCAGGAGACAGGTGAGGTGGTCTGGTACTCCCATCTCTTTAAGGATTGCCTGCAGCCCAATCCTCAGTGGTAGATTCACTTCTTCTCTCCTTCCATCGAGAAGCAGTGAAAATGTTTCATCTGCCAATATCTTGATGTAGCTTGAGCTTCAAAATGCCATGTAGATGCAAATATCATATTAAATGGGGATATTGCACCTCTACTCGACCTCAAACAACTTTATTTTGCCCATACCTGTTGCAAAGGGGTCTGTGTAGACAAGCACTAAGTTCTACTGAACAGCTCCAAGGACCTGCTGTAAGAGCAGAGAGTGAGTCGCCCTCCCCCCCTCCTGTGAGAAAGTTTCCCTTTCCCTGTGTTAGGAGGCTAAGTGGGAGCGATCTTGATAACAACGGAGACGAAACAGGATGGTCCTGAATTATCTGCAGAAGGCATTCCAACGGATGGAGTTGGCTTTTGGGAGTGAGAAAGATAGGCGGGAGGCCTCAAGTGAGTGACTTTAGTAATTAATCCCAAACAGGCCTGGTGATTGGAAGACATCTGGTGGGAATGGGGAGAATGGGATTTGGAGTGATGTAACACTATAAAAATGCATGTAATCCTTTGTGAGCTATGCTGTGCCTGTCCTGAGTTTGCTGTTATTTCTATGCTGTGCTGAAAACGCAAATCCCTCAGCCCAGGGGAGACATGCTAAAATGTGGGGGGGGGGGAGCCCTCCTGGCTTCTAGGTAGGTTTATTGTTTTTGCACTCTTTTGCCTATGTATGCTCTGTGACATCTTTGCCTTACAATAAGCATCCAGACAACTGAAAATTGTGTGATCTGTCTTGAAGGGGCCAAGGCTGAGGAAGGCGATGCTACCAAGGGAGAACCTCAGCCTTACACCTGCAATGAGATTCTTATCATAGAGCCCGGGGATAAGCAATATAGTGGGTGGAAATAGCACTTCAAAGCCTAGTTGGGTGTGGGTGTTGGGTTTTGGGGAATATTTTGAAATATTAAAACTATCATGACACTGACAGTATCCAAATAAAAAAACAAAACAAAATGCTGAAACTTGTCAAAGAGAGAGAACAAGTCATTAAAAATTAAATGTTAGGCAAAAATCCTGGGGGAGAGATAGATATTAAAATCAAATGGTTGTGATCCCCCCTCCATAGAACCCGCAGAGAGGGGTAAGTCATTTGTATTGCTGTCTAAACATGTCCCTAGTCAGTGCTCCAAGGGTTTCCTCTGTGACTCATACTTATTAATAAAATCAATACATTTATACCAGGTTTCAGAGAATGTGTCTGATTCTTTCTACTACCTTTGTTCCTCTGGGTGCTTGTCAGCTTTTTATCTATGACATTCATCCATACCTTTATACCACTTCCCTATTATCATAGCTATAGTTTTCCCCCCTATTGTTGTTCCCCACCCTGCCCAACTCTCAGTAACTGCTATTTTCAACAAGGTCATCTTTTCCTTGAGTCACTCATTTGTTTGGGGGTGGGGGTGGGGAAGGCTAGCAAAGCTTAATTTAGAGTCTAACTTTGTTTCTTTGTCCACTCATCATGCTGTTCTCCATTGTGTCCTAGAGAAGTCCGAATGGAGGGTATGCCTCTTCTCTTTACCCCCATTGCTTTGGCAGGAGAAGATGTGCCAATCAGAATTCTCCCTTCTAATTGCTAATAAAGGGACTAGATGGGAGCTGCCAGCCATCTATGCTGATATATTCCTCTTGATATTCATGAGACTTAATGTATGCTGAAAATATTCCAAGATAAAAATCAGAGAAGACTCGATTCTATGATGTCACAATCTGTTACAAACTGGCTGGCAAACTGGATATATTTCTGATGTTTAAGTATGACAGGTTAATATTGCTCTTTAAGATGTTAGCTGTATATAATATTTATTGACAAAGCCATTTCTTCTACTTTTCATTGGTTGTGGCAGCCAAGCGCTCTCTTGAATGCATTCTTGGATTCAACTGGCATGGAGTCTCAGAACAGGAAAGTCCATAAAAACAGCTGTTTTTAATACAGTACTTGGTTTCTAACCCATACTCCTCATATCTGCATATTACTATCTGGTTCATCACTGTGGAAAGAGGCCTTCAGCTTGAAGCAGGCACCGCATGTTGGCAATCAGTTTGGGCTAGAAATTAAATGACCACAGCTTTATTGGTAACTATTAAATAGACTTGATATGGCTCAAGAAAACAGATCCAGGCATCAGATGTGGTCACCGATGTGAGTGAACACCATGAGATGCTGCCCCTCAGATCCCCATGAGCTGAGCAGACACTATGTTCTTTTCACCCAAAGATCTCTTCACAAGGTGCAGATATAGATTTGTGTGTCACTCCCCCCACAATGGTTCTATCCCCAAAACCCAACCAATGAAGACAATAAATTCAAATAAAACAAATAAATAAATAAAACAGTGCCATTAATACTACTACTCCAACATCCACCAGCACACAAACACATACACGATTGGTTCATTCCAATGTTTGCCCTTGCCCCAAAAAGATAATAAATAAGAGCATTGGGTGGGTGGGAAAACCTCTAGCAAAGATGGACTGCTGTGGCTTCTTCAGGGCTTAACTTGAGCTGCAACCATGGCCCTTTACCTCACTAACACATTATACACTTTCTACTTGTACCAGAACTTTTCTGCAGATTAAGATGATATAATCCTTGGGAGAAGTAAATAGCCTTCCAAAATGGACCAGGTTGTGATGCCAATTGTCCTTGAATGTAGGCTGCTGGCAGAAAAATATGGAGCTTAGGCCTTAGGGATTTTCCCCTGTGGATCACATCACATAAAAAACAATGTGAAACAGCCCAGACCCCCCACACCCTTCCTATTATGGTTTTTCTTCCATTTGCTAGGGCTTCTTTTTGCCAAAAGATCCATTGTGTCAATTCAGACAGTGGGATCGTTTGAAACAATGCATAAATGTGTGCACATGGCTGGCACACTGGTGCAGCCAGGGGTGTTTGGGGAGGTGCAGTGACTTCTTAAAAAAAGTTTGGTGTCAGCACTGTTGTGCTAGGGCACCTACACACACACACACACACACACACACACACACACACACACACACACACACACACACACACACACACACACACACACACACACACACACACACACACAGGGGGAGGGAAGAGAGGGAGGAGGGAATTGCTATTTGTCCCTGATTTACAGCTTATTAAGGTAGTTTTCCTGTAGTTGTGCCTGTTGTAAACCAAAACAGCTGCAGGAAAGCCATGTTAACAAATTGCAACCAAGGATACATAAGCAACGCTTATTTTGGCCAGTATTGAAAATAAATTGCCACTGGACATTCTGTGATGTTGTGGCTGGAGGGTGGAGGAAAGGCAACCATTCGCTGAACACCACAACAAGCCAATTCTATTCCTTATCATCACACTGTTGTGAAAATTACCCATATTTGACAAGGAGCTCCAGGCCTTTGTAACTTTCAGGCCCCTCAGAAAGTGCATTACTCTTGTTTTGTACTCTCCAGCACTGTGGTTATTTTAAAACTGAGTAAAATAAAGCAGTAAAACAGAAGAGAGTTTAAATTTTTATTTATTTATTTCCCTTTTCCTCAAAGGAATGACTTGTGGAAATCATGTCTCGCCTGCAGCTTCAAATCAGGGGACTTGCAAGCCAATAGTTATATTTAAAACTATTGTCCTTTTGATATTACAATTGCTAACCAAACACATTGAGCCTGGTGTATTGTATCTATGGTTGCCATATGTCACGGAAAATCACGATTGTCCCGGATTCAAGGTCAGAAAAATTGTCCTGGCCAGTTCAATAAAAATCATGCTAAAGTCCCGGATTTTTAAAACTTACTGACCATGTATTATAACACACATTAAAATAAATTCAAACTCTCGCCATCAAACAAGTGATTTCCTGCCACATTGGAGGTGGAGTATACCTGGAGACAAATCTTAACGTCCTCACCTCACACCACTGCCTGATAAGTGTGACCAGTGTGTTTCCTGGAACTGAGGATGTTAAGAGTTGACTGCGACACGACTTCTCAGAAGTACAACAGATCATCTTACAGTAAGAATTAGCTGTTGTAAAAAATTTCATTTATGTATTGATATATTTAATGCGAAAGTGTTTTATAGCTGTCATTATATTAAGTTTGTTTTTTAAAAGGCTATTTTGTAGATAACCTGCCCATTTTTATCAAATACACTTCTGTCCTGGTTTTGTGGGAGATAATTATGGCAACCCTAGTTGTATCAAGCCCAAGGTGGAGCACTGCTCTTTAGGTGCAGCTCCATAGCTGTATTTGAGGCTTTTATCCAGGGGTGGAGACTTTTGATGGTCTGGAAACATTCTGTGGGAAACACAATCCAGGGGATGAGAAATGCCAGTTCAAGTATTGCTGATCCTTGCAATACAGGGGTGCTCTGAACTATGCACTTCTTCAGAATACATGAAGAGAGGGTGTCTGTGTATCTGTGTCTGTGTACAAGGTGTACAGACATCCAGAGGTTTATACTGGAAGCAGCTTTGACAGCTGCAAGGCCCCCTTTTAGCCTATTAAAAGAGAGTGGCATGAAAAAGTTGAAACACCCATTCATCTCACCAAGAAGGCACACACTGGGGAAGAGTTGGACTATCCCAGCATCTGACGTGTGCAGACATCATTAAAAATAAATAAATAAAGAGTGCCCCCAAATACTCTGAAGAGTGAATTTAATGCCTCTCTGGATAACTTCAAACTTGTCCTGAAAGATAAATATAAAATGGAATTTGGATGAGGATAAGACTAATTTTTTTAAAAGATGGAAGTAAAATCCCAGAATCAACACAAATGGATTACTAACATTTATTATTTGTTTGTTTGTTCAGATTTATATTTCCGCCCACTCGCCAAGGCAACTGAGGGTGGCTTACAGTCAAAACAGCAACAGTACAGTAATAATCATAAAATACAACCTCACAAAACAAACAAAGCAGAATACAAACTAATCCAAGCAGCAGGGGGAAGCAGCTTAGGATGGCTACAAAGAATCTCCAGTGCAGCATGGGCACAATTACTGCACCAGAGGCGTAGCTACCGCCGTATCTGCCGTATCAATTATACGGGGGCCCCCAACGTGCGTAAGCAAAACAAATCTTGACCCTTCCTAAGGGCCCCCAAACAAATTTTTATACGGGGCCCCGCCAATGCACGCTACTCTTCTGAACTGTACCCACTAATAATAATTTCATGTCAGAGATTACTCTGGGTTGAAAGGATTTTTAGAGGATGCCTGAATGAGGCTCCTTTCATGTTCCCAAGTGCAGTTCTTGGGTATCAAAACCCAACCTTCCAGTTTCCAGCTCAGCACCTTAATCCCTAAGCCACTGAGGGCTAACTGCATCTAGTAATTGGCAACAAGCAACAACAACAATAATAATTGTATGGAAAAACAAAGGGAGTAAATGAGAATGTAAACAATACCATGGCATCTCACTTTGAAGCCATGCAGGGGAAATGTATGCAAAGTGAGGATGGGACCAACTATAGAACTACAACTAGCAGAAGAACAGCTGGGCTGTTTTTATGCTCAAACAACTAATAGAGAAATATAAAGGTAAAGATTTTCCTTGCTCGAAAGTCAGTCGTATCTGACTCTAGGATTCAGTGCTCATCTCTGTTTCAAAGCCAAAGAGCCAGCACTGCCTGCTTCTGCAAACATTTCCATGGTCATGGGGCAGGCATGACTAGACACCAGAGCACATGGAATGCTGTTTACCTTCTCACCAAAGTGGTCTCTATTTATCTACTTGTAATTTCTTTCTTTTGAACTGCTAGGTTGGCAGGAGCTGGGACAAAGACAGGAACTCAATTCCATCCTGGAATTGAACTGCTGACCTCCCACCTTCCAGTCAGCATCTTAGCCACTTGAGCCACTGCAGTCCCTTATAGAGAAATATACAGAATACAATAAGAATCTCTTTGTTACATTTAAAGACCAAGAGAAGACATTTAATATAGTAGACAGGAAAGTGCTATGGTAAACACTGACCCAATATGGAATAAGTGAACATTTTATCAGATTATTTAAAAGCTTATATAGTGACTGCAGAAGTGTAGTTAGGACAAATCAAAGAATATCAAAACCCTTTGCAGTAACATCAGGAGTGAGGCAGGGTTATGTACTATCACTATTATTATTTATCATCTACAAAGACAACATAAGCAAAAAAGCTAAGCCCATAAATGGAAACAATATCAATGAATTACTTTTTGCACATGATCAGACATTGATAGTAAGAATGATTTGGATTCTCAACCTGCAGCCCATGGGTCGGATGCAGCCCATGGCACTATTTCATGTGCACCCCCACCACCTCCGCCACACCAGGAATACCATGTGATGGAGAAAGGGCAAAATGGCCGTCCAGCTCCCAAAGCTGTCTGAGGGAGCGTGACCTGGCCCCCGGCTTTAAAAGGTTGAGAACTCCTGTATTACAGCAACACTTTATGTCTGTGAACCAAGAATGCAAGATAAATAATATGAGAATCAGTCAAGAGAAGACTGAGGTAATGGCAGTTGGATAGAAACAGCATACCTTAAATATTGTAATAGAGGGAACAAGTAAAAACAGAGTTCAAATAACGAGGAACAACATAAACTGAAGATGGCAAAATGGACAAAGATACAGTATTAACATATGGTGCAATAAGGCAAACCAAATATTGGGACATTTAACTCTGCTCTTACAGCATCAGGCAATACTGACCAGAACAAAGAAACACCTCATGCAAAACATATACATTCTTATCTTATGTTACCGGTGTCAAAAATGGACACTTACAATAAAACATAAATGAAAGTTAGTCCATGGAAATGAGATGTCTGAGGAAGGCTGCTAGAATGAATAGAAGGGATAAATTCAGAAATGAGATTAGAAGGGAAAGAATCGCAATAGAACCAATTTTAAACTATGTACAGAGACAAGAAACAAAGCAGCTTGGCCACTTGGAGATAATATTTTGGGATTCTATACCATACAAAATATATATGAAAAGAGGAGAAAGACAAAAGCTCAAGACAGACCCAGAGGAAGATGGGGAGATAACATCAAAGACATACCATAACAACACCAAAAAAAAACTGATTTGAGGCCTCTAGAACTGCAAGAACAAGAACCTTATATCTCAGTTGATTCCCAACATGATAGAAGAGGAAGTAAGGAAGAAGAGGAATTCTATGTTTGACGCGTTATAGAGTCCATAAATGTAAGGAACCATGAGGTACCTCAGTCTTCCCATCAAGTCTTCCTGTCAGTTAATTTAGGATCAGCTTGTGTTTTCTTGACATTATATTATTTCTAAATTTACATCTATACTTGTGCTCTGGCCCCATGGAAATATTACAGAAATTTCTGTTCCTTTTCGTCCCCAGCCACCCTTTTAATATGCAAGAGATAACCTGCAGGTATTGTATCCTGGCATGAAAAAATAATAATATGGAGATGGGTGTCCCAATTTGTTCCAACTTTAAAGAAACATGTATCAGGGTGACTCACACAAGATGATAATTAGAAACTGGCCTAATCTTTGAAGCTCCAGGGAAAACAGAAACAGCCAAGAAGCTGCAATTAGAAGAAGAGGGGGCTTCCATGTCATATTACCCCTCCACCCATCAATGTAATTAGTTAGGATCATATAGGTGCAGATATAATAATAAGATGTTTCTCATCTAGTCTAATGAGCATCATGTACTATTAGGTGTGTGCATCAGGGTCATTTAGCTGAAGTTGAATAAAAAAAGGGGGGAATACCTTGCAAGTTTAGCAATAAAACCAATTCTGAAATAACAGAGGTAAGTCATTCGACCATCTTTCTTTTCCTCTCAAATGTGGGAAAATGCTCTTTTTCTTTCCATTACACACACCAATATGATTTTCCCACTAAGGGAACTTCCACTTGTGGTAGGCAACACTTCCATCCTCCTCAAACAGCATGATCAGAAATGATAGACAATGAAATCTAAAACATTTGGAGCATACCAACCATGGATGTGAAAATCTGTTGCTCTTGTTCTCACTTCATTTCTCAGAATCTCACCAACATTGTTTCTCCCCCCCCCCCGCCCAGTTCCATACTTGGCTTGCAAGGCTTCCCCCCTTCCTTCGAAAACAACGAAACAAAATTTAACAGGGATAAGTGCAAAATTCTATACCAGGGATTCTCAACCTGTGGGCTGCGGGCCAGATGTGACCCACAGCACATTTCATGTGCCCCACCACCACCACCTCCACCACACCAGGAAGCCCCATGTGGTGTAGGAAGGAAAATGGCTGTCTGGCCCCTGACGCTGTCTGAGAGAGCGTGACCCAACCGTCAGAGAACTCCTGTTCTATATGGAGGGGCAGCCAAATGCACAGTTTGCAAGATGGGGATACTGATGCTCAAGATAATACAGGATAGACT
The DNA here is from genome assembly GCA_030440675.1 of Furcifer pardalis. Classification (NCBI taxonomy): domain Eukaryota; kingdom Metazoa; phylum Chordata; class Lepidosauria; order Squamata; family Chamaeleonidae; genus Furcifer; species Furcifer pardalis. Next base: position 143,493,792 of record CP126893.1, read on the forward strand.
GCAACAGCATGTGGAGAGAGAATTACCAGAAGTGCAGGCGGGGTTCAGAAGAGGCAGGGGAACTAGAGACCACATCGCCAACATAAGATGGATCATGGAAAAAACAAAGGAATATCAGAAACAAGTCTACTTCTGTTTCATTGATTACACTAAGGCCTTGGACTGTGTGGACCACAACAAAATGTGGCAAGTAATTAAAGAGATGGGAATACCAGAACACCTTATATGCCTCATGAGAAATCTGTACATGAATCAAGAAGCAACAGTTAGGACAGAATACGGAAGGACAGAGTGGTTTGGAATAGGAAAAGGAGTAAGACAAGGCTGCATTTTGTCACCCTGCTTATTCAACTTATACACAGAGCACATAATGCTCAATGCAGGGATGGAGGAATCACAATTTGGGATCAAAATTGCTGGGAGAAACATCAACAATTTAAGATATGCAGATGATACCATCCTAATGGCAGAAAGTGAGGAGGACCTAAAAAAGCTCCTGATTAGGTTGAAAGAAGAAAGTGAAAAAGCTGGCTTGAGACTCAATATAAAGAAAACAAAGATCATGGCAACAGGTCCTATCAGTCCCTGGAAAATAGATGGGGAAGAAGTAGAAGCAGTGACAGATTTTAGTTTCCTAGGATCAAAGCTCGCTGCAGACGGTGATTGCAGCCATGAAATAAAAAGGTGACTGATTCTTGGGAGGCAAGCAATGAGAAACCTGGGGAGCATAGTGAAAAGTAGAGACATCACATTGCAAGCAAAAATTCATATAGTCAAAGCAATGGTATTCCCTGTGGCAATGTATGGTTGTGAGAGCTGGATCATAAGGAAAGCTGAGCACAGAAGAATAGATGCCTTTGAGATGTGGTGTTGGAGGAGAGTTTTGAGAGTCCCCTGGACAACGAGGAGAACAAATAGGTCAATCTTAGCAGAAATCAACCCTGACTGCTCCTTAGAAGGTCAAATTGTAAAGATGAAGCTAAAGTACTTTGGACATCAAATGAGAAGAGAGGATTTGCTTGAGAAAGCCTTGATGCTGGGAAGGGTGGAGGGCAAAAGAAAAAGGGGCGGCCAAAAATGAGATGACTAGATGGTATTGTGGATGCAATGGGCACAGAACTGAGCGAATTGAGGAGGATGGTGGAGGACAGAAGTGCCTGGCAGACAGTGGTCCATGGGGTCCCTAGTGCTAACTTGAGAAGGACTACTTTAAAATGTTATGTTAAGATTATTGGACACCAGACCAGTGGATGTAGTTTGCCTATGAAAATAGAGAAAGAGATACAACAAACACCCAAATCCTGAGTTGTTCCTTCAGGCACAAGTGACCTCAAGGTCCCATTTTATCAGACACCTTGAGATGAAAGCACACAAACCAGATCATGTGCAGAGAATGTTTCACATTGTGAAGCTTGCAAGTAATTTGCAAGTGAGAGTGACTATGGGAAAGGCACAAAGAAGCTTCTTGATGTTCCTGTAAAATAAAAATTGCTATATTAAATAACAATCCTACTGCACAGCACCCCTTCACTTGATGCTGTTGTCTTAAACTGAATTTAATCTGTGATCTGGAAAGATCCCTGCCATCTTGAACCCTATTCTGTTGGTGTCTTTCTCAGGGCTTGCTGTACCAACAGGGAATCAAGTCACCTCTGGCAGCAGATTTTGGAGGGGATCATGGAAAGACAGCTGCTTATTCTTGGTCCACTGGGAATGGAGAAAAGCATTGTTGAGATCTTGCACCTCTGATGCTGAAAGAACATGGCTGGTTTGGGGGACCGTGCTGTGCGTGACAGTTGCCATCTTTTGTGTCAAAATATTTTGGGCCAGCACAGCTACAATTGATCTTTCTACCTCCATTGACTGTCTAGCCCAGTGGTTCCCGATGTGGGACATGTGCCCCACAGGGGGCTTCAATTCTCAGAAGCGTAAGTCAGTACAGTGGTACCTCGCTTAAAGAGCATAATGCGTTCCACAGGATTGCTCTTTAAGTGAGTTTGCTCTTTAAGCGAAACACCATAGTAAATGACCAATTGTGGGGGGGGAGGGGGAATTGCGAACTCCGATTTATTTGTTAAGCGAGTTTTTGGTTGGTTTTATTTGTTAAGCGAAGTGAACATTCAGAGAAAATTCTGCTCTTTAAGCGAGTTACTCTTTAAGCGAAACACTCTTTATGCAAGGTTTGACTGTACATTGACTGATCAGTGCTTTGGGGAATTTACTTAGACTTCTGGGAATTGAAGTCCAAAAACAAAAGGTTGGAAAACACTGGTCTAGCCACTCTTATATTGCTATATTTATATGCATACATCCAAGTGAAGGCCAATGTTAGGAAAGGAAAGGCTGACAACATGGCAACCAGAGTACACCCCCTCCCTGGACAGGAGGTATTCCAGCTCCTTAATTGTGTTTTCTCTATAACAGCCAACGAGGGTATGTTGTGCTACACGCTCTGTCCCCAGTATCTTGCCTGCGTACATGAGAAGAGAGAAGGTCACCTTGCAACCAATAAAAGCAATTATCTGAAGGAGTTTAGTTTGGTGCCCTCTTTCTTTATATTATTCTCATAAGCTGCATTCTGTGGCATCTCTTAGAAGCAGGGAACATATCAGACCTGCATAGATGTCAAACGCTATTGACATCAAATACCTTTCATCCAGCCCCAGGTCTCCCCAATGTCTTTCGAGTGCTTCAGCCACAAAAGTGGCTTGTCACAGCTGATTTTTCCAAGTGAGGAAACATGTGGTATAATGAAACAATGTTGTTTCTGGCGCATACCTTGCAACTCCTCCCTATCCCTCCATTCCTGCTCTAAACATGAGCTTGCATAGCAATTAGACCAGGAGTTCTCACCCTTTTAAAGCCATGGATCAGGTCAAACTCCCTCAGATAGCTTTGTGGGCAGAATGGCCATTTTACCCTTCCTCCACCACATGACACTTCCTGTTGCGGTGGAAGCAGTGGGGTCCACATGAAATGACACTGCAGGCCGCAGGTTGAGAAACACAAGCAAGGCATCACATGAGGCTCCATTTCCAATTTGTCCAGGCAACTATTCTTCTACTCAGCAGGAAAAAAAAATTACAAGTCTTTTTTTAAATCCAGAACTGAAAAGATCATAGAACCACAATAACATATATGGCCCACCAAATCCGGAAATCAGGTGTAAGGAAGTCTTCTCCCTGCTCCAGCTTTGGCATGAGCTTGGCTTGGAGAATCCATAATTTTGTTGGTGTTCTTTCCTACAAAATAAAAAAGTGCACCTCAGATCATGAAGATCATCCTCTGTAATTATTTTTAAATGCTATATAATGACCAAAACAACATGCACTTACAACAGAATGCTGGTACTCAAATCCTACCACATATGAGACATATTTAGGTGCTTATGGTAGAGTTCCCTCTTCATATGGAGGCTCCCTACAACTCAGAATACTGATATTTCAAGCTTCTGACTTTCAAAAAGAGACTCGATTTGTCACAGAGACTCTTGTCTTTAGGCTGTTGTGTTCCATTGCATGTGAGGACAGCGATGGCAGAGGCTGCAGGGCTAATGTATCAATACATTCCACTTCCTCATGTACTGGATGCTCAAATAGGAGTATGGAAGAGCCCTGAAAGAAGATGTCATGATTTGTGCTCCATACTGCAGTGAACAAGTGTTGCTTTGGTCATTTGGTCTTGATGATGTGAGGTGCACTTCTTATTGTTATTTTTAACAGCTGCGAAGCAAAACAGGGCAGGTTTTAAGTGATTTTATGTTTGAATGCAGGTCTCTGAGTTCTCCCCATTTTAGCCCAGCTAATAAACACACTTAGACTAGATACTTGATAGAACGAAAAATATTATTTACTCACAAAAGTAGGTCAGGAGTCTTGGTAAAGTTGGTTTAGAACTAAGTAAAGTCTTTCTTCCAGCCACGTTTCCTGGAAGATGGAAGAGCTCAAAAGGACATATTTGCTCTTCCAAAGTAGAAAGCAAGAGAGGGCAGGCCAGAGAAAAAGAAAGGCTTTAACACATGCGAATAGGGTCAGGTGACCTCTGAGGCAGGAAAGAACCTTTCTAATTGTAATTACAGACAAACAGTGCAAAAGAACTTCTTTTAAGTTAGGCTAGTCTTTCCTGTCTCTCTGGTCACTGGTCTGCTGGGGTTGCATTAGAATGCTCAACACTTATTTTGTTATTGTTCAGTTGCAAAGTTGAGTCCACTGCATGCTAGGCACCCCTTTCATCCATCATCCTTCCCAGCATGCTCAGCTCCACACCTATTGCACCAACAATGCCATATAGACATCTCATCCTCTGGCATCCCCTTCTCCTTTTGCCTTCGATCTTTCCCAGCATCAAGGCCTTCTCGAATGAGTCTTCGCTTCTCATTTGGTGTCCAAATTACTTTAGCTTTATCTTCAATGTTTGTCCTTCCAAGGAGCAGTCAGGGTTAATTTCCTTCAGGATTGACTTATTTGATCTCTTCGCTGTCCATGGTACACTATAACTGGTGATTAAGCTATGGCACAGCAGAAGGTTCAGGTGCAAAGACACACACACATACAGCTTTCAGTGAATAGTGCAGTTTACTTGTGAGTGAGGGAAAGACAACAAACACAGATCTATATACAAAGGTACCAGTCTGTCTCCAAGCCCCACAGTTGCAACAGAGCTTGGAATCCTCTGATGGCTCCAGTCCAAAGAGCATGTACAGAGTCCTGCTAGCAAAGCACTAACTGCAAGTTGCCAAAGTCAGTGTGCTTCTTCCCAGTAGTATAAGGTACCTGATAGTTCTCAGAGAATCAGAGCTTCAGGCAGCATGTCTTTCTCCCTCCAAGTCAGTGGTCAGTCTGTCACAATCTGTCATCACTTCTTCCTCAGTTGTTCCTTCACAGTAGAATACCCTCCTCAATATAACCTTCCCCAGTTGGCCATAGTTATACTGTGCTGTTGCTATGCTATACCACTAAGTGGTTACAGCTGTGCTGTTGCTGAGGCACATATGCCAAGTAGACACAGCCATGTAATCAGTCTGTGCCTCAATTACAAACACCTGTGTTTAAGGTTCTTCTGAAGTCTTAAAGCTATACTAACACACTGGGCAGAAATCTTTGTACAATACCACTCAAAATGCCCTAACATATTGCAGAACTTTTAAACATGTTTTGGTTTGCCTTAGGTACCTGTAGTGTAGAAACAAAAATTCATTTAGCTAAAAGAGGGAAAATGATATAAGAATATGAATTCCTTCGGCAATGAAGGACCTTGACTATAGAGCATATCACAAAAGCAGACTGATGTCTGAAATCCAGCCCTAGGCTGCTCCAATACGGGGTGCTTCAGGGCTCGGTACTTTCACCTCTCCTATTTAACATCGACATGAAACTGCTGGGTGAGATCATCCGTTCCCACTGGGTAAGGTATCATCAATATGTAGATGATACCCAAATATATATCTCGGCCCATGGGGACCCTAGCGATGCAGTGGAAGTCCTTTCCAGGTCCCTGGAGGCCGTTAGGGTCTGAATGGGGGAGAACGGGCTACAACTGAATCCTGGCAAGACTGAGTGGTTGTGGGTCAGGGGTCCCGTGGTAACCCAGGAGCTACCATCTTTGGGTTTGGATGGGGCAGTTTTGCCCCAAACAGACCTGGTGCGTAATCTGGGGGTCCTCCTGGACTCATGACTACTGCCTGAAGAGCAGGTGGCAGTCATGGCCAGGAGGGCTTTTGCACAACTTCGTGTTGTGCTCCAGTTACGCCTGCTCCTGGATCGGGACTCCTTGCTCATGATCACACATGCCTTGGTCACCTCCAGACTTGATTATTGTAATGCGCTGCCCTTGGCGACCATTCAGAGGCTTCAGCTGGTCCAGAATGCAGTTGCTTGAGTCGTGATGGGGTGCGGACATTATGCTTATGCCTCACCACTTCTCTGGAAGCTGCACTGGCTCCCAGTGTGCCTCCGGGTGCAATTCAAGGTGCTGGTTATTACCTTTAAAGCCCTACATGGTAGTGGGCCAAGATACTTAAGAGACCGCGTCACCCTGAGAACATCTGTCCGTCCCACTAGAGCGGACCGGAGATGCTTAGCTAGGCCCAGCTTTACCTAGCTTCCTGTTTGGAAAGAAAGCTCCCAGCTAGTATTGGGGCAGGAAATAGTAGACCTAACAGGTGGTTCTATACCAGGGATTCTCAACCTGTGGACCACAGGTTCGATGTGGCCCATGGCACCATTTATTGTTGCCCCCCACTTTCTCCAGCACACCAGAAAGTGCCATGTGGTGGAGGAAGGGCAAAATGACCATCCGGACCCCAAACCTGTCTGAGGCTCTCTGGTCATACCTTCAGCTCCGGCCCTATGGAACCTCCTGTCAACAGAGTTACATCTCCAGACGGAGTTGCTGCCCTTTAGGAAAGGAGTGAAGACCTGGCTGGCGGGGCATGTGTGGGGAGTGGGCCAGACGGCCAATTCGGTCGCCTGGCTCTTTTAAATATTCCACCTCTCTTCTCTGTGTTTTTAACTTAACTTGAATTTTAATTTTTATGTATGTGTTTTAATTGTTTTTAAACAAGGGCAAATGATCTCTTATTGCAGGAGGTTGCAATCTATGGCCCACAGGTTGGCCCCAGCCCCCAATGCCATTCCATCCGGCCCACAACAATGACCCTGGAAGCAGACGGGCCCGGAGATGCATAGACATGTCTACCACCATTTTGTTCGCCCCATAGCATGGTCTGAGGGGGAGTTGTCCAGCCTGTGGCATGGTAAAGTTGAGAATCCCTGTCTTATAGCATCACATTCTTACTCAGCAACATCAAGTTATCCTTTCAGTGCCTACACTGTGGTAACTGTGGCTGCTCCATGCTAAAAGAAATATACGGTATGTCCTGCATGCATGGAAGCCCAAAATTCAACTCCCATCTCAGTAAATCTTCAGTAATGAAGATCCGTATCTACAATGGGAAAATAGTGCAAGTGCATGCTATTAGTTCTTTGCATCTGCATTTGAAAATCTCAGATAAATCTCTTGCCCTGAGATCACTACCAAGTAGAACTGGGCTAGACACCAATAGCCAGACTCCACCTAAAATATGTAGTCTGATTTGAAAGCTCAGATATTATGCTTGTATATATTGACTGTAACCTGGATATCTCAATGCTACAGAATTTGTGTTGTGGCTCATATTACTGGTATATAGTGTATATCAGTGTTTCTCATATTGGGTCCCCAGATGTTCTTGGACTTTAATTCTCAGATGCCCTAATGAGTAGGTGTGCTGACTTGGGCTTCTGGGAATTGAAGTCTAAGAACATCTGGGGACACAAGGTTGAGAAACCCTGGTCTATATGATTGGCTTTATGTGACTATCATAGACCGCCAAAGAGATCTACAATAAAATATGTTAAAATCATTCTATAGAAACAGTTTAAAATTATTTTAGAGGCTGTTTTAAAAACCAAAGGTCATGTAGAATAATTTAGAACAGGGGTGCCCAAACCTTTTGTGCCAGGGGGCTGACCATGCCTCCAGAACAGCTGAGCAGGCCTACCACGCTCCCGGGAGCAGGCGTGCCACACCCTCATCCACTTCCAGGAGTGACACAGATGCATTTGCGCATACACAGGGGCAACCCCCATCCACTTCCAGTAATGGTGAGGCCACCACAGGCCTGATGAATTGGCATCCCCAGCTGTGTCCGGCCCATGGGCCGTAGTTTGGACACCCCTGATTTAAAGCATGGCCAGACAGCTGCAACAGGTGTGTGTAATAAAAATGGAAAGAGTCACTTTAAACGAAGCTTAAAGAGATCATACATTTTGCCAAGAAATCATTCCAGGTTGGCCTTCCAAAAAGTAGAAGTCTTACAATTGGACCCAAAAGGTCCTGGATGGGCACAGATCGGGGTTGGGCTGGAGCGCATCCCTCCATTTCTCAAGTGATCATTGGGAAATAGATTGCATCAGACCACTACACGAACAGTCCAATCTATTTTCCCGAGCAATCAGACCCTAAGTTTTGATTGTTTGTGGGAAATTCAGAAAGGCTGGAACCAACCTGCTCTTCATTGTAAATTTGAAAAGACTGAGGAAGCCAAGTTCCACAATGAAGCCTGATAGGGCTGACCTTGGGTCACTTCCCAGAAGGCCCTAAACACAGCCTCTTCTTCAGTAGGGGAGACCCTATGTGCAGTGATATTTCCCCTTTTGAAGGCAATGATGCCAGTGCAGCAAAATCTCTTTGCCCAGTTATTTTTGACATGACATGATTGCCTAAGTTGAAACTTAGGTCCTTCTGGTGGATACCAGATAACTGCATGATGTCTACCATGGCTACTTCAGAAGACCTCCAGTTATAGGCAAGCAGACAACCTTTTGAGCTCATGTCTAAATAAGGGATCTGCCCAATGTTCTTCATGCTCCTCAGACAGAATGACTAAGTATAATTGTGTACTGTGCCATGCACCCTGGCCTTGGCAATGTGCAATAGTGATACTCTAGCCTGGGAACACACTTGAAAGATTAGCATTATGTTTATTTCCTCTTTCCATCCAACAGAAACCTCAGCGATGGTGTCTTAAAAGCCGTTTCTGTGTGTCAAGGACTTGTCAGAACATTTATTATTAAAAAGCGAAGAACAATCATTCCGTGTAATAGAGTGCTGATGCACCAGTGCGCTCACTGCCTTTAATGTATTCACAAAGGCTACAGTTGTAGATTTCTCTTTTATGCGGGTCAAGCGAGGGCAATGAGTGCTGAATCGATGTCTTTGCCTCCTTGAACGTCCAAATTTACAAAGAATACATCCTTGCAAAGATTTCAAACAACCTCATTTTTTATTATTGTGTCTCATCAAAAGAATATCTACATAAGGTGAGGTTTCTTTTAAGGGTGATTTTTCTCCTGTACATGAGACGGTTGCAAATTAATGAATAAAAACCAAGCAATGCCAGCCTGGAACATCAACATTACAGCTTCTGCAGTGAATAAATTCTCCCAGGTCAATTCAAAAGCAGTTCAGGGTCAAATTCTCATCTAGTCTTCAAGATTAAAACCAGTTTAGCCAAAGTATATGGTACATGGAAGCTGCTTTCATTCAAATAAATAGCCAAGGGACTCATTCTCTTGAGCTTTATTAGTTGTGCATGTCATGAATTTAATGGGGTGCATTTTTTCTTTGCCCAAGCTTCTCCTTTTATTTGGAAGGGCTATGGAAGACATTATTTCTTTGTATGATTATAAAGAGAAAACACTTTTAAAACCCTCATTCTATGAAGGTAGCCACTCATCATCATGTGACCATCACTAGCAATGGGATTTTCAGACTTCATGGACTACAAATCCCATAATTTTCCATTCAGACACTTTACCGACAGCTAAAAATGGCTCACGTGGAGGAAAGTCCTTAAATGAAACACTTTGATGCTTAGCTAGGCCCAGCTTTACCTAGCTTCCTGTTTGGAAAGAAAGCTCCCAGCTAGTATTGGGGCAGGAAACAGTAGACCTAACAGGTGGTTCTATACCAGGGATTCTCAACCTGTGGACCACAGGTTGGATGTGGCCCATGGCACCATTTACTGTTGCCCCCCACTGCCTCCAGCACACCAGAAAGTGCCATGTGGTGGAGGAAGGGCAAAATGACCATCTGGACCCCAAACCTGTCTGAGGGAGTGTGTCCCAGCCCCCAGCTTAAAAAGGTTGAGAACTCCTGTTCTATACTTTCATGCTTTTGTGATATGTTCTATGATCCAATGCACCACTGGACACACCACGTGGCATTCTTATATTAAGTTGTATCATTGATCAATTAAACCTTAATCTACACAGCTCAGGGTAACCTTAAGAGCCAGACTCCAGCTTCCCAAGATGCATGTAACTCTTTAATCATATAGCTCCATAGTGGTTGTCTATACCAGGGGCAGCCAACCTTTTTGCGCTGTGGGCCTGACCATGCCCCCAGACAGCTGAGTGTACCGGACTACCACCACCCCAGAAGCAGAAGCATGCGTACTTACGGCTGTTGTAAATGTGCCCACTTCTGCGTTTACGACAGCTGTGGGCGCGTTTGCACATGTGCGGGTGTTTTTTTACGCCTGACATAAATGCGCCTGCTTCTACTTCCAGGAGGGGGTTGATGGGGTGGATGGAATCATGTCAGCTTGTGGGCTATAGGCTGGGAACCCCTGCTCTATAGCCCTGCTCAGGTATTTTTCGCTACAGAGAAAATGGAAACCAGACATTATTAGATTCTAATTTACAAGGAGAGCTTCCAGAACTAGGAAGCCATAGTTCAGTTGTGAAGAACATCCTGGGCACAGAGGTACCCGGATCACTTCCTGGCATCTTCAGAAAAGCTGAAAAAAGCCACAGTGTAACCCTAAAGATCCACTGCCAGTTTCAGTAATCCAAAGCAAAATAGATTGATAGTTTAGCTAGGTGCAGACAACTGCCTGCATCCCTATGTACAGCGCACGCCTCACTGCAGAAGCTCACTCTGCAATGCTGGTGCGACCAGCTGACACATGAAGGAAGAGATTGAACTAGCGATCCCACTACCACTTCCCTCTCACACACATGAAGAGAAGAACATCAGCCTAAAGTTAGTTTTTCTGTTATCTTGCTTTTGATGTTGGGTTGTGACATTATCTGGGGAACAAAAATGTATGTTGTTAATAAGCATCATCACTGCTGAAACAATTTTCCCCCTAACCAAAATAACTCCATCCACAGTCTTTCACTTGGCTAAAACTGACCAATGGTCTATATGTGTTTGCACATTCTTCTCAGGTAAGATAGTAGCTTTTCTTCTTCTTCTTCTTCTTCTTCTTCTTCTTCTTCTTCTTCTTCTTCTTCTTCTTCTTCTTCTTCTTCTTCTTCTTCTTCTTCTTCTTCTTCTTCTTCTTCTTCTTCTTCTTCTTCTTCTTCTTCTTCTTCTTCTTCTTCTTCTTCTTCTTCTTCTTCTTCTTCTTCTTCTTCTTCTTCTTCTTCTTCTTCTTCTTCTTCTTCTTCTTCTTCTTCTTCTTCTTCTTCTTCTTCTTCTTCTTCTTCTTCTTCTTCTTCTTCTTCTTCTTCTTCTTCTTCTTCTTCTTCTTCTTCTTCTTCTTCTTCTTCTTCTTCTTCTTCTTCAAATCATGTGGCGGCTGTGTATCCCCCTCCTCAGAAACTTATGGATAGGGTGATGGGAAGAGTTTTTGTTTTCTTGTGGGGAATGAAGGTTTTCCCTCTCCCTAGGGCAGTGGCGTACCGCTCGGTAAAAGAAGGTGGGTTAGGGTTGCCGGCTCTCGGACCTCTTTTCCTAGGTGCCTTTTTGGCCAATAACTTGAAACAGAAGACTAATGAGGGAGAATCCCGACTGATCGGTGTGCAAGGTTACCTATGGCAAAGCAGAGGTTGGGGGAAACAGTGGTGGGAGGAGGAACTCCGTTCTCCCAGATTGACCAGTGCTTCGAAAATGGGAATGAGGCCGTACGTTAGAGATATGGCAGAGGGAGTCAATCGTTGGGCGGTGAGGGCAAACACACTTAAGATTGCAGATACAGTGAGGGAGTCAAAACGGGTTATTTACACTGAGGCCGTAGAGGAAAGAATCGCTAGGCCATTCAGGGAGAAGTGGGCTTCTAAAACTAATCTGCCGGAATATCTGCAGCCAGGGGAGGAGGACTTGTCTGTGTTTAAAGATGGGAATATACCCCTCTGTCTGTGGGAAACAAGGTGGAGGGCATATCATCAGGTACTTAATGTAGGAGCGACCTACCCATGGAAAAAGGAAGAGGAGCAGCAGTGCAGGAGGATAAGATGCCAGAATGTTAGAGGTGGGATAACAGACCAGAAACCCCCGAGAGAAACCTGTTCGCATTTTGCAAATGAATGTCCTTCATCGCAAGAAGTTTGGGGAGCTCTGGCAAGTAAATTGGACTGGCCTTATTTAAAGGAACAGAAAGCAGAGACGATTCTATCGGGGACAGAGCCAGGAAAGGGGTGGAAGGGGCCGAAAAAGAAAGGGAAACTGGAGAACTGGAAAGTGCCCTGGTCCTTGGTTCGATTAATCAATCTGTTTGCCTTAAGCGCTCTGATGTTCCAAAGGGGACAGGAAGGGAAGACGGGAAAGGTGGCAGATCCCAAACAAACGGTGGGCAGTTTGGTGGCAAGGCTCAGAGTATATGCTAAAAGAATGATGGTGAGACAGAAGGAACCCGACAGATACAAATGGTGGCAGTGGTTGACAGAAAGAAATTTGGGAATAACTTAGAATGTTAAAAGTTAAGTTTCATGTAAATAACAGTATAATTGTAAATATCGTTGTTCTTTTGGTATTGTATATAATGTATATTTCCTTCCACAATCACTATGTATGTAACTATGTTTACTGAGCTAAGTATTTGAAAGTGATGACAAGTTTATGTAGTTCACCTCGACAGATGGCTCTGTAGTAAGAATTTTATCAATAAAAAATTTCCTTCTAAAAAAAAAAAAAAATTCCTTCTTCTTCTTCTTCTTCTTCTTCTTCTTCTTCTTCTTCTTCTTCTTCTTCTTCTTCTTCTTCTTCTTCTTCTTCTTCTTCTTCTTCTTCTTCTTCTTCTTCTTCTTCTTCTTCTTCTTCTTCTTCTTCTTCTTCTTCTTCTTCTTCTTCTTCTTCTTCTTCTTCTTCCATATCCATTCTGAATATAGGCTATCATCATGGCGAACAACCATGAAGACTGTCCTGAGAATATGATGCAGTGGCCTTTCATCCGTATTGCAGCATTACCCCCATACCACTGATCCAGTTCCATGAGTCACCTAGTGCTCCTGAACCCTTTTGGCACACAACGTCTTCCTCAGCCCCAGGGGAGTACTGATGAAGCTGCCGCCCTCCATCAAGATGGGTTCAAGTTAGATTTAATCCACTCAGGGACCATTGCCCTTTCCTGTGGACTTTGGCACCCAAGGCTGTTAGTCCTCAGGATTGTCATACCTTAGAGCTGCAACCCGTCTTAATCCAACTCTGATTTCATCTTGTTTTCAGTGAATCATTAACTCAGTTAACCAAGTAGTTTAGCTAAGAAAGCCTTTACACAGAACACAGAGGCATGGCAGTGTTCATGTCTTTGGCCAAAGTAATTATCATGCTGGTTGCATCAACAGAAGGTCCACCTCAAGGCAGTTAAAATGACTTTGCCACCACCTGGTTGTGGTCTAAATGGGAAGGGGACCCATTCCCCACCCCAATCTCATGACTACATCCACTAGCTTTTCTTCAGGGATGTTCTTCCTTATTTTTCTTTTGAAAACAAAGGACCTACTAAGGGGTTAATACAATTAAACGCGCCATCAGACATCAGAAGTCATCGTGCTCACCTTAGCTGGATTGTAACTTTTTGAATAGTCAAATATTTCTGTTTTCTGTTAACCTTTGTCCTCATTCATCTGTTGCTAGATGATAACGTTTCTTGTGAGATCAAAGCTGCGATTAAGATCAGCAAGTGGCTTACCTTTAGCAGCATAGGTGCAGGAATGGACTAGAGATTAGATGCAATCATCTGAACATAGAACCTGAGAAAAATAACAAACGCCTTACTGAATGTTCATCTATAAAGGGCAAATTGTTTTATCATCACCAATCTAAAGTCCAGATACCATCCCTGTTAAAGGGAGAAAAGAGAGATTGAAGAGCTAGGGTATCACAATAACTTTGCTCCTGAGTTAACGAAAGCCTATGTTTCCCTTATATCCCAGCCTATATCTTTACTGTTGTAGCACTATGACAATCCAGAGGTCAATGTTCATTACAAAGTACTGTTGTAATGTTGTGTAATGAATCAAAATGGAGCAGTGATAGGATGTAACAGGTTCTCACCAGTTCTCCAGAACCGGTAGTAACTTTTCCCAGTGTCCCAGAGAACCTGTAGCAGCTTTTGGGGGGAACCACCTTCGGGGCTTACCTTTTCACTGGTTCCCCCACTGTGCATGCACGCCAAGCACTTGGTGTGCATGCACGCCTAGTGCTTGGCACATATGCACAGCATCCTTGCTGTCCTCCCAAAGAGGGAGGAGGAAGAGAAGCTGCTAGCCTGAAGCTCCCTATAGCCTGAAGCTCCCTATTTTTATTATTTTGTATTTTTTTCTTTGGCCCCACCCATGACATGACATCATGATGTTAGCTCTGCCCACACTGTGATGACATCACGGTGGGGTAGTAAAACTTTTGACATCCCACCACTGAAATGGAGCCTTTGTTTTTAGTGAGTTTAAAGTAGTTATTGTGTTCTTTGCTTCCTGAGGAGGGTGAAGAAAGTCTGGGAAAGTGGCCTTCAAAACCAAGTGCGGATTTCTTTCCCTTGAAAATAGTCATAACAAGCTGAAACTGTGAGAACGGAAATAGGAATGAAGGGCATTGTATGCTGTGGTCCTGTTGGGTGAGACAAAGATGGATTTTGGTTATCTTAGAAGTAGAAGAAGAAACACCATTATTATGTGTTGCATGTGCTTATCAGTAGGAGAAAAGAACGTGCTTAAACTTGCTTTTGCTTAAACAGTAGAGAGATGTAATCTAATGTACTAGCTGGCTAGGCCAGGAAAAATGTAAATAGACCTTTCTTGTTTTAACCAAGGAAAGGGGAAAAGTAAAAATGTTTTTTTTTCTATTTTTGTACCTGATCCAGAACTTTGAACTATTTTTTCCTTCAAATAAAATTTGATTTTAACAAAAGGCGTACTTTTTGTTGTTGTTCAGTCGCACAGTTGATTCTGAGCCTTCGTGATCCCATGGACTACCACACGCCAGGCACCCCTATCCTCCACCATCCTCTTCACCCTATTCAGCTTTGTGCTCATCTAACCATCGCATTCTCTGCTGCCCTATTCTTCTTTTGCCCTCTACCTTTCCCAGCACCAAGGCTTTCTCAAGTGAATCCTCTCATTTGATGTCCAAAGAACTTTAGCTTCATCTTCACTATTTGACCATCCAAGGAGCAGTCGGGGTTGATTTCTTTTAAGATTGACCTATTGATTCTCCTTGCTCTCCAGGCTACTCTCAAGACTCTCCTCCATCCCCACATTTCAAAGGCATCTATTCTTCCGTGCTCAGCTTTCGAATCATAAACTGGTGGAAGATTTCCAGTTCCTTTATTTCTTTATTGGCAATGCTACATATTGCTACTTAATTTACATTGCCTACATGATCTGGCTGGTTTTAAGCATAAACAGTCAGTGATTGAACCCTATCATAGATTTGTCTAGCCTGGAGCAGAACCACATGTACTCTGAAGCAGCAAAAAGGGTCATGCTGCCTTCTGGAATGGGTGTTGGTCTCTATTAGGTGGAAGGATGGTAGTGGGATAATTGGTACCACATGTCAGGTGTGGAGCAGTAGCAAAGAGAATTGCATCTGAACAGCTGTAAGGGAGAGGCAGAGATGGGGACTTATTGTGATGACAACAAATCCCCTGCTTTCAGAAGGGAGGCCAGTGGTGATGGAGAAAAAGAACAGTCCCAATGAGGGGCCAAAGAATAAGGATATGGAAAATGGGACAAGAACCATTTAAAAATTTCCAACTGGAACTCCAATTCTTTTAATCGTCAACACAAAGTCTTATAAACAAAACAAATAAATAAACAAAATAAACAAAAAACTGTTGTAGAACCTTGAAGACTAACTGTGGAGAAAAATACCTGAACAGGGCTATAGAGAGCCACTACAGAGCTGTATGATTAAAGAGTTACATGTATCCGGTCAGTCTTAGTCTTGTTTTTCTAAACAAATACCCTATTAGGATTGGCATTATGGAGATGTTTTATTAGGCTAAGATTGATATCATCAAAACATTGACTTTGGAATTCGTCTTATGACCAATAGGACTTTCCTCTGCATTTTGCTCCCATTAGCACTGACTTAAAAAAAAAGCCTACCAAACATAAAACAGAGGCATACTACAGAAGTTATGAAATCATTCTTGGATTGCCTTTGACTATCTTTGTGCTTGTAAATAATAAGACTGTACCATAAGTTAAATATGAGTTACACTTTTATTTGGATGGTAATCAGATCCAATGCCTTGCCTGTGTTGGAATCCACCCCTAAGGCATCTCTGTCAGAGGCCATCCAAACTCTGTTTACATCCCTTTGGCTAAGGAGAGTAACATTCAAGGTGGCCCATTCCTCATAACAGATCTTACCACCAGGAAGTCAAGACATGTTTTTGTGTCATTTGAATTCTTTATTTGTCACTCTACCCATCTGCATTGGGGGGGAGGGAGGGAGAGAAGCTTGCTCCCTTTCCATTTTATACTAGTTCAGACATTTTAAAATAGCTGTCATACAGCTTCTGGACGATTCCTTCTCCTAAGCAAATATAACCACCTCTCTTAGCTGTTCCTCATATCAGTTGGTTTCTAGACATTTTTCTGAGACTGTGGTGCTTAGAAGTGGATTCAGTACATGGGATTAAGTCTGACAAAGTAGAACAAAGTGGTATTGTCACTTCCTTTACTCTGGATACTATATTTCTGCTGATGCAGCTTGGAATTGCATTAGCTTTTTGCTGCCACATCACACTGGGTATTCACTGGTAGATCTTGTTCCCATACACTGCTGTCAGTCTATCTCAGGGATTCTCAACCTGCAGCCCATGGGCCAGATGCAGCCCCCACATGGCCATCCAACTCCCAAAGCTGTCTGAGGGAGCATGACCCGGCCCCTGGCTTTGAAAGGTTGAGAACTCCTGGTCTATCTGATTTCCTGCTTAAATGTACATCTTTACATTTTCTCCTGGTGAAACTCATTTGGTATATTTTGGCCTGGATCACAAATCTCTTAAAATAATCCAGACTCCAGTTTCTAACTTCTGTAAAATTAGCTGTTTCTTCAGTTTAGTATCATCCCCATATTTCTGATTAGTGTCCCCTCTACTCTTTTCCACAAGTGAAGATGTTGAACTACATTGTGCTGAGGACAAAACTGTAACACTCTGCTTATTGCTTCTCATTAGAATGAGGCAGAACTGTCTGGGTAAAGTACCCCCTTGCTCAAAAGCCAGTCATATCCGACTCTAGGGTTCAGTTCTCATCTCTGTTTATAGCCAAAGAGCCAACACTTTCTGCGTCTGCAGATGTTTCTGTGGACACGTGGCAGGCATGCCTCGACACTGCAGTGCAGGGAACACTGTTTACCTTCCCACTGAAGAGCTACCTATTTATCTACTTGCAATTTCTTGCTTTCGAACTGCTAGGTTGGCAGGAGATGGGACAGAGATGGGAGCTCACTCTGCCGTGCAGTGCTCAGGAATCGAACTCCAACCTTTCAGTCTTCGAGTTCAGCCTCTTAACCACTTGAGCCACTGCAGTCCAATGCCAAATTCATCATCTAGCTTTCATTTACTAGCTTCTCTGCAAAAGTACTATGGTTGTCCCTGCAGAAACCCTCACTGAAATGAAGACACAGTACATTCACAGCATTCCTTTGTTCTAGTATGGTTTTAGTCTGGTATAACATGTGTATTTAGAAGCTCTCTCTGTCTATTGCTAAATTGCTGTGTGCTTTTCTAAGTAGGCACAGACTGACAGTTTAATTAACTGTTCTTTTTTTTAAATCATGTCAGAATAATAAAGAACCAGGGTAAATATGCTTTCTATAGTGAGACTTGTTAAATGCAACTACAGTACTGTATTGCCTGGGTGATGTGACATTTGGAGGTTTGCAGATATGAATATACCAGATACCACCCATTCTATTTCAAGAACAGACTGTAATAATAATAATAATAATAATAATAATAATAATAATAATAATAATAATAATAATAATAATAATAATAATAATAATAATAATAATAATAATAATAATAATAATAATAATAATAATAATAATAATAATAGACACAAATGAGATACAAATGAACTGATCAAATGGGAACAAAGACATATTACAAGAACACTACTCCTACTACTACTGCTACTACTCATAGTTCTCATCACCACCACCATCATCATCATCTTGCAATATGTCTTTGTTCCCATTTGGTAAGTCCGTTTGCATCTCGTTTGGATTTCTGTAGCAATATACTATCAATTGCCGGCTTGCTGGGCCTGTTGCAACTTCACCAGAGCCGGTTTTGCCAGATCATTTCAGGGTAATGTGGGATGGCCTTCATGGCTGCCGTAGTGGTCCTGTGGCACAAGGCCACACCATACTTCTGGGAAGGCTCCAGGGTCTGGGGATCCAGGGCACGGTGCTGTCCTGGTTTTCCTCATTCCTGAGGGACAGGACCCAGTCGGTGTGCCTGGAGAAGGAAAAGTCCAGCCCTAGGCCCCTGCAATACGGGGTGCCTCAGGGCTCGGTACTTTCTCCTCTCCTATTTAACATCTATATGAAGCCGCTGGGTGAGATCATCCGTTCCCACGGGGTAAGGTATCATCAATATGCAGATGATACCCAGTTATACATCTCCGCCCGTGGGGACCCAAGCGGTGCGGTGGAAGTCCTTTCCAGGTGTCTGAAGGCTGTTAAGGTCTGGATGGGGGACAACGGGCTACAGCTGAATCCCGGCAAGACTGAGTGGCTGTGGGTAAGGGGTCCTGTGTTAACACAGGAGCTGCCATCTTTGGTTCTGGATGGGGCAGTTTTGCCCCAAACAGACCCGGTGCGTAATCTGGGGGTCCTCCTGAACTCACGGCAACTGTTCGAAGAGCAAGTGGCAGCCGTGGCCAGGAAGGCTTTTGCACAACTTCGTGTAATACGCCAGTTACGCCCACTCCTAGACAGGGATGCCCTGCTTATGGTCACACATGTGTTGGTCACCTCCAGACTTGATTATTGTAACACGCTCTACATGGGGCTGCCCCTGATGACCATCCGGAGACTCCAGCTGGTCCAGAATGTGGCGGCCCAGGTAGTGGTGGGGTGTGGGCGTTATGCTCATGCTTCGCCGCTGCTCCGGGAGCTGCACTGGTTGCCAGTATGTCTCCGGGTGCAATTCAAGGTGCTGGTTATTACCTTTAAAGCCCTATATGGTAGTGGGCCAGGATACCTAAGAGACCGCGTCACCCCAAGAACATCTGTCCGGCCCACCAGGGCGGATCGGAGAGGCTCCCTTGTTATTCCTTCGGCGAGAGAGGCGCGCCTCGCCTGTACTAGGAGGAGAGCCTTCTCCATGTCCGCCCCGACCCTCTGGAACCTCCTGCCCACCGAACTGCGCCTTCAGACAGAGCTCTTACCCTTCCGGAAGGGCGTGAAAACCTGGCTGGCAGGACAGGTTTGGGGTCCCGGGAACGTGGGTTCCCATACCAAGTGGCTTATATAAGGACTGCCTCCCTGGGTTGGAATGTGGGAATACTGGTGTGTAGTTCTGTGTTGTTTTAACTTCTGATGATTTTTTAATTTTGACGTTTATATTGATATTGAGTGTTTAGGTTTTATTTCTGTTTTTATCAGGATGTAAGCTGCCCAGAGTCGGGTCCTCCCGATTGGGGCGGGGTATTAAATTTAATAAATAAATAAATAAATAAATAAATACTTTGCCTAATCCTAGCAATCCCTTACTTCAGGCTGTTACCCACTTCTCACAACATTTTTTATTTTAAAACCTATCTGTCTAGGTTCTGATTAAAGTTGATTTTGGCTTATTACACCTTGAATGCCATAAGATGTGGAAGAGAAATGTAAATAAATTCAAACAAATGATTGGTTTTATTATTGTTTACAGAGTTCTGCATGAAAGCTCCAGTATTCTGCACATTTGCTTGCTTCAGAAAGAACAATTTATTTGGGTGAAAACTGATATAACACATTCGGTTATATTGCCAGTATGAAATCTAGTCTTTAAAGTCCTACCACTCATCATCTGAGTTATGCCACTTGTCATTCCTCTAGAAAAATATTGTACATTTTGAGGATTCCATTAGTTTTGTCATGAAAATGAGGTATCAGAGATTTAATACACAAAACACAGCATACAATTATCAAATGATATGTTGCCCTATGCTACCTGTTTTAGTTCTCCCTGACTTGATTTGCTGGTCCTTTTGTTTCTCCTCATTTTAGAAGAAATCAGCCAGTCCAGTTAGAAGAAACAAATGCCTCTTCCAAACTGTTGGCCATCACGTGACTTCATTCGTTCGTTAGTTGGCTCGCTCGTTCTACTTGAGCACCTCTGTGCTTATGAGAAATTCAGGCTTGTATGAAAAGTTCACCACTTTTGTCCTCATAAAAGTCCTATACAATAGGAGAAGAACAGAGAAAGTGACTGATGTTATATCACCTTAACAATCTTCATGGACAAATGGGCCATCAGTCACTTGTGGCTGATTTAGGGCCATCAAATTTGAAAGTCTCACTAGCAGGATTCTTCTGACTTTGCCCACAATACAAAGACCAGACATTTGTCACTGGGTTAACTAGAACCAAAGATTCAGTTAATTTCTAAAACAGAATGATGTGAAATAGCCATAACACTAATGCAGAAGCTGTTTCACAGTTCTCCCTCCGTCGAATCAGGCTGAGTCAGATATGGCCACAAGCTGGCAGTGGTCAATTCCTTACCCTCTGCCTAATGATCAGACCTCTCCAGTTGTTGAAGGAGTCCTTCCAGGTCATCCTCCTTCAAGCCCAATCATCTGGAATGGGATTATGATGTTAGTCCCCATGTGCTTCCCCTGAATGGCAAGTCTTGATGAACACTCAGCCACTGAAAAGTGCCCCCAGCATTGCACATCTTTCTCTATGTAGCCCCTCAATTATGACCCACTATTACTGCAGCGATTTAGGAACAGTTTTTCATAACAACCCCAAATCCAACAGCCTGACAGTTAAAGGTCACTCACAATCTAGTCACCTCATCAAATCCAGAACTTGGAAGTAACAAGTTACAGAAAGCGAGTCACTTAAAATTAATTCCAAGAATGAATATAATATGATTGTAAGTTAATGAGGGATACCTTCATTCTTTTTGCAGTCTGTGGGTAATGTCTTAGCTATTAGTAGACCGAACAGGGTAATGATGTTCACAATATGGTGGAGGAGGACTAGCAAACTATTCCAATCCTATATCATGATGTGTCTTCTGCTGTTACCTCATGCACTGTTTTAGGTATTGTGGTGATAATGAAGGGGGGGGGCATGTTTTGTACTACAAGTCAATGTTTCATATTGTTCACTTTAAAAAAAAGATAAGCAGTGGTGGGATGTCAAAATTTTTACTACCCCACCATGATGTCATCACCGTGTGGGTGGAGCTAATGTCATGATTTTATGATGTGGGCGGGGCCAAATGAAAAAATAAAATAAAAATAAGCACCCACACATCCACACACACACACAAATATAAATCAACCCACCCACCCACCCCAAACACAAACCCATCACTTACCTTAGTATAAGTGCCTAGGCAGCACCATGTTGCAAGATGGATATGGTCATTGTACCGGTTCTCTAAGATAATATGCTTTAATATAAATGTAAAACAGCTGTACCTCCTTAAAGGTTCTCCAATTGGAACAGCAATTGGAACAGCACAGCTGTAGCTTATTGATGAGGTAACTTCAAGACTTTGCTTAAAAACCCCAAGCCAGGCCTGCCAGCTGCCATGCCTTTTTAGGAACTGTGGTAGTTCGTCAATAAAGATAAAGGTATTAATATACACATTAAAATACACACAGACACACCACATCCAAAGGTGAGTCAGTTACCCTGGGGAGCATGCTATAGGGAGCTTCAGGCTAGCAGCTTCTCTTCTTCCTCCCCACTTGGGAGGACAGCAAGGAGGCCGTGCATATGCGCCAAGCACTGTAGGCATGCATGCACACCAAGTACTTGGCACGCATGCGCAGTGAAAAGGTAAGCCCCGAAGGTGGTTCCTACCAAAAGCTGCTACCGGTTCTCCGGGACACTGGTAAAAGTTACTACCGGTTCTGGCGAACTGGTGCAAACCTGTTACATCCCATCACTGAAGATAAGTAAGTATTTTAGTTGCATTTGAGAAACAGGAATGAAAAGCTATTTTTTAAAAAAATGCAGCTATAAAGGTAACTTCTTTGCAATGGGATTATAGGGGCATGGGGATATAACAATAATGAATTACTGTAATGAATTACTTTTGAAAAGCTAATCAAGTCTAGGATTTTGTTTTCACAGCTGCCAACCAGATGCAGGACTTGTGCTTAATAGCAATCTTCCCCTCACATTTCCCAGTAACTGCTCTCCAGAGGTATATAGTATCTGACATCAGAGGTAGGCGTATTATCTTCTGTGCCTAATCTTTCTGTATTGGGGATGCCCAAGCTGTTTGGCATCATTGCCTTTTGTGGAAATGCATTATGTACCATGTGAAGGAGCACGTCCTTCTGCCATTCAGTTTCATTGGGTGAGCCAAATTTTAGTATGATCAGAGATGGAGGAGGATATTTCTTTAGCCACATAAGGTATGATTTGATGCACTTAAGTCATTCCCTCTACCTCTCACTTAACTTTTTTCCCCCTAGGCTAAAAAGTTGAAGAATAATCCAGTGACGTCCATTCTGAATAGGCAGTATCATGCTAACAATGGATACCCCCATACATAGGACATGATTTTACTTTTCAGATAGGTGGGCAGGTGAGCCAGAATACTTACAAGATCCTCAGCACCTATTCCCGAATACTTTCAAAAGAAAAAATTGTGGAAGGAAGGAAGGCAGACAGACAGAAAGGGGGGAGGATCAAGGGACCGTATTTTCAGAGCACTGATGAAGATGATTTCATACTAATTAGACATATATATCTTTCATATCTGTAATCTGAAATAGGGGTGTGTGCCAATTTGTACTTTTGTATGACAACTCTAGGAGTTCCCATGTGGAATTCTTCAGGTTGTACTCCAAAAAATCCACAGATTGGAACATCTCTAGCAGAAACGTGTGAGGAAAGAGACACAGAGAAAGAAAACCCCAATCACCTTGGCCTTCCCTCTTTTCAGATCACAGCTATAGGAAGCACATAATATCCAAATCACAGTTCTAGTGCACCTTCATGTTACTCAACTTTGTAATCACCTTTTCTTGGGCAGAGAGCAACAGCCACATTTCTTTTGCCTGGGGATATTTCAGTCATACAGCCATAAAATATTTCACTGAAGCTGTCGATACATATTCAGTTTGTTACAGATATCTCTCTCTCCCTCCATCCTGTCATTGTTGGAGGAAAATTGACATTGAAAGCAGTCTTTGGGGAATATGATTATTGTTTTTGGTTCCCAAACAGATGCCTGGGCATGCTTTGTATTTAAAGATTATTTAAATGTTGCTGGGTGAAGACAGGGCACTGACGTTATACAAAGCAGCAGCCAGGAGGTTATAGTCCTCGCTAGACAATTTGCCAGCCAAGAAAGATGGGCTGGTAATGATGCTGACAGCTTTATTGTCCTGATGCTGGCAGGAAAACAGGAAAGAAAGATTGCCAAGGCAGGAGGGACGCATTGAAACATGAAACTTGCAGGGAGGGGTGTGTGTGAGAGGAAAAACACTAACTGGTTGTAAAAGCAATGTGAGGATGCAATAAAGGCACTGGTGTTTCAGTCCTGCGACAATGCTTACAACAAACCCTTTTTCTCAAGCCATTGGATCCCACCCCCTTGTTCTTGTTTCCTTGTGCCTCTGTCATGGGGCAGACAATAAATAATTCTAGGGCGAGGAATGGAAGTTTTATTTGGCAAGGGAGAAGTACAGATTGTCAGAAATCACTCCAGGCTCAACCAGTCTATTGATCTCTGTGACATTCCTTTGATAATTTGTGCTCATTTAAAATATATATTAACCATTGTACATGTATGGATCTGTCCAGTGGTGGGATTCAATTTTTTACTCTGTGGGTGTTGCCTACTCTGTGGGCATGGTCAGGTGACTGGATGGGCATGGCCAGTTGGCCATGTGACTGGGCGGGTGTTTTAAAACAAACAAAAAATTCAACCACAACAATTAAATGTTTGAAGTGGTAGCCATGTTAGTCTGCAAGCATAGCTGAGAGTAAACATCCTTCCCAGGACAGTCAAAGGAGGATCCAGCATGTTGGAGGCAAAATGCTAATAACCTGTGAACTGCCCAGATAATGCACTAAGTGCTATGGGGTGGTACAAAGAGCCAGGAATATGCAACTCTTTGGGGCAGGGGCTGCTTACTCGCCCGCTGGCTCGGCCCTCCACCCACCCACCCAACAGGCAGAGGGAGTGAGCCTGGCCCACCCTTGCTGCCAATCCCAAACCTTGATGCCGTCTGGTGGTCACTGTCTGACTCCCCAGGCTCCTGGCTGCCACTCCACCTAACCACAACGAAGGAGGAGCAGACTGTCCATCCTGTTCACTCAGTGTGCTGTGTGGTGAGGAGGAGGAAGGGGAGGGAGAGAGAGGTTTGGACTAGTTGTTGTGTCCTTCTGTGCTTCCCGCACCCCTTTTCACTAGCGGCCAAGGCTTTATGATGCCAGTGCTGCTTTTTGCCACAGAGCAATGAAAACAGAAGAGGCTGAAGTCAACCAGTTCTATACAACACCTTCAAGAACAAACACCAAGAAAGATGTCCTTATCATCATAGATGATTGAAATGCCAAACTAGGAAGTCAAAAGGTAAGTAGAATAATTGGCAAGTTTGGGTTTGGAGTACAAAATGAAGCAGGGCAAAGACTAGTAGAGTTTTGTCAAGAGAACAAATTGAACATAGCAAAAACCTTCTTCCAGTAACCTACATATGAACATCACCAGATGGCCAACCCCGAAATCAGATTGATTACATATTCTTCAGTCAAAGATGGAAAAGCTCTCTACAGTCAGTAAAACTGAGATCTGGAGCAGACTGTAGTTCAGATCCTGAGCAACTGATTGCAAAATTCAGGATGTAGTCACATCATAATTATACTCAAGATCCCTATCACCCTCATAACTCTTTTTGTCCATGAGATGTTCTTACTTGTAACCTTACATTTTTGGGTAGTTTACCCTGTTCTGGAACTTACACAGACAAATTACTATCGTTTTTGTTGTAGTCTTTGCTGTTTAGCAACCCTAGTGAACATGTGAATTGTTTATTATTACCTTAATCCTCAGAAGCAAAACTGGAAATATCATGTTGCTTTCTTATGGAAGATGGCAGAAACTGAAAATAAATATTAGAAAAGGCATAATAAAATGTTTCTAAGCAAGAAAGTAAAATACTGTACATAGAGAATGTTGCAAACATGCTCAGAAGATCTTATCATGAGATCATGTACAGTAAATGTGTATATAGAACTGATGCTTTTAACCTACAAAACATAGACAAGAAGCCTATTTAGATTTTTTTAATGAATTACCAATACAGATTAACACTCAGTTGTTCGCTGATGCGAAAATAAATCAGTAAATATTAAAGCCATTTCAGATACATTTTAGAAGAGGAGGAGGAAGAAAAAGGAAACTGAAGGATTTTATAGATGTTTCCGGCACTATATTCCATCTACAGCAGGGGTGGCCAAACTATGGCCTGCAGGCCGGCCCCAACCCACAGCACCATTTCATGTGGCCTGCTGCCACCCTCGCCACTACCGGATATGGAAGTGGATGCATTTACAGCAGCCATAAAATGCTCCTGCACATGCATAAACACACCCACGTTTGCTGTAAATCCTGCCATAAATGCACCCATGGCTGTCGCAAATGCATTTACGACAGCTTGTGGACACATTTTATTGCAGTATTTATGAGGGGAGGAACCACGTGACTGGCCAGCTCAGCTATCCAGGGGCATGGTCCAACCTGCAGCGAGAAAAGGTTGGGAACTCCTAATCTGCAGTAAGAAATGTTATTCTTGTTGATGTTTGTTCATTATTATTAATATACCTAGAGCCTTTTTTAGCAGTTACATGCTTTGTGCTGTTTACAAATGGCTAGAATTTTATACTTTTGATATACAGTAAAACCCCGACTTACAAATGCCCCAAGTTACATAAAATTCAACTTACATAATGATTTTGTGCTAAAACCATGTCCCAATTTACATAAATTTACGTAACACGATTTCCTATGGGTTTGCTTTGAGTTACATAAAAAATCATTTTTCCTATGGGTTTGCTTCCAGTTACATAAACATTCATTTCCCTATGGGTTTGCTTTGGGTTACATAAAAAACTAATTTAAGCAAAAGCCTATGGAACAGACTTTTTACATAACTAGGGGTTTTACTGTACTCCTTTTTTGAACTTACACTTATCAAATCTAAACTCTCTCCATAAAGAAAACTTAAGAATACAGTAATACCCCGGATAACACGAGTACCGGATAGCGCTAAAATCGCATAACGTTACAAGATTTTCGGAAAAATCTTGTATCGAATAACGCGATTTTTAACGTTATCCGATACAGTCGTTCTTAGAAGCAGGGTGGCTGGGAAGCTGAATGGGGTTCTCCGTTCAGCTTCCCAGCCACCCTGCAGCTACGGAGGCAGGGGTGGGGAGGCTGGAAAGCTGACGGGGGGCTCCCCCGTCAGCTTCCCCAGCCACCCCATAGCTGCGGAGGCAAGGGCGGGTGGCTAGGGAAGCTGACAGGGAGTCCCCGTGAGCTTCCCCAGCCACCCTGCAGCTGTAGATCGGGTCCTCTGATCTCTCTGGAGCAGGCAGGGGACACAATCCAAGCTGTTTCTGGGCTTCCCCGACGTCCTCAGCCAGTGCAGCAAGCCAGAATGTCGGGATTCGAACCCTGACGTTTTGGCTTGCTGCACTGGCTGAGGACGTCGGGGAAGCCCAGAAACAGCTTGGATTGGGTCTCCCCACCTCCCTGGACCTGGTGGGGAGGGGTCAGAGACCCAAAAATTGGTTTAAAAAAACAGAGGTTTTTTTACCAATTTGGGGGGCTCTGACCCCCCCCCCCCGGGCGGGTCCAGGGAGGTGGGGAGACCCGATCCAAGCTGTTTCCAAAGTTCCCCCACCTCCCTGGAGGCTGCAGCAAGCCAAAATGTCAGGATTCAAATCCCGACATTCTGGCTTGCTGCAGCCTCCAGGGAAACAGGGCTTTTTTTAACATTGTGTGATCAATGTAACGCACAACGATGAGACTTGTGGAACCAAGTCATAATGTTATCCGGGGTACTAGTGTACATGAATGAATCCAGTATTATTCAACGTTCCCATTCAGCAATAGGAATAAAATCAGTGGAGATATCCAGAGATTTAATATACAAAGTTGGTAGAGTGGTTAAAATGTAGTAGCGCAGCCAAAACTGCTCACATTTTGAGTTCAATCCTGATGCGATCAAAGTTGACTCAGCCAACTGTCCTTCTGAGGTCAGTAAAATGAGTACCCAGTATGTTGGGGACTTCATACTGGGTTGGTGGCCAGATATCCTGCTATGGTAATGGAGTAGACTGAACAACCAGCAACTCAACGCCAAGTGTTGAGTGGCAGTAAATAACCTGACTCCTAAAGGGACCAACTACTATAGGCAAATGAGCCCCTTTAGGTGGGTTGATGGCCCCCTCAGTGGAAGAAATGCCACTGGAAACCATCATATTAGGCCCAATGGCAAAATGAGCGGAGAAGGAACCACTTCACTATTCTGATTCCCAACAGACATGGAGGTAGAAGAGGCCATGCTAGATGGACTAGCTGTGAAGGCGCACCTTGATAATATCCTCAAGGCTGCTGCAGTCCATTGCAGTCCCAATGTTAAATCCTGCATGTCTCATTTCATATGTGCCACAGGAGATGGTTCTGTGATCACACTGTGTGGGTCACTTCCTGGCAAACTGGGATCCACCTTAAACAAATTCATGCCAATGGCATTTTTCTTGGTGAAAATTATTTCCAGGGGGGGGGGGGGAATGTATACTTGGATACGAGTAGCAGCCAAAGCCGACGACTGGGTGGATACCACCACCACCCAAAAAAAACACAACAAAAAACCAAAGTATGCAGAAGCACACAAAAGTGGGCAAGCTTTAAATAATATATTGTGGTCTTTACCAGGTAAGATGTGAAAAGTAAGTGCAGAGAGGGAAAATAAGATTAAACTAAACCTTTACATTCAGTTATGGGATGATAAAAAAAATCTACCCCACCATGATGTCATCACAGTGGGGTGGAGTTAATGTCATGATGTCATGGGCAGGGCCAAAAATAATAAATAAATAAATAAATAAAATTAAAATAAATAAAATTAAAATAAAATACATACACACACACACATCTCAACCCACCCACCCAACCAGACAGCCACAACACAAACACGTAAATAACTTAAATAAATAAAAGAAATAAAGAAATAAAATAAAATTTAAATAAAAATACACTCACCCACCCAAAACACAAATAAATCACCCACCCACCCCAAATACAAAAGCCTCACTTACTTACCTTCCTTGGGGCTGACGAGCCCCCATCACCCGGGGCCACCCGGCAAGGCGCGCCGCCCCTGACTACGGCCTCCTCCTCCTCCGAAGGCTGTGGCCGCAGGAGCCACCACCTGCAGCCACTGGCCACAGCTGCTGCTGGAGCCGCCGCCAGAGCCGCCGCTCCCTGCAGCCCCTGGCTGCAGCCGGAGCTGCCATCAGAGCCACTGCTGCTTGCAGCCCCTGGCCGCAGCCATGGCTGGAGCTGCCGCCAGAGCCGCCGCTGCCTGCAGCCCCTGGCCAGAGCCGCCACCAGGGCCACCACTGCCTGCAGCCTCTGGCCATGGCCACGGCTGGAGCCGCCGCCAGAGGCACCGCCAGAGGCACCGCTGCCTACAGCCCCTGGCCACAGCCACGGCCGGAGCCACTGCCAGAGCCACTGCTGCCTGCAGCCCCTGGCCATGGCCGGAGCCTCTGCTGCCACTGCCGCCACCGCTGGAGCCGGAGCCACGCCGAAAAGATCCGGCTCTGGCTAAAATAGGCAGCAAATGGCTGCCTCTCAATGCGCATGTGCAGAAATTCATTCTTTTTTTTAAAAAACTTTTATTTATAAGTTTTCAAAAAGAATACAACCAAAAAAACTACACAAAAGTCAAACATAACATACATCATATATAAAAGAACAAAAATAAAAAATACACCTTTGATACAGAAGCTTTTCAAATTAAATTTCTGATACAATTGTTACATAATCCACATACTGTATATGCTTCTTTACACCTAACACTGCGAAAGATCAATCTTTTAATAAAAATCACCTCTGTGCTGTATACAATGTCCAGGAGGTTATAACATATTATATTTTCCAAAAATTAATTTGATCCGGTACAGGGTTAATACCTTTCTTTTTAACAATTACATATTCCACATATTGCCTCCAAATTCTCCAGAATCTATTTACATGAACTATGCCTTTTCTAATATTCAGTTCCCATGTAAGCTTATCATTGAGTGCTAATTCCCACATTTCCTTATACCAATCTTCTATGTTTAATAATACATCATTTTTCCAATTCTTTGCAATACATTGTCTAGCCGCTGATAACATCACAGCTATTAATTCTTTATCATCATTACTTATTTTAAATTTATCCACATCTGTTAACAATACTGTATCCGGCCCCAATTCTAATCGCATTTCAAATATATTTTTAATTTCCTTTTCTACTTTTCCCCAAAATTCTTTTAACACATTACAACTCCACCACATGTGCGTATATGTTCACGTTGACTGTTTACATCTCCAACATATATTACTTATCCTATTATCTATTTGATGCAACCTGATTGGGGTCAGATACCATCACCACAGTAGCTTATAGTTATGTTCTTTCACCCTTACAGACATAGTTCTCACAATTCTTCTTTTCCATTTTTTCTGCCACATTTCTTCTGAAATTGTCACATTCAAATCTTGTTCCCAAATATTTTTCAAGATCTCCTGTACTTTTCCTCCTTTATTCAAGATCTTGTAAATCTTACTTACTAACCCTTTAATGCCTATATCTCCTTTTCTTAACTTAATCAAGAGATCTTCAAATACTGTTGCTTCCCTTTCTAGACTCCTTTCATATAAATATTTTTATTCCAGTTATTTATCTGGAGAATCTTAAACCAATTTAAGTCCAATTGTAAAAAAAAAACCCTCCATTTTTTATCACGATCTCTACAAATTTTAACCCAATCTTTCAACATTAAGGTCCCATTTTCTGTTAATATACTCTTAACCCTTCTATCAATTTTTATTGGAAAAATATTGAAATCCTCCAATTCTATAATCGATGAAATTCCTGGCACAAGATCTTTCTTCACTCTATTCCATTCTTCCAAAGTTGTTTTTATCATCTTATTTTGGATACCTTCCCCCCCCCCTTCTTCACTTAGAACCATTGCCTTACCAATTTGTGAAAATTCTCTCATCTCCATTTTTTCCCAAATCGTTTCTTCATTCATTAGTATTTTTACAACATTTCTTACTTGGAAGGCTTTATAATAATTATGTATATTTGGTATTCCCAATCCACCTTCTTTTTGAGACAAATACCACAGTTTTTTAGCTATTCTTGCTCTATGCTTTCCATTACAAAATTTATTTATAATATTTTGATACTCTTCCAATTCTTTGTCATTATGTTTTATTGGTAAGACATCAAATAGAAAATTTAATTTAGGTAATAACATCATTTTACATAAAGCTACTCGGCCAAACCAAGATAAAATCAATTTATTGTAATGTACTATTTTCTTTTCAATTTCCTTCTTTTGTTTACCATAACTTAAACTCTTAAGATCTCCAAATTTATTTGATATCACTACCCCCAAATATTTTAGTTTACTTTTGACTTGTATCTTATATTTTCTTTTATTATTTCCTGTTCCCCACTTTCTCCATTGCAGAGTATCATTTCTGATTTGTCCCAATTCACTCTCAGATCTGTAGTTTCCTCAAATATTTTTAAATGTGAATATATTTTCCCTAATATCTTCATTGGTTGTTTTGCAATTATAAGTGTATCATCTGCATACAAATTTATTTTATTATCTTCTATTCCAGTTATTTCCTCGTCCTGCCGTATAGAATTAGCCAGAAATTCCATCACCATTATAAATAATGTTGGAGATAATGGACAACCCTGTCTTGTACCTGCTTCTAATTTTATATCTTCTGTATAGTTATCATTAACCTTAACTCTTGCTATTCCTTGTTGATACAATTTAGCAATTACTCCTTGAAATTTACTTCCAAATCCATATAACCTAATCATTTCGTGGATTGTCCCCCATTGTAGTGAATCAAATGCCTTGAAGATATCGTGATAAAAACCCAATTTTTTCCTTTTTTCGTTCTGTTAAATCCATTAAGTCCACTACTCTTCTTACCAAGTCTGTCATATACCTCTTCTTCACAAAGCCTGCCTGAGCCTTATTTATATAATCACCTATGAAACTACTCAATCTATTTGTCAATATTTTTGTAATTTTTTTTGCATCTTGGTTAATTAATGAGATTGGTCTGTACGTCTCAACTTTTTCTAAGTCTTTTCCTGGCTTTGGTATTAAAGTAATTATTGATCTATTCCATGAATAGATCACCCTCCATTATTTTATTAAATAGTTTATGTAATCTTGGTATTATTAATTATTTAAAGTCTTTATAAAATTTATTCTGATGCATGCACAATTCAAAATTGCAGCACACATGCATCAGATTAACTTATGTGCATGCACACTAAATTGGAGCAAATTTGGAACCGGACGCCTCAAAAATAGCTCTACCCTCCCGGAGAACTCTCTGGGATTGTTCCTACCAGTTCTGTGGAACCGGTCAGAACCGGTATCTTCCCATCACTGTTTAAATTCATGTTGTTTCTGGAGCACAGAAAGGAGTCTACAGACAGAAAAGTGTGTTTTATCAGGTGGTAATAGTGGTGCTCAACTGATCTGGGATAGACTGTAGATTCCCTGAGAACTAGAAAGTCTTATGTGGTATATCCTGTACCCCAGATAGTGCGAATCTACTTCACAATGGTCTGCCTTGATCCTACAGATTCAACAGGCCAGATTGCCAAGTTGCAGGTCCTCAGCTTCCCAGAATGGCTTTCAAAGTTTGCCATCGCCCCCTTTTCACTTTTTCACTGCCATCTGCTGCAGGACTGGGCATCCTTTCTCCTGAATATCCAGCCTGCTGGGAGAAAAAGGAGTTCTTCTCAGGCACCAGCATATGGAAAAGATTGGACAGAAGTGACAATAAATGTTTCCCTACTCAATTTTCCTCCTAGCCAATGCTCTTAATTACAAAGAGCCCATGAATCATGTCTTTCAGTACAGTCAAACCTCACATAAAGAGTGTCTCTTTTAAAGAGTAACTTGCTTAAAGAGCAGAATTTTCTCTAAATGTTCACCTCGCTTAACAAATAAAACCAACCAAAAACTCAACAAATAAATTGGGGTTTGTTATCCCCCTACAATTTGTCACTTTCAATGGTGTTTTACTTAAAGAGCAAACTCGCTTAAAGAGTAATCCTGTGGAACGCATTATGCTCTTTAAGCAAGGTACAACTGTATATGAAAAGAAGGAAATGCGGATTTGCCAACTGGATTTCTCTTTCTAGACTAGCAATAATCTCTCCTGTACTAGAGAGAAGTGCTCATAAACGCAGGGAATGTGGGGACACAAAGGCAACCACCCAGAAAACAGGGTTCGGCTGCAGGGAAGGAGGAGTTTGGGGCTGGACTACGTTAATTAAAGTGGTTTGAAACGGGTTTCTGTGTATTACCACGAGTGTACACAGAAACCCATTTCAGACCACTTTAATCTAAATGGACACTCAGCCATGGATTTAAGAGTTGCTGTTCTAGAGCAGAGGAATTACAAAACTAGCATCCAGACAGAGACAGCAGAGATTAAGTACATGCATATGTTGGACACACATCTCAGGGTTTGAATATCAGTCAGGGGTTTCTGGGACATTATCAAATTTGATACACCACAACTAACAGGTTGTTATATGCTACAGTTTTGCTTGGGTCACTCAAACCATTGTCAACAAATGCTAACTCATTGGCAAATAAAAAATAAATAATAATAATAAAATAAAATAAAAATAAGCACACACAGGCCAGGCTTTGCAGCATGTTTGAACAATAACAGGGGATTTTGTTGGTTGAAAAAAGCTGCATAGTTACTATTCTGTTAGGCTGGCCAATTATTGTGTGTCTGTGTACCTGATGCATGTATAAATTGAGGCCTCGCTCATGTTTGATGAAGTAGACTTAGTCCACGAAAGCTCACATTTAAATACAAGAGTTTGTATTTAAGGTGCCACAACTTTTTTTTGTCTTTTTTCCTGTTCTGTTTTGTTTACTCTCAGATATGGTGCTAAAATAATCATCCTACTCTTATCCAGTGCATTAATTCCTGTAGATCAGGGATTGCAAACTTTTATAAGTCAGGGGCTGGGTCACGCTCCCTCAGACAGTTGGGGGGGGGGGGAACAGCCTGGTGGTCCCCCCAGCCATATATGCTGCTGTAAACAAACTCTCAGTTGCCATAAACGCAGGTGCTGCTGCCATAAACACATCTGCAGCTACCATAAAAACATCTGCATCAGTTTCCAGCAGCGCAATGAGTTGGAGCAAGGGTGGGGGCTGGATGATTTGGTGCCATTGGCTGGATCCAAAGTGCGTTAGATAGAGGATAAAATAGCCTTTGTTATGACACTATTAGAATTTTGGTCAGACTTCAGAAACAGATTTTATGACAACATTTACAAAAAATCATTGAACAGCATCACAAAAATGCTCAAATGAAAAGGACAAATCTGTTGGCAACTGAGCAAAAACATCCAACATCCTCATCAGCAACCTCTGTCAACCACAGAAAGTGGTTTGGGTCAATTTCAGACAGATTTGTCTCTTTTATCTGAGTTTTTTCAGGATTCTGGTTGAGGGACTTTTGGATAAACATTGTCATAAAACCTTTTTGGAAAGCCCAAACAAAATTCTAATAGTGCCAGAACATAGGTTATTTTATCCTCTATCTAACACACTTTGGATCACTACGATTGGTTGAGTAGTTTGGTCGTTGGCTCACCAACAACTGGACGCCCCTAGCGAAAATATCATTTTTACAGGGCAACTTCCAAGTGTAATGATGTCATCAATTTGCATTCTGGGTCATTGAGTCCTAGCATTCCAGCATAATCCTTATTTTCGTCAGTGGTGTAGTTTGGTTGTGGTAACTTGTCAAAAGTACACAATCAAATTCATGAACTAAATCCCTGACGGTAGTGTCCTTAGACTCTACCTGCCACACTTTTTTGTTTTTTGTTCTTAGATTTTTGTTTTTGTATTGGGTGGACATCATTTTTGTTTTTAGTTATTACTTATAAATTTATTCAGTTTGTTTATTCTTTATGTTTAATGTCTTATTCTAAAGATTTTTTAAATGTGTTGTAAGCTGCCCAGAGAGAGAGAATATACCAGATGGGTGGGGTATAAACAAATGAAGGAAGGAAGGAAGGAAGGAAGGAAGGAAGG
This sequence comes from Furcifer pardalis, assembly GCA_030440675.1. Classification (NCBI taxonomy): domain Eukaryota; kingdom Metazoa; phylum Chordata; class Lepidosauria; order Squamata; family Chamaeleonidae; genus Furcifer; species Furcifer pardalis. The sequence continues at coordinate 143,528,172 of CP126893.1, forward strand.
AAGGAAGGAAGGAAGGAAGGAAGGAAGGAAGGAAGAAAGAAAGAAAGAAAGAAAGAAAGAAAGAAAGAAAGAAAGAAAGAAAGAAAGAAAGAAAGAAAGAAAGAAAGAAAATAAATGTCACCTGTCTGGGTTCCCCCGGAGTGTTTTCTGTTAAAACTACCCCTACAAAGTCCATTGAGAAACTCATTGTATGGAACTCCGTGAAGGTGAGATAGCCTGTAGGCACCACTACCACCATCCTCAACATCATTATATTTTTTTACAATTGTTTAAGCTATTTGTAATATAATACTGGTGTAATTGCTTTTTAATATTGTAACAATTTATTGCATTTTTTGCTTTCAATATTGTATACTATGGGAAGTCTCCTTGGATCCTGTTTGAAAGAAGGAAGGGATATAAATTAATGGAATTGATTGAAATGAAATAATTCCATAGGCGGGGGGGGGGGGGGACAGGATGCCATTAAATCCAAGTAGGTTGAAGAGAACAAACATGGGTTCTTTTTTATTGTTTGTCCTAGAAACAGATGAAGAACTGTTCTTTCCATTGTGATGTACTTTAGAACACTTTTCTGGGCCAATGTCGAGAGAATGGCATTGTCCTGAAGAAGCCTGCCTTCATCTTGGAGAGCATTCTATTCGCATTGGAATGATGGCAGCCGTGTCATATACTTTCTCCTACCCGTGTCCGGACTGCTGTATGGTCCTGTATGGGACACTCACCTTGGCCCTGTTTATCCTCCTCTCCAAAATGACTCTTCCAAGCTTCTATGTGTGGAAAAACATCGTTGGCAGGACCTGGGAGTACATGTTCCATTCGTCACCAGAAGGGAATGCAGATCATCCCTTCCTGGGACATCCAGTGAATCATTCACTTCTGTCTCAAACTGGCTCTTTGGAGGTGAGTACCAACAAGTCAAGGAAAGGTTCTTTCAGTATTAGAGAATATTTTCAAAAGCTTAGAAAAATTGCCTTAACTTCCAGAAGCCCAGATAGTATGGCTACCCAAGGTCTGATAGTACCTGTTAGTGGGAATAAATCACCAATACAACAATAGGCTGGACCTCTTACATATTACTTCCAGATTACATGTACAGATATAAAGCTGGAACTCTAACAGAATTACCTTTCCCTTTAATGAGGAAGGGTGTGGCTGTGACCTGTATCCAATTATTAAGCCATCCATCCAGTTGCAATCAACTAAAGATGAGCAACAATCCACAGATCTCCTCTTTACAGAACCTAGTCTTACTCTTGAACTGGACAGCTAATGGTGGCTTTATAGAAATGTATTTGAGAGCTTTAGACTTAGTCCCTTCATTTTTAGTAAGTTGATTTGTCTTTTCTGTTTGGGGCAGGAGCATGATCAGGAAAATGGCTACCAACCCCAAGCACCTGTTGGTGAAGAAGAAGGTAAGCCCTTAAGACATAAATCAGAACCTCCCAATGGTTATATAAAACTCCTGAACTCAGTGCTTCGTTTTAAAAATGAGAACGTTTATTATTGTCCATGCATTCTTCTATTAGAGGACTGTGGTGGCTTAGTGGTTAAGATGCTGAATTTGACGGCTGGAAGGTTGGAAGGTTAGCAGTTCGAGACCCGAGTACTGCACAATGGAGTGAGCTCCCATCTCTGTCCTAGCTCTTCCAACCTAGCAGTTTGAAAGCAAGCAATTGCAAGTAGATAAACAGGGACCACTTCAGTAGGAAAGGTAAACAACATTCTGTGCACATGCCTGCCACATGTTCACGGAAACGACTGCAGACACAGACAGCGCTGGCTCTTTGGCTATAAACAGAGATGAGCACTGAACCCTAGAGTCAGATATAACTAGCTTTCAAGCAAAGGAAACTTTTCCTTTTCCCTATTCCTCTATCTGATTTGTATGCAAACCAGAACCAAACCACTCCACTCTGTTTGGGAAGTCGTTTGAAAAATCTTCTCTCATTTTTTTCTCCTGAAAGTATTTGTAGGCAATTTTACATTTTCAGATATGATTTTTTTAAAATTAAAATGTGGAAACAAAGGACTATAACATGGTCAGTTTTGGGAATGAGATGGACCTTCCGTTTTCAGGCGAAGCTCCTACCAGCTTGCCTGCTTGCTTGCTTCTGCCCACTTCCACAGCTATGTTCAAGAAAAATATGTGCTGGAGCACTTGAACAATGATCTCTCAGTATTCATGTAGTAATAACCAGGTTTGCCCCAGTGTGCTCAATCACTACCTAGCCCAAGTTGGAGTGCTGCATGCTTGGCTGCGAAAATAAAGGCCAACTGTAATCATTATAAAATAAAATAGAAGACAGCCATGATGGGGATTGAGGAGAGAAAAATATTCTGTAGTTCTGTTTTGACCCAACCATTGCCAACCTGTACAAACAGTCAGATATGCATCCCATATTCACAGAGAGATACAGTGTCTGGGGTGGGTGAGTCCTAATTGTAAGTGAAAATGTTAGATAATTAAGATGGCAAAAGGTCTGTGAAGAATGCTAAAATAGTTGAGTTCCGGGGCGGGGGGGGAGAGTTCCCAAAGTGATATGATGAATATTTTCAAATATCCAAAGCGCTGCCACATGGCTAATAAAGCAAGCTGGAGCAAAATGATGGATTCAAAATATGAGAGCTGAGAGTCCACCTAAAGCTTAGGAAGAACTTATGGGCAGCATGAGCTGTTGGACAGTGGAATGGATTGTCTCCAAGAGGGTGGCAGACACTCCATAACTATAGGCCAGTGATGGCTAACCTTGGCACTCCAGTTGTTCTTGAACTTCAATTCCCAGAAACCCTGATCAGCAGGAATGCTGACTTGGAGTTCTGGTAATTGAAGTCCAAGAACACCTGACGTGACAGGCTTTGCCATCACAGCTATAGCCTTTAAAACAGAGGTTAGAATAAGAGGTGGCCAACTTTGGTGCTCCAGGTGTTCTTGGACTTCAGTTACCAGAAGCCCAAATCAGCTCTCTTTCTGATCAGGGCTTCTGGGAATTGAAGTTCAAGAATATCTGGAGCACCAAGGTTGGCCACCCCTGCACTAGATGGTGCCCTGTAAGGAACATTTCACTTTGGATTTCCTGTATTGGCAGGAAATTAGACTAGATCAGTGATGGTGAACCTTGGCACTCCAGGTGTCCTTGGACTTCAATTCCCTGTGGCCCTGATCAGCAGGAGTGCTGACTTGGGCTTCTGGGAATTGAAGTCCAAGAACACATGGAGTCCTAAGGTTCACCATCATGAGTCTAGATGAACCTTGGGTTCTACCTTCGCCTATTCCAACCTATCATTCTGTAATTCTCTGATTATAATGGCTACCTTAGTCTAGACATGTGATGTGTGAAGAAGCCCTTCCTTCTCTCTCCCTCCTGAAGCACTCTATCCTTTTCTCCCACAGACACCAGTGATGCGAAGACAGACCTCCAGTTTTACTCAGCACAAGGTGGGAGTGGCAGCTCCACCTCTATTCGCAGACTCCTGTGTGACAACATGGCCTGTGCCCTGTGTGAACGCACAGCTATGGAAGCTGCAGAAGCCTTGCGTGTACAACGGAAAAAACTCTCCTTTCCTCCTTTGCCTCAGCCACCACTTCCTACTGTCCCTTGCGTGGACCGCTCCTGCCTGCCTGCCTTTTCTACCTTGAGGCACGCCGCTCCTTTCCCACCAGTGAGCACCAGTGAGCCTGTAGCCTCTGGCATCCTCTGGCAGTGCAAGGGAAGAAAAGAAGAAGATGCCTCCCCATCTTCTTCCACTGACAGCTCTCCCCAGACAGCTCTTGTCTTCAAGGCATGGAACAGGTCTTTTTGGGCCCAAAGCCAGGCTGGCCATAAGGAGAATAGTGACAGCTTTGAAGACAATAGAAAGCAAGAGGAGGCAGAACATTTCTTAATCTCCTCCTCCGGAACATCTATGCTAGCGGTCACTAGTGGGGCAGAATCCAGCCACTCTCTCTGCCTAACTAGTTCTCCACGTGTCAGCGGGAATGACCAGAGACCGTCCAGACACCTCAAGACCTCCCTTTCCCAGAAAGACCAGGGGAACATTTCCTCTATGAAGGAGAGTGATGGTTCTTTAGAAAGCCAAGATGAAGATCAGCAGGACACCTCCATTGTGCCAAAACAAAGGAAGCATTTCCACTTTTCAGACCAAGGAACTTCATCTGTGACCTCCTCTGGCAATCTCTCATCACAGGTGGTCAATTTTGTTGCCAGGGAAACTCCTTTTGTGATGGATGCCATGAGAGAAACTTTAGAACAGCACGTGGTTGTGAAGAGGGTTCAGCATAGCTTTGGACTGCCCTCGTTCGTCCTTAAGACCCTCAGAGCCTTCCAGCCCCTTGCACCAAATCCTACCTTTCATTCAGTCCCCAAGATGGAAAGCATTCTGGTGACACAGCCCCAGGCTCTTCTCTTTTTAAGTGAGAAGGTCAGGAAGCGACTGGAGCACCATGTGAGAAAGATGGTTCACCTCAAGCACTGGAGATTGCCAGCAAAAATCCAAAAGGCCCTTGGGCACATGAAACCGGATTCCCAGCCTCCTGCATGGAGGGAACCACCTGAATTAAAGAAAGAAGACCTAGCAAGACCAAAGGGTCAGAGGACAGGTCAGCATCATCCACATGCATACCATCTAACCTCCACTGTCCCCAGGAACATGGCTCACAAATCTTCCCCTAGTTTCCAAGCTAAACTCCACATTCACATTGGGAAGAAGTCATTGAAAGTTGGAAAGGAGGCATTTTCTAAACGAGTGAGGGATTCCCAGAAAATAACAGCTCCAGAGGAGAGAAAATTGTTCCTTCCAAAACTGATCCCACCCTACAGGAGTCATCATCATCAGAACAATGGACCAAGCCTGGGTCTCCAGAGGAAGGCTGACAGTGTGGAAGTAAACACGAAGTGCAAATACATCGACTTCTTAAGGGACCTTTCGACTTCGTATACTCAACCTTTGCCTAAGACAGAAACTGCTCCTTGTGTGCATTCCGCCATTGAGTTTGTAGAGGCCAAGACACCATTTCTGCCCCTCCATGTACGGCAGCACTTGGAAATGCATCTGATCAGGAAGAAAGTTCAGCACCTGTGGGGTCAGCCCAGACTTCTGCAACAATCTGTGCAAATGTTCCTCCCAAGTGCACCACCCCCACCCCCAGCAGCCCACTCAGTCTCCACACTCAGCTTTCAAGTGGAGGTGAAAGTGCTTCCCAACAGCAATCTGCCTTTCATCAGCTCTGAGGCCAAGATACACCTGGAAAACCACATTAAAAGAAAGATAATCGAGCAGAGGTGGGGCATTCCCAAACGAGTGATGGAGTCCCTCCAAAAAGTCATGCCATGCTCCCTCTCGTTGACCGGAAAGTCTAAAGACAGCAAGAAGATTTCAGTATCTCACCAGGAGGGGGAAGTTCGAAGGAAGCCACCTTCTGAGGAGGTACCAAACCTTTTTGGGAAGATTCACTTAGATCAGAACAAATATTCAGCTTTAAGAAAATTTGTAGCCAAAAAAGCCATCGAGATACAGATGGAGCGGGTTGATCCTCTGTTTTATCTGTCTTCTGTATCTGGTCCACAGATGAGGAAACGACGTGTCCTTCCTAAAGTAATCCCCCCTGGGCTGAAGGTCCAGCAACTACGATCCCAGGAGCTTTCCTTTATGGAAGAGGCAGCCTTGTCTCGTATTGAATTCAACATCATCCACAAAGAAGTGACTGCCAGGTTGGGGCTCCCCATGCTTTACAGGAAGTACCTCTCCTATCTGTTCAAGGATGTCAAATTTCAGCCATGTGGTTTCACCAGACCTGACAAGGACATCACATTTGACTTCACCCCCATGGAGACCACCTTTTTAAACCCAGGAATTCGAGCGGAGCTTGAGTGGCACGTGAGAAGGAAGAGATTGCAGCACACATGGGGAACACCCATTCTTGTCCAGAAATCTCTGCATTCTTTTTTGGCAACTGTTCCCAATGTGAAAATGCCTGGAAATATGGACGTGACTGTTCTCCCTGCTCAGCTTTCCTTCCTGAGCCATGCCACTATACAAGAGCTGGACAGAAATGTGGTGAAGAGAGCTATTCACCAGCAGTGGAGGTTGCCCAAAAGGGTTCTTCAGTCTCTCAGGGTGCTCTGTCCAGAAATGGTGAGCGCTGAAGACCCAAAACATGAGCCAAGCAAACCCAGGGCAATAGTGACTTCTTCTCCATGTCATCTTCAGCTTCAGCCTGAAATCCTGAAGAAGATGGTGCTCCACCTTAAAAAGAAACATATGGAAATGTGCCTGGGAGCCACCCCTCCTTTGGTCAGATTCTCCTGGCAGTGTGCCTCACTTTCCTTGAAGCAAGCTCTGGCTAAGCTGATCCCACCAGGTCACAAGCACTTGCAGCCACGTGGTCGCTTCCTACCCTTTGGACACCCAGAGGACTTGGATCACATTGAGCTGTCTGTGCAGCGCAACCATCTGAAATCCCTCTGGGAGCTGGGCAGTCTCTACACAGAGGCTCTGAGTAAAATGGTGCCCAGAGCATCCGACTTGCTGCCTCACAGGCCCAGACTGGCAAATGCATTGCCGTTTTCAGAAGTGGAGCTGCCTTTCCTGCCAAAGCAAGAAAAAGAAGATCTAGAGCTTCACATCAGGAGGAAGAGGCTGGAGCACACATGGGGCTTACCAAACCTGGTCCAGCGGTCACTCAGAAGCTTTATACCAGAAAGACCCTCTTTGAGTCCTCATTGGAAAGACACTGGGGTTCACGTACACATCCTACATCGGGAGTTATCATTCCTCTCCCAAGACACCTGCACTTCCCTAGAACTCCATATTCAGAGAATGAAACTGAAGCACCAATGGGAGTTGCCAAGGAGGGTGGTGGCATCTCTGAGGGCAATGTCTCCTGCCTCTGTATGTGGCTGGCAGAAACCTCAGCACTTTTTGCCATCCTCCATACAAATGGAAGATGGAGACCTGAGGTGCAGCCTGTTGGAATCCCATTGGAGGCAATGCTTCAGGGAGGTTGCAGGTCGTGGGATGATTGTCAAAGCCATCTCCTGGGAGAGAAAAGTAGATGTTGACTTCCCAGAAGCACAGACACCATTCCTGTCCAACAGGGACAGAGAGAGTTTAGAGCTGCATCTTAAGAAAAAGAGGATCCAACATGAATGGGGCCTGCCAGGTCTGGTCAAGAGATCACTTGTGAACCTCATGCCTGGGGCTCCTTCACTGCACTCCCCCCAGAAGGTAAGGCAACACATCCATCCAATGCCACAGGAACTCTCATTCCTCCCAGCTGATGTCTGTATGTTGCTAGAACAACATATACAACACATGAGACATCAGCAGCAATGGCGTCTGCCCAGGAGGGTCCTCCATTCCTTGAGACAATTGGGCTGGCTCCCTGACTCAGAAGTCACAGGAGAGCAAAGGACGAAAGCTCACCCTCTGTCACCGGAAGGGAGCTGTGAGGATCCTTTAGAGGAGCTAGAGGGAAGAAGGACAGTGGCTTCCTTTCCATCTGAGGCTTGCCTCCTGATCACACAGAGGTCTGAGAAGATACAGCTTCTGCTCCTTAAGAAATGTATAGAAGTTCAGACAGGTGCTTTTCCAGCTCTTGTAAGGCAATCTTGGTTAAGTGTATCTTTGAGGCAACCCCTAACCAAGCAACCCTGTCTCAGTCCCCATGTCCCCCCACGCCCCCGCAGCAGCTTCTTGCCATTTGTCCGGACAGAGGATCTCAGTCGGATTGAGTTGTCTGTCCTGCGCAATCACTTCACATCTCTGTGGGGGCTGAGCAAAAGCTATACAGAGGCCACGAGTGCACTGACAAGTAAACCACTTCTCAAGCATCTGAGCTCCAGAGATGTTCATGTGGAGTTCTTGGAGAAGGAGACTCCTTTCCTCCAAGACCAGGCCAGGGAAAGCTTAGAACGGCACATCAGAAAGAAGAAGCTTGAGCATGTTTGGGGCTTCCCTGGTCTTGTTCTAAAATCCCTGAAGGGCTTCATACAGAGTGCTCCCCCTGGACCTCACCTCCAAAAGACGGAAACCCATATCCACATTCTACACCAGGAGCCATCCTTTCTTCCCGAAAATATTCGCAACCAACTGGAATTACACCTTCAGAAGATGCAAGTCCAGCGACAGTGGAGGCTGCCTGGGAGAGTTTTGGAAGCTACAAGATTACTCCTTCACCCTCCTTTTGGGACATGCTCCTCCAGTGCTAGAAATGAGAAAGGCCTCCCCCCCTCTCCTGGCCATTCGACAACTTATGCATCTTTACCTGAACAAGGGACTGGCAAGAATCTTCTATCCATGCTGGGAACCAAGACTGCATCCAAGCTCCAGCTCCATGCAGCCAAGAAGTTTGCAGAGTTGCATCTGGAAGCAATTCCAGATGTTGTCAGCCAGTCTTGGACACAAATTCCTCTCTCTTCCAAAGAGCACCTCCCCAAAATAATCCCACCTAACTTTCAGCAGCACCAGAGCCGCTCTGCCTCCTTCCCTTTTTTGAGCAGAGAGAAAGATGGTCAGTTTGACATGGCTTTTCAGTGTCCCCTCCTGGCATCCCTGGGTAGTTCAGGGACACATGATATGGAAGCTGTGGGTGCGATGACAGAACATAAAACATTCTCTGAGCCTGTAGGATTGAGATGGACTAAAATTGAGTTCTTAGAGGCACAAACTCCATTCCTCCAGGGGCGGGAAAGGGAGGTTTTAGAAGCTCATATCACAAAGAAGAAGATCCATCATGCCTGGGGCTTCCCAGTCCTTGTCCAGAAATCATTGAAGGCTTTCTTGCATGAGACTCCCCAGCTGTCCCTTCCTAATAAGACCAAGGTCCATATCCGCATCCTTCAACAAGATGCCTTGTTCCTTCCTCAGGAGATTGCTAACCGCTTAGAATTTCACATTCAGAAGAGAACAGTTCAGCGACGATGGGGATTACCTAAGCAGGTCCTCAGTTCCTTGAAGGCCTTTCTCCCAGGGGATTCCCTGAGGAAGAATCCACCTGCCTTCAGTAAGGAATTTGCAGAGGAGAGTGTTGGAAAGAAAAAGGAAGAAATGGGCCCGATGTTGACAGATTTCTTCTCGTCAAAGCAGAAGAGTGCTATGCAGAACTATGTTGAGAGGAAAGACCTTAATGTACACTTGGAGAAGGAGCCCAAGCTGGTGGGGCAGTCTTGGGGAAAGGCTGATGGCTTGGGGAAAGAACCAAAAAGAGAAGAGACTTCACCTGTTCTGGCACCCAGGACTTCAAATGTACCACATAAACAATGGATTTCTGCACGAGGTTTGTCCAGGAGCTCCTTGGGGGCCGTGCCCAAGATCTTGGCCAGCCAACAGAATGCCTATATGCAGGAGGTGGAGATTCCTTATCTCCAGAGGGGACAAAGAGAATCCTTGGAATTTCATATCAAGAAGAAGAGACTTCAGCATGAATGGGGTCTTCCTGGCGCTGTGCAAAGATCTATTCAAGCCTTTGCACCATCTCTACTGGTGCCAACCTGTCCTCCACAGGGGAGAGGACAGGAAGTTAGAATCTGTACCAAAGAGCCCTCTTTCCTTCCTGCCCCTTCTCAGAAGGCCTTGGAGCACAACTTAAAATGTATGATTATTCACCGACAGTGGAGCCTTGCCAAGAAAACCTGGGCCTCGCTGCGGGCATTCTCCCCTACTGTTGGCAAGGCCCTGAAGGTACCAAAGGAAGGCCATGAAAATTTCCTAAAAGAAGAGATTTATTTCTCTGGCAAAAGCCAGCAGGCCACAGAAAAAGTGAGAGCCTCTAGCTCACAGAGCTCACAAACCAGAGGGTCTGGAAGCATCATTCATGAAAAGCCACAACCTGGTAGGCGAGTGAGTCTTAGAACAGGGAGTTCACAGATGGAACGGCAAGCCATAGCTGGTAAAACTTCACCAGCCATAGCAGCAACTGCAACAGCAGCAGAGGAAGAAGAGGTTGGGCTACAGGCCTCAGAAAACATGGCTTATGTGACACCACAGGCCACAGAGGAGAAGGCTTTTGCTGCTGGAAGACCAGAGGATGCAGCATATGAGACCATGACTCTTGGAAGCTCAGTGGCATCACTAGGAGTGAAGACAGATTCTGAGACGCTGCCAGTCACAGAAGATGCCAGCTCTGTGACACAGACCACCCTAGGAGGAGCAGCCACTGGTGCTGTCATTGGACCCACATCTAAAGTGAGCCATGACAGCAAGAGTCCACTCTCTGTGCAAGATGCCAGTCTACAAAGTGAGAGCCCACAAGCAGCCGAGGAAACCAGTCTTCTCAATGAGAATGGGGAGAAAGAGAAGAGTGCTTGGGAGACTATAGATGAAGGGAGTGTGGTTGACAGCCTGGAAACCATAGAGGAAGAAAGCACTTCTAGGCCACAGACTTCACAGGCCACGGAGGAAGACAAAGAGACCTCCCAGCCCACGGAGGAAGAAGATGCCCGAATATCGCAGAGTTTGCAAACAACGGGGGAGGAGAGCTCTTCAGAGTCACAGAGTCCACAGTCTGGAGAGGAAACGAATAGTGCTAAGTCACAGAATGATGCAGAAGCCACAGAAGAAGAGACTGTTCCAGGAAGCCTCCAGGAGACAGAGGGAACCAGCATGGTGACAACTGAGATTCGATGCCCTGCAGAGCAGGGGTCCATTTCTGACCTGAGTCTCCTACAGAAGTTCCAGCATCCAGGGGCAGGCCACGTGAGAAGTAAGGCTCTGACCAGCAGCAAGGGGAGCCCTCCAAAATGCACCCCAAATCCTCCTTGGTCACAGTTGCCTCCTTCCCAGTCCAGAGGTTATGGTGGCTGCAAAGCGGTCCAAACAATGGAATTCCAGGGCCCAACAAAGGTGAAACTGGGCCCTCACTCTGGACTACAGAAGAAGCAAGCAGCTTGCCGGACTGAACTGAAACTTTGGGTGGGCTGTGGTGGAAGAACCAGTTCTTTAGTTTCATCTGAAAAGCAAGCTTTCTCTGCTTCTCCTGAGCCCCCTCCCTCCACAGAGATGCCAGAAGGAGAAGTCAGGTGGCAAATTAAACCCAAAAGGAACATAGCAGGAACCCTCCCTCCCCAAGGAAGAGCACCACTAGACAAGCCAGGGCTGCGATCTGCTATGCACATTGGTTTGCGGAAGATGATGTTGACAGAGGGCTCAGAACCCCTTCCTGAGTCTTTAGAGAAGAGCAGGCAACAACCTCCTCTACTGCTCCCCAGGGAGAATAGCAGCCCAAGATGGAAGCCAATTACTGAGACCATGGAGTGGCACTCTGGAGAGAGGGACCTATGTCCAACTGTGTGCTCCCGTGTTGAAACATTGCTTTGGGACAAAATGAAGGTTTTCCAAAGACTGGAATGCAGTATGACACCAATGGTCCCTAGATATCCCCAGCGGCCGTACAGCCCACATCCAGTGGTGCTTAGGGAACCTTTTTCTGCAGCCCATTCACATGTGATCTCCCCTCCCTGCCTGTGTCATACTGCAGGTTATCAGCGAGGCTTAGTGTTCCAACCTGGAAGAGAGGTGGATGAGAGGTGGCTATGGCAGGAGGAGGCAAAGGATGCTGGGACCTCTTCTTCTATCTCTCCAGATGATGATGAGAATCATGAGGATTCCCACTTGTCCTCTACAGAAAATGCAACTGATACTATCCTACCCAGATCAGAAGCGACCCAGGAAACTTTTCCCAGGCTTCCAAAGGGAGTTGTGTTGGGATCCTCCATGCTTCCTCCTTGTGCCATCTACTCACACTCTGACTATGAGGAAACAGTGCCTAGACCAACCAAACAATGCAGGAGGTGCTGGGAGGAACAGAGCAGGTTGTTTTACCACAGAGGGGCCCAACTCCAAAAGGAAGCTGAAGGAATACCCTTGCAAACCCAGGAACACAGAGACCATTTGGATGATGGAAGATGGCAGAGATCTGTGGCATGGCATGCAAGAGAGCCAATGGATTGGGTTGGTGCATCCCTGTCTGAGGCATCCCTGATCTGGGAACGTCTTTCAGCCAACATCAGTATGAACAGAGCATCTCTAGAGAAGCATGACCATGAGATCACTGACATAGCTCCAGAATCTTCAAGTGGGAGTTCTGAAGCTTCACAAAAATCAAGCCAACAGATCAAACCAGTGGCCACATCTCTTGATGACCTGCCTGCCCCTCCATCAGACTGGTTTGAGTCAGAAGTTGAAAGTGAGACTGCAAAGAATGACTTGGATGACAAGAATGGCATCCATGTTTTAGACCCCATGTATGCCTCTCAGCTCAAGTTAGCCAGCCTCCACAAGGAATGCTGCCTTTCTGTGGAGGAGCAGTCCCAGTTCACCACAGAATGTGAGTGGGAGAGAATTGGGGACTGGGATAGTGACCACATGCCACCTCACATCATAGTGAGCTCAGCCAAGGAAGATGAAGGTACTGACCGGAATATGCGGGGTAGGCCAACCACGGGACGTTGCCCAAAGGCTGGGGGTGGCTCTGAATCCCAGGGAAACCCTGTCTCCTTTGAGCCTGAACAAGACCCAAACAACATGGTGGCCCTGATTGGCTCAATCTTGGAGAGGAAATTGTCAATGGATCATGGTTATCGTCTCTGGCTGCAAAGCCAGGGCAAAGGAAGAGTGGCTAGGGAGAAGAGCCAAGAAGGAGCCCCCATTCTTGAGGAAAATGAGATGGGTCAAGTGGTGAAACCATTCAGGATGGTTTTCCTTGGGGCTGAACAGCCTGCCATGGAAGGCGGTGTCACAGAGAGTCGAGGGACCGATAGGAAGGGCCACCAAACAACTGGAGCTCCTTTCCAAAACATACAGTCTCCCACTGTCAGACACGGCATTCCCACTATCCCAGCCTCCAGCCAGAAGACCTCCAAAGGCAAGAACAGAGAAAACCTTGAAGTTGTGAGACCAGATCACAAATGTCCCTCTGGAAGAATTGGGAGTAAGGTCTTGGGCATGGAGGCAAGAGTGGAAGGGTTGAGAAGACAGGAAGCTCACTGCCCGGACAAGCCAGTTGGGAGGACAGCTGGCAGCCATAGAGGAATGTCCATCAATGAGCAGGGTAGCCCTGCTGGCTCCCCAAAGACACCCTCAATAAGAGTGCAGGGCTCACAGAAGAGAGAAAAGGAAGCCATGTACAGAGTGAGATTCACAAGTCAATGTTCTACAGTCATGGCAAGTAACATGGTGCAGGATGATGCAAATGGGCCCCCTAGTGAGCAAGCATCAACCACTTCTAGAACCTCTCGAGGCAGTGGTGGCTTCTTTAAAGATCATTTTTCAAAGCTGCTTGGTCGCCAGGAACAGCAACCCACGGTGAGGCAAGAAAATGGAAGACAAACCGTGCATTCTACAGGCAACAGCCAGCGGCTTTCCACAGGCCACCACCATGTCCCTGCACCCTCAACTCAGTTGGGTGGGTCAGTCCCATCCAAGGACAAGTTCCGCAGCCTGAAAGACAGGATCCTTCTGAGGCGCAGGGTACTGTGGACTTCTTCAGACAGTGAAGAAAAGCCACCTGTATAGCTCTTTTTTCCTTTACCAGCCTTCTAGTTTGTATTGATGACAGGTGTGTTCTGGGCACCATGGGAGGGTGCTGAACAGGGAGTGATGGGGATGGGGAGGAGGCAAGGTGCACAGGAGCTGCATTGTCCAAGTCTCTGGCAGAGCTCAGATGGGGTTGCACAACATCAGAGGGGTAGCAGAGGCAGACTCATTGGGAAGGCAAAGCAAGCGTAGAGGGAGAGGGAAAAAGAGGGGATGGAAAAAGAGAGGGGAGGAGAGAAGGGCAGCACATCCACCTGGCGCCTCTGATTCTCCTTGGCAGCACCTGGAAGAGCCCCTCACAGCCCCTCCTCCTCCCCTCCTCCTGGCTGAGGGATGAGAGTTCCCTGCCTGCGAGGTGGCCTCATTCCCACCTGGCAGGCCCATGTGGCCCCTCACCTCAGCCTGCCATGCCAGCCACCAGCTGGGTGAGGTGTTGCTGAGCCTCGGAAGCTTGTATAGGGTGGCAGCTGCACACCTCTCCCTCGGGCCCACCCACCACCCCTCTCGATTTTACCACTCTCCCGCCCACTCACTCCTGCTGGAGAAAAAGAAGATGGCCAGACAGGGGCAGCCTTTTCCCCTGTCCCTTGGTCACCACCCCTCTCTTCCTCTGCCCAGCACACTTTAGAATAAACCATTGCTCCAAGCTGAAGGAGGGAGCTCGGAGCAATAGCTTGAAGTGCCCTGCGCCAGGTGGATAAAATAATAATAAAATTATTATTGGCACCCCAGGGCACCAGAGGCAAGTGCGCAGCAGGATGGATCCCAGTGTTCCAGTGGCCCAGCACATGCCTGATTGATTGATGGTTTCCTTTCTGTTTTTAAAATATAACTTTATTTTGCTAATGCACTGCTCTATAACTACAATGCCCAGTCACCTTCCTGCTGTCACATTAGCTGGCTTTCCTGAGATTGGTGATTCCTAATATGAAGATCTGCCTCTCCTATACTTTCTGGGCTTCCTTGCCCTGTCTCTCTACTTTATTTTTATATTTTTTAAAATCTAGTCTTGTTTTAAATGATTCAAATTGTAGTTCTTTTGCTGCAGGTCAGATTAAAAGTTATTAGGAAATTTAGGTTATTTCTCTTAGTTAATAGATTATGAGGTAGAAAGAAACAAAATAAAAAGAGCAACACAAAGAAAGTGTAGAGAGATTAGCCAAATCTCACCACTGCCCCTTGCTTAATCTAGCATGTTGTATGATAAAATAACTTTAGAAGCAAATAAATTAGAAAAAGTGTAGTAGTTATATGTAAATATGTAAAACATATGTGTAAATATGTTAAGATTTTTGTCTGATTGTTTTGATTTTGTTTTTTTTTTTGTATTTTAATGTTAAAATAAAAATATTTTTTAAAAATTAAGTAGAAAAATATCTTTACTTACAGTTACTATTTTTAGTTACAGTTAGAAGAAAAAAAGCAAGGAAATAGAGTTTCCAGTACATGAAGAGAACCTCTGTGTTTTTTACTTGGTGAGAGGTCAGAAGAAGAAGAATAGACATAAAGAAAAAAACTGAAAACAAGGGAAAAACAGGAAGAGGGGATTAAGCTTGCATCAAATGTCAGGGGCAGAAAAAGATCCTTGCCAATCAAATTAATGACAAAGGACAATCATATCGGGCTGTAAAAACCCCTCACACTGATTCCCACTGTTACTGCATGCAAGATTTCTATTTTCCAAACATAAACATACCACATATAATGAAGAACAGTCGTCGTCCTCTCAGATTCCTTCTTCCCTTTCAGGTAGCTGCTGCTTCTACCTGCCCCAGCTTCTTTCTAGTCTGCTTTCTCTCAGCCCCCCCTCCCCCACTGTAAATCCAAAAGGGTTCCACTTCATGTTCAGCATCAAAATCCTTCACCTCTGGCCAAGTAACTGTTGCTCCTTCACCCTTTGCTGCCAAGTGTGGGTAACAGCATTCTGAACTGGGAGTGATATGCCTGGGAATGATACACTTGCAACAGATAACAGCTAGATGGTAATCAGGTCTCCAGTTCCCCAGCCTCCACCTTTCCTTTCCCTTCTCTTGTCCACCCTTTTCTTTTTGGGATTAACTATTCCTAAGGCTGTGGTGGCTTAGTGGTTAAGATGCTGAGCTAATGCTGTAGGCTGCTACAGACAAAGGGCCTCATTCTTGTTTCATTATCTCTAAGTTTATTGATCAGATAGCAAAAAATGATACCAGCAACACTGGACAGAGGCTGCAGCACTGAGACTTGAGCATAGGTAGAACCTTGAAGAGTTGGTTTTAACCATCGATCTATAGTCTGTCACTCTCAGAGGTACAGCTGACCATATTCTAGTGGACAGTGATAAAGGGCATAGGAAGTTTGTCACTCAATGGACAAAAGTTTTTAGATTACTGTTTGTAGACCATACTGCCAGTGACTCAATGCTGAGTGTCAGGTGCAGTTAACTAACCTGACAACCTTGAAGACTAACAGCCTTGGGTGCCGAAGTCCACAGGGAATGGTTATGGTCCCCATGTGGATTAAATCCCACTTAAATCCATCTTAATGGAGGGTGGCACCTTCATCAATACTGGACTGGGGCCTGAGGAGGACTTTGCGTGCCAAAAGGGCTCAGGACTAGAAAGTGACTCATGGAACTGGATCAATGTTATGGGGTGTAATAAACTTGGAAAATGTTGCCTGATCTGAATCAGTTCCAGCCGCTTCTCACTTGGAAAAATGGAACTTTTCTACTCAGTATGAATGCTTTCCTAGATAGCATTATATCACTGGGATTAGTGCCTCTAGAGGTCCTTTGAGAGGTCTTTGATAGTCATCAGGAGGGATTTCCCATAACCCAACACACCTGCTTGCACTCTGAACTTCAAATTCATATTCCTTGCACTCTGAACTTCAAATTCATATTCCTTTGATCTTTTAAGGTCATTCACCCACATGAGAGGGGGGCGAAGTTTGACCTTTGGCATCCTGCCAGGTAGTTTCGACTTTGAGAGATCTTGGAGAGATAATCCCCAATCTAATCTCAAGGACACCCATACATTCCTAAATTGGGAGAAAGAGGGGCTTTTTTAGGATAAAAAGCCATGCTTTTGCGAGAGTCTTCATTGGATGCAGCAGAGCACTTTGAAATTTTGAACCATCATCTAGAGAAGTGGAGAAATGGGACTTTGAAAGAATGTGGCCTTCCAGGCCACTTTATCACCTAAGTCAGAGGAACGAGGCAGGCGACTCTTTGAAGAAAAACCTCAATTTTAGTACTTAGACAGATTTGCAGCAACATCTGTTTTAGCCTGGATTTAGGAGGCTGAATACTTAGAAATATTCTGGCTTTCATACGTCACTATTTTCCTGACATTTTGGGACTTAGAAATATTTTGAGCTTGGAGAAGCTGAACTTAGAACAAACACGGTTTGTTGTTTTAATTAGACAAAGTGTTAGGTAGGACACTGTGTCTAGGAAATTAGTTTGCTAGGATGCTTAGCTTAGATTTTACCCCAGAATGGGAATCTTTATTTTGCTTATGTTTAGTCAAGTTTTGCTTTTCACTAGTGCTATGCTTTATCTAAAGCAACAATTTGCCTTATGGGCTTTATTTTATTCTTTATTCCAATTAATGGGGAGGCTGCCCAAGGTCTCTTTTTAAAAGACATTTGGAAGCGTTGCGTCCAAGTTTTGGCATGGTCCTGAGACACCAGATTTTGCAACACCTGTACATGCTTACAACTATTTTACCACGCTACTACAACATCTCCCATGTCTATTCTTTGGAGGAGCAGAGGCTGGAGGGGAGAGCAAAAAGGAGCCAACTCAGGAAGAATGCCGAAGTCCCAGGGCTGGATTGTAAGAACCGTGGGAGGAAAAAATAGCTCTGAAGCCTGAGAAAGAGACATTTAGACGGGTTGAGACCGCATCCTCTTTATGGCCCCCCTCCCAACTGATCTGGCCTTTCTGACTTGGGGGTCATGCTGCGATGTGGAAAGCAGATGAAAGGCCACTGAACTGTATTCTCAGGACAATCCTCATGGCTGATCGTCGTGAGGATTGCCAATATTCAGATTCGGATATGGCAGAAGAAGAAGAAGAGGTTTGTATGTACAGTCAAACCTCGCATAACGAGCGTTTCGCTTAGCAAAAAAAATTCGCTATGTGAGTTTTCCCCATAGAAATGCTCATTATGCGAGTTTTTCCATAGGGAAAAGTTCGACTTGCATAGCGAAAAATGCACTATGCGAGTCTGACTCGCATAGCAATTTTTTTGCATAGCGAGCAGCCTCGCAGAACGCATTAAATTCATTATGCGAGGTATGACTGTACAGTGTTCCAAACAGCATGCATGCAAATCTTTCAAAAGGCATGGTATACAAACTCTTATGCTCAACTAACTAGGTTTAAATGTTGTCTTTAATTACTTAGATGTGGTTCTGGAATTGCAGTTAAGTGACAGTACTAGCTGGAACCCTGGCCTCATCATAAGTATCTTATGTTCCTATATTTAGTTCTCTCTGTCATTGCTAGAGTTGTTTTCAGCCCAACCAGGCCACCCTAGCTCCTCCAAACAAAACATGATTAGATGGTTTCTCAACCATGGGCCCCCAGATGTTCTTGGACTTCAGTTCCCAGAAGCCCTGATCAGCAGGTGGGCTGACTTGGGCTTCTGGTATTGGAAGTTCAAGAACACCTGGAGACCCAAGGTTGAGAAACCCTGACACCTATGGGTAAAAATGAGGAACTGCATTAATTGCCACAAGAGAAACTCCCTTGGATGCAGAGTTAGCATTTTCACTAAGCAGAACAAGGTGGCAGTCAGAAGATTTTGGATTTCCTCAGAGGACAGCAAATTTATAGCTCCTTGATTGTTTTATTACATTTTTACTCCTGGGATGAGTCACCTCACATGAGCAAAATCACCACCTTGTGCTGGCTAATCTTTCTCACCCTAGGCCAGTGATGATGAACCTTTTTAGAGACCAAGTGCCCAAACTCAACAGGCTGCCATCCATGCCCCAGAGGGGCAGGATAAACTCAGTGCTGGGGGGAGGGAGGAAGCACTCCAACTGGGCTGCTGGGCAGAGGGGCGGGGCAAACTTTGTGCTGGGGCTATGGTGCGTGTGTCCACAGAGAGGGCTCTAAGTGCCCCTTCTGGCACGTATACCATAGGTTCCCCACCACTAAACTAGGCCAAGCAAAAGGAACTGCTGGATGAACTCACCAAAAAGTGGCTTCATTTTGGTATTTTTTGGAATAGTTCATTTTGGTAGTATCACATCTGGCCTAGACAGAAGAAAAAAGAAGTCAAATAACTTGCCCTTCTTTGAGCAGCTTGTGCCTTGACTTGGGGGTTGGGTATGAAATCTGATTCTTTGCTTTGTACATTTACTGGTCTTATCACCACCCTTTGTTTTGATCCAGTGTTAAAAAGATTAGCCGACAAGTTTGCTGCCCTGAGTATGCCTGAGTATAGTCACAATTTTCATGGAGGCTCTTTCTGTGTACCCCAACTTCCCCTACATCACTTAGAGGATCCTGACTAGGCTGAGGGTTGGAGAACCTAAGCACAAGACCAACATGATGAAGTAGGGGCTGCTGGCGGACAACAACACATGGTGTGGATGTGGAAAGTCGCAGAGTCTGGCTCATTTACTGGTATGCCGATTGCTGCCAGAAACACGCACCAATGAGGACTTAAACTTGGCCAATGACAAAGCTAAGAAAGTGGCTTCATTATGGCAGTCCAGCATTTGATCGGGATACAAAAGAAGAATCATCACCCTGTGCAAAGGAAGATACTTTAATGTCTATATTTAAACAACACATTCTATTCTAAAACAAAGGACGAATAATCATTTCCACATGCAGAATTTACTTTTTATGAAAGCTGCCTCAATTCTGCCAAAAATAAAGAGTTGACAAGCCTAGATACCACCTCTTACACAAATATAGACTACCTAGGTTTGCCCCTTATTAAATGCAGGATTTCTTTAAGTTAGATACACATCAATAAAAGTTTCCGTAAAACTAAAAGAACCCTGTAGTATGCGCTGAATCTAACTTTGAAAAAGTTAAACATTACTAGAGAAATGGCACCTTAAGTCTTCCATCTACAACCTCTTTAAAGACTGCCACACATACATTTTTATTAGTGTGTGCAGACATTTCACTGAAATTGTTATTCACTCCAAGTAGTTGCTTGTAGTCATGAGTGTCTCAGATATACCTGTGGCAAAGCTAGGAGTTGCTGCAGCTCTAAATGTACCTTCTAAATGCTTTTTTAAAACAGCAGGAGATTGGTACATAAAAACACTCTGAAACTGGAAGATCCATCAGTGGGATAAATAGACAAATCGTACTGGGAATAACAAAATGTACCATTTTTGCAGCTCACAACTGAAAGCCAAAGGGCTATGTAGAGGATGCTCTGCAGAGTGATTCATAACTCTTTACACATTGAGAGATTCTGAAATTTTAAGCTACTTGCATTGTTGTATGACTCTTTCCCTTGTTGGCTCAACAGAATTATAATTCACATATTCTTTTGTTGCTGCTGCGTGCTGAGCTTATAAGGAAGGAAAGCAAAGTTCTGTTTGCATCTGCATTCAAACATATTTCTAGCTTCGGCTCCCTAACGCATACCGATACAGATTTCAAAACAGAAGGTTATGTGTCCAAGGACCAGCATATAAGAGACCCTATTGACTTTCAGCTCTTTTAAAATATGCCAATTGAGCCTTACTGTATAAAGCACACAAGGGGAGCTTTATATAGCAAAGTTTAATTCTTATATTGAGTGTGGTGTCTATGGTTAGAAATTTATTCAGACACATCAAGGTGGCTTCCCATTTAGGGTTCATATCCCCTCAATCCAAAAATGTTTTGCCTTGCTTCAGTTGCTAATGTCCTCACAGCTGTCAGCATTGGGAAACAGACAGAGATTTACATGGATTACTGAGTTTACCATACAGTCAAACCTCGCATAAAGAGCGTCTCGCTTAAAGAGTAACTCGCTTTGCTTAACAAATAAAACCAATCAAAAACTCACTTAACAAATAAATCGGGGTTCGCAATCCCCCCCACAAATGATCATTTACAATGGTGTTTCGTTTAAAGAGCAAACTCGCTTAAAGAGCAATCCTGTAGAACGCATTATGCTCTTTAAGCGAGGTACAACTGTACATACTTTAGTATAAGCCAACCTGAATAAAAGCCGAAGTACCTAATCTTGACCTGAAAACCCAGGAAAATAGATTGACCTGAGTATAAACTGAGGGTGGGATATGCAGCAGCTAGGGGCTCATTTTTGAGGCTAAAAAACTCAGCTTATACTCGAATATATATGGTACATGTTTTTATTTTAACTGAGAAAGGTTTTCATTCCACACTGTCAACTATCAGAAGAAAAAGAAAGAGGATTTAAGACAATCAGAAAAAGTAACAATCCAAACAACAAAGGTAAGGCAATAGGGACAAAGGAGCATAAACAATACAGATATAGAAATCTAAATATTTACTTTTGTTGTTGTTGTTGTTCAGTCGCACAGTCGATTCCGACCCTCTGCGACCCCATGGACCACTGTCCTCCAGGCACTCCTGTCCTCCACCATCCCCCTCAACTCGCTCAGCCTGCGCCCACTGTCTCCACAATACCATCTAGCCATCTCATTTTGGGTCGCACCCTTCTTCTTTTGTCCTCGACCTTTCCAAGCATCAAGGCTTTCTCAAGTGAATCTTCTCTTCTCATTTGATGTCCAAAGTACTTTAGCTTCATCTTTATTATTTGACCTTCTAAGGAGCAGTCAGGGTTGATTTCTAAGATTGACCTATTTGTTCTCGCTGTCCAGGGGACTCTCAAAACTCTCCTCCAACACCACATCTCAAAGGCATCTATTCTTCTGCGTTCAGCTTTCCTAATGGTCCAGCTCTCACAACCATACATTGCCAGCGGGAATACCATTGCTTTGACTAGATGAATCTTTGTTTGCAATGTGATGTCTCTACTTTTCACTATGCTCCCCAAGTTTCTCATCGCTTGCCTCCCAAGAATCAGTCGCCTTTTTATTTCATGGCTGCAATCGCCATCTACAGTGAGCTTTGATCCTAGGAAAGTAAAATCTGTCACTGCTTCTACTTCTTCAACATCTATTTTCCAGGGACTGATAGGGCCTGTTGCCATTATCTTGGTTTTCTTGATCTTGAGTCTCAAGCCAGCTTTTGCACTTTCTTCTTTTAACCTAATCAGGAGCTTCTTAAGGTCCTCCTCACTTTCTGCCATTAGGGTGGTATCATCTGCATATCTCAAATTGTTGATGTTTCTCCCAGCAATTTTGATCCCAAATTGTGATTCCTCCATCCCCGCATTGCGCATTATGTGTTCTGTGTATAAGTTGAATAAGCAGGGTGACAAAATGCAGCCTTGTCTTACTCCTTTTCCTATTCCATATTTACATACATACATATACATACACATATACATCGGTCAAATCCCCGTTCTATTGTTACCTGGTTCTCAGTTGCATTCTCAGACAGGAACATTTTCTCTTCCCCTCTCCATTTGTTGAAATAGATGCTGGGTACAAAAGAGCATCTTCCAGCTGCTCTTCTGGCATTCACCAAAAGATTCAACCTCTTCTGCCATCGGCCTCATTGGATGGCAGTGCTGTGTGTCCAACAGAACTCTCTCCCAAATCCACTTGGCTAACTTACTGCCATTGGTACAGCGAATGACACTATCCCATCAACACCATGGATGTTTGTGGGGATATTTGGGGTGGGGATGAAAGGAGGGCACTTGACTTTCTGAATCTTAAACTGAATCCCCTTCCTTTTGTTGTAACTTTCATCCAAAATTTTGTTTTGTAACAGTTTGTTAACATTCTTAATAGATCAGTTTCTCTCTTAAACTAGAGGCAGAGATACAGTTATATCAACAATCCAGAGATATTATTAATAGACTTTTCCTCTTCTCTCCCCATTATTTTGGTGGGTACTTTTTTCCTTTGGTAATAATAATAATAATTTTGTGTCAGAAATTATTCTGGGTTGAAAGGTTTTTGTGTGCAATAAACTCCTCTCAAGAGATGCCCAAATGAGGCTCCTTTCATGATCCCAAGAGCTGGGACAGAGATGGGCGCTCAATCTGTCATGCAGTACCCAGATCTTGAATTGCCAACTTGCCAGCCTTCTAGATACCAAGATGAGCTTCTTAACCACTGAGCCACCACAGCCCACTGTTGGCCAAGTCAATTGGGCAGGAGATGCCATCTTGCCCTTTGCACAAAGTGGCAAAATGTCTTGAAACAGGCTACTTCAATTTGTCTAAAAGCTATGCTTTCTCTTGAGTTGTATTTTATTCTATTGCCAGAATAATTCAATTAAAAGGAGGAGAAAGGAGATAACTGTATTGGATCACTTTAAAAAACAAACATTATGCAAACGTGCACGATTCAAGATCACTTATTCAGGCATGCACCAATGTCTTGTGAATAGGACATGAAAATTTTGACTATAAGTCCCAAAAGGTAATGGCAAGGTCTTTGTTTCTTAGAGGTGAGTTGAGGAGAAAGAGATCACAAAAGCTCATGTAATGCTTATTTTAGTGATCCAATAAAGCTATAGCATTTCTCCTTCTCTATTGCATAAGAATCATACAGGTAAATAAGATAAATAGGAAGCTGCCTTTATACCCAGTCAAACCATTGGTCAGCCCAGATCAGTGTAATTCATATTGAATGATATTGTTATTTTGTTTTACTGTTTCAGAAGATGTTGTCTTACAGCAGTTGGGGAACATCTCCTGCTTAGACACCTAAATCATTGAGAAAACATCATGTTCCAAAGCTTTTAGGGTAGCATGGAAAAGATAATATTGTAAGACTCATGTTGAAAACAAAATTACGAAAACACCAATCCTATATGAAAGTTGCTAAAGCAGGGCAGGGCAAAGGGGGGCCTTCCAGATCTTCTTTGACCATAACCCGCAACAGTCCTAACATGGAATACTGGGAATTGTGGCCCAAAAACCAGGTCCTGTCCTAGAGAGTTGTTTCAGAAGAGGGATCGTTTGCAAAGGCAAGGAGTACAGCACACAACTGGGGATCAGCATCATCAATCAAAGGGGACATAATTAGTCCAAATGAGACCTATGTATCCCTCTTTTAATCTTTTTAATCTTCTAACTTTTCTAAAATTTTAATCTTTTAAATTTAAGTATTGGTCAGAGTTATACTGACAAATCTTATGATTAGCTTGTTGTGTTTTATTGTTGTTTTATGACTCCATGTTAACCGCCCTGAGTCACTATGCGAGTAGGGCGGCATATAAATGTGACCAATAAATAAATAAATACTTCTAACATTTCTCACTCATTTCCTTTTAAATTGAGGCTGTTGTAAAACTTCAGTTTTTCCTTTATTTATTCTGGAAACCCATGTCATAAAATGCATCTTTCAACAAAAACAATCTAGTCTGATCAAAGCAAAACACCAGAGAGGAAGAAAACCATAACCTGCTATCAGATAAAATGACAGCTAAACTGTCAAGGCTGCACTTCTGTTGACACTTTCTTGAGAGAAAGCTGTATCAAACTCAATGGGATTTGCTTCGGAGCAAACATATTTAGGATTGGCTTTGTCGAGTACTAAAAAGAAAATAAAGACAGTACTTGCAAAATGCAGAGCCTGGGAAACTTATATATTTGGATTATCATTCTGAGAATATACCTCATTCCATCATTGCCAGCACACCTACTTTTCTAAACTCTGATCAAACAAGTCTAGTTGGAAGAGACCCCCATCATCCAGGCTCCACAATGGGGATAGACTCCTTGTAGGAGCACCTTAGAAGGTGGGAACGCCTGAAAATCTCAGTCAAGAAGCAGATTCTTAAGGGAGGTAGTGAAAAGGAAGATAGTTCCCAGCCTACTAAGTGAAATCAATCACTATGGATTGAACTAGGGCACCCATTTGGGAGCCAGTCAGACATCTTTTGATAGGAAAACAGTGTAATAGAAACAGTAACAGTTTCACAGTTTGGTTCAGGCATTCTGCAGCAGCTATCTCAACTGATATACCCAAAGCTATCTCCAATCTTTTTTCAGTTCCTTCTTGGCTGAATTTCTAGTTGGTCTCATATTTTCATGGTCCTAAATTTTACACATCACAGGATGTTTGGCAGAGCTTTGAAAGGAGACAAATCTATCTTATGTGTTGTTCTTCCTGGAAAAAGGCATGGTTCTATCTACAGTGGAACCCTGACATACAAACGGTTTGACTTACAAAAAATTCAACATACAAATAGAAATCCTGGCTAAAAAAATTCGACATGCAAATTTTTAATAGGAAAAATTCAACATACAAAAAATATATGGTGACATCTAGTGGCCTCTTCTGGTGATCCAATGTATTTTCGACATTACCCCCCCCCCCCGTGACATACAAATAACCCTGTGGAACAGAAAAAATTAGTATGTAGAGGTTTTACCCTATCTATCTATCTATCTATCTATCTATCTATCTATCTATCTATCTATCTATCTATCTATCTATCAATGACACTACCCTAATGGCAGAAAGTGAAGGAGACCTAAAGAGCCTCTTGATGAGAATGAAAGAGAAGAGTGAAAAAGCTGGTCTGGAACTCAACATAAAAAAACCCCAAGATCATGGCAACTGCCCCCATCACTCCCTGCCAAATAGAAGGAGAAGAAATGGAAGTGGTTACATACTTTACTTTCCTGGGATCCAAGATCATGCAGATAGTAATTGCAGCCACAAAATAAAGAGATGCTTACTTCTTGGGAAGCGAGCTATGAGAAATCTAGGTAGCATAATAAAGAGTAGACTCATCACCCTGCCTACAAAAGTCCGCATAGTCAAAGCAATAGTATTCCCAGTAGTAACGTATGGCTGTGAAAGCTGGACCATAAGGAAGGCTGAGCGCAGAAGAATAGACACCTTTGAATTGTGGTGCTGGAGACTCTTGAAACTCCCCTGGACTGCAAGGAGATAAAATCAGTCAATTCTGAAGGAAATCAACCCTGACTGCTCATTGGAGGGACAAATAGTGAAGATGAAGCTCAAGTATTTTGGCCATCAAATGAGAAGAGGTGACTTACTAGAGAAGGAAAAAGGAGGAGGGGGGCAGAAGATGAAGTGGATACATGGCATTGTCAGTGCAATGGGTGTAGATCTGAGTGGGCTGAGGAGGATGGTGGAAGATATAGGAGCCTGGCGTATGATGGCTCCATGGGGTCGCAAACGGTTGGACTCGACTGTGTGACTGAACAATAAAAATCTGTCTTTCTTTCTGTCTGTCCGTCCAATGTTACCGCTTGCTCATGGCATGTGAGGAAATATAGAAGAGAGACAACTGCAAAAGGACTGCTCGCAACCCTCCCAGGCTGGCTCTTTATTTTTCTTCACATTTTGGCACAGAGATTAAGCGGATTCTGAAGCTCAATGCCCCCCATATCCCTCACGTAAATGTTTCAACTCTGTTCATTTTGAATTCATGTTGATAAAGAAAAATCCCTCTCTCAAAGGATTCTAAAAGCCCTTCGCTGTTGTTCTAGCAGCATCTGCAACAGCAGACCTTCCCTCCCACATCTGGCAAGAATGATCAGAAGGTGCATACATAATGCAGAAGGCCATTTGGAACACTGGTTTCTCGGGTGGGTCTTTTCCTTCTTGTTTTTAACAATCAAAGATTCTACAGGTGCTCCTGCAGAACAGAATCTGCGATCCACAGGGGACTATGCTAGCCAGATGTGCAGGTTTAATACTTCTACAAAAGAATGCAGCTTAGAAGAATAATTATAATCAATGTGGATTGTGTTCCGTGTGCTCCAGTGTCTAATCATGCCTGCCACATGATCACGGAAATGTCTGCAGAAGCAAACAGCACTGGCTCTTCAGCTATGAAACAGAGAGGAGCACTGAAACTTAGAGTAATATATGACTGGCTTTCGAGCAGGGCTGACCTTTACCTTTGCCTATTTGCTGTTACTGAAAAGACAGAATTTTTTTTTTTTTTAAAGAAACCTTTATTTATACTGGTTTACTGTATTTACTAGGATTGTGGTGGCTTAGTGGTTAAGATGCTGAACTTGATAACTGGAAGGCCAGCAGGTCAGCAGGTCAGCAGTTCAAGACCCAAGTACTCCATGAGAATGAGCTCCTGTCTCTGTCCCAGCTCCTGTCAAGCTGGCAGTTCGAAAGCAAGAAACTGCAAGTAGATGAATAGGGACCACTTCAGTGTGAAGGTAAACAGTGTTCCATGCACTCCAGTGTTTAGTTGTGCATCCCACATGTCTGCAGAAATCTCTGCAGGCATAGACAGCATTGGCTCCTTGGCTGTAAACAGAGATGAGAACCACCCCATAGAGTTGGACAAAACTGGCTTCGACCTTTATCTTTACCTTACTATATTTGCTACTGATGTACAGAAGCCCCCAGCAATCAGTGACTGAATAAAAGATACTTAAAACCCACCCTCTGCCCTTTTGAAGACCTTCTTACCTGTATTTGTGCAGTGCCAGCTCCACATGAAGCTCACATTCTTATGAATGGAAAGTTGCCAATGCCAAGAGCAAGCCACAGATTCAGCGGGACAGACGGGACAGAAGGGCTTCTACTTCTAGAGAAGACAGCAGTATTGCTAGCATTGGTGTGTGTGTGTGTGTGTGTGTGTGTGTGTTCTGCTTTATTTTTTTTATTTCTCTTTCCTTTTTTCCTAAGCACCCTGAGAAAGCCCAGAAACTGTGTACACACCCGCTATTTATTGACATCTGTATGCACCACATTGCTGAATAGTAAAGTTCTCTTTTTCACTTATCCACCATATGTACAGTAGTTTATTTTGGCTTCATTAAGTGGAGCAAACTGAGTTTGAGTTCTTTCAGGATCACCCAGGGACCTAATCTTCAGAACTCAGTTCATAACTAGCTTCTTCTTCTTAACTTCCTCATTAGCCACTTTGGGTATCAAGGGGCATAGCTAGCTATAGGTAAAAGTCACCCTTTCCTGAAAGCCAGTCGTATCTGACTTTAGGGTTCAGTGATCATCTCTGTTTACAGACAAAGAGCCAGCGCTGTCTGTGTTTGCAGATGTTTCCATGGACATGTGATAGGCGTGACTAGACACCAGAGTGCAAAGAACGCTGTTTACTTTCCCACCAAAGTGGTGCCTATTTATCTCTTTGCAATTTCTTGCTTTCGAAATGCTAGATTGGCAGGCGCTGAGACAGAGGTGGGAGCTCACTCAGTCGTGCAGTATTAGGCCTCAAACTGCTGACCTGCTGACCTGCCATTCGTCAAGCTCAGTGTCTTTACCACTAAGCCACCACAGTCTCTATATCTACCCTGTTTCCCCGAATATAGGACCTCCTCGTATAGTAAGGCACCCCCCCCCCATTTGCCCCCACTTCAGAAATATAAGGGCCTCCCCGGAAATAAGGCACTCACCTAAATCTTGCCCTGGCGATCCACTGTATCAGCAATAAATGTGTACTGTATTCTTCTTCGTCATGGAAAAATAAGACATCACCTGAAAATAAGACCTTGTGCATATTTTGGAGTTTTAAAAAATATAAGACAGTGTCTTATATTCGGGGAAACATGGTAGCTAGCTATACATAACTATTATTCTTTAGAGAGCTAGGGAGACACAGTGATTGAATTTCTTGTTTAGATCTTGCTCCTTCTATGAACTGAATGGGTGGCCTTAGGCAAGCTGTTCACACCAAAATGTTTGGCCCAGAGACTGCTAGTGCTTCCACAACATCCTAGTCCATGCCATCTCCTCTTTGGTTTTTCACACAAATCATCAGTCACCATTCTCAGCCCTCAAAGGCCTTCTCTCTGTTAGTGATTTTTCTAAAGATTTTTTAAAAAGCTTTTGCAAACCTTGCATTTTTTTCTTCTTCAAATCTTGTGCTTCACTTTTGTGTATTGAATGGTACTTCTTTGGTTATATGAAAACCTATTTAAAAGACCTATAACTGACCTACCCAAAAGATAGTAGTCTTGAATGTGGTTGCAGAGCTTCATGGACACAAGAAACCTACCTATAAAAATATAATTCAGCATAGTTTGTTTGGAGTTTGTTTGATAAAAATGGCTAATCCATGGAGTTCTTTGTCTTCAATAAAAGGTGACTAGGACCTGGCTGGAATACTGTTAGTTCAAACAAAAGGAACCTAAACATGCCATCTCTCACCTTTCCTGGTTGGTGGTATATTTTTAAAGAAGATTTTTATTGTATACACAAATTTGAATCCTCCCCTCTCTCTTTTTTTAAAATCTCTTTTAATCTCTTTTTAATCTTTCAATTCAAATTTTTATCTTGTGGTTTTATTGTTGTTTTTAATGCTGTGTTAGCTGCCCTGAGTCACCCATGAGGAGGGTGGCATATAAATATGATTAAATAAATAAATACATAAATACACAATGTAGTGTGTGCCCACAGATGCTAGGTATTTTACTTTTACTTTTATTTTTTATGTATTTATTCTCTTGTTTTATTTTATTTAGTTGTTTTAGTATATTATTTTGTTATTTGTATGTGCACTTTCCAGAGTGGGAAATAGCCCAGATGGGTGGTATAAAAATGCAATACATACATGTGAAACTGCCAAAATGAAGGCACCTTTTGGTGAATACATTCTGTTGTTTCTTTCACCTGACCTAGTGTGAGAGAGATCAGCCGGCAACACAAGGTTGCCGTTACCAGGGTACACCAGATTGTGGGTGAGGATAAGGTAGACATCTTCATTTTCAATAAACCATTTTCCAGAGTAATCCAGAAAAGAAATGTTTGCCACTGTATGGTATTCTTTGCAATCTAGCCAGCCCATGGCAATCCTTGAAACTAACTGTCTGAAATTTGGCATGTTTACTCCCTCTATGGATTATTTTCTAAACCTGACATTCTCATTTCTGGCATCAACTTAGAGTTTTCAGTTGTAGTCCACATTTAGTTGTAATCTATGTTTTTCATGTTCCATCTACATCAATTTACTGTTCTGGAAAAGAAACAGAGAGCATTTGTTGGTTGTGAGTCTGTCAACCTTGCTTCTTCCTTTCAGTGAGGTATAAAAGCGAAGCAGCCTCTAGATGGCTCTTGAAGCTCATGTCGCCCCCTTAGAAACATGATTCTGCTGGATTACCTTGGGTAGATTTCATATAATGATTATTTTTCTTCCCTGAGGCACAGAGATTACATGCCAAGATGTATTTAGCATGTGTAGTGAAACAAGCCTGATAATTCATTCCTTATTTTGGTGTGAAAAATCATTTGAAACATAAAAGCACTCTTCATCTGGTGTGAGAGCACATGAAAACAACAAAATTTGCTCACTTATTCATATCCAGTAAGCATTCCTATAGCTTCTCCCCCTTTTATGAAATTCATAATTCATTGAGTTTTTAAAATAAAATGACTAAGGCATTCAGATTACATGCCTGGATCATTTATCACTTCTACGTGTGAAGAATAAACACCACCATGCATCGCACTTAACAGGGAGTTGTTTGCTGGTCTTCAATTATGCATTCAGAGATAGCACTCTTAATTTTTACCATCTCATAAATAAGAAGTAAATATTTTAAATACAGCTAGCAGATATGCCATATGGGAACACTGGACCTCCTTCCTTTAGAAAATTTACTTGAAGGCACACACTTAGTTTTAATGTTGCAGAAGTTCTCTGTTTGTTGTGTGGTTTTGTTTTGGGTTTTTCGCATTAGCAACAAGAAGAGCCATTATTATTCTTTTAAATTTTATTATTATTATTATTATTATTATTATTATTATTATTATTATTATTATTATTATTATTATTATTATTATTATTATTATTATTATTATTATTATTATTATTATTACAAGAATGCTAATATTTACACATGACAATAAACAATAAAATAATAAGACAAAAAACACTATTACAATATACAAAAGTACCGTGTGCTCCCTTCTCCCAGAGGGACAATAAGGTTTTTTTACCTTGTTTATTCTACAATTATTATTATTATTATTATTATATTTAGACTTATATGCCGCTCTACTTGCCGAAGCAACTCAGAGCGGCTAACATAACATGGGCATCATATATTACAATATCAAATAAATACAACATAAGCATATACAGTCAGTAAATCTAACATAAAAATGAAAATGCATATAAAAAAAATCAACTCCCGCCTGCTGAGAAGAACTATTACCACATACTAGCACAGTTATACAATACAAAAAAGCAAAAATACACTAGCACGGAAAATACGGTACAGTAAGGAGAGTCAAGAGAGTCCTTATCTCTTCCCAGCAGGGAGGGGGCTGGCCGTGGAACAGCTGTGGTGGCAGCAGTGGCAATCTTTGGCCAGCCAGCCAGCCCACGCAACTGCCTCCCATTCCCCAGCTCGACTGGCTGGAGAGAGTCTGTTGGTGGACACGGTGGCTGTGGCGGGGATGTTATAGCCATGGCCATTCCACACAGTATAGGTGATTCAAGCCGCCTTTATCCCTTCCCGGGCTGGGAAGGGCTGGTCCCACCGTGAGTCTCACCGCCCTTTATCCCTTCCCGGGCTGGGAAGGGCTGGCCCCGACACAGGTGCGTTGGCGGCGGGGAGGTCTTGGTCCCGCCGTGAGTCTCACCGCCCTTTATCCCTTCCCGGGCTGGGAAGGGCTGGCCCCGACACAGGTGCGTTGGCGGCGGGGAGGGGTCCTGCGCTATCTTGGGAGTTGCCATCTTTGGTTCTGGATGGGGCAGTTTTGCCCCAAACAGACCCAGTGCATAATCTGGGGGTCCTCTTGGACTCGCGACTACTGCTCAAAGAGCAGGTGGCAGTCGTGGCCAGGAGGGCTTTTGCACAACTTCATGTAATACGCCAGCTACGCCCGCTCCTAGATCGGAACTCTTTGCTCATGATCACACATGCTTTGGTCACCTCCAGACTTGATTACTGGAATGTGCTCTACATGGGGCTGCCCTTGGTGACCATTCGGAGGCTGCAGCTGGTCCAGAATGCAGCTGCTCGGGTATTGATGGGGTGCGGGCGTTATGCTCGTGCCTCACTGCTGCTTCAGGAGCTGCACTGGTTGCCAGTATGTCTCTGGGTGCAATTCAAGGTGCTGGTCATTACCTTTAAAGCCCTACATGGTAGTGGTCCCGGATACTTAAGAGACCTCAAGAACATCTGTCCGTCCCACTAGGCGGATTGGAGAGGCTCTCTTATCATTCCATCGGCTATAGAGGCGCATCCTTCTAGCACCAGAAGGAGGGCCTTCTCCGTGTCCGCCCCAGCCCTTTGGAACCTCCTGCCAGCTGGGTTATGTCTACAGACAGAGCTCCTGCCCTTTCGGAAGGGCCTAAAAACCTGGCTGGCAGGGCAGGTGTGGGGCTCCAGTAATATGGGGTCCCATGTTGGGTGGTTGATCTGATGGGACAGCCATCCCTCCCTCGCTCTTTTACACTTTTTAAACCTTTTAACCTTTTAAATATTTTAGATTTTTGTAAATTCATAGTTTAATTTTTTAAAATTGATTTTTTAAAGTGATTTTGAACCTTAAGGTTTTAATTTCTGAATTTGTAGGGGCATTGTTTAATTGTTTTGCATTTATTGTGTATAGTCTTTCCCCGTTTTCTGTAAGCCGCCTAGAGTCAGGTTCACCTGATGGGGCGGGATAATAAATCTAAATAAATAAATAAATAAATAAATAAATAAAATACAATCTCTTTAATTTGTAATTTATCCTTCTTTCCAAAATGACATTTGCTCTTGGCCTGGTTTTTTTCTCCTTTCTCTTTTATCAGTGTATAGTCCACAAACTCTCCCCATATTTCCTTAAAATTTGATTTATTTAGAATTCCTTTTTTTACTCTTAATTCCAACGATAATTTATCCCTTATTGCCATGTTCCACATTTCTCTGTACCATTCTTCTAATTCTATTTTGCTATCAGATTTCCATTTCTTAGCTGTGACTAATCTCATCGCAGTTACAATGATACCAATAATGTATTTCTTTTCTCTATTTTTTCTACTTCCAAAATCCATCAGTAGGGCCATTATAGGACATATCTGCAAATGTATTTAGTGGATTTGTTCAATTTCTATGCATACTTTTTTTAATAAGCAGTAATAGTCACACTGGCAGCAACTACAACACACAACAGGTAAGCTTCAGTTATGTTCTTCAGCAAAATTTAGTTTACAGAAGCTGGGCAGTATATTTTAATTTGAAAAATGAGCTTACTGTCAGGAAACGACATATTTCCTCATGTGTCCCAAGGCTTGAGGTTGTAGTTTTTAGCTAGGCCTCATAGAAATCCTTTGTTATCTCTCTGCCTCATAGACTATGTGTCACAAGACTGCCTGTTTTCCAGTATTCCTTATCTTTCTAGCTAGCTGAGTTTCATGTTTTGTCTACATGCTAGAACACTGACTGTGCACGTGTGTAAACAAAATATTGTTTTGAGAATGCTTTCTTCAGTTCCCTGATTGGCCAAGAATCACCTGACTGCAGAATCTCCATTTTGCAGAGAAGTTAGTTAGTTCGTTTCTGGATCTCAATGGCATAAGACCCTGGCTATGGTGTGGGATTATTCTTTTCTCTCAAAATGATTACCTAATGAACCTGGACTGTGTACTGGACTGATTCTTTGTTTTGACCTTTTAATCTACGTTTTTCCATGGACTATCCTACATGAACCTGAAGAATAAAGCAGCTGTTTCTCTCTGAAGATTGTTGTCTTTTTATTGGCACACACACAAAGCTATGCTACCAAAAGAAGAAACCTCCCTTGTTTTTCTCTATGCTCTACTGCACTATTGCCTGAGCATAGTAAGAGTTTCTTCCTTAAAGCAGCTCGGCTCTCTCAAAGGTGAGGTAAGGGTTAAAGTTCCAGTAATGAGCAGGAGGCTCAGGAACTTGACCAGGGAGGTGCCCTTGTAAATGGGACTGCCGATGTCTGACACTTACCTATAGGTGTAGATCAGGGGTGACCAACCTTGGTGCCCCAGCTGTTCTTGGACTTCAATTCCCAGAAGCCCTGATCAGCAGGTGTGCTGACTTGGGCTTCGGGTAATTGAAGTCCAAGAACAGCTGGAGCACCAAGTTTTGGCCACCACTAGTGTAGGCCTACTACACAATGGTTTGAACATTAGCAAAGGATGGTCTGCCATGAAAAACAAACGATGCCCACAATGCAAATCAAGGTGGATAATACACAAAGGCACAGTAGGCAGAAATCCCTATGAGTGCCTGGTCTCCTATCCTTGCCAGTAAAAATGTAACAATAGTGCAATAAATCTATCAGTGGCTTAAATCCTGTTGAGTAGCTCTTATATGCAACGGTGATGATATCATTATCAGTGATTTTTCTTGAGATGGACAACAACATAAAGAAAAATTCTGCTTATATTACATACCGACTATCAATCTTGTGTTTGTATTTAGCTCAGATAGAGTTTATCACCTGTTTTGAGCTGCATTCCCAAGCAACCCAACTCTGAGAAGACCCAGTCATATTGTGCAGGGTACCTCTATAGGCCTCACACTGTCCATGGGCTGTGCCTTAACAGAAGGAATTGTTCCTCATTGCCCCATCAATACATCCCACTGTGTGTACATATGAACATGAACCCCATTGTATGGTTCTTGCTCACAGGAAAAGGCTACATATAAGCTGGGACCTATCTTTTTCAGACACACCATTCTCTATGTAGGGAAACTAGCAATGGAGAGTAGAGGGGTAGTTGCTGTTCTCAAATTGTCTTGATTACTGAATGGAGCTTGAATTAGTCCAAAGCCACATCTGTAAGAAATTGCAATAGCATGCCTCTCCAGCTCAACATTCTAACTTGAATGTTGTTGCACATGTTTTAGAAATGATTGAAATGATGCAGCACTTGATCCACTACAGTAATATAAGAAATTACTTTTAGTCTTTTCCTCATTAACACAGGACAAGCAGGGATCATATTTATATCCACAGGACCTACACTCAAGGTAAGGCAAATCCAGGGAATTTTGCCTGCAAAGTTTTGTGTACTTTTTTCACAACTGGCTACAGTGTGGTCTGTATCTCCTCATGTAATAGACCATGGATCACTCAAAAGAGTTCTGCTGGGCAACTCTGTGCAGACACAATGATGTCAGAGAAGAATAACTTCTTTGCTGTCACTACTGCAATGGAATAAACTTTCCAGTGTGTGCTAGCCTGTGTTCTATTAGATTCACCCCAAGTTTTCTGGCATCATTGAA
Source organism: Furcifer pardalis (assembly GCA_030440675.1). Taxonomy (NCBI): domain Eukaryota; kingdom Metazoa; phylum Chordata; class Lepidosauria; order Squamata; family Chamaeleonidae; genus Furcifer; species Furcifer pardalis. The sequence continues at coordinate 143,562,935 of CP126893.1, forward strand.
CTAGTCTATTTCTCAGCCATTTCATCAATACTAAATCAAGGGGCCAGTTAAACTTTACTTTATGGGAGGGGTAATTTAGGAGTGATTATGTCAACAGCCCTCACCAATTCCCAATTCCAGAGGTCAGCCAGGGATTCAACAAAATTACCAGCCAAGGTGACGAAAACTCCACAAGAGCCATCAAGAAGCCATTGGGATCCATCAGCATCCTAAATCAGCATCCTAAATCAGCATCCTAAATCAGCTTATACTAATATGTCCCCAACTCTTGCAGAGGCTGTGAGTTCCAATGAGTCTAAAGCCTATCAGAGAATGAATGATCCATGACAATGGAACTGCAGAGAATTCTTCTACACCCAGATAACCAACATCTATCCAGTGCAAAAAATCAGGTCCAGTGTCATTTGTGGAATAGGTGGGATCAGATACCATTTGTGACAGACTCACAGAAAACAGTAGGGGAGAAATGAAAAAAAGTTCAAAACTAATACCTAAACACATGTAAATCAATTTTGAAAATTGTGTCTGGAAATATAAGTCACATCACTTTAGTAAGGAAGGGTTATAAAGGACAGACTTCCAAGTCATAGTGGCATGATTATGCTTTCGTAGCAGCCGGGCAGACTGAAGTAATACAAAGATTTTAATTATACATTAAGGCTTCAGTTACTAGGCGTCAGCCAGCTGATGTACATAAGGAGTAACACAGTTAAGAAGGGTTCAGTATGCAGCTTTTTATTTCTTTGGAAAGGTTAATATCTTTAGAAATTTTAAATTTAGATACATAAAAGGTCCTCTAAAATATTTACATGATGTGTTTTGAGAATGAGCGAGTGGACATCAGCTCCAATTTATGGTAAAGGGATTATTTGATACTATATTTTCAGGAAAAAATGTTGGTTCAGCAATTATAAATCCTTCAAAACTTTACTTGTCAGAATGATGGGCCAGCTTTACAGTCAAAACCTAAGGTTGATCATTCTAGACATTGCAGTGGTAGGGGCAGTTCATAGTCCAAGCAGAGGGGACACTTGGGATAAATGTTCAGAGTAAAAAATCATTCTCTTACTCTGGTCTCTAGTTCCTTATCAGCACATCTAGAAAGAGCATAAGGGACTGTAGTGGCTTAATGGTTAAGATGCTGAACTTGATGACTGGAAGGTCAGCAGGTCAGCAGTTCAAAACTCAAGTATTGCATCACAGAGTTAGCTCCTGTCTCTGTCCCAGCTCCTGCCAATTTAGCAGTTCAAAAGCAAGAAATTGCATGTAGATAAAGAAGTACCACTTTGGTGGGAAGGCAACAGCATTCCATGCACTCTGGCATCTAGGCATGCCTGCCACATGACCAAGGAAATGTCTGCAGACAGAGACAACGCTGGCTCTTTGGCTATAAACGGATATGAGCACTAAATCTTAGAGTCATCATTTGAAGAGAAACCAGAATATAACCCTAGTCTCGGATAGGACTGGCATTTGAGCAAGGGTGACTTTACCTTTACCTAGAGATAACATAAAGCTATTTAGTTGTTGCTCTTAGGGGCTGCTCAAAGTTACAGCACCCACATGTTTTGGACCCTGAAGAGCCATTAGCTGATGCTTTTTGAGCCCCCATCAGGGAGTCCTACTAATTTAGGCATTCTTGTTTAGCCTATTGTGAGCAAGTCTGGATGCTGAGAAAAGGTTAAAAAGGAACCCTTAAGCTGCCAATTGTCTGCTTCCAGAGTAAACATCTACTATGCTAATCCTCTTTAGCATATCAGAAATTGAACACTTCCATTGATTATCTGAGAATAGTGAGAGGAGGTGATTTTTTTTAAACATTTGGGAGATCATACTTCCACTTCTGGGAGCAACAAGGGCTTCATGGGCCGGATGAATTGGCATTGGGGGCCAGATCTGGCCCATGGAGTGTAGTTTGGGCACCCCTGTTCTAAGGGATAAATAATGTCTCCCCAAACTGTACCACCTGGGATTAGCCATTGTGGAAGGACTGGAACCATTTGAAGAATGGGGCACCTCCAGTTCCAAACTCAATTGCCATCTCAGAAGGATACCATGGTTGATAATATCAAAGGCTACAGAAAGATTCACAAGAACCAGCAGGGTTACATTCTACTTGTCTGCTCCCTCAGGTGATTGTGCAGCAGAGCAACAAGTGCTGTTTCCATCCCAAAATGAATGTTTTAGCTACATAATAATATTTTTACAGAAATACCCATTTCACCATTGCCCTGACTATGCGAATTTTTGTTTGCAATTTAATGTCTCTACTTTTCACTATGCTCCCCAGGTTTCTCATCGCTTGCCTCCCGAGAATCAGTCGCCTTTTTATTTCATGGGTGCAATCACCATCTGCAGTGAGCTTTGATCCTAGGAAAGTAAAGTCTGTAACTGCCTCTACTACTTCCCCATCTATTTTCCAGGGACAGCGAGGAGAACAAATAGGTCAATCTTAGAAGAAATCAAACCTGACTGCTCCTTAGAAGGTCAAATAGTAAAGATGAAGCTAAGGTACTTTGGACATCAAATGAGAAGAGAGGACTCACTTGAGAAAGCCTTGATGCTGGGAAGGGTCGAGGGCAAAAGAAGAAGGGGACGGCCCAAGATGAGATGGCTGGATGTTATTGTGGAGATAATGGGCATGGAGCTGTGCGAGTTGAGGGGGATGGTGAAGGACAGGAGTGCATGGAGGACAGTGGTCCATGGGGTCGTAGAGGGTCGGAGTCAACTGTGCGACTGAACAACAAAACCCATTTCACACATTCGAGACTGGCAATGGAGGCCCTCATGCTCCAAAACCTATGTATTTGAGGAAGAAAGCAGTGCCCCTTAGAGAAACAGATGCATAAAAAAAAACCATGCACTTTCAAAATATGTATGACAAAATGTGTACAAATGAAAAATGCAGACAAATATTACTTTCCCAATGGAAAAGTGTACAACATGTCTATATCTCAAATTGTATCTAATGCTGTATACACAAAATGTGCAAATGGATATTTTTTTTTCGGTGCGGAGGAGGAGAGTCTAGTGACCCAGTATGTATCCATTACAATAGTCAGGCGGAACAAAACTGCTGGCTGGATTTTGAGAAATACAGTAAGAAATACATGTTTCCATGTTCCTGTCATTCCAGGGACTAATTTGGATACACATCACTTAAATGCTACTTTATTTTTACAAGATATAAATTGACCTGGGCGGAAAGGAAGAGTGAAACTCCATGTAATCATAACACTGGAACAGAATACTATACACTATGGGATATGAGGCAATCAGTTTGAAGTAACCAAATATTCTGTTACAACAGCAATTTACCTCTTTGTATGAACAGTTTGCTTTCTTCCTCATGCAAAATGAATTAGAACTGGGATTTCCAAAGCCAAAGGATTGCCTTGTATCTTCCATTTTTAATACCCTTGCTGACAATTTCATTTGCTAAAAAAAAAAAAACACCCAACAAACTCAAAACAAAACTTCCCAACAACCCAAATAAACAATATATTTGTGAAATTCCTTTTAGAAGTAGAATGCCATTTGATTTTTATGAGCAATTTTGGAAAAAATGGAACATCCAGCTGGCGACATTTGGTTGCACAGGTAACAGGTGTTGTTTTTAATTAATGGTACGTTAAGGTTCAATTCTAGTGACATGTCAAAGCAAATCACTGATCACGCTGAATATCAGCAAATTAAGGAGTAGCATAAGGTTCTTATTATGGGATTATAGCTGTTAAGAAGGAAAAAAATGTCTCTTCTGTGAGTCTGTCAGTTTAGGATTAAATGATACTGAGATTGAGGAACTCTAAAGAATGTGAAAGTCTAGCATGAGTTCATCCACTGGTCCAATGGAGAAGCAAATGCTGTAACAAGCCTGGTAATGGTTTTGATTTGATTTGATATATTGTATTTGTATGCCACCCACTCGACGTACGTGACTAAGGGCAGCTCATAGAAATCTCAACACATCAACAATATAGTACAATAAAATATAACAATAAAATATAACTATGCAATGGAATAGAATGTCATACATTAAAATATTATGTTATGATGTGATATGATATTGTAATTTATTTGTTGTTACCCCATTTTTTTATCCTGTTGTAATGTGTATATGCTTTGTTATATTTTATATTGTAATGCTGTTTTTGTAATGTTATAATTGGGGGTTCTGTGAGCCACCTTGAGTCGGTTTTTACCATGTAGGGTGGCATACAAATCGAAATATAATAATATAACAATAACATGTAACAATACAATAGAGTATCATACGGCGATGGCAACATAGTTTTTATTACTGTTCTTATCAGCCGCCGGCCCTCCAACAGCTGTGTCCTCTTCCTCTGCTGGACGGGCAAGGGGTGGGAGTCTGTCAGCAGCAGCAATGCTGTTTTTATTATATTTTATATGAATGGGAGGGTCCTCAACTGCTTGCAGCCGGCAGCACTTTAACGTCCTCCAGGCATGGATGGCAGGGCCCGGAATACAGTGGGCAGGAGGGTCCTCAACTGCCTGCAGTCAATGGCACTTTAAACTCCTCCGTGCATGGATGGTGGGGCCCAGATTTCTCTGGGTGGGAGGTCCTCAACCGCCCACAGCCAATGGCACTTTAACTTCCTCTGGGCGTGGATGACAGGGCCTGCAGTTCGGTGAGCGGGAGGGTCCAACTTCAGCTTGGATAGTCACAAGGGAAATAAATTGCATGACTTCCCAAGGTGCTTTCCTGCAGATCCAAAGTAATTCTTAGAATTTATTGTAGTGTTCAGTCTTTCCTATATTTTTGAACTCTGTTTCAGATCTATCTGAGCAATTTGGAAATACAGCAAATTGGTTCCTCCCAGTTGAATCAGTGATGCACATGTATTTGAAAGGAAATGCTGTTGAGCTCAATAATCTGAATAGGAGTGTGTTTTCCTCTTTTTGTGTTCTGATAATGTGCCAATTTCCCCATAAGAGAACAAACATGGATTTAATTAGTGATGTGGTGGCCCAGTAGCTTGGCATACAGGCTATTTCCCCATCTCTTCTCTTTCTACACCTCTTTGCCACCCATGCCTAGCTCACCACATAACTGCATGGGCCTTGTACCATTCCATTCCAACTGGCAAGCAACAGACATTAGCATGATAGTATTATCAGTTCACAAGGATGAACCAGAGCAATGTGCTGGGTTCCCTTGATAAATGAGCAACGTTTTGCACTCTTTTGGGGTTTTTCAAACTGCAGCTGTAATCATGCCCTGGAAGATGCACTTAATTCCCAGCACCATGGCTGACAGGACCCGTCTCCTGGGCAGTGAGTCTGGGGCTTCCATTTGCGGGCCTTTCTATCCTGTTTCCGCTTGGCTGGCATGTGTCCATCTACGCTCCCATGATGAGATGATCCTGTCAAATCTAGCATACTGAACAATATAATTCCTAGAGTGTATCTAAGAAGGTCCCAATGGGAAAGGAAGAAGGCAGGATGGTGCCATACTTAACTTACATTAATCATCTACAGCTGGGTGGTTTTTGAGAGCTCATTTGGCTCTGCCCTGCTGCTGAACTGCATAACCCGAGGGGACCTTGCCCGGAGCATCTCTGCAGCAACTGTTAAGGTCACATTAAACTACAGGACAGTGACAAGAAGTCTGTCTCAGGGAAAGAGGTGCAGTCCCAGCATGGATTACAGCAGAGAGCTGACTCAGAAATGTATCAACTCTGTGGGTTCAAAATAAATCATGCCTCACCACCAAGCTGATCTTGAATGTTGTTTTACTAGGTCACTCGTTTTACGACAATGTCATTATGTAGCAGTCAGGGACAGAACTGTAGGTTTTCATGAACAACCTTGGGTATCACATAAAGAGGGGGAACTAATAATTCCTTATGTGTAAAATATGCATTTTTATCTAAATGTCTTTATTTCTTTATTTCATTCATATACCACCAAATCCAGTGTTATGCTACTACTCATGGCAACGGAAAAGGAATAAAACATTTCGCTGCAAACAAAGGAAAAGGTACACCAAACATTTTTTAAAAATGCATACATTAAACAAAATTAATCCCAATGACGACAGTAGATAAAGGGGCTCAAAATTATTAAATAAAAATACAATCCAAACAAGAAAACCAACCAGAAATCCTAACCAACAAACCTATATTGTAGTAATTGTTTCTTTTTTAAAAATTATTTTCTACTTCGCATATTCTGTGTGTGTGTGTGTGTGCCATCAAATCAGAAGCAATTTATAGTGAACCAAGGGCCCATCGATGCTGGCCTTCCCAGTGCTAATTTTACATGGTTGCTTTAGGATAGGAGGAGGGCCTAAATGATGTTTAGCCTGCTTCCATTGTCTACACAACCATGGACCACTGATCAGTCCAATCAGTGACATATGCCTATGGCAACCCTACTGGAGGTCACTATAAGTCAATTCCAACTTGATGGCACACAACAGCAACAATGATTTCTTAGTCCTGCAATGAACTGAATAATTAAAATATGGAGGAATATGTAAGACCTTACAAGGCAAACAAATTTTATTCCTTGCAGTCATGGTATATCCTAGATGATAGGTTTTATTCAGGTTTCATCCATAGTAATCCTTATCGAACAGAATCTGTCCCCAAAGGCTCCATTTCTTGTAAAAAAAAATTCCCCTCACTGGAACAAATAGGATTGGTTTGGCTTTAAAAGAGGAGGGGACATTGTTACACTGAAATAGTCAAGATAACCTGCAGACGTACAGTGGTGACATCACTAGAAGATCATAATCAAGACTTGAACACAGTATTACTATTTAAAAAGTTATTTCTCCCACCCCCACTTCTATGTGTGTGGTAAAAATAGCAGGATGATATTGCTCCCTAATGGAAACAGGATGTAATAATACAATACAGTACATAGGATTCATATGGAAATCTTAGAAGAGTCAATGTGCTTAATCTGGTGGTTCTCAACCTTTTGTCTCTTATGTTCCATTACGCCATAGAACCGGTGCTGATTCTTCCTCCCAACCCTGTTATAAACACAAAATACCACCTTTTTTTCTGAGAAGGACATTTTCTATATATTTTCAGGCATTCTGTTATTCTCTCTCTCAGGGTGCTGCCTCAATTGTTGAGGATGGTTGCCATCATGACATATCTCCACCTATCTTCAACTGTGTGGATTAGCTTTTCTCTTTTAATGGGGGAGAGAGAGGAATTGATATGCAACATTTTATATTCTATTATACTGATTATTTGCAGTATGTTGGTGAATAGGCTGAACAGGGGACATTAAGTGCCCAAGGTAAAAAAAAATCACAGATGGATAATTGGTGGCTTTTGAGTCAGTTAAGAGAAAACATATCTTACCTGAAGGAGGACACAGGCATGTGAGAGAAAGAAAGTGTGTTGTTGTCTGCCAGCAGCCCCCACTTGACCATGTTGGTCTTGCATTTAGGGACTAAAAGACAGCAGTTTGCTAAAGCTGAACAGAGGAACTTTTGAGCCTCTAAATGTTTTGATTTACAGCCTCTACTATGAGGATCACCCAGCTTGGCCCAGGGCCAATCTGAGTTGTAGGGCTAAAGAGCTGGATCATCAAAGGTTCCCCAGCTCTGACTCAAGGCTCCTTTAATGAGTTGATAGCTGAGTTAAACGTTTAACAGAGAACTCTCTGCAACAGCAGCTTTGATTCTTTGGAGAATCACTATTTTGGGGCAGGTGCTGCTGTTTAGATTTCTAACTCTCACCAGTAGAGTAACCTCAGCACCTTCTAAATTTTGAGAACCTAGGACAGTGATGGCCAACCTTGGCACTCCTGGTGTTCTTGGACTTCAATTACCAGAAGACCACGTCAGCAATCCTACTGATCAGGGATTCTGGGATTTGAAGTTCAAGAACACCTGGAGTGCCAAGGTTGGCCATCAATGCCCTAGGCCAAAGCTCCAGTTTCTGTACCTTAGTTACAACTCTACCTGCACCTGACCCATTCAGAAGTTCTACTTGGAAGCCTGTAGCACTCAAAAGGATTGTGGAAAGTGGGGGATTTGCATGAGCTCTGCGCCCTACATCTCTCTTTTGGACCCATAGAGCAGTGAGGATGTGCTTTGTTTTGTATTTGGTCACTGAGAGGTAAAAGAAGCTTAATTTGCAAGTTTGATTGTCAAAGTGCTTATCTCTGAAGAAATCCCATTTTAGGAGTTAAAACAGGCAAAGCGCAGGAAATTCACATTCCTGTATTGTTAAAAGCAATCACCTGATAGGAAATAAATTTGGAAAGAAGCCTGCTAACTTCTCTACCTCCTCCTCCTCATTGACATGGAGGAGGTAAATTGTGTGGCGGACCTCTCCCTGCCTTTACCCTTGGTATATCTATGGTATTTTATGGCATTTCAAAAATGGTAAGCGACAATAATTCTTGCTGTATGGAGTGATTTTTTGGCCCTGTCAAATGGAACTTCCGGTAGAACGTTCAGCATAATATAGCCATAATGTCATCACATTTACCCAATCGTCATTAAATTGCTATCGACACAGCCAGTGACCAGGGCATTTTGAATTCTCTCTTGGAAGCCTTGCGATGCTGATTGCCACAAACGGTTGCTTTTCTCAGCTTGAAGACATTTGCAAATGATGCCCTTGGAGGGTGGTTTACAGTGCTGAAGTTTCTCTTGATTGGGCTGCCTTTCCTGGGCAGAGAGAATGTCAGTTCTGTTCAACTTTCACTCTTGACACTTGATGACTTCTGCCAAGTTAGATGTTTGGCAGCTGTTTAGGAGTATTCCTCCCCACCACCACACAGCTATTGTCCTGACTAACCCCACAAAGCCAATTATGGTCACAGGCAATTAATGACTCCTTCCTCAAAACACTTGTGAAAATTATAGCATAATGGGGCAGATTAACATTATATCCGTGACCTTTTGAAATATACACTTGCCAAAGGAGCTGAGGCGGAGGCTCCATCAATGAGGATCCAATTAAGCTCTTAAGGTCTGACAAGGAATCCAGAGACTGCATACATGGCTTGTTATTTTCTTTTTTCAAAGCAGTGCCTCAGCCAGGTTACTCTTAAAGGTAGCTGTTTTCATCTCTACTAGCTTTTAGCAAAGGCAATAATCTCTCAGCAGTAGAATCCATCACTTAGATATTTCCAGGTGTTGATCAAAGCACGGCAGGTTCCCTTTCTGACTAATTTGAATAATGGAGTTTCCAGACCCATCATTCCTGTCAGGATCCCATATTTTCCATTTCTTAATCTTAGCCATTTAAAAGTTTTAATCCAGTTACAACAGGGGTGCCTAAACTAAGGCCCAGGGGCCATATGGGGCCCCCGACACCAATTCATCCAGCCCACAAAAACCTTGTCGCTCCTGGAAGCTGGAGTAAAACGTGCATGTATGGGCGCATTTTACTTCCGCTTCCAGGAGCAATGAGGGCTTTGTGGGCCGGATGAATTGGCATCAGGGGGCCCATTTGGCCCTCAGGCTGACCAGCTCCCTGAATCATATGATTGGCCCATGGCCCAAAAAGTTTGGGCACCCCTGAGTTACACACAAACAACCTTTTTGGTTTAAGGCATTGTGTTAAAAGCACTCCATGCCAGGTCGTGTTCCCAAAACTCAGGACCTGGCTGCTCTTAAGTGTTATGCCTTTAACAGACACATTATTTAGGCAATATATGTATAGCAAGTTATCCTATGCTGAGCTTAGTTCCACTTTCCCCATTACAGTAGCCATGAAAGAACTAAGTCCCAGTTTTATCTCTTCACTGGGCTAGGCAACAGAGTGATGAGCCCTGGTGGCTCAGTGGTTAAACTGCTGTACTGCAGTCAAAACATGAGTTTGAGCCTGACAAAGCTCAAGATTGGCTCAGCCTTCTCTCGTTCTAAGGTCAGTAAAATGAGTACCCCATTATTGGGGTAAAGGTAAAGGTCGCCTTTGCTCAAAAGCCAGTCATATCTGACTCAAGGATTCAGTGCTCATCTCTGTTTATAGCCAAAGAGTCAGCCCTGTCTGCATCTGCAGACGTTTCCATGGACACATGGCAGCCATGCCTCAACACTGGAGTGCACAGAATGCTGTTTACCTTTCCACCGAAGTGATACCTAGTTATCTATTTGCAATTTCTTGGTTTCAAAATGCTAGGTTAACAGGACATTATTGGGGACAAAAAGCTAATAACCTTTTGAACTCTCCAGGGAGTGCACTAAGTGTTTTGGGGCGGTATATAAGTGTTATTGCTGTGTCTGCAATCTCTAGCTGGGTGTGGGGCATGGAATTCCATGCTAGGGCACATTCCCCTGACAACAGCACTGAATTCTAAATGCTGATCAATGAACAAATCTCGCAATAGGTCAGGATGCACCCCATGGCATGTGAACTGCTATACAGGTAACTGTATAATGAAGTAGTACAAGTATTTTCAGGGATTCTATGCAACAGAAACTAATACATAGCTGAAGATGTGATTTCATATATAACAAGAATCCAACTTACAACCAATACAGCTTAATGTCCTGAGGCCCCTGATATTTGATTGTAGAGTTGAAGTCCAATAAGGCCAGCATGGAGGCAGATGGTAAAGAGAGGGGGGCGGGGGAACATGCTGAACTTTTAGGAAATAGAGTGTCTGGGAACCTACTGGGGAGATAGCTGAAAATGGAAAATAATGTGATAGAATGGTTTATTTTACACAAAAGACATGAAGGCCGGGGAAAGTGCTGTTCCTCATAGGGCAGTTTGGCAAAGATCCCTGTCATTCTGTGCAGGGTAATAACAATATGTCAGTGGCACTTTTTTTCTGCTTTAACCAAGAAATGTCATCCCCCCCCCCCCCCGGTGCAGAAGCCAATGGAAGCTTCACAGGCTGCAGACTCTTCCCTGAAATAGCTGCAATAAAATAAATGCATTTTCCCTAAAATATTAGCAGCAGTGATAGCATTGTTATACAAGGCTGGCAGTTTGATTTTATGTGGAAAATATGCTTCTTGGTTTATTCACCAGATAATTAATTGTTGCCGTTAGATGGAGACAGAAATATATTTCTCTCTATTTCTCTTATTATTAAAGGTAAATGCTACACTGATTGCTTTTGTCTAAGACTGCAGTGCTATATTCTCTTATCAAGAAATAAACTCTATTGAATAAAATAGGAATTACTCCTTCATAGCTATAAACAGGCTTGCATTTTAAGATTCCTGTCTGCAGTCTTGTCATGCCTGCCAATCCTGAATAGAACAGTAAAAAGTTACTGCCATTGTTGCTCTGGCATGATATTTTTGGTCAGCATTGAAGATTATTTGCTCTTTATAGTAATCCATTGAGGGGATATTTTCACCCGTTTACTGGTCTTATTTTGAAACAATAATGATGCCTGCCTAGTTAATGGCTGTGGTAGCTTAGTGGTTAAGATGCTGAACTTGATGACCGTAAGGTCGGCAGGTCAGCAGTTCAAGACTTGAGTGCTGTGTAATGGAGTGAATGCCCATTGTCTGTCCCTGCTAGCTAATCTAGCAGTTCGAAAGCAAGAAATTGCAAGTAGATAAATTGGTACTCCTTCGGTAGGAAAAGTAAGTGTTCTGTGCACTCTGGCATCTACCACATGACTATGGAAGCACCTGCAGACATAGATAGTGGTGGCTTTTTGACTGTAAATGGAGATGAGCACCACACCCTAGAGTTGCACATAACTGGCTTTTGAGCACATTAAAACTTTTTTTGACAGAGAGAATAGCTTCTCCATCTCCTACTTTCAATTACATACCACTCAGTTATTGGATGCAACAGGTTCGCACCAGTTCGCCAGAACCGGTAGTAACTTTTCCCAGTGTCCTAGAGAACAAGTAGCAGCTTTTGGGGGGAACCACCTTCGGAGCTTACCTTTTCACTGGTTGCCCCACTGCGCATGCGTGCCAAGCACTGTAGGCATGCAGGCACACCAAGTGGTTGGCGTGTATGCGCAGCCTCCTTGCTGTCCTCCCAAGCGGGGAGGAGGAAGAGAAGCTGCTAGTCTGAAGCTCCCTGTAGCCTGCTCCCCAGGGTAAGTGACTCACCTTTGGATGTGGTGTGTCTGTGTGTACTTTAATGTGTATTTAATACCTTTACCTATATTGATGTACTACCACAGTTCCTAAAAAGGCCTAGCGGCCGGTAGGCCTGGCATAGGGTTTTTAAGCAAAGTCTTGGAATTACTTCATCAATAAGCGACACCTGTGCTGTTCCAATTGCTGTTCCAATTGGAGAACCCTTAAGGACGTACAGCTGTTTTACATTAACATTAAGGCATATTATCCTAGAGAACTTGTACGATGACCATATCCATCTTGCAACATGGTGCTGTCCAGGCACTTATACTAACATGTAAGTGATGGGTTTGTGTTTGGGGGTGGGGGTGGGTTGATTTGTGTTTGGGGTGGGTGAGTGGGTGTTTGGGTGTATTTTAATGTAATTTTTATTTATTTATTTATTTATTTTATTTACGGGTTTGTGTTGTGGGAGGGTGGGTGGGTTGAGTTGTGTGTGTGTGTATTTTATTTTTATTTTATTTTTTCTTTGGCCCCACCCATGACATCGTGATGTTAACTCCGCCCACACTGTGATGAAATCACGGTGGGGTAGTAAAAATTTTGACATCCCACCACTGATACCACTGATGTTGGTATTGATCTTCTAGTGACATACATACCTTCAGTCATTGGCTGCTTGAAGCATGTATTATGATAAACAGATTGATGGATTCACACAATTCCTCTGAGATGATCTTCTGCTGTATTTCTAAATTATAGATGCTGAAAACATTTCTTCTTCTTCAGTGACTATAGTTTTCAACCACTGGCACTCCAAATGTTTTAGACTGCAACTCCAACACTCTTTTGTCATTGACAATACAATCTGGGGATTCTGGGTATTGTAGTCCAAAACATTTGTTGTGCCAAAGGTTTACCACTTCTGTGCTTTCTTTCCTTCTTTGTATCCCAGTGTCCTGTACTTATCAGTATATCTTGTTTTGCTGTCTGATCAATTTCCTCATGAGTGCATGTGTGAAAGCTTTCAATGTCTTCTATTTCTTCAGATCTCTGGTGAGAGCATAGAGCTGAATTATGGTTGTGTTGATAGGTTTTCCAAGGAGTCTGATTGGTATAATTTGATCAAGATATACATTATAACTCTTCACTGTTCATGCTGTATCCCATCCTAGTGTTAGAGCCTCATTGTCATTTCCAGAGTAAAAACATATTGTTGTTGTTGTTTGACTGAAAATATCCTATCCTTTTGCACTTATGGTTTTTCAGTTTGCCTTGATTCATATTTCTCATGTTTTGTATTCCAGTTGTACGTGTTGTACTCTTTCCTTTTCCCCTCTATGCACACTGGACATCCATTTATCTTTAATCTAGTTACTTCATTAGTGGCACAGTACTTCATTAATGGCTAGTCATACATGTCCTGTGTGCTTTCTTAGTAGATGATAGAGTGCTTTCTGACTTAGGAATTTTCATCTTTCAGCCTTGTTTTCCCTAAAGTACTAATATTGGTATGTAATTGTCCTGAATTCTGTATAATGGTAGGAAGGTCCGGCCTGGAGCCTGAGGACGCCTGCCACCCCACCCTCAAACTTCCACCTGCCGGGGGCTTTAAAAGCCACACTGGCTCAGGTGGTGGATGAAGGTCCCGCCCGGAGGCTGAGGATGCCTGCTGCCCCACCCTGGGACTTCCACCTGCTGGGGGCTTTAAAAGCAGTGCTTGCTCGGGCGGCAAAGGAGGGTCCCACGCAGAGGCTGAGGACACCTGTCACCCCACACCTGGACTTTGTTGTTTGTTTGGGAACTTTTCTTAAGCGGTTGTGACTTTATCATTATAATGTTAAATTTTGTATATTGTATTATTCTGTATTTAATGTGTATATTCTTTAATTATCATGCGAGTAGCCCTCAGTCGGGTTTCCTGACTGGGTGGCACACAAGTATGAAAATTAAATTAAATTAAAATTAAATTAAACCCGTTTCAGTCTGGACCCGTTTCAGTCAGGATTCAGGCCCGGATATGGTACCGAAACCGCGCTAGTCGCTTTGGTGGATGATCTCTGGAGAGAGCGGGACGGATGGGAACCGTCTGTCCTCGCTCTTCTCGATCTCTCAGCGGCTTTTGATACGGTCGATCATGGCATCCTTCTGGGAAGACTCCAGGGTCTGGGGATCCAGGGCACGGTGTTGTCCTGGTTCTCCTCATTCCTGAGGGGCAGGACCCAGTCGGTGTGCCTGGAGAAGGAGAAGTCCAGCCCTAGGCCCCTGCAATACGGGGTTCCTCAGGGTTCGGTACTTTCTCCTCTCCTGTTTAACATCTATATGAAGCCGCTGGGTGAGATCATCCGTTCCCACGGGGTAAGGTATCATCAATATGCAGATGATACCCAGTTATACATCTCTGCCCGTGGGGACCCAAGCGGTGCGGTGGAAGTCCTTTCCAGGTGTCTGAAGGCTGTAAAGGTCTGGATGGGGGACAACGGGCTACAGCTGAATCCCGGCAAGACTGAGTGGCTGTGGGTAGGGGGTCCTGTGTTAACAAAGGAGCTTCCATCTTTGGCCCTGGATGGGGCAGTCCTGCCCCAAACAGACCCGGTGCGTAATCTGGGGGTCCTCCTGGACTCACGGCTACTGTTCGTAGAGCAGGTGGCAGCCGTGGCTAGGAGGGCTTTTGCACAACTTCGTGTAATTCGCCAGTTACGCCCACTCCTAGACCGGGATGCCCTGCTTATGGTCACACATGCGTTGGTCACCTCCAGACTTGATTATTGTAACGCGCTCTACATGGGGCTGCCCCTGACGACCATCCGGAGACTCCAGCTGGTCCAGAACGCGGCGGCCCGGGTAGTGGTGGGGCGTGGGCGTTATGCTCATGCTTCGCCGCGGCTCCGGGAGCTGCACTGGTTGCCAGTATGTCTCCGGGTGCAATTCAAGGTGCTGGTTATTACCTTTAAAGCCCTATATGGTAGTGGGCCAGGATACCTAAGAGACCGCGTCATCCCAAGAACTTCTGTCCGTCCCACCAGGGCGGATCGGAGAGGCTCCCTTGTTATCCCTTCGGCGAGAAAGGCGCGCCTCGCCTGCACTAGGAGGAGAGCCTTCTCCGTGTCCGCCCCGACCCTCTGGAACCTCCTGCCCACCGAACTGCACCTTCAGACGGAGCTCTTACCATTCCGGAAAGGCGTGAAAACCTGGCTGGCAGGACAGGTTTGGGGACCTGGGAACGTGGGTTCCCACACCAAGTGGCTTACATAAGAACTGCCTCCCTGGGCTGGAATATGGGAATACTGATGTGTAGTCCTGCGTTGTCTTAATTCTGTGATGATTTTTTAATTCTGATGTTTTTAACTCTGATGTTTTTAATGATATTGAGTTGGGTTTTATTTCTGTTTTTATTGGGATGTAAGCCGCCCAGAGTCGGGTCCCCCCGATTGGGGCGGGGTATTAAATTTAATTAATAATAATAATAATAATAATAATAATAATAATAATAATAATAATAATAATAATAATAATAATAATAATAATAATAATAATAATAATAATAATAATAATAATAATTAAAACTGGGTAAATTGCATTGCAAAATTCAGAGAAGAGTGAAAAATGGATGATGTCACTTCTACCTGGGAAGGACCAAGCTGTGGATTTGTATTAGAAGGTACGCATAATGTATTTTACCCTAGGTATGAGAAAAGGCTGGCTGATTTTAAAGATAAAATCATAGGATGGAAGAGCTGAAGGGAACCCACAGAGTCCTCAAGTCCAGCCCCCTGCTGAAGCAGGAAAACCACAACTAAAAATCAAGCACTTTTCTTGATCGGTGGCCAATGGACAGGCCTACTGCAGCAATTCTTTCAGATGGCTGACAAAGTGAAGGTGGGGCTCCTGTTGAGTCAGTTTAGGTCACAAGTGCTCTTAATTTGGCTGTGCTTAATTTGAGGTGGATGAAAAATTAGGACAACTGAGTGGTTTAGGCAGCTGTCGTGGAGTCAGAGGTTGGGAGATCAATTCCCCTCTGGGTTTCCTTGAAAGGAGCTGGATTTGATAGTCCATATGGTTCCTTCCAGCTCTGCAGTTCTAATAATTATGATTAAGATATCACCTCAATCTGTTACCTGTTGCTTGGTGGAAGATATCCTTCTCTGCTCCTTGTGGAATTTAATAAGGGGAGAGTGCCCTGTTTGATTTCAACTTGATTGTGAAGGACCATCAAATGCTATGGAAAGGGGGAAAGCATGTTGTCATGCTTTGAATCATCCCAAAAGACTTCTGAAACTAGTTGTGTGAGAAGAATATATAAATAAGATGCAGTCCCATCTGACCCACCATGATATATTATGCTCAGTTTTGATCCTGCTAAGTTTTTGGGAAATTCTATAGAACAAATCAACCCCCTGCCTCCATGCTGCATGGCATTCCAGGCAATCCACTGTGAGAAGATGGGATTATACAGTGCCTGTAGCCACTGTATAATTATGGTTGATTAGACATTACCAAGTTTACCTCCTTCACTCAAGGAAATGATTGAGACTCTCCATTTTTGTTGGGAGTGGGCTCTGTTACAACTATATTCGTTGATGCTGCTGTTCTACTATTTGACCCTGAAAAAGCTGAAAGATGAAAATCTTTACTTGTGCCTTTGCCCAAATGGACAATTTAGAATAGGAGTTAAAAGGGGGGGGGGGAATAATAGTTTTCTAATCCTCTTACTTTTAATAGGACTATCCATGTCTGTTCCTGGAATGTGTATCCCAGAAAAACGTCTGTGTATGATACAAACTGGTCCAATCAGTGCTTCCATAAAATCATTTCCAGATACTGTACTGGCTTTCCCTATATTGCAGCAGTATCTCTAAGTAGACTGTTACCAACCCATTTCACATCCCACTAATGAGAATCTTTGAACCACACAAGGTAGTGTAAGAATTGGAAAATTGTTTTCATGATTGTAGGCTGTGTATCACTCACTAAGCACTGTCCAGCAACATCACAGCAAACATCACTAGCTACTCCAGGTTTTTTGATGCACAGAGAAGTGTGCTTGATTCCACTCCAAGACTGTCAATATCTTCCTTGAACACGGGTGCCCTGCCCATACAGGACACAGTATTCCACCTCAGATCCAACCCAAGCAAAATAAACTGGTTGCCCCCTCCCCCCATTTTTGATGCAAACATGATAGTCCTGTTGCCTTGTTAGATCACATGGTTGCATCATTTGGGTGCCATGCATATGGAAGTATGTACTACTTCTATGATTCCTGCATGTTCGGATACACAGGAGCAATTTCTTTCAACTTAAGTGCTGAAACTTCTGGGTGAATGATAATTATTGAAACAGAAAGAACTGCCCCCCCCCGCAAGTTCTCATAAGGGGGCACTTAGGGAAGAGAAATAGCTATTTGTGAGACTCTCATCTGCTGCTACCTACCCAGAGACTCTTAACCTCTTTATTGCAATGTGGATATATGCCGCACGTCAGCCTTTACTGTACCTCTGGTGCTGTGTGTGGAACACACGACCTGCCATTTTGCTGACCCCTTTTTGTAACTGTAATATTGCTTGCAGTGAGGAAATTCTTGAGCCTGACTGCTGCCAAATTCTCCAGTCTCTCTTTTCTTTCTTCCTTAAGTCCAGACATTGCTCTGAAGCATGAAAGTTGCTATCTGTTTTTGTTTTGAATTCCCCACACAAATAATGACATGGAATTACTTAGAGGGTTGATTCATGCCAGATTGTTACAACTTCATTATATCCCTCAGTGAAATAAACGTTTCCTGCTGTGCCTCAGTTGGATCACTGTACAATCTGCCTTGTTGTTTTAGATAGATGGTTAGAGATACACAAGACAGAATTTCTTATATGTTAACATTTGCAACCCATTATGTCAATGTATTTGCATACTTATTTCTAGTTATCTTTCCTGCCTTTCCTCTTAAACAGGATTGTTCATGCATGGTGATTTACCATACTTAACAGATAGCTACTGATAGGCCGTAAGAGAGAAAATGTGTGACACCTGATTCCTGCCAAACTCCACAGGCACTACTTGATACCTTAAACTAGCTGCCTAACATGAACTTTTTGACACTGGAACATCACCACAAATTGGAGAAACACCGCACCACTAAGTAATAATTTTAATTGACTTTGATTTAACTACAATTGGCATGCCTGCTATGTAAACAAAAGTGAAGCCTTCCTCCTGATGGGAAGCACATGGAGTTCTGTATTCCTTTGTGTGGCCACAAAAGGAAGCAATGTTTCAGAGAGATTCACATGGACTGGGAGCAAACACCCATGTTCAAGTGGAAGTGGCATTACAACACCATAAAACTTTTTGCTGTTCTTAAGGAGAGAGCCTGACAGATCAACACACCATGAATATTTTAATGCATGCCTGAAGAAGTGATCAGGAATCACGAAAGCTTGCTCAAAGTTTTTATTAATTTTTAAGTGATCCAATACAGGTAATCGCCTTCCTCCTGCATTTTTTGCATTCTTTACAATTTGAATATGGATCACGTGGCTAATCTTCTTTATTTGCCTATGAAATTAAGTAGTGACTTAAATTTGGTTCAAGAGCAACAACAATGTTATTCCTTGTTCTGTTACTACTCTGTGATGGTTGAAGATGGGAAGGTGGCAGGCATCCAGTGGTGGGCTCCAAAAATGTTTACTACCACACTGTGGGTGTGGTATGGTGGGTGTGGCCAGGGGTAAAGCCCTGTGATGGGATGTCAAAAATTCTACTACCACGCCATGGACGTCATGGGCGTGGCCAATGTCATGACGTCATGACGTCGTGGGCAAGGCCAAAAATAAAAATAATAATAAAAAAATAAACATGCAAACAGACCCGTAAATAACTTAAAGAAATAAAATAAATAAATAAATAAAATAAAAATTAAATAAAAGTACAACCACCCACCCAAAACACAAATAAATCACCCACCCACCCTAAATATAAAAGCCTCACTTACCTTCCTTGGCGCCGACGAACCTCCATGTGGCCCAGGGCCACCCGGCAAGGCACGCTGCCCCCGACTGTGGCCGTTTCCTCCTACGAAGGCCGCGGCCGGCCCTGCATCTGCCGACCACGGCCGCCACAGCTGCCTGCAGCCCCTGCCTGGCCACCGAACTCCCACGGGCACGTTGGTGCCTGGCCGCGCCGTCCGCCCGTGCCGCGCCTTCCTAGGGACTTGGGCCCGACAAACCCCCGTGCCCTGGGTAAGCCTGGCGGGGCTCGCCACCACCGCATCGTCTTCTGCCGGGCGCCTGCAGCTTCCTCAGGCCGTTGCCTTTTCGGCCCCGCCGGGCTTACCCAGGGCATGGGGGTTTGTCGGGCCCAAGTCCCTAGGAGGGCGCGGCGTGGGCGGACGGCGCCGCCAGGCACCAACGTGCCCGTGGGAGCCAGGTGGCCGGCTAGGGGAGGTGCCCTTCTCTTAGGGCTGCCGCCACTGCTGCCGGAGCCACTCTAAAAAGGGGCGGCTCCAGCTTCGGAAGATTTTTTTTTTTTAATTGGAGCCATTTGGCTCCAATTTAGTGCGCATGTCCAGAAACTCAATTTGACGCATGCGCAATGCGTCAGATTGAGTTTCTGCACATGCGCAGTCAATTGGAGCCATTTTAGCTCCAATTTTTTTAAAAAAAAATTCTTTCGGTGAGGCGTCCGGAACCGGACGCCTCAAAAGTGGACTCCCCTCCCGGAGAACTCTCCGGGATTGGTCCTACCGGTTCCAGGGATCCGTCTGGAACCGGGGACATCCCATCACTGCCTGTGTTGCACCCGAATTAGGACTACTTTATTTCAAAACTTGGATGGGCGGAGCCAGCCAGAATTTCTGTTACCGGTTCTGGCTAACTGGTGCAAACCTGCTGATGCCCACCACTGCAGACATCCATGAAACATGATCCCAGTTTGATTATGGCCACAGCATAATCCAATGCAAAAATCTACTTTTGCTCAGCCCTGAACAACCAGGATGAAGAGGTAGCATCAACAGGGTAGAAAAGTATGAAGAAAAATGACTACATTGGTATGGGAGACAGCTGTAACACTGGAAACCACAACCTATGAGCACAGAACTTGCCTATTCCTACAGGTGGACTGTGATCCTAACTCATTAGTATTTACAGTTGGAGTAGGGTAGGATATTTTAGATATCAGTAGAATGCTTTGATGCAACCTTCCACTTCAACTGCACAAAAGAAAAATTACAGGTAATAATAGCTAGAGGACACCTGACTTTGCAGCCACTGGATCCTATGCCAGTCAGAGCTTGAAAATGCTATTCTTTTGGACTACATCTTCCCAGCTAGCTAGAATGGTTCTTCAGTGCTTCGTCCTTTCCTAACCCCATTATTGGCTGAGAACTGTCTTCCACAAAAGGCATAGAATTAGCAAAAGAAAATCATCCTCAAAAATTCTTACATAGCAGTGTGATAACTCAATGGGAACGCCC
This sequence comes from Furcifer pardalis, assembly GCA_030440675.1. NCBI lineage: Eukaryota > Metazoa > Chordata > Lepidosauria > Squamata > Chamaeleonidae > Furcifer > Furcifer pardalis. Next base: position 143,583,403 of record CP126893.1, read on the forward strand.
ATGGTTTGTTTACATTCAGTTAGAAAGAGCCTCCTCAAAGATTATGGCATTTTTGAACCACAATCAGGCATACCCTGGTAATGGCAAACTTGTGTTACTAGCTGATCTTTCTCACACTAGGTCAGGCAAAAGGAGCTGCAGAATGAATTCACCAAAAAGTGCCTTCATTTTGGTGGTTTCATGTTCGACCTAGATCCTGAAGAAGAAGAAGTTATGTACTGAATTTCCAGTAAACTTGGCTAAATTTCTGTGGTCATGAATTATATCTTAACTAACAGGTTAGAAGGCTTATAAACAACTAGGGGAGGGGAGAGAAAATATGTATTGTTAGACTTTGAGATATAATTTTACAAGTCAAAGCTCCCCTCACAATTCTGCTTGTGTGGTTCCTTATATTGAAGAGAACCATATTCCAAATTCACATTTCTCTCTGTGTGTTGTCACACCCAACGTCTGTCACCCAAGTGGCTATCTGTGGGCTCTGGTTTGGGAAATGCCTCTGGGCAGTGTTTTCAGCTCTCATGAGCTCTCTTCAGTAGGCCTGAACTCCATAAATGTTGAGTGTAGAAGATGCTGGTTCCATTCTCAGCTCTACAGTTTCATGATGCTTTCCCATTAAAAGATAAGTGCATTTCCTATCTTGGACCTATGTACTTTTCAGATCTCTAAATGTTCAAAATATCAATCCCTTCTACAGATCGCATTTATTTACAAATATTAGTATGCACTTGCTGAATTCTAATTATCTTGAGGGTCTCCATGCCAATTTTAGGGACAAAACAATTGCCAAAATTAAACAATTCATAATTAATGATTACATCTGTATTGACTGTAGAATATATGAAGGGCAAATTTTTTAAAAAATATTTATTTCAAAGTATATACTTGCTATCTCCCTTGAGGTCTGGTTCTAGTCCCAGCAGAGTGACTGCCTTTTGATTTAGGAATGGTCTCATTAACAGACAATTAAGTGAGGTCAATGGTGATGACTCAGTAAGGGAGCAGGAAGTAAGAAAAGACAAAAATTAAGGAAATGAACTGAATATGGGGGGTGACTTTTAGAGGACTATTTTTGAATGTTATGGAATGTTATTGTTACTAATACAATATTTCTTTAAGTGTACTCTATTATTGTTATGAGTGCTATATAGTTTATGAGCTGTGGCATACCTGATCAATGGAAGCCAAAGTCAGTTAACCCTTAATTTCAATTATCCCTCAAAATTTGGAGATTATTTGCCCAGAGTGGATCATGCTAGATTGGCAGGATATAAATGTAACAAATAAATAAATAAAATATTCAAAAATAAATTAATCCAATATACAGTACAGTACTTCTATTTAGCTGAAATGGCACTACAAGTGGTACCTTGTTTTATGAATTTAATGCACTCCACGGGATGTTTTGTATTACAAAATGCGGTTTCCCATACAGTGATGGGATGACAAAAAATCTACTACCACGCCATGACGTCACGGACGTCATGGGCGTGGCCAATGGCATGACGTCATGACGTCACGGCCGACGTCATGACGTCGTGACGTTGTGGGCGGGGCCAAAATAAAAATAAATTAAAAATAAAAATAAACATACACACACACCCCTCCCTCTCAGCCCACCCACCCAGACACAAATAAATAAATAAAATAAAAACAACCACCCACCCAAAACACAAATAAATTACCCACCCACCCCAAATAAAAACCCCTCGCTTACCTTTCTTGGGACCCGGCACCCCGATTGCTGTCCACAGCCGCCGCCGCCGCCGGAGCTGCCTGCACCCCTGTGGCGTCCTCCTTGGGCCGGTACCTTTTTAGCCCGGCTCCGGCCATGGCGAGGGGCGACAGGCAGCCGCGGCTGCCGCGCCTCCCTGGGCCGTCCCCATGCCGCACCGCCGCCGCCTACAGCTTCCTCCTCCGCAGCGCGCGGCAGCCGAGCTCAAAAGGGACCGACCCAAGAAGGAGTCCACAGGGATTCAGGCAGCGGCAGCTCCGGCGGCGGCGGGCGGCGGCTGTGGACGCCGGGTGCAGGCACCCGGCCCACAGGCGCCCGGCGGAGGCGGCGGCAGCGGTGTACCCCGCTGGGCGTCCCCAGGGCATGGGGCTTGTCAGCAGCGGACGGCCGAGGCAGCCCTCAACGTGCCGCGGGGAGGCGCCCCCCTCAGAGGGCTGCTGCCGCCGCCGCTGCCCTGAAAGTTCTAAATGTTTTAAAAATCGGAGCAAAATGGCTCCAATTGACTGCGCATGCACAGAAACTCAATCTGACGCATGTGCAATGCGTCAGATTGAGTTTCTGCGCATGCGCAGTCAATTGGAGCCATTTTCGCTCCGATTTTAATTTTTTTTTCTTTCGGTCAGGCGTCCGGAACCGGACGCCCCAAAAGTGGACTCCCCTCACGGAGAACCCTCCGGGATTGGTCTTACCGGTTCCAGAGATCCGTCTAGAACCGGTGACATCCCATCACTGTTCCCATAGGAGTACACTTAAAATAGTTCCAAAAAAATGTAAAGCGAAATGTGATTTCCCATAGGAATGCATGGAAAAGCAATTAATCCATTATGAAAAAAAATAATAATAAAGGGAGGCATTTTTTCAATGGATTTTCATTCGTAAAGCAAAAATTATGTTAACCAAAGTGTTCGTAAAGTGAGGTACCACTGTATATTAATAGTCCCTACTCTTAAAGGAATAAGTGGCAAGGATACATACACAGTCAGTTTCAGCAGAACTTAATGTGCTAGACAATATTGTGGAGGTGTTATAAGCCCATTTCAGTTCACAGATATTTAGTTACAAGGGACAAGCAGAGATTTGTTTTAGTGAGGCAGTGCAGTATCAGCATTTGCAGTTATGCCTGATTTTAGCAGCATTAAAATAAGAGGAGGCAGGTGGGATGAAACAAAAGATGGAAGACCAAAAAATAGAGTTAAATAGATCTTGTGTATTCAAGACCAGTGCTGTGCTCTAAACTCCCCAACCAGTGAAAGACTATATTTTTTATTCTTCACAGTTTCCTTCCTGCATTGCACAAGAGTGCTGAATATTCTCCCCGTGTACACAGCCACCATGGTATAGAATCTGTCAATGTTGGGATATGACATACAATGACAGCAAGTCAGACACATCCACACTTTGGGCTCCTAAACATCTCCAGATCCTTATCTGATATATGTAGGAATCTGTACACAAAGAGATGAGGAAGCAGGGAGGCAGGGAATTTACACACACTCATACCCCAATATTGTAGTACATGTCCAACTATACTACAAAATCTGAGCTGAATACTCCACTTTCTTTGTTCGGGATGGGTGGATGGGTGTTCACGCATACCTGTGTCTATATTTATTTAGAAAGATAGATAGATGGACCGACAGACAGATAGCTGTTTCTGTCAGCTGAAAAAGTTAAAAAGCCAAATCCACTCAGGGTTAGTTTTATAGCCCAGCCAGTCCTGTCATACCTTATATGAGTACATGTCAGTGGTTGGTTGGATACATGAGCACATGGGACTGAAAAGAATAAGTCTAGGTTCAGATTTATACACACCTTTCTCACACCATAGTTTGCTCCATTCCATAAAGTTTCCCAAAAGATTCCCCCACCCCCAGACTGAAAGGAAAAGCAAAGCAATCACATGTATATACTGTCCTGTAGCGCTTAGTGCACTCTTTGGGCGGTCCACAAGTTAATTAGCATTTTACCCCAAACATGTTGAGTACTCATTTTACCAATCTTGGAAAGATGGAAGACTAAGTCAACCTTGATCCCTGGTCAGGATCAAACTCGCAACCTTTTGGTTGTAATACAGCAGACCAGGGAAGGAAGTGAGGCAGGAACTCCTTTTCTACCCGTATATTTCTCCTTGTCAAAATTTGGGTTGAGTCCATGCACCAAGCAGCCATGGTGGGGGGGTGGGGGTGGTTGGTGCATAGCAATACCTGCCCCATGGAAACAGCACCCTGCTGCCTCAAAGGTTCTGGCTTGGGCAGAAATCGACTTGTGCCATTGTGTAGCTGCCTGGTGTCATACTTCTGCCCGCCTCTGGGGGGCACCAGACCCTGTGGCGCACCAGGACTTGTCCTGGTGTCCAAAATAGCCACCACGGGCCTGGGTAAAGGTCACCCTTGCTTGAAAGCCAGTCATATCCAACTCTAGTGTTCAGTGCTCATCTCGGCTTATAGCAAAATAGCCAGCACCGTCTGCGTTTGCAGACATTTCTGTGAACATGTGGCAGGCATGACTAGACACCAGAGTGCATGGAACACTTTTTACCTTCCCACCTAAGTGGTCCCTATTTATCTACTTGCAATTTCTTGCTTTCGAGCAGCTAGGTTGGCAAGAGCTGGGATAGAGAGGAGCTCACTCCACAGTGCAGTACTCAGGTCTCAAACTGCTGACCTGCCACCTTCCTGTCATCAAGTTCAGTGTCATTAAGGCACCGCAGTCCCCTCATCTCTCTTTAATTGTGCCTTTTTGTTTTACACTGCCATCCCTGGGAACCTCTGTTAGCTGATTCCCTGACCTTATGTTCTATTGAGGTACAGTACTTGAGGCAACTCCCACCCTTGAATTATTTGAGATAAAGATATTTGAAGCAGTTCTCACTTTGCCTGACACATTCTTTTCAAAAAGGAAAGTTCTGCTACACCTTCCAAACTGTAGCATCCTGCAGGATTTCACCCCACCCCACCCCAGCCTCCCACCCCCACTATTCACATGGTGTTCTATCCCTGGAAAATAGCTTAATAACATGAGTTCGTGTGATTTACAGTTCTTTCAATCTTACAGCGAATGGAAAACAAGCATTTAATCAAAGGACATAACTCTCCAACCCGGAAAGCAGGTGACTTTGTTCCACAGTAAATTCTCCTGATTATCTCCAAAACATAGAAGTAAATATTTCCTTCTCTCTGAAGGGTAACAAAGACTGTGCTATATTTCATTGACAGGGTTTACCCCCAATATAGGACTTACCTTCTGATGTCATAATGGCACAGCATTTGTGTGCTGGCAATAATATTCTGAGCATCCTCTCTAATTACGCTATTTAAACAAGATAAAAATAATGTCGCAGTCTATGTCTGTCTGTACCTTTCTCTCACTTTCAGACATACTGTCCAGAATGCCACTGGCGTTCATGTAAGGTTTGCGTAACTTGTTGTGGCTAATTGCAGCTTTTCAAAGAGGTTCTGAAGTGCAACTTGGTTGTGTAATTGGCAGCATGAGTGGGCACCCCAGCACCTTGTCAATTAACTATAATTAGCTGTGGCAGGTTATGCAAACTTTATTCAAACAACCAAGGGATTTTTGGCTCGTTATCTCATTACACTTCTTTTTCTAACACATCCCATTATGCCTTTGGCTTCCTTTGTGTTTGCACACTGCCTGTACCTGGAAGGAAGATTTAGGTTTCTTAGACATAGAGGAAGGCAAAACAGTCGTGGTGGGATCTCAAAATTTTTGGATATTCAGGGTACTCTCAGTATACCACCTAATCACCTCATTCAGTCCATTGTTCATAGTTGTTATTGTTCAGTTGCATAGTCGAATCTGACCCCTTGCAACCCCATGGATCGTTGCACGCCAGGCACCCCTATCCTCCACCCACTCAGCTGTGCAGACATTGCATCAACAATACCATCTAGCCATCTCATCCTCTACCACCCCCTTCTTCTTCTATCTTCAACCTTTCCCTGCATCAAGGCTTTCTCAAGTGAATCCTCTCTTCTCATTTGATGTCCAAAGTACTTTAGCTTCATCTTCAATATTTGACCTTCTAATGAGCAGTTAGGGTTGATTTCCTTCAGGATGGACCTATTTGTTCTCTTTGCTGTCCAGGGTACTCTCAAAACTCTCCTCCAACACCACATTTCAAAGGCATCTATTCTTCTGCACTCAGCTTTCCTTATGGTCCAGCCCTTGCAGCCATACATTACTACTGGAAATACCATTGCTTTGACTATGTGGACTTTTGTTTGTGAGGTGATGTCTCTATTTTTAACTATGCTCCCCAGGTTTCTCATAGCTTGTCTCCCAAGAATTAGTCCCCTTTTTATTTCATGGCTGCATTCTCCATCTGCAGTGATCTTGGATCCTAAGAAAGTAAAGTCTGTCACTGCTTCTACTTCTTCCCCATCTATATTCCAGGGACTGATAGGGCCTGTTGCTATTTATCTTGGTTTTCTTGATGTTGAGTCTTAGGCCAGCTTCTGCACTCTCTTTTTTCAGCCTAAGCAAGAGATTCTTTAGGTCTTCTTAAAGAGATTCTTTAGGTCTTCTTCTTCATAGACAAGTTCTCTTTATTTTGTACTGAAAAAGATTGTCTCCTAAAATAAAAACCTTCTTCCATGGCAAGATAAGATGAGCTCTGTGGCATTTGCACCCACACTGTCTAGCTGTAGGGAATCACAGAATCCAGTTTAGCATCTACAGATCAAGGTTAATAATAAGACCCAACATTTCAGAGACTTTCTGTTGGGAATCATGTTTGATGTTAAAATGTTTTAGTGTTTCATATTTAGTGTTTGGGGCTCAAAAATGTGAATACGTTACCAAGAATTTAACAATTCTGGATGTGGCCTTATTGTACAATTGTTGATGTCCCATCGGAGAAGCTTGTTATGCAGATGACATTCCCAGTGCTCACCGTTCAGTTGCCTCTCCAATAGGTTGTACTCAGGAGCAGTTCATGTTTGGATCATTTATGGATTCAGTTATGGGATCCTTGGGTTCTCAGCCAAACCTGCTTTCAGGGTCCTTTTTAGGATAAAATGTGCAGAGGAGAGCCATGTGAAGCGCACCTTGTACACTGCAGGCACCTCACCCCATACACTGAGCATTGAGCTTTATACTCATAAGATCACTGTGACTTTGTATCAACAGCTTACTGGGTTTTTGTTGTTGTTGTATATTCTCTGTTCCCTGGCCAAATAGGAACTCTTGCACATGACCACGGAAACATCTGCAGATGCAGATAGCATTGGCTCTTTGGCTGTAAATTGAGACAAGCACTACACCCTAGAGTTGGATACAACTTCTTTTGAGCAAGGATGACTTTTTACCTTTACCAGTTCAAAAAAGTACTTTTCAAGTTCTGGCTTCTTGGCTGCTATGCTATGCTATGCTACTAGTTATTTTTAAAGTGGAGATTAATTGCAATTGCCCACTTACTCACCTCTTTAAAGTAAGAAGGAAGAAAAAAAAACCATTGTAATGTCCAGGTGTACAAGTTTTAGAACTGAAATGTTTCAAGTGAGAGCCATGTTAGTCTGTGCAAGCATATCTGAGAGTAAGCAAAACAGAACAGCAAAAAAAAGACAAAAATGTTTTGACACCTTAAAGACTAACTCCTGTATTTAAATGAGAGCTTTCGTGGACCAAGTCCACTTCATCAGACATAAGTTTCAGAGTATTTGTCATTAAGGCTATAGTGCTACACAGATTAAGACCCACTGAAACGTAGTGATATTTATTTCTATGTAGGCAGGGATAATATTACACTTTACTATTTTTTTTAAAGTTTGTTTCAAACTTTAGAGAACATTCTAGCCTACTTTACAGTTCCAGATTTCATGGACTGATCACCGATTCAGAAATGATTAATGGACTGGCTCAGGAGATCAGCTCAAATTTTCCAGGACACCTCAAAATAGAATAAACTTTTCAGGAGGACTAGAAAAGCAATTGTTATTTGGTGGATGCTGTCCTTTCTAGCCCAAATGTCATGATAAAATTGGATGCAAGGCAAACTTTCCTAAATATATCATACAGGGCAAGCAAAAGATATAGAGATGACAATGAGAACGATGGACAGAGGAAGACATATGGGAAAGGAATTCAGGACATATTATTGAAGCTATTCTATATATTACTTGCAAAAAACAATATTCCAGTATTATAGTTTAAGAGCTGGTACACTATAATCCTGCTGAGGACACACATACATTCTTCCTTCCCCCACAACAAAACCCCTCTGGATATCTATTAGGCCCTTGTAACTCACCAGATCCAAAGAGGCATTTGTAAATGTGTTCAGCTGAATATACTTACAAGATCTGCTTCAGGCTTAAAACATAGAGGTTTGATTGAAATGTGAGGGGTTTCAATAGGTAAAGGGAACGGTCACCCTTGCTTGAAAGCCAGTTGTATCCAACTGTAGGGTTCAGTGTGCATCTCTGTTTATAGCCAAAGAGCCAGCGCTGTCTGAATCTGCAGATGTTTCTGTGGACATGTGGCAGGCACAACTAGACACTGGAGTGCACAGAACACTGTTTACGTTCCCACCAAAGTGGTCCCTATTTATGTACTTGCAGTTTCTTGCTTTTTAACTGCTATGTTGGCAGGAGCTGCGACAGAGACAAAAGCTCACTCCATCATGCAGCACTCAGGTCTTGAACTGCTGACCTTCCAGTCATCAAATTCAGCATCTTAACCACTAAGCTAATTTTGGGGATCATTCCACCCACTCCACAGTTCTAGTCCTATTTCTTTTTAAGGCTATAACACTTGAACAGGGCTAACCTAATTCACATACAAAAGACACAGTGGTTGAATACTGCCATTTTTCGGATACCTGCCAGGGTCAAACTTTGTTTGTTTAGTATCTCACCAATAATTAGTGTTAGACACTATTCTGGGCAGCACTCTATGTTAAATGTGAAGCATGCAGTTAAACAGGATTATTTTTGTTACTTTAAAACAAGGATGAGCAATCTCTGAGGACCAAGCTTTGAGAAGTTCCATACACCTTCTGATCACCCTTAGCCCCCATTGGCATATCACCACTCCAAGAACACTGGATGAATAGTTTGCCCATTAAATGTCATTTACCCCTTCTTCCCCTCACCTCTTTTAGGCCATAAATGGTCCTCTCTCTTTAAAAAAAAATAGAAATTGGCAGTGAAATAACTCTAAAAAGAGTCAAGAAATAAACAAACAAGGGAGCAGCTCCACAGTCCAGATGGAGACAAACCTCCTTTCCATCTGTTTTTTTTAATGCATAAAAGTTGATTTACACACTTTCCCCCTAGAACAGTGATGGCGAACCTTTTAGAGACTGAGTGCCCAAACTCAACGGGCTGCCATCCACCCCACAGAGGGGCGGGGAGAGCTCTGTGCAGTGGGAAGGGAGGAAGCGCTCCCATTGGGCTGCTGGGCAAAGGAATAGGGCGGGATAAATTCTGTGCTGGGGCGATGGCACACATGCCAACAGAGAGACCTCTAAGTGTCCCCTCTTGCATGCATCCCATAGGTTCACCACCACTGCCCCAGAGGTTCGAAATCAACAAAACACTGCTGGTGCCAAAAGATTTCTTTCTCTCTCCCCCCCCCCTTTAAAAAAAAAAAAACATTTGCTGCAAAGAATGACAGGTGTTTGGAATGAGAAGAAATATGAGGAGAGTTAAAGTTCACCCACCCACACATGCTGGTCACAATAAGGTTTGGGTTTGCAGACGGGAAAATATATCCTTAGTGGCATAGGGCTTGATATATCGTATAGCCTGACCCTCAGGTGTACAGTCACGGTTCGAACAAGTTATTTCAGTTTGTCAGGTACAGCATGTGACATCCTCACTCCTGGTCTTGTGGCTGAAAGCCCTTTTGGGGATCTGCCTTAAGTGAGCCGTCAGCAGATTCATTGCTTCTTTGGTCAATTTGTTTCTTGCACGAACCATCCTTACTGATTTGTCTTCCTTCTCCAGAAGATCCCAAGACTATTCGCTCCCACACAGCACTCCGTTTATTTTTATTCCTACACTGTGACTATGCTTATCCTAGTGGCAGCCTTAGGATGACATTTAGGTATTGTTACATTTTGTTGCACATTAAATGTAATAAATGGAGAAATGCATTTACATAGCCATATATAGGATAGCTTAGAGTGAGAAAGAGCAAAAACAGTCTGAATATAGGACTATTTGCTGTTGTTCAGTCGCACAGTCAATTCCAACCCTTTGCGACCCCATGGACCAGCGCCCTCCAGGCACCTCTGTCCTCCACCATCCTCCTCACTCCACCCAGCTCTGTGCCCACAATACCATCTAGCCATCTCATTTTTAGCCGCCCTCTTCTTATTTAATTGTAATAATGCAATGATCATGTTGCTCTTAAATGAGGTGGAGAACCCACCCAAGTCCTCCATTGGGCAATTAGTTTATTAGGATGGATGTGGAGCAAGGAAGAAAGACACCTTCCACCACAGTACTAGGTAAAAGCCAAAATAGTAAGGTAAAAGTAAAGGTCACCCTTGCTTGATAGTTAGTCGTATCTGATTCTAGGGCTCAGTGCTCAACTTTGTTTATAGCCAAAGAGCCAGCACTGTCTGCGACTGCAGACATTTCCATGGACAGGTGGCAGGCATGCCTAGACACTAGAGTGCACAGAGCGCTGTTTACTTTCCCACTGAAGTGGTCCCTATTTCTCTACTTGCAATTTCTTGTTTTCAAATTGCTAGGTTGGCAAGAGCTGGGACAGGGACGGGAGTTCATTCTGTCATGCAGCACTCAGATATCGAACTGCTGACCTGCCCCTTCCAGTCAGCAGAGCAAGCCCCAAATAGTGCTTGTTAATAAAAACATGTGGCAAAATTGTGAAATGTGATAGATACACATGATAACACTATGTTAAAATTTAGTTTTTGTTAGATCTGGTCTGAGTGATCCATGTTTAAAAACAAAAGAATTGGATTTAAAATGGCTCAGCCAAAAAGAAACAAGGTTACTGGCATTTGCTTCCCTTTTCTTTCTTTCTTTCTTTCGTTCTTTCGTTCATTCGTTTTTCCCTTCTTCTGAGAACTACTTAGTAGAGAACTGCAATGCACTATGCATAGCGGTACACTCCGTTTTGCAAAAATACATATTGAACACGTGCTTTATCTGATCCTATAAAAGACATACAATTGGCGTTAATTGGCTGCATAGCTGATTAATGGCCCAAAAATGGTGCCGCCTACACCAGTGAGACACAGTAAAAGGGTAATTTTTGTAACATAATCTATTTTTTAATAATCTGCAGTGCTTTAGAGACAAGAACACAGGCTTGGGAAATGTTTGCTTTGTGTTTATGCTGCCATGTTTCACCTTAATTAAATTGAATTAAGGACTTGTACATGACTAGTTTGTCATAGAGTATAACTATTACATTATCTTGCTATTATTTTGTTAAAAGCCAATATGCACGATATATAATCATCCCTATAAAAAGTAATCTCACTCTGAATACATGTTAAAAAAGAAACCTTCTCCTTAATGCATCAGCTCTAGGGAGGTCGGGAGACCCGATGTGCGCTAATTTTGAACTTCCCCCACCCTCTTTTATGCTGCAGCAAGCCAGAATGTCGGGATTCGAATCCTGACATTTTGCCTTGCTGCAGCCTCCAGGGAGGTGGGAGAACTTTGGAAACACCTTGGAGCGGGTCCCCACACCTCCCTGGACCCGGCGGGGGGGTCAGAGCCCCCAAAATTGGTAAAAAAACGTCCGTTTTTTTTACCAATTTTGGGGTTTCTGACCCCCCCGCTGGGTCCAGGGAGGTGTGGGGACCCGCTCCAAGGTGTTTCTGGGCTTCCCCGACGTCCTGAGCCAGTGCAGCAAGCCAGAATGTCGGGATTCGAACTCTGACATTCTGGCTTGCTACACTGGCTCAGGACGTCGGGGAAGCTCAGAAAAAGCTTGGATCGTGTCTGCCCACCTCCCTGGACCCGGCGGGGGGGTCAGAGCCCCCAAAATTGGTAAAAAAACGTCCATTTTTTTACCAATTTTGGGGTTTCTGACCCCCCCGCTGGGTCCAGGGAGGTGTGGGGACCCGCTCCAAGGTGTTTCTGGGCTTCCCCGACGTCCTGAGCCAGTGCAGCAAGCCAGAATGTCGGGATTCGAACTCTGACATTCTGGCTTGCTGCACTGGCTCAGGACGTCGGGGAAGCCCAGAAACACCTTGGACCGTGTCCCCTGCCTGCTCCAGAGAGATCAGAAGACCCGATCTACAGCTGCAGGGTGGCTGGGGAAGCTGATGAGGACTCCCTGTCGGCTTCCCTAGCCACCCGCCCATGCCTCCGCAGCTGTGGGGTGGCTGGGGACGCCGACGGGGGAGCCCCCCATCAGCTTTCCAGCCTCCCCACCCCTGCCTCCGTAGCTGCAGGGTGGCTGGGAAGCTGAACGAAGAACCCCGTTCAGCTTTCCAGCCACCCTGCTGCTAAGAACGACTGTATCGGATAACGTTAAAAATCACGTTATTTGAAACAAGATTTTTCCGAAAATCTTGTAACGTTATACGGTTTTCACGCTATTCGGTACTCGCGTTATACGGGGTATTACTTATCTAATTGTGAAAGGGTACATATTTAATTGCAAGTATGCTGAGATTTAAACATTTTCTTGGAGAATTCTGAGCTTTGGGGAAAGAACCTATTTTTGGTTTTGAAGTAGAGAATCAGTGATTACTGTGTATCCTACATAGGGAACATTGAACCTCACTTGGGTCAAATGTTGCCTCACAGAACCACATCCTTACAAATATTTTAGACATAAAACCTAATAAATATTACTCTTTCTTTCATTAAACCTTTAATGCCCCTCAACCAGTTAGAATAGAACACAGTGACCTGGACTGGGCAGTACAGAGGAAGATAACCTGATTTACAACATACATGTGAGGCAGGATACCATCTCCAGGAGCACCATTCCAAGAGCAAAGAAAAAAAATTAATATTGTGCCAAAACAGCCCAGAACAGTAACTTGTGAGTAGACCAGTCCAATGAAAGACATCCATCACTTTTGGACTAAAGGGGCAGATGCATTCAGCCGCATGACATCCTGGGGGGCGGGGTGGGATCACCCAAGTACTTGTTTCAGGCAGAAAACCAATATTCAGAGGAAAAGACTGGAACAGTGACTTTCAATTATGATTGCCAAATAAAATTCACCCTCCCTGTAAGAATGGAGGGGACTGACTCAGCAAGCCACAAACCACCATGAGTAAAAACATTCCAGTAGCTGTTCTAGACAGAAAATTGATATCATACAGCTAGGAACCTTCCAGTAGATTTAACACCTATATTCAGTATAAATCAGTATAAAACCTCATTCACTTCATACATTAGGTTCAATGGATGTGACTCTACAAACCATGGAAGATTGAAAGGATCCACGTTCTGCTCTCTCTTTTTTGTCCAAAGACTCAGATTCCAACAAACAGCCTCCAATCTGTTTGACAGATTCTAGATAGGGGAAACCTTCTGAATAAAACTGCCTCTTAGGTGCACACGTTCACATGGAGAGAGATTTTGAGTGTGTCTGAGAAGTCAAGAGCAATTCCATCATGAATCATCAACTCCAAGCAGCTATTGCCTTGTTAATCCCAAAGGATTAACCTTCTGACTCTATAGAGAAATATTTCAGTAGTCACAGTTGATCTGAAAGACAGGTCTCTTCTAGACATTTATTTATTTATTACATTGGCTTATGCCTGAAAGCAATATATCTAGAGTATTTGTTGAAAAACAACCTTACTTGGTGTCTTACTTGGTCCTTACTTGGTGTCTCTCTCTAAATGGTAGTGAACACTAAAGGGTATCTCATAGACCATCTTGACTAATGACTTGCTGGATAATGCAGTGGTTTCGGTATCCAAGGTTAGGAGTTTGATTCCTTCCTTTGCCTTTTTGACATGGGCTCAACTCAATGAATCACAGGTTCCCTTCCAGTATTGCAGTTTGACCATCATCATCATACTCGGCAGCAGCGGTGACAACAACAGCAGACTGGCTTTTGCTATGTAAAACTTGACATATTGTTATCTGCTAGCAACACTGACACAATTTTGTCAAATCAATGGAGGACTATTTCCTGGCATTCTAAATCATGATTACGGACGCAATATCCCACATTCGTAAACCAAAGATTTTGGAATCGATAAAATTGTCCTGGAAGTGAGTAGAGCTTGTACCATTGACAATCAGACACTGAAGCTTCAAAGAATTTCCCATTCTATTCATGGCCTAGCTCTAACATCTGTTTTTTGCCTCTGTCAAATTGTTTACAATCTCAAGTTGTTTCTCCTAATTTCACACACAAAGGAATTTTATTCAGTTCATTTATATAGGAATTTACCAATCTCTACAAATTCCTTTGTCTTATATTCATCCACAAGGTCCACTTCACATGAGGAAACATATAAATCGAATTAAATAAATAAATAAGATTAGGTACATGCAGAACTTTCTGAAGTTTGCTTAATGACATGGCCAATTTGATCATTTGTAGAAACAGCCCTTGTGGAACAGTGGTTAAACTGCTGTAATGCAGCCAAAACTCTACTCATGATCTGAGTTCGATCCTGAAGGGGCTCAAGGTTGACTCAACCTTCCATCCTTCCAAGGTCAGCGAAATGAGTACCACTTCGGTGGGAAGGTAAACCGCATTCTGTGCCTGCCACATGTCCATGGAAATGTCTGCAAACACAGACAACACTGGCTCTTTGGCTATAAACAGAGATGAGCAGTGAACCCTAGAGTTGGATATGCCTGGCTTTCAAGCAAGTGTGACCTTTAGCTTTACTAGAGTTTGAATGGACACTTGTAAAAACTAATGAGAAAAGTAACCTCCTTCCTTATGAAAGCAGATGTTAAAGATGAAAGCCCTGGGTCGAGCCCTATAGCCAGTGATGGGATGATAAAAAATCTTATACCACTCCCTGACGTCACAGACGTCGTGGGTGTGGCCAACGTCATGACATCATGGGCGGAGACACCGTCATGACGTCATGACGTTGTGGGCGGAGCCTAAAAATAAAAAATTAATTTAAAAAATTAAAATAAAACACACACGTACACACGCACACACCCATCCACCCACCACAACACAAAACCATAAATAAATAAAAGAAAGATATAAAATAAAAATTAAATAAAAATACACCCACCCACCCAAACACCCACCCCAAACACAAACCCCTCACTTAAAAGTAAAACAATACAAAACAGTACTTACCCTTGGAAGCGACCGAGCTCCTGCAGGAGGCGGCGGCGCAGCTAGCCGGGCAGCCCAGGGCCTTCCGGCTGGAACCCTTGGCGGGCGGGCCCGGCTCCCGGCGGTGGCCGCAGGAGGAGGAGGTGCAGCTAGCCGGGCTGCCGAGGGCCTTCCGGCCGGAACCCTCAGCGGGCGGCCCTGGGCCTCGGCGCTCGGCAACGGCCACAGGAAGAGGAGGCATGCCTAGCCGGACAGCCAGGAGGCCCTGGGCTGCCCGGCTAGCCACAACTCCTCCTCCTGCGGCTGCTGCTGGGCGCCAAGGCAAAGGGGTGCTCGCTGACAGTGGCGTAGCGTGGGGGGGCGGGGGGGGGATGCCCCGGGCAGCGGCTTTCAGGGGCGGCAAAATGTCCTCACCACTTTGGCCTCCTCCCTCTGCCTGGGCTTAGGAAGGAAGCAGGACTTCCCAGGCGGAGGGCGGCCCTTTTGCTGGCGAGCGCTGCTCGCCTCCGTCCCATTGGCTTGGGTACTCATTTAACCGGCCTCGGTCGCCAGCAACCGAGGCCGGTTAAAGGAGTACCCTAGCCAATGGGACGGAGGCGAGCAGCGCTCGCCAGCAAAAGGCTCGCCCTCCACACACCTGGGAAGTCCTGCACGCGCGCGCGCGCGCTGCCCACCTCCTCCCCCCCACCCCTAGCCACCCAGCCAGCTTGCCGTCAGAATGGGCGCTCGTCGGGGGGGTGGCGCCGTAGCGGGGAGCCCCTGGCTGCTGGCTGGGTGGCTGGGCGGGAGGAGGTGGGCAGCGCGCGCGTGCAGGACTTCCCAGGTGTGTGGAGGGCGAGCCTTTTGCTGGCGAGCGCTGCTCGCCTCTGTCCCATTGGCTAGGGTACTCCTTTAACCGGCCTCGGTTGCTGGCGACCGAGGCCGGTTAAAGGAGTACCCAAGCCAATGGGACGGAGGCGAGCAGCGATCACCAGCAAAAGGCTCGCCCTCCACCTGGGAAGTCCTGCACGCGCGCGCTGCCCACCTCCTCCCCCCCAGCCACCCAGCCAGCAGCCAGGGGCTCCCCGCTATGGCGCCACCCCCCCCCCGACGAGCGCCCAGTCTGACGGCAAGCTGGCTGGGTGGGTGGGTCGGCACCCCCCCCGCCAGCCCGCCGCCAGAAGTTCGAAAAAGGTAAAGATCGCGGCTCGACTGCGGGGGTTAGCTGGGATCCCGAGGGTTTTCCCCATCGTCGCCTAACCCCCGCAGAGCTGCCCACGCGCACGCCCGAGGATTCGAAAGGGTATTCCTACCCTTTTGAATCCTCGGGCGTGCACGCGGACGGCTCGCCCTCCACACACCTGGGAAGTCCTGCACGCGCGCGCGCGCGCGCTGCCCACCTCCTCCCCCCCACCCCTAGCCACCCAGCCAGCTTGCCGTCAGAATGGGCGCTCGTCGGGGGGTGGCGCCGTAGCGGGGAGCCCCTGGCTGCTGGCTGGGTGGCTGGGCGGGAGGAGGTGGGCAGCGCGCGCGTGCAGGACTTCCCAGGTGTGTGGAGGGCGAGCCTTTTGCCGGCAAGTGGCTCCAGAGGAGGCTGCAGTCAGGGGCGGTCGGGTCCAATTTTTTTAAAATTGAAGCAGAAATGGCTCCAATTTAGTGCGCATGCGTCAGATTGAGTTTCTGCGCATGCGCACTAAATTGGAGCCATTTTTGCTTCAATTTTTTTTTTAATTTTCCTGCCGGTGAGGCGTCCGATCCGGACGCCTCAAAAACGGTTAAACCCCCACGGAGAGCCCTCTGGAAATCCTTAAAACGGTTCTGTGGATCCGGTCAGAACCGGTGTCATCCCATCACTGCCTATAGCGTGCTAAGAACAGATGCCTGAAGTCATGGCATTCTGCCAGTTTTGTTCCTATCAAGCAGGTGGTGAGTGAGAAGTTATTCAAGGATGGTGTTATGTAGCCTACATGAATTATGCATCTTAAACAAACTTACATGATCTGAAAGCACTGGAGTGGAAGCCTTTTAGCTAGAAGCTGCCCACTGGAGAGCTCAGCTACAGATCTCTGGTGATGGGTTAAAATGGCTCACTGGAGTATGCTCACTCCTGGTCTGTCTTTGACTCAGTGGCCCACAGTTCACTTCCTTTGCTTACCAGAATGCTGCTGTGGAAGCTCCCGCTACCCCCACTCCCCGCCACCCCACCATATGTCTCTCCAGGATAAAACTACTGTACCTTACAGCTTTCTTCAGTGGTTAAAAGCACCTCTGTCTATTAAAGATATCTCTTCTGATGCACCTTTTTAAATGAAAGAAGAAACCTTCCATGAACTGATAATGAGCACTTGTACAATGTTTAGCATGAGTCAGGAGGGAATATTTTTTAAAAAGCACTTCCCTAGCGTAGTACTGTGAGAAGCAATGCCATCCCTTCTGGCACTTGTTAAAAATATTTCTGGTTTCATGGAATCATTAGCCACCAGTTATGAACTCACTATGAACTCACCCGGCTGCCCTGACCCACATTTTTTCAATTCAGACAAGACCCAGAATATGAAATCTACATGCTCAGCATGCTCAGGCCTTCAGCGTTTGGGGAGAATGCCTTCCATTTTGTTGACTTCCTCCTGGAGAAATAACAAACACAGAGATGGTACATATTGCTTCTTCTTCAAAGAGGAAATTCAGGGGAAAAAAATAAGGGGACAATAGTAGCAACATATTCATGGTGACCTAATTTCCCTTGCAAGAATTGGGAATTTTATATGGGACCTTAGAAACCTTCCTTTTTTAATGGTAAGGATTCATTAATTCCACTCAATCATATGGGATGCTATGCATGTCACAAATATCTTCAATTTGAATGTATGTATGTATGTATGTATGTATGTATGTATGTATGTATGTATGTATGTATGTATGTATTTATTTATTTATTTATTTATTTATTTATTGCATTTCTATACTGCCCATTTCTGGAATTCTGAAACAGCATCTATCTCGTTTTGCAGAAAAGTATTTGCAGAGAAATATCAACCCCTTCGTGTCCTGTCTCCTCTATTTTGATCACTCTCATAGAAATGAAACATAGAGTGATGTTCTCTTCGCCACCCATTGTTCTGAAGTCCAAATTGTAGGTGGTGGTTTGTCTACAGTCCAGTTTTAGTTCTTGTCATTTTGGAAGGTAGAAGTACTTCAGGAGGCACCAGTACCAGTCTACATAGGTCTGAGATATGGAGCCTCACCCAGCTCCAGCGCTTGTTTAGTTATTTATTTGTTATGTCTATATTATATTACATTCATACCCTGTTTTTCTACTACAAAGTAGCACTCAAGACAGCTTGCCGTCTTCATAAAAGAATAAAAATGAGTGAAACCAAACTTAACCATAAAATCAATAAAATCAAGTAAAAGTAATCTCTGCCATAAGAACTATTAAAGTTGAGGAAGAGCCCTATTTAAAGCAACACAGCACAGTATATTATTTTATTTCTTAAAAAAGACCATTGGCTCACTCTAAAAGAAGGCACAAGCTAGGGTGAGCTTGAGTCATCTGGAGATAAGCAGCATTTAACCAACACAGGTTGGGCCAACATTTAATAAAACAAACAAGCAATAATAAAATCTGTAGGACTGACCAAGGAGAAGACATCTGCTCCAAAAGCATTTTTACCTCCTAGGCTTAGAGATCCCATCATTTTTTGGCAGGAAAATTTGTATATGCCATAACAGTAATCTCAACTGTAAAGCAGGGGTTCCTAACCTAAGGCCTGTGGGCTGGATCCAACCCAACATTTCTTGTGCCCCCCCCCACCTCTCCAAGGGCATACGAGAAACAAAAATGCCACCCATTTGAAGCTGTTGGAACAAAATGGCCACCCCCATCCTGCAGGCAGGGCAAAATGGCCATCCAGCCCTCGAAGCTGACTGAGACCCAGCCCCTGGCTTGAAAAGGTTGCTATAAAGTGTCCTAAGTATTCTTAAATGACATTTTATATATAATATATAATAAGACTCCATGGCCTGGCAGGCAGCTGAGAGCATTGCCCCTTCCTCTGGGCCCACACCAATGGCCAGAGGAGAGTTAGTCTGTGTTCTGCTTTGGTTGTTTTGTGAGGTTGTATTTTATGATTTTTACTGTACTGTTGCTGTTTTGACCGTAAGCCGCCCTGAGTCACCTCGGCGAGTGGGCAGCAATATATATCTGAACAAACAAACAAATTAATATAATATAATATAATATAATATAATATAATATAATATAATATAATATAATATAATATAATATAATATAATATAATATAATATAATATAATATAATATAATATAATATGGAACAGGATTTTATTTTACAGAATTACCCATCTATAAGATAGGTTGTCAAACCCTCCGAGACAGGCCAATGCTGCATTTCAAATGTGTAAATTAACTGGAGCTATTTTAGATGCTCCAGCTGCAGACTGCAACTTACTTAGGGCTTGTTCAAGGTCACTCACAAAGTGGCCAGCCTACCAGGGGGCTCAGCTTTTTGTCCCTTAGAACCCACCCAGGCTAAGCTCCCATCCACTAAGTCTCTCCTTCATCACCACCTAAGCCAGGAGTTCTCAACCTCTTTAAGCTAGGGGCCGGTTCACACTCCCTCAGACAGCTTTCAGGGCCCGGATGGCCAGTTTGCCCTTACTCCACCACATGGCACTTCTGGGTGTGGTGGAGGCAGTGAGGGCCACATGAAATGGCACTGAGGGCCGCATCCAGCCCACAGGCCACAGGTTGAAAATCCCTGACCTAAGCTATGCAGCTGTGGCAATTGGGGGTGAGCCTTTGTGTTCAGCATCTTTGGTTCTGTGACATGAACAGAAGTGATGCCCAAGACAGAGAGAGAGAGAATTCCATTTCACGGAGACTAAATGTGTTGCATGCTGCCACATCATTTCTAATAGAAATTTCAAAAAGATAAAAAGATCCCAGCAAGCATCTAATTGCCAGTGTATACTCAAGGGCCAAACTATCTTTATTGAGTGCAAATGGTGTGCGGAGGGGGATTCTTTTAAAGAAAGGAAAGAACAAAGGAGTTGCTTGACCCTTTCTTCTGCCCCTTTAATCACTTCTTTGATTGAGGATGTCCCCAAGGAACTCCATTGGCCTGCTGAAAAATTTTCTTTGGCACGCAAGCTGTCTCCTTATGGAATAGAGCACAGCGATCAGTCAGACACCAAGCGCTGTCTATTGTGTTCTTTTTCAGCTTATTACTCTGGCCTTCCTAAGCCTCCTGACTGTCCTTTCGGAGGTCTGATAACTTTCTCAACTTTCTGTGCTGGAGAAAAGGACAGTAAATCCATACCATCTCTTTCAAGCAATACTCCTCTATTAATGGGCTTGTTAATTAATAAACAACAGAACAGGATGTCCTTCACCCAAACAATATCATTGGAAGTTCAGCAGAGTTTAAAATAGAGATCCTGGGCAAGGAAATAGAATTTGGAAGAGCAAATAAAAGATTTAACAATAAATGAGAATTATTTTTCAGACCAAAAGGAAAAAGAGAGAGAGAGAGAGAACGTTGTGGCACCTTAAAGATGAGCTGCTATATCAGGAGTTCTCAACTGCAAGTTCCCAGAGTAGCACAAGCGGTAAAATAAATTTCATGTCAGAAATTACTCTGGGTTGAAAGGATTTTTTTCTGGAGAAACTCTGCTCAGGGGATGCCCGAATGAGGCTCCTTTCATGTCCCCAAGATCTGTCATGCAGCCAGTGATGGGACGACACCGGTTCTGACCGGATCCACAAAACCGTTAGGAAGATTTCCGGAGGGCTCTCCGTGGGGGTAATACCGTTTTTGAGGCGTCCAGATTGGACGCCTCACCGGGAGGAAAATTAAAAAAAAATTGGAGCAAAAATGGCTCCAATTTAGTGCGTATGCGCAGAAACTCAATCTGACACATGCGCACTAAATTGGAGCCATTTTTGCTCCAATTTTAAAAAAAATGGATCCGGCCGCCCCTGACTGGAGCCTCCTGTGGAGCCGCTTGCCGCCGCTTGCTGCTGGCGTCGCCACCGCCACCCGTCGCCGCTGCCTGGTGCTTCTATCGCCACTGCCACCTCCTGCCATCGCTGCTGCCGTTGCCGTCGCCATCGCCGCCGGAACCGAGGAGGAGGCGGGGCACTCCATGTTGGCTCCAATTTTAAAAAAACCGGACCCGGAGCCACTGCTTGCTGCTACTGTCGCCGCTGCTGCTGCCTCCTGCCATCGCCGCCGCCGTTGCCGCCGTCGCTGCTGGAACCGGAGGAGGAGGAGGCGCACTCCGCTGGCCTGGGGCGACGGCGGCAACGGCGGCGGCGATGGCGGGAGGCGGCAGCAGCGGCGACAGTAGCAGCAAGCAGTGGCTCCGGGTCCGGTTTTTTTAAAATTGGAGCCAACATGGAGCGCCCCGCCTCCTCCTCCGGTTCCGGCGGCGATGGGGACGGCAACGGCAGCAGCGATGGCAGGAGGTGGCAGTGGCGATAGAAGCACCAGGCAGCGGCGACGGGTGGCGGTGGCGACGGCAGCAGCAAGCGGTGGCAAGCGGCTCCACAGGAGGCTCCAGTCAGGGGCGGCGTGCCTTGCCGTGTGGCCCCAGGCCATGGGGGTCATCG
The DNA here is from genome assembly GCA_030440675.1 of Furcifer pardalis. NCBI lineage: Eukaryota > Metazoa > Chordata > Lepidosauria > Squamata > Chamaeleonidae > Furcifer > Furcifer pardalis. The sequence goes on from CP126893.1 coordinate 143,604,978, forward strand.
GCCCCAAGAAGGGTAAGTGACAGTTTTGTGTTTGGGGTGGGTGGGTGGTTTATGGTGTTTTGGGTGGGTGGGTGTATTTTTATTTAATTTTTATTTTATTTCTTTATTTATTTTATTTCTTTAAGTTATTTACGGGTTTGTGTTGTGGTTGTTTGGGTGGGTGGGTGGGTTGAGGTGTGTGTGTGTTTGTTTGTTTTAATTCTATTTTATTTATTTATTTAATTTAATTTAATTTATTTTTATTTATTTTATTTTTATTTATTTTATTTTTATTTTCGGCCCCGCCCATGACGTCATGACGTCGGCTCTCCACGACGTCATGACGTCATGACGCTAGCTCCGCCCCACTATGATGACATCATGGTGGGGTAGAAAATTTTTGTCATCCCATCACTGCATGCAGCACTCGGGTATCGAACCTCGACCTTCCTGTCTCCAAGCTCAGCATCTTAACCACTAAGCCACCACAGTGCTGCCTAGCACAAGTGGTAGCAAGTAGTAAACCACTTTTGAGTATACCTAGGAAACCCTGGAAAGAGTCACTATAAATTGTAATTCACTTGAGGGCACTAATAAATTAATTGACAATACACTTTAGAGAAGGGGAGCTCTGGATTAATCTCACAAAATAATCTTAACTGCAGTTATGCATTCTCCATTGTGTGTTCATATTTGCCACCTGCAACTGACCAAGCTACAAGCAGTCCAGATGTACACACTGCACAGGAGTAGGCTTTACTCTGCAGCCATCCCTTCTTGCCAAATAGATTTCTCTGAGTGGAAATCTGTTACTCCTTAATAGTATCTTTTAAAATATTTAAACAGAAGTGTCTTCATATTCTTTCAGATGCTCTTTGATATAACCATAAAAAATGCAGATAAAAGAGAGGATATATGTGCTAAGTGGCATTTCAGGATATAATGATAGATTCCAGGCAGACTGTTAAAAACTCAGCATTTCATTTTATTGTCGCTTAAACTAGACTAAAATAGAAAAATAAATCCAAAGGCATACACCAGGTTCACCTGCAAAGAAAAAAATGAAAGAGACAGACACAGAGAAGTACAAAAAAAAAGAACAAAGAAGGAAAGGGAAAAAGGAAGGGAAGGTACAGAAAAATTGGGGAGAATTAACACAATAAAATAGACCTGATTCCTTGGGCTAGAGAGACAGAAACTGAGTAGAAACAGGTTTCCGATGAACAGTCCAAGCATGGGTTCTAAAAATGCCCTGGCTGTATCCTATGGCTATGTACCATTCTAATGATCCACAAAGGGGGAAGGGGGATATCTACTTTTTTTGGAATACAGTTCCTACAATATCACAGTAGCTATGTTGCCTTTGGTATTTGGGTATTGTAGGGTTTTTTTTTAAGCAGCTGTTCCTGTCTCTGAAAGGATCAACAATGCAAGCCCTACCAATGGCAATTACCGGTTACTTCTTTCAACCTCACTGAAAAACATTTGTCTATGAAGACATTGGCATACTTCAATCTCCATGTTTTAGATTAACAGTACTGTATATGGAGTCAAAACAATTGTGTTTGTTTATACTGTACTGTCCTCATTTTCTGTACTTGTACTATATAAAGTACCAGATACATTGATGGTAGTAATAACAGAAGACAGTAATAGTGGTGATGGCCATGGAGGAACAGAAAAAAATCCATATGTAGGTAATGGACGCTGTCAAGTTGTTTCTGAGTTATGACAACCCTTTCCAGGATTTTCTAGGTAGAAAATACACAGAAATGGTTTACTATTCTCTTCTTTGAGCACTCAGCAGCTTGCCTATAGCTCTTATCCTAAGAGGCACAGTTTGGGATCAAATTCGTACTCTTGGCTTTGCAGCCATATACCTATACCACTGAGCTATCCAGCCATCTAGGAAACCCAAATCATAATCTTTTCCAAATGGGAAATTCTTCTTCTTCTTCTTCTTCTCCTCCTTCTTCTTCTTCTTCTTTCATGTCTAGGTCAAATATTAAGCTGCCAGAATGAAGCAACTAGTTGACCAGGGTATGCTCCACAATACCATTTAAAATCTGTGGGTGGTGATCTAATTTGTGTGTGTGCAGATATTAATGGACTTTAAAACTCACAAGCCACTATAACAATGGTGAAGGATGCTATGAGAATGGGATCATACATATTGGGAACCATTGAGCTGAAGGCTGTATGACTGCAAATGCCTGTTTCTCTTAATGTGAGAATGGACATGCTGCTCAAGGAATCACACATGTAGTAATTGACCAGCCATTCTTTATTGATCATTTTCACAAAATAAGGTGTGTATTTTCACCTTAATTTTATTTCCCACATTTTATAATAATGTAACTCTGTGCTGTGGGAGATTTGTTAAAATACAACTTCAGCTTCTAATCTGGGAGTTTTGCCACCCAATCCACCCAAGAAGCAGACAGGCAACGATTTCTTTGGTGAAAACATGGGCCACTTTATTGGAACTTAACAGATTAACATACAATATTAACTTGGCCTGCAACGGGGCACCGTAGTGGGTCAGCTATTTATGTGTATGTCTACCCATGTTGTCATAACTGATTACCACAATGTAGGAAGGGGTTACCACTCCCTACCTTTAATTTTCCACATTACTTGATATCAGGCTTGCCAGCCTGGCATCCCAATTTGTAATTGAGGGTTCCTTCGTCAGCCAGTAGACACCTCCAGTGCCTATGCCTTTCTGACCAGTGAACAAACACCCATTACCCATCATGAATTAAGCATAATTTTGATCACCATTTACCACACTAATGCCCACACTGGTGGTTTACAATCGTTACCACGGTCTCCCCCTCATAAGTATGGAGAGGGCAAAAAACATCACCACACTGGGTGATTAGTGGTGATGAAAAAATTCCCTCTCGGCCCCAAAGCGACCATTAATAAATCATACTTCGGATGGAAGGAGGAAGGGATGCTTTTCAACAGTGCTTGAGTAAGAGAAAGAGGGCGAGGCAGGAAGGAGCCACACTTTTTTAGTGTGCCTGGCTCCTCCCCGCAACACCAGTGGCCTCTGGGATGGTTGCCCGCCTTGGGCAGATGGGCAGCAAATTGCGTGCACATTGTTAACTCACGCGACACAGCTTTTCTTTTTTAAAAAAGTGTACTGTGAGATAAACTTTTCACATCACTGAGAATCAATCAAAGAATGAACATGTGTTGAAATGAAAGATCCTGTGTGATGTTCAATCTAGATCAGTGTTCCCCAACCTTTGGTTTTTGGACTTTATTTATTTATTTATTTATTTATTTATTACTCATATTTACCATCCCGCCCCAATCGAGTAGACCCGACTCTGGGCGGCTTACAATATAGATTAAAATCACAGAATCCAATTCCCAGAAGCCTAAGCCAATTCCCCAAAGCACTGACCAGCCAATGTACTGACTTAGGCTTCTGGGAAATGAAGTTCCCATGTGGGGCTTGGGCCCCATGTTGGGAATCACTGATCTAGGGTATACACTCAGGCTGTGCACTAGATATCAAACATCTGAATTTCTTAGATTTCAGCCCCCCAAATTCTCCAGGAATTTGTCCACTTAGAATTCTGGTAGCTTTTTTGAGAGGCATCTTTACGAAGCCATTTACTCAATGCACAATGCCAAAAGATCTCTGCATAATTTCATTCTGGAATGAGATTCCCACCAGTTTCTTATGCCATCTATAGTCTGACCTGATTTTGAGCAGGTATAACCAGTGGCATCACAGAATCAAAGCCACAGAACATTCTCATTAGTAGGCACTAATTAAACCCTCCTCCAAACCAGACTCCTCTGCTCCACCTGAGCTTAATTGCAGTCAAATGAGTTGAGAGAGAAACTGATTTTTGCAAAATATCCACATTGTAATGTAGTGGATTTGGGAGTGGATTGATCTTCTATGGGCTATCAAGAGCCTTTAGGTTTACAAAACAAACAAAAAAAACTGGTTCTCCAAATGCCTGTGTTTTTGGACTCTTCTTATGGAGTTGGTTGGCTTTCAGGAGTGAAAGGATGGGCAGCTACACTTGCAAATTTGCCACTATGCTGCTACTTATAACTAGAACCATCTCCTTATGTTTAGCCCTAAATTCTGCCATTTCCACCCTTTGGTTCACCTGCTACTTCCACTCAGAGATTCTTTCCCAAAGCCTTTTCCACTCACCCCTAAGAATATATCATCATTAGACCACCAAAATGACAACCCAGATACTATATACAAATTTTCCATGACTACAAAAAAATTATGTTTCCAAGCATTCTTCTTCCATAATAATTTCATGTCAAAGATTACTCTGGGTTGAAAGGATTTTTGCTGAAGAAACTCCGCTCAGGGGACACCCTTGGGTATTGAAACCTGACCTTCCACTAAGCCACTGGGGGAGCTGCATCTCTGACATGAAATGCTTCTTCCATGTCTTGGCCAGATGTGAAAGTGCCAAAATGAAGGCACCAGTGAGTTTATTCTGCAGTTCTCTTTACCTGACCTAGTGCGAGAAAGATTAGCTGGCGACACAAGGCTGCCGTTAACATGGTATGCCCAATTGTGGTTCAAAAATGCCACAATCTTTGAGGAGACTCTGTGCTTCATCTATCTAGCACTATACTTGTTTTCAAATGAAGAAGTTTAGTCCCACCCACCACATTCTCCACGTTCAGCCATTTCAGAGAACAATTCTGTCTCTGATACTCAGAGCTGCTGATTGATTCTTTTTTAATTGCACTGAAATTTTTTATAGCTTTTGTAGTGGGTATTAAAAATTAAATAAGTTCAGTTAGCGAATAATTTATTTGGTGCAGGGCAGACAGACAGTCCCCCAAGTACAAGAAGAGACAGAGAGCTGAGGGAGAGCTACCATATATTAAGCTTGTCTTCTTAATGCCAAAGCACCTTGTACAATCCTGGAGGGTGAAAAACAGACACTTGGATGCACTCGTCGCGATTTATTGATCCTATTAACATTATCTCGCAGTAAGATCAATGGGGGAGTTACGGTCTTCCAGGAGACGTATAAATGAGGAGGTGAAACAGAAGCCAGGACAAATGGCTTCTTCCTGATAGAAAATGAGAAATGAAAGGAAACATTTGGATATGGGCTGTCGACAGGCACTCCTGTGGACAGCTTAGTACAGGGGTGCTCAAACTTTTTGGGCCGTGGGCCAATCATGTGGTTCAGGGAGCCGGACACTAAGGTCCGGGGGCCAGTTGCAGCCCCCTACACCAATTCATCCAGCCAACGAAACCCTTGTAACTCCTGGAAGTAAAACGCACCCGTATGGGCACATTTTACTTCCACTTCTAGGAGCAATGAGGGCTTCGCGGGCCAGATGAATTGACATTGGGGCTGCAACCGGCCCCTGGGCCTTAGTGACCGGCTCCCTGAACCACATGATCGGCCCACGGATCAAAACGTTTGAGCACCCCAGTACTAAGCTGTCCACAGGAGTGCCTGTCAACAGCCCACATCCAAATGTTTCCTTTCGTTTCTCATTTTCTATCAGGAAGAAGCCATTTGTCCTGGCTTCTCTTTCACCTCCTCATTTATGTAGTCAACCTTTATTTGCCAAAATGGAGTTCAGTTAACCCAATTGTCATAAATCTTAATGGTGAATTGCCGCCAGTTAAGCAATTGGTGTATGCTAGATCCGGAGATCCATGTGTGGGAAGGAGGACGCAGTAGCCAATGTAGTTGAACCGAACAGCACATTTGTTTATTGTGAGTCCAACATAACAACAACAACAACGGCTGGGAGGCAGGGGTTTAAATACCCTGCTTAGCCCAGCCCACCGGCCAATGGAATGCGGCGATTTTCCCGCCGCTGAACTTTTGAATATCCAACACCCCTTCCCCCCAGAATGCACTACAACCCTATTTACATACATAGTCATCTAGATGACGAGGGCGTGTGCGAGTCCTACCAGACCTGCGCAGTTCAGTCGGCGCCGGGGCATCGAGCGGAGCGGACCTGTCGCTCCCGCTCTGCTTTGCCCTGGCTGGTTCCTGTTCCGGAGTGGCTGCGGTGGCTTCAGCGGTGACCGGGGGTGGACCTGCTTCTCCAGGTAAGTTCACCGGTGGCGGGACTAAGGTAGAGGGGGTGTCGTAGGATTGAACCGGGTTGGTGACCGGTTCGACTAGGGCTGGTGTGTTTGAGTCGGCGGTGACTGGTTCGTCTGGAGCGATGTCGTCCTGCGTGTCAGAACCTGTCCGCCTCCTGAGCTGGTTGATATGGCGTTTCCATATTCGACCATCAGCGAGGTCGACCCTGTAGGTGTACAGACCCAGCATGTCACTTATGGTGCCCACCTCCCATGCCGGGCCGGCTGCAAAGTTTCTGGCGTAGACGGGGGTACCTGTGGGGAATGTGCGGGCCCTTGAGTGTCCCTCGCGGAACTTATCAGGGGAATACCGTGGGTGTAGGCGGTCCAAGTGGCAACGGAGTCTCCTGCCCATCAGGAGTTCCACGGGTGCCTTTCCCGTGGCGGCACAGGGAAGATTATGCTGTGCTAGCAGGAATGTGTCTATTCTTTCCTGCCAGTCCCCCGGCCCTAGCCTACCCAAAGCCTCCTTCGTGCTACGCACAAACCTCTCGGCTTGCCCATTCCCTTGTGCTCTGAATGGGGAAGTGAGTGCATGTCTGGTCCCTAAGGAAGCTAGGTACTGCTCGAATTCCGTGGCCGTGAACTGAGGGCCATTATCCGAGACCAGGGTGTCTGGAATGCCGTGCGTGGCGAACAGCTGTCTGAGTTCCTGGATGATTGCCTTAGCCGTGGTGTTCTTCATGAGCCTCACCTCTAACCACTTTGAGTAGGCATCTACGACAATTAGGAATATCTGGCCGTGGAAAGGGCCTGCTAGATCAATGTGGAGTCTCTGCCACGGGCCTGAGGGTTGCTCCCATTCCCTGACTGGTGCTGCCGGGGGATTTGGTCGGGACAATTGGCAAGGTGCGCACCTGCTCACCCACTCCTCTATGTCTTTATCAATCTGGGGCCACCACACATAGCTCCTTGCCAAACCCTTCATCTTTACCACCCCCGGATGGCTGGTATGTAACGTTTCCAAAACTGCCATGCGTAACTTCTTGGGAATTACCACCCGATCTCCCCACAGCAAACATCCGCCCACACAACACAATTCGTCCCTTTTGTCAAAGAATGTCTTGAACTCCCCTTCCCCCTTAACCGGCCAACCATGCTGGACCCAGCTGGCGACAGTCCAGAGTTCAGAGTCCCTCGCCGTAGCCCCGGCAACCTCCGCTGAGGTGACGGGAGCAGAGTCCAAAATATCTAACAGGAGGACCGACGCCTCCCCCTGGTCTGCACCGTCCTGGTCTGGAAGGGGGCACCTGCTTAGTGCATCCGCGTTTCCCATGTGTTTCCCGGGGCGATAAGTTAGTGTGTAGGAGTAACCCGACAGAAACAGGGCCCAACGTTGCATGCGGGGGGACAACGCGGACGGCGTTGGACAGTCCCCCGTCAATAGTCCTAACAGGGGTTTGTGGTCCGTGATGAGCTCAAAGTCCTGTCCGTAGAGGTAATCGTGGAATTTTCTTACCCCTGCCACAGCTGCTAACGCCTCCTTGTCGATCTGTCCGTAGTTCCACTCCGTGGGTGACATCATCCTAGAATAGTAGGCGATGGGTGCCTCCAGCCCGTTGGGCAGTCGGTGGGCGAGGACAGCACCAACGCCGTAGGGAGAGGCGTCGCAGGCGAGGACGAGCGGCAGGGTGGCGTTATACTGGATCAGGAAGCTGTCCTGGGATAGGAGATTTTTTACAGTCTTAAATGCTGAATCTTGTTCGGGACCCCACTTCCACACTGCTTTGGCCGCTAGAAGTCTATGGAGCGGCTCAGCAGCGGTAGCTTTGCCCTTAAGGAATGCCGCATAGAAATTCAAGAGACCTAGGAAAGCCTGTAGCTCTTGCTTGTTTTTAGGGGCAGGGGCGTTTCGGATCGCCTTTACTTTGCCCTCGGTTGGGTGAATGCCGTTGCAGTCTATGCAGAACCCCAAAAATTCCACGGAGGGTACCCCCAGTAAGCACTTATCCCGTTTTACTCTCAGCCCAGCGGCCCTGAACTTCGCAAGGACGGCTGCGACTCTATCCTTGAGTTGCCCCGGGTTCTCCGCGATGATCAGGACGTCATCAAAATAGGGAACCACCCCCGGGAGGCCGTGGAGGAGTCTCTCCATGGTGCTTTGGAAAAGTCCCGGCGCGATGCTGAACCATATTGCAAACGGGTGCATTTGAACGCTCCCCGGTGGGTGACTATGGTCTGTGCCTCAGCCGTGGCATCGTCTACCGGTAACTGCTGGTACGCCTGTGCCAGGTCTAGTTTGGCAAAGATCTTTCCAGGGCCTAACGAATGCAGTAGGTGATCGATGACGGGGACCGGATAGGCGGTTGGCTGTAGGGCTTTGTTAATGGTGCATTTGTAGTCCGCACAAATCCGCACCGACCCGTCCGGCTTAATGGGGGTTACTATGGGGGTCTCCCACCTGGCATGGTCGACTGGAACAAGTATCCCCTGGGCTACTAACTTGTCCAGTTCCTTCTCCACACTGGGCTTGAGGGCCAATGGGACCCTCCGAGCCTTAAGGCGGATCGGGGCAACATTAGGGTTCAGAGAGAAAGAGATAGGGGACCCCACATATTTGCCCAGTTCCTCTCCGAACACGTCCTGGAACTCTGCAATCAGGTCGTCCCGCAGCGAGGTCCCTCTGGGCTGTTCAGCGGTGGTACTGTGGATGCCCGCGATGGTCAGACCCAGGGCCGGGAACCAGTTCATTCCTAGGAGAGTCGGGAACTTTCCGTGGACGATGGTGATCGGTAGGGTTGACTCCTTCCCACCGTACTCGACATGGACGCGTTTCTGGCCGGCGATGGGGATGAATCTGCCTTGGCAATCCCTCACCCGGAGTCTTTGGGGGCTCAAGTCTGATTCTCGGAGGGAGGGGAAAGCTCGCTTCAACCAGTCCCAGGATATGATGGACGCGGCGGCCCCCGAGTCGACTTCCATTTTGCAGTCTTGTCCGTCGATCCTGACCGTCATGTAGATCTTTTTTCCTTTCTCCGTATCGGCATGGCTGATTGTGACTGTGTGTGCTTCGGCGTTTTCGAATCTGGCGCCATTGTTCGATTGGCGCCTCTGATTCGCCCGGTGGTTGGCAGCCATCTTGCCTGGCAGGAGATTTTGAAACTGCCGGTCAGCTTGGCTCGCTGTTTGTCTCGTGCGGCAGGCCCTTGTAATATGCCCCCGTTTGTCACAGTGGCAGCAAATTGCATCTTTGAAACGGCAATGCGCCCTTTGATGGGGCCCGCCGCAGCTGGCACAACGGTGGCCGTTCCTACCCTGGCTTGCCCCGTCGGTCGCGCACACGTCTGCCTCTTCGTCGTCCTCTACTTCGGGGACGGTATCTTCGTGGTGGATGGTGGCTGACCGTGGCGCCGACTGGGCTCGGTGGAGAGAGGACGCGGCCGATGAAGAGACCTCATACGCTCTTGCCTCATCCAACACGATGGCCAGAGACAGTTCTTTGTGGGCCAAGAGACGTCTTCTGAGTCTGGTGTCTACTACCCCGCGTATAATTTGCTCGATGAGGGCCTCCTCGAGATTTGCCCCAAATTCTGCAGGGATGGCGGCTGCTCGCAGGGCGGCTACAAACTCGCTCATGGGCTCCCTGTCCTTCTGATAGCGGTCTTGGAAGTTGATCCTGTAGACATATTTCGATGGGGCCGGCGAGTAGTGCTCTTTGAGGGCGGTCTGCAAAGTCTGCCACGACACCACCATATTGGGTGTCGGGGCTACCAGCGCTTGGGCCACCTCGTAGACCTTCGCGCCGCGGTGGGTGAGGAAGAACGCCTTCTTCCTTTCTTCCGAAATTTCTCCCAGCTCGGCGGCCAGAAGAGAGAACTCGAAGCGGTCCAGGTAGCTCTCCCACTTCTCATCCTTTGGCTGGAAAGGTGGCGGGGCAGTGTATGTAGCCATGGCGTTGTGCTGATTCAGCTGGCTCGATGTTTCCTTGCGGTTCTGGCTCGATCCTCAGTATCCCATCCTCATCGCCAGTGCTAGATCCGGAGATCCATGTGTGGGAAGGAGGACGCAGTAGCCAATGTAGTTGAACTGAACAGCACGTTTGTTTATTGTGAGTCCAACATAACAACAACAACAACAGCTGGGAGGCAGGGGTTTAAATACCCTGCTTAGCCCAGCCCACCAGCCAATGGAATGCGGCGATTTTCCCGCCGCTGAACTTTTGAATATCCAACAGTGTAGATGTTTGCTGTTACAACACAGCAAACAACAGCAAATGCCTGTGCCAATTTCTTAGCTTGCAGCACTACAGCCTTAACTTCCTGTTTCTCCACTTTCCAGAGCTTAAGGTGACATGATAAGGTAAAGCCAGTCATATCTGACTCTACATTTTGGTGCTCATCTCCACTTAAAGAGCCAGCACTCTCTGTGTCTGCAGATGTTTCTATGAACATGTGGCAGGCATGACTAGACTCTGGAGGACACAGAATGCTTCCCACAAAAGTGGTACCTATTTATCTACAGTACTTGCAATTTCTTGCTTTCGAACTGCTAATTTGGCAGGAGCAAGGACAGAGACAGGAGCTCACTCCGTCGTGCAGGACTCAGATCTCGAATTGCTGACTTGTTGACTTTCCACTCCTCAAGTTTAGCATCTTTACCACTAAGCCACTGCAGCCCGTTAAAGGTGACATGAGATTGTTTTAATTCTGGTCTTAAATGACAACTGTATACTAACACTGACACATATACTGTTGATATATGCCAGATAATACCTAATTATACTTAGACCTAGGGCAGAAGTGGTGAACCTATGGCACGCATGCCAGAGGGGCACTTCTTAGAGCCCTCTCAGTGGGCCCATGCGCCATCGCACCATCACAGAATTCTGCCCACCCCTTGCCCAGCAGCCCAATGGGAACAGTTTCCCCAGCACAGAGTTCACCCTGCCACTCTGCCCAGCAGCCCAGTGGGAGCACTTCCTCCCTCCCATGTCTGGGGTAAGGCAAGTGGCTCACATGCAGCATGAGGGTGTGGCACAGATGCAGTAGTGTAGCGTTGATTTCAGCCATCCAGGGCATAAGCCAAATTTGCCGCCCCCTGGTGGACATTGACACCTGCTCCCGCTAGGGCTTCTGGGAATTGTAGTCCAACACCCGTAGCCCAAAAAGTGCTGCGCGGGGCAGACCACCCCCTACCCCCCCCCCCCATCTGACGCCACTGCACAGATGGCAGTTTGGGCATTCGGTCTCTAAAAGGTTCACAGTCACTGACTTAGGGCAGTTGGAGTTGATTAAAATTTCTCTCCTTATTCTGCTTCTAGTAGAGTCTAGATTTCATCCTGCCTATTCAGACTCCGGATGAGGCAGCTCTAAACAATGATGCCACCCATTATTCAAATCCATCCTCCTAAGGCTTTTCAGCCATTAAATCTTCTCCATCCTCCACTCCTTTTCCCATTTCTCTTATTTTACCTCGAATGATCAGCTGTAATTATTTCTAAATTTCAATTCTGATTATGCAACTGACGTAAACTAGCTTTCTGCCTATTATGTGTTTTAAGATTCTTTTGTGTCCATACATCCTTCTGATATTTTCTTCACTGGTCACATGCTTGATTCAACAGAGCTTGCTTGTGACCATGGAGAGCTCTTAGATTCATTTTGCTGCATAAGTCAGTATCCCACTGATATTCCCTTCATGTCCACATTATGTATCAAATTACATGACTTTTTTTCTTTTTCTCTCAAGGGCGTATGAGCACATTTTGATATGTGTTCCGCAGTGTACTGTTTTAAAGCTTTTATTTTTTTAAAAAAAGTATGGATTTTATAATGTACCCGTTGACAAAATTGCATTTGAGTGTGCACATTCTTCAAATATAAGTATTTTTAGTTGCCTGTGTTCACTTGCATATTATTCAGGGAAAAGGTGGAGGGAGAGTCTGGCATTTGCTGTTTTCTTAAGAAGACTGAATACCTTAAAAATGAATGTTTTATTACAATAGTCTTACAGTCCTCATATTGGACATTCTGTATTTGTTTAAAATACCAGTTAACAGGGATTTTTCTCTCTCCATCTTTACCTGAGACCACGTTTCCATTCTTCAGCGAATATTGGCTTGTTGTTTGGCTTGTTGTTTGTGCAAGAGACAAAGCACCACCATTAAAAAGCCCTGGCCTAAACTATTTTCACAAAAGGCTCTTCGGAGTGGCAAACATTTCCTCACAGGCAGACAGAGATGGCCCCTGAACACAACTGGGCCTGCCTGGGGCAATTTATTCTTGATCAAGGGGAGGGTGAGCTGCCATGAGGAGAAGTGCTGGTTTGCTTCAGGGCACTGCAGTTGTCCTGGAAAAGTGTTCTCTGACTGCCAGGGGCAAGCAGCATTTTTGCTGGTGAAGTTGCCACCAAACTTCTGGCAATTTAAAGAAAGAATACCTACTATTTCTCTGTCTTTTGTACTTGTGTTTCCTTCATAACAATCCTGCCATAAAGCAAAGCAAACACACTTATATACCATAGCACAGTGGTTCCCAATTAGTTTTTTCTACGTACCACTTCAAGAAAGACCTCAAACTTGCGTACCCCTTATTGCAGGAAGGTTAAATATCGCGTACCCCTTATTGCAGGAACGTTAAATAAAAAATGAAATCAGGTGTATTTTATATTTATTATCATCAAAAGACATTCTAATGACAGAGAACCCATGTTTCATTAATGTGACAAATGTGCATGTTGACAATGATGAGCAAATAGGTGGGAACGGGGGCAGTTGCGATCGGGTGTCGTGAGACGCGGGAGGCGTGGGAAAAACCGCCGCCGCAGGAGAAAGCGCTTGATGCATATGATTGACTTACCTACTGATTGTTTAATTAAATTGAATAATTTTTTGGCAATTGTTATTGCATTATTGTTTTTTAAGGATTTAATTTTAGTTAAGAGATTGATGCACGTACCCCTTGATGCAATCTTGCGTACCCCTGGGGGTATGCGTACCACTAATTGGGAACCACTGCCATAGCACTTAGTGCACTCTCTGGGCAGTTCACAAGTTAATTAGTAATTCGCTCTCAACATGCTGGGTGCTCACTCACTTTACTGACCTCAGAAGGATGGAAAGCTAAGTCAACCTTGAGTTCTGGTCAGGATTGAACTCACAACCTTTTGATTGCATGACAGAAGTTCAACTACTACACCACCATTGCCCCCTGCTCCCTTAATACCACTTCTGCTGGCATTCTTGCCTTAGGTTTCCAAATCCTGCCTCAAGAGATCATCTTTAGGTTTTGCTTACCTCTTCCTGGTAGTTTTCCCCCCAATATTTTTATGACACTTCAGTTTTGAGCACCAGTCCCTTTTTCTTGAAACTAAAGCACTGGAAGTGAGTTAAGTGTTGAAGTTGGGGAAAGTACAATAACCAAACAAGTAGAGAAAGTTTCCCCCTTGTCTTTTCTAGATCTTCATGCAGATTGCTATTCTTAGTGTCTTCCTTTCTATTTCCTTTTCTGAGGCCACTTCTTGTTTCTTTGGGGTCCTTCATCTTGTGTGACAGGCAAAATGTCTGACCTAGATACCATTTTCTTCTTTTTAAAATAATTTTTATTTTTAAACATAAAAACATACAACAAAGAAAAAAATCATATACAGTGGAAGCTTATATAATGAATGTCCCCTACAGCAATAATGATGATGATGATGATGATGATGATTTTTTTTTTTTTTGAAAAATGGTACCTCACATAACGAAAATGTTTGCTATGCGAAAATAGCACACCCTATGGGGAAAACTTGTATAAAGAAAATTTTCGCTATGCGACTTTCCCCTATGGGGAAAATTCATATAACAAAGATTTCTATGGGGAAATCTGCTCAATGAAAATTGTTTTGTTATGCGATTTTTTTCCCCATAGAGATTTTCGTTATATGAAGAAAAGTATAACCGGGGCGGGGGGGGGGATCTCATAGCAAACAGCTCGTAGAATGAATTATTTTCATTATATGAGATTTTACTGTACATATAATATATAGATACAAAAACAGTAGACCCATCACCTGAGGGACAATACTTCTTATCTAAAACAATTACTTATACCATTTGTACACATTACAAGTGTCTTTTCCCCTATTTTCAAAATGTCATATATTTATTTCCAGGTTTAACTCCTTTACATTTTCCCAACATATACTCAATAAATTCTCCCCAAATATCCACAAACTCACTTTTCTTAATAATACCTTTTTAAAATTTCAATGTACACGTTAGTTTGTCATTAATTGCCATGTTCCACATTTCTTCAGTTTCTAGCAATTAACAATCTTGTAGCTATCATCATCATAATGATATCTTTTTGTATTTTCCAACTTTTAATCAACTAGGTAAAGATAAAGGTTGCCCTTGTTCAAAAGCCAGTCATATCTGATTCTTGAGTTCAGTGCTCATCTCTGTTTGTAGCCAAACAACCAGCGCTTCCATGGATATGTGGTAGGCATGACTAAAACACCATTTACCTTCCCACTAAAGTTGTTCCTATTTATCTACTTGCAATTTCCTGCTTTCAAACTGCTAGGTTGGCAGCTGGGATAGAGATGGGAGCTCACTCTGTCCTGCAATACTCTGGTCTCAAACTGCTGACCTTCCAGTCTTCAAGTTCAGCATCTTAACTTGAACCACCACAGTCCCTTTTTAATCAACTAGGAGAACTAAAAAATAGATACCATTTCTAAGGGCTTCGTAACCTAGTTCATTAATCCATAAAGATATTTCCTAAATAATAAACAGTAGCTGATGTTAAAGACAACAGTGGAGACATGGAACAGAGTGAGGAATGAGCTTACTCCGGGGATTTCACCGATTTTAGAGGTGGAAGATTTTCAGGATTTTCCAATTAAAATTGATAAAAAGATTAGGGATATATTGGTAGAAAAGAAGGTAAAATTATTAAAAGATTGGGTTAACACTTGCAAAGATCAGGAAAAAAGGCATGAGCTGTACACGCAACTACAATTAGATTGGTTTAAGATCCTTCAGATAAATAATTGGAATAAGAAATTCCTAAGGGAAAATGGACTAAATAGAGATTGTACGGAATTTGAGATACTTTTGGCTAAAGTCAGGAATGAAGAAATGGGTATTAAAGGATTAGTCAGTAAAATCTACAAGATCCTGAATAATAGCCAAAGTATACAAGAGGTGTTAAGACAAAGTTGGGAACAGGAACTAGATATAAGAATACCAACAAAAAAATGGCAAAAGATGTGGGAAAGAAGGATAATGAGAACAATGTCGGTCAGAATCAAAGAGCATAATTACAAAATAGTATGGAGATGGTATAGGACCCCAGTCGGCCTGCACAGAATGTATAGTAATCTGAGCGATATATGTTGGAGATGCAAAAAAATGAAGGGAACATATGAGCATATGTGGTGTAGCTGTGAGGCATTAAAATTTTTCTGGGAAAGAATAGAAAAAGAAATAGAGAATATATTAAAAGTGCAGATCGGAATGGGGTCAGATACAATCTTGTTAACAGATATAGGAGATTATGATATGAATAAGAACAATAAAGAGTTATTGACTATAATGTTGACCGTTGCAAGATTATGTATAGCCAAAAAGTGGAAATGTAATGAACAAATCAATATTCAAGATTGGTATATACAAATGTGGGATTTAGCGTTAAATGAAAAGCTTACTTGGGAAATAAATTGTAGGAAAGGAAAAATGCAAAGTAATAATTTCTGGAGGATCTGGGAACCTTTTATAAGTTATTCTTTGGAGGAAAAAAAGGGCATACCCCCTGTACAAGAACAGAATGACTTTTGGAAATTGTAAAGGTACAGAACTCCCTGGACAGTGTATATAGCACGAGGGTGGTGTTAATGGGCTAATAGAAAAGAAGGTGTAGAAGATTATGTCTAAAAAGGTGGTAAATGTAACACGTAATATCGTTATGCATAAAATACTTTACATGATCTTCATAAGTCTAGATATTTCTGTAATTGTCTTGTTATGTATTTCTGTACTTTTGTACTTTTGTATCCTTGTATTATTTTTTTTAATACCTAATAAAAATTTAAAAAATTAAAAAAAAAAAAAGAAATCCTGTTATTTAGCATAATATATTGCACTAGAATAGACCTGTTGAATCATGTGAATTTGATGAATCCTCTACAAATTCAGTTGATTCAAATGGCCCTACTCTAGTGACAACTTACTGTGCTACACAACAGGATTTAAGCCAGTAAGTTGTCTTTCTTATTTATTCTCTCGTTCTCTGCATAGTTGTAGCCACAAACTCAGTACTGGAGCACTGACAATACCAATAAACATCAAGTAAATCCACACACATTTATTGCCATGTCTTCTCCTGGCCCCAGCAATGCTTCTTGTCTCTTTTGTTTCTTTTGAACTCTCCTTCTTCTATTTTCTCCTTCCTGTTCAATACTTCTTGTTCCCTTGACTTGTAGATTTTTAAGACTTTTTCTCTCTCCCTCTTTCATCTATGCTTTCATCTTCATTCACTCCTTCCTACTGCTGTCTGCACGTTTAGATCAAAAATAGATTTTGTTGTTCAGTCGCACAGTCAATTCCGACCCTTTGCGGCCCTATGGACCATTGCCCGCCAGGCACCTCTGTCCTCCGCTATCTTCCTCAGCCCGCTAGGCTTTGTGCCCATTAAATCTAAAATACCATCTAGCCATCTCATTTTTGGCCACCCCCTTCTTCTTTTGCCCTCCACCTTTCCCAGATCAAGGCTTTCTCAGGTGAATCCTCTCTTCTCATTTGGTGTCCAAAGTACTTTAGCTTCATCTTTACTATTTGACCTTCTAAGGAGCAGTCAGGGTTGATTTCTTTTAGGATCGACTTATTTGTTCTCCTCGCTGTCCAGGTGACTCTCAAAACTCTCCACCAACACCACATTTCAAAGGCATCTTTGCAATATATATAGTTTCAATAAATCAAAACCAGGTCAGCCCTACTACTACACAGAAAGAGACAATGGCTTCAGGTGGCAGATATGAGGAGCAGCAGTGACATCTCAACAACTATTGTGCCTTACTAGCTGTTTGACTGTTCCCTGTGTTAGAAGGGGAGATATATAAAATGCCATGTTAAATAAGATGAAAGAAATAAAATAACAAGACAATGTTTCCTTGAGTTGAGTTTATATAATTTACTTGCCACTTTGTAATGGAATTTCCTTATGTGGCTTATGGAAACTAAAGCGAACCAAATTACAATAAAACAACACAATGCTACCAAAGTAATTGCCTCTATAAAATCACAAAAAAAGAATAAATTCTACAGCAAGAGGAGGAAACTTTAGCACATCCAGGAGCCAATTTAACACCCATCACAAATCCTGTCATGGAGTTCACTCCCTCACAGCCAGTGCATGCTGCTATAAGTTGATTATGTGTTATGAATCTGAAAAGGAGAGCACTTCCTGCTTCCAGAAATTTGCAATTCTGAAGGAAAACAATGTACATGGGTGATCACACACTTTGTTTTACAGGAAAGCCACATTTACCAAAATGTAACAAGAGAACATGTCACCTCTCAAACGTTAAAAGAAAATCCAGTCCCTCCACTTCACTGCTAACATTTGATATGGTGATAGTAAAGTAGTTGCAATAATGGCCAAAGGCCCTGATGGCCAGCCTTAGCATACCAGCTGTTCTTGGACTTCAATTACCAGAAGCCCAATCAGTACACCTGATGATCAGAACATCTGAGAATTGAAGTCCAAGAATAGCTGGAGAGCCAAGGTTTGCCATCACTGGCCAAAGGAATTAACTGTTGACCAGAGTTAATAAATTGCCATTGGTACAATGGAACCAGACTTCACGCAACTGAACCCTTAAACTTTCTGAGATGAAAAAAATGAATCATAATCACCATAATCTGCCTCCTTCAGGCTTTCCAATTCCTTCTCAGCTAAGCTGAGCTGCCACCAATATAATACTTTGGAAACAAATGTGTAAAGTACAAAGGGATGGGACTGGATTGCAACTTGAGATTAATAAATAGTAAAAAAAATGCCTTATAACTTTCAATGTGTTCAAATCTCCTGGGCTAGATGAACTGCATCCAAAGATACCATAGTAACTGGCTGAAGAGATCTCACAACCATGGCTTATGATTTTCTTGAAATCATGGAGGATGGGTAAAGTGTCAAATTATTAGAGGAAGGCAAATGCTGTCCCTAGTTTCAAAATGAGGGACCTGGGAACCATAGACCAGTCAACCTGATATCAATCCCAGAGAAAATTCTGGAGCAGATTATAAAGCAGTCACTCTATAAGCACCCAGAAAACAATGCAGTAATAACTAAAAGCCAATATGAATTTGTCAAGAACAAATCCTGCCAGACTTTCTTACCTCATTTTCAATTGGACAGCTTCCTTGGAAGACAGTGGGGATGCTGTAGATCAGAGATCCTTAAACTACAGCCCACATGCCGAATCCAGCCTGCGCCACAAAATCATCCAGCCACTGCCTTCACCCCAGCCACCACTTCTGCCACCACCACCTCAATCCTTGTTCCCTCCACTTGGCTTGGCCTGTCCCTAATGGCACTCCATAGCAGGGCGGATGTTGTAAGGCTTACAACATCTGCCCTGATATGGAGTGCCATTAAGGACACACCAAGCCAAGTGGAGGGGAAAAGGATTGAGGCAGTGGCAACAGAAGTGGCAGCCCCCACATCTTTCTCATGGGCTGCTCTGGCTGAGCATGGCTTTCCATGTGGATGCGCATGGCCGCCTGCATCTTTCCCAGGGGCCACTCTGGCCAAGGATGGGTGAGGAGGACAGCCTGGACCCCTCCTTCACCCACACCATGCAGCTCCTCCAGGCCAGTAAGCAGGGAAGTGGTGTGGAGTGGTGGGTGGCTCAAGGTGGTCACTGGTGGTGGCAGCTCAGAGTGATCACTGGTAGCACTGGTGGTGGCAGCAGGGAATGGGGAGTGATTGGTGGCTAGTATTGACCTGGTGGCAGCGGCAGCGGTGGGGGAATGTTGGGAGCTTGCGGTGGCGGGGCTACCCCGAGCCCCCACCACTCCCTATCACCACTGGCGGCAGCTGTGAGACCACCAGCTCCCAGCTTAAAAGGGTTGACGACCCCTGCTGTAGATGTAATATATGTTGACCTCTATGATATTAAGATTAGCATGCTAACTGAGTCTGGGCTGTATAACACAAGTGCAATCTGGATACACAGTTGGTTAACGAATCTTACTCAGAGAGTGCATATCAATGTCTCCCTCTCAATCTAGTAGGCAGTAAAAAGTTGGATACAACAAGGCTCAGTCCTGGGTGCAGTGCTCTTCAACATTTCCATTAATGACTTGGAGGAGGGAGTACAGGGAATACTTATCAAATTTGCAGATGAAACTAAATTGGATGGAATAGCTAATACTCTGGAAAATAGGAACAAAATTCATCAAGATCTTGATAGGCTTGAGCACTGAGCTGGAAATAAAACCAGAATGAAATTTAGATAAATGCAAAGTTCTACAGCTAGGGGGGAAACCCTGCATTTGGTTAACTAATACTACCTGCGAGAAGGATCTTGGAGATACTGTAGATCACAAGCTGAATATGAGTCAATGTGACCACAAAAAAGGCAAATATTATTTTGAGATGGCATTAACAGAAGTATAACCCCCCAAAGTCATGGGGTATTAGTCCCCCTCTATTCTGCAGTAGGCTCTTCTACAGTACCATGTCCAATTCTGTTCACTGAACTTTAAGAAGGATGTCGGCAAACTGGAACAAGTTCAGTAGAGAGCAATAGGAACGATCGAGGGACTGAGAAACAAGGCCTGTGGGGAAAGATTGAAAGAATTGGGCATGTTCAGCCTTGAGAAAAGAAAACTGAGAGTGGATATGATAGCATTTTTAAAATACTTGAAATCTTGTCATAACAAGGAGGGGTAGTTCTGTACTCAATCACCTCAAAATGTAGAATATGTAATAATGGCCTTGAGTTACAGGAAGACAGATATAGGCTGAATATCAGAAAAAAAGTATTGACTATTAGAGCAAGATGACGATGGAGCCAATTATCTCAGGAAATGGTGAGCATTCCAGCACTGGAGGCATTCAAGATAACACTGGACAACCATGTGTCCAATCTGTTTTGATTTGAATTTCTGTATTAAGTGGGGGGTTGGACTCGATGGGCTAAAAGGCCCCTTCTAACTCAATGATTCTATGACTTTTTCCTCTATTCTTGGTATGGACCAATCTAACTACCTGCTTTTTTGGACCTTCCTTACATTGGTGGCTGCCATCATGACCACTTGCACTTCCAAATTTACCATTGCAACACTGCATGATGCTCAGTCTCTTTTAAGCCAAAGCAAGAGGCATTAAAAATCTGCAATGCCAAACGAAGTGCCTAAAAACAGATTGTAAAGAGCCCTGATGTTTTCAAATCCCTTCAGGGTCAAGGCAATCCATATATTGCCTCCCTTGTGGATCCCCTTGGAAAGCCACAATCAAGGGGGAAAGATGACAAGACTGCCAGAATGAAAAAGGGAGAAAGGAAAAGGCATGAGTTTGAAATTATATACATCCCCTCCCAGTAGAGATGCTTGACTTCCGAATCAGGCATCCTACTGGTATATGGTATATGTCTAACACAGTGTTTGCTGTTCCTGGAAAGAAAGAAATGAGGGGGAAATAATTCTTGTTTCTCCTGCATCGACCATCTTTGATTAAGGTAGATTCTGAATAACAAATGGCACAATGTGCTATTCATTTGTCTTCCTCCTAGAATTTGATGTGTTCTCAGGATATTAGTGAGAGGAGATAATTGAGAGATATCTCAAAGAGACTGTGAAAGTAGAGTGGTACCTCCCTTAAAGAGCATAATGTATTTCATGGGATTGCTCCTTAAGCGAGTTTGTTCTTTAAGCGAAACAGCATTGTAAGTGACCAATTGTGACTGGGGGGGGGGGGGGATTGTGAACCCTGATTTAGTTGTTAAGTGAGTTTTTGGTTGGTTTTAGTTGTTAAGTGAGGCAACCATTCAGAAATGTTTTTGCTCTTTAAGTGAGTTAGTCTCTAAGCGAGGCGCTCTTTATGTGAGGTTTTACTGTAATAAAAACCATATACTGTACAATGTAGTTTCTAGAGTAAGAAATAAACACACAGTCTCACTCTTGTTTTTACTTCTCAGAAACTACTTGGTATTTTCACTTTTCTCCTGGGTTGTACCCCTACTTCTCACTGGATCATCTTGCATTTCTCTTTGACTTTGGTTACATTACAAATAACTATGTTTCCACGTAGCTGGGCAGTTCTTGAACTATGGGTGCAATCGCACAGGGAAATAGTTAACATTTTGGACCGCTTGTAGCACAGTCCAGTGAAAGCTATCTCCCAGTGATTACACAGCATACAGGCACTAGCACTCGAGCGCAAAACCAGTCTGCCCAACGTGCAATTTCTTAGTCTATCAGCAAGACTACACTTTTGGGCTGAAGCGATTCCCAGATGGACAGAAGGGTTGCTCTTGGGCAGTGTTTCCCAACCTTTGGTTCTTGGACTTCAATTCTCAGAAACCTAAGTCAATTCCCCAAAACACTGATCAGCCAATGTACTGACTTAGGCTTCTGGGAATTGGTGTGGCCCATGTTGGGAACGACTGCTCTAGGGGAAATTGTTCCCTGCAAAGCAACCCTTTCTAGTGCAATTGGATGTAATCATTTCTCAATGTTTGAATAGACTCTGTGTCTTCAACATCTTTGGTAAACAAGATGCTTTCCTATGCATAAACTGTTGTTATTTATTTCTTTTTATCACATTTCACTCTGATCCATTTTCTATAGTGGACTATCTAAACTGGAGGGTGAGAGAAAAGGAGGGCTACCTGTCAAATTCAAGCACACAGAGGTAAGAGTTTCTTCTTCTTCAAGTGCTGTATCTGATTCCAAATATTGGCTATTACCATGGCGATCAGCCATGAACATTCTCCCGGGAACAATATAATTCGGGGGTCTTCAATTTGCCTTCCACATTTGCAGTGTGACATCTGAACCACTGATCCACTTCTGCGAGTCACTTTCTGGTCCTGAGCCCTTTTGGCACACAAAGTCCTCCTCTGCCCAGGCCAGTATTTATGGAGCTGCTGCCCGCTATCAAGGTGGATTCAAGTGGGATTTAACCCACTAAAGGACCATCACCCTTCCCTGTGGACTTACCACCTAAGGTGGTTAGTCCTCAGAGCTTGAATCCCCACTGTGCCCATGGTTGATGGGGTTTGATACCCTGCCTTGAGCCTTGAGCAAACTTCATGGTCCCTGAGTGCTCCCCAAAGGAGGGACTGGCAAACTACTTCCGAGTACTTCATGTCAAGAAAATCCTGCTAAGAGTTGCCATGAGTTGGAATTGACATAGTAAGATTGCCCTTGTACGAAAGCCAGTCTTATCTGACTCTACGGTTCAGTGCTCAGAGTCAGAGCTGTTTGTGCCTGCAGACATTTCTGTGGACATGTGGCAGGCCTGACTAGACACTGGAGTGCAGAGAGCACTTTTATCTTCCCACAAAAGTAATACAGGTACCTATTTATCCACTTGCAATTTCTTGTTTTTGAACTGCTAGGTTGGCAGGAGCTGGGACAGAGACAGGAGCTCACTCCATCATGCAGTACTTGGGTCTCGAACTGCTGACCTGCTGACCTTCCAGTCAGTGTCTAAACCACTTGAGCCACCACTGACACATGATTATTATTTGCTGGATCACAAGTCATTTCTCAGAGGTTTGAAACACAATTTCTAGGCCTCAGATAGACTTACATGTACACGGTATATGGCTGTTGGTGAGGGGGAAAGAAGCTACAGAAAATGAATGTTTTGTCAACAAAATGCCTCAATACTTCTCTGAATGAAAGCCTTCTGAGGTCATTTAAAAAGACTTTTTTCAGATCATGCTAATATCTCAGATAAAGATCGGCCCAACGAGAAGAAAACGGTAGGTTCTCAAAAACTGCAGACATTTGTTTTAACAAATGTTTAATGTATCAGCTGATCATCATCTTTCCTCTTCAATTTATGAATGAGTTTTCTTTAGTTTATGTTGAAGAAACACACATTTCTAAGAAAGCAACATTCCTTCCTGACCCAAAATGGTGTATTCTGTGATATTCATATGCATATATTCACACAGTCAAATTATGGGAATTTACAGAATTCACTTTAACCTCTACAGGCTGGGATTATAAATATGACTAAGTGACTCAGAAGATTAAGGAAGTATAATCAACTGGGCTTCATATATTCTTTCCCTTTATATCACTTTAAAAACATTTTCCGACATACACTCTATTACATACAGTAATACCTCATATAACATTAGTATCGAATAACACTAAAATCGCATAACATCAAGGAATCTGGGGGGAAGAATTGCATCAGATAACATTAAGATCCTATGGGATGCTTCAGATAACAACCGCGAAAGCCTGTGTGGTTACAATGTATCTCTATGGATCCCATAGAGGATCAGATAACACTAAAAATCATATAACACGAAGACTTGTGGAACCAGGTTTTAGTGTTATATGAGGTTTTACTGTATATAGATATTGAAGGGAACAGAATGGCACCATTCAAAGCCTAAATTGCTGCTCTTTAGATTAGGTGCAATAAACTGCCAAGTGTTTAGTGTTATGCTAAATTTCCTTTGCACACCAAAAAAAGCAGACAGATTTGATTTTAGCATGACAAAGGCAGAGCTTTCTGGGAGGATTTCTCAGAAGGGAGCAAGATGACTCAGCCATCAAGTTCATAAACGGGACAAGAATATGAATCAGCCAAGAATTGCCCCTCAAATAAAAGAGAAAGGTCATCCTTGGTTGAAGGCCAGTTGTATCCTACTCTAGGGTTCAGTGCTCATCTCTGTTTATAGTCAAAGTGCCAGCACTGCCTGCATCTGCACATTGGTGTGCTGGCCCACAGGAATAAAGGGATTCATCCCGGTGTGCCCCAGTGATTGGCGCCCCCCCCCCCCCCGAGGCAGGTAGCGGAATGGGAATGTATGGGATTTCTCCCCCCTCCCAATAGGCACCGCCATGACTTCCTGTCCACCACCCTCCCAAGGTGCCCAGCACACCCCTGCATCTGCAGATGTTTCCATGGACATATGGCAGACATGCCTAGACACTGGGGTGCATGTAACATCGTTTACCTTTCCACTAAAGTGGTACCTATTATCTACTTGCAATTTCTTGCTTTCAAACTGCTAGGTTGGCAGGAGCTGGGACAAAGACAGGAGCTGATTCCATCCTGCATTACTCGGGAATCGAACTGCTGACCTGCTGACCTTCCAGTTGTCAAGTTCAACATCCTAAACACTAAGCCACTGCAGTCCCTCTCAAGTAAAAACCTTATCCCTAATCTCAGGTATCTTGTATGTACCTCAGGTTTCTCAGAGGGCCTATTTTACCTCCATTTCTGCTAGCATTCATCACCTGCATTTGCTCAGACAAGCAGTGGCATATGTTGTGCAGCAGAAATGTGGATCTATGTTGACAGAATTGGTCCCCAGTTTGGACACATCAAATGAAATATGCTTCTCTCATTATTTTAATTTGCCATCCACTTCAAGGTTAGGCTTACATGTCCACAAACACCACACTATACCATGATTACTTGCAGGTAAGATACCTGCAAAGGTTGATTTTTAATAAAGTTATAAAGATCTCAAACTGATGTTTAAAAAGAGCATAGATGGGGGCAACTCCCCCCCAGGTATGGGTTTCGGCAGAGAAAAGGCTGGGAACTGCAGTTTGGTTTAAAATGCATTTTTCCTATCTGGCATTTTTCCTTCTGCCAGGGAAACACACCAGACTTAACCCTTTCACTTTATTTCATTGCAGTTATACCTAGGATGTCAAATAAATTAATAAAAATGTTTGAATAGAAGTTCTTGATTTTCTCTCAGACCATATGGGTGAGCAGGAAGCCCTACAGCCAGATTGTCCAGGGAGTGTTTACCTTGAGGCAAAGGTGCTAATTGTTTTATGAGTCAGTGATAGATTACATAAAGCTGGGTGGGGCAACTCTACTGAAACTCCTGGTGTCCTGCAAATCATGAATGGGGCTATTAAATTCCCCTTTTTACATACATTAATAAAAGGGTAATGAAGGTTCTTTTTAATATTTCCCTTGTTCTGTAATAGTTTGGTAAGCATTGGTTCTTCCCTACATGATTCTTCCTTATTATTATAACATGTTCTGTTTGTATTTCTAAAGCAGAAAAAACTTTAAAGTATTTTCTTCAGCCTAAGCTTGCCTCGGTGTTCCCACCCAGAAACAATTAACAGCAATTTGAAGGCGACCTAAAGCCAGACAAAAACAAGGGTCACACCTGGAAGTGCCTAAGGATTATTCTCTGAGTTTTCCCCATCACATCTTTTGTCCCTGGAATTCTATTTAACATATATACACTGTGAAATGTCACCCCACTCCTTCCCCCTTAGTATTTTCCAGATTTTGTAACCTTTTCCCAATGTCATTATTTGCATAAAAACTTGTCATTGTATCTTGAATTTGATGTGCTAACAAACCATTGTAACTAAAAGTTGAACTATTTACTTATGAAATAAAACCCCACTGCTGGTCTTTTGTTTTATTGTATAAACTTTGTTGTAGCAATAGATAGTAGGAGTGGATGTTGAAGATTAGCAGAAAAAATATAACAGGTCCTTGCATTTGCGGGGCAAGCCAGCTCTCCCATCAAATTTTTAATTAAGGGAAGCTCATACATAGATTTTTCTAGCAGACAAAAATGGGTTAGATATCACTCTTTATCCAGCATTGGGTCCCTCTGTTGCTTAAATGCTATTTTTATTAATAAACCAAAGTTGTTTTTGTCTGAAAATAAAATCTCTGTGGTTCTTGGGGGGAGGGGCTCAGTATAGTGATTTTTAGGTAGCAACACTGACCTTGCTGTTGGCTCCATCTGTGCTGAGATACACTGAATGAGTAAACTCCACACAAATGTCATTTTGAAAGTACAAGATGCGGGAATGTCCCTTTTGAAATTTTTTGCAATGAATCTCTCATCTACTAACCAAGAGTACGCCATACATCCAGGCAGCTCCAACACCTTCTGAATCCTTCTTGATGAAGGGCACCACCTTCATCAAAACTGGTCTAGGGCTGAGGAGGACTTTGTGTGCCAAAAGTGCTCAGGACCAGAAAGTGACTTATGGAGCTGGATCAGTGGTACAGGTGTCACACTGCAATGTGGAAGGCAAATTGAAGACCACTGGATTATATTCTCAGGACAGTCTTCCTGGCTGATCACTATGACAATTGTCATACATTCGGATTTGTATATGGCAGAAGAAGAAGATGGGAGAAGTTATACATAAGTTGTTGAAAACTGTCCAGGAAGTGAAGAGTGAAACTCCTCTATCCATGCATTGTGAGCTTGATCTAGATTAGGCCTCTGTGTACATAATGCTGAGTAACATAAAGAACTCATGGATATAAAATATAATTAGCTAACAAATATGTAAGAAACCTGTTGCAATTATAAGTTTCTTTTTTACCTCTTTGGTTGGCTGTAAGTTTTTACATATATTCCTTACATAGCAATTTTAAATATATCTTATGGAAGTATGTACAAAGAATAAGTAAACACCACAGCATGAAAAGAAATTCAAATCATTGTTTTAGTGAGAAAGATGTAACCGTAAAGTTATTTAATTACATTCAGGGAATCATGTTTAATATTGACTCAGACCAGAATCAGTTGTGTTTTAATTTATGATGTGCTAACTGACTGAGTCTCAGACCATCTTAAATGCTGCTTCTCTGAAGTGTCTCTGGATTTTATAATTTTATTGTACACTGAACTCTCTTGTAAAAAATTATTATCTTTCTGTCTAATTAAAATAAAGATACAATAAAGAATGTGCAGTTTTAATTAGGACATAGATCTTAAAGCTATTACGGTGTGATTAATAATTTCTTAACAAGAGATCAGGAATAAAAGCTTCTAGTCTCATGAAAAATCAATAAGCATTACTCAATTATGCTAACAAAGTTACACAGAGCAATCTTGGTCCCAATTAAATGACTTTTCTTGTTAAGCTGGTTGGTGGTGTTAGCAGTTATTAATGAGTCTTGATTTGTTTGTTCATCTCAGCTCTCTCTAAAGCAAAGCAACACTCCACAAAGTCATGCAAGGAGAAACAGTGGCAGAAAAAGGACAAAGTGTATGTATTTTACACAAATGAAGTGTGGCTACAATATGTTTTGAACTACAGTTTCATCACCCTTACTGTTGGCCATCTGGAAGTCAAAGTCAAAATGATAAACATCTGGAGGGTAAAATGTATCACAGAGTGCAATGTCATCTTGTAAAACCTTAAGACAAGGTTTCATGGCCTTGTTTCCAAGAAAGTCCAAAAATTACAGAAGAGCCACTGTGGGGCATTGAATGGAAATGTATGTCGAGGTCTGCAACAGTTTCCATCCATTCACACATGGAACATGAAATCAGTGATGGGATGTAACAGGTTCTCACCAGTTCGCCATAACTGGTAGTAACTTTTTCCCAGTGTCCTGGATAACCGGTAGCAGCTTTTGGGGGGAACCACCTTCAGGGCTTACCTTTTCACAGGTTTCACTGCGCATGCGAGCCAAGCACTTGGTGTGCATACATGCCTACAGTGCGTGGCACGTATGCATGGCCTCCTTACTGTCCTCCTTGCTGTCCTTGTGTTGTGGGTGGGTGGGTGGGTTGAGGTGTGTGTGTGTGCTTATTTTTATTTTGTTATTATTATTATTTTATTTTTTCCCTTTGGCTCCACCCACAATGTCATGATGTCATGATGTTAGCTCCACCCACACTGTGATGACATCATGGTGGGGTAGTAAAATTTTTGACATCCCACCACTGAACATGATCTAGAATGTAATCAAGTATGGACAGGCAGGAATCAAGTGCAGTACAGTGGAACCTTGGTTAACGTAATTAATGCATTCTTATAGCAAAAATTACTTTAACTAAATTTCCCATAGAATGCATTGAATGCAATTTCCCATAGGAATGGACTGAAAACCAAAATACTTTAACCAAAATGCATTTTCCTATAGGAATGCATTGAAAACCAATTAATCTATTCCAAAAAAATCCGTAAACTGAGCCACTATTTTCTATGGATTTCCTTTTGTTATGTGATTTTTATGTTAACTGAACCATTTGTTAACCAAGGTTCCACTGTATGTTTAAACCTTTTGATGGAAGGTTAAAGAAGAAAATAGTAAACCAAGATTACAGTCAAATGTTAAGAAGATACCAGTAATGACTACAGTAGATCTATGCAACTTCAGTGTTAATAGTAAGGTAAATGAAATTGTTAAAGATTTTCTATACTGTATCTTGGTGGAATGATTAACTCAAATGGGAGGATGCGGGTAAGAAATCAAAAAGAAGACTAAGAGGGTAACTCCATGGGCACATAGCTGTCTATTTGGGGTGAGTTGGGGTGGTGTTGGTCAGACTGCATGCACACACCAATCATGACCATCAGTCCCAACCCACCTTATTTTGTGAACTCCATTGGGGCTTTAGCCCAATTATCCCAGCGTATTTTATCCTACAGTCAACGCTGTCAATCAGGCTCCCACCCACCCACTGCCCATCATCTGGGAAGTGAGGGAAGAGCTATTCTGGCTACCATTGAAAGAGCAGGAGCAAAATGCTGTCTAGATGTAAGAATCACACCAAACAGCATTTTGCTTCTCCCCTTGACCAAAAACAGCTGTTAAAAAGCTGTGATATGCTGGCCCAGGAAGGCAGATCCTAAGTCTTAGAAAAGCAGCTGTGAGAGGGCTAGAAAAGATCTTAAAGGTACAATCAGTGATGGGCATCAGCAGTTTCGCACCAGTTCACCAGAATCAGTAGCAGAAATTCTGGCTGGCCCTGCCTATCCAAGTTTTGAAATAAAGTAGTCCTAATTCAGGTGCAACGCAGGACTTTTCCCCTGGTCATGCCTACCATATCATGTCCACAGTGTGGTAGTAAAAAAAATGCGCCCACCACTGGGTACAATGATATGTCACTGAAGACCAAAGGCAAGATCATTCACAGTACGGTACTCCTGATTACTATGTATGGAATTAGAAGCTGAACCATGAAGAAAGTTGACAAGAAAGAAGCTTGTACTTGAAATGTGGTGTTGGGGAAGAGTTTACTGTGCTAATCTGGTCTGATCCTGCTTAGCCTCTGAGAACAGATGTGTTCAAGAGAGCAGATTCTGCATAAATATCCTCCCTGCTTATCAAGGTGGTAAAAGCAGAATTCCCATCCCTTATCATTTAAAATTTTTTAGTGATTACTTCATCTTGACATTTCCACACTTTTTGGCAACTCACTTCTTGGCAGATGTCTTTGCATTGCAAGTAGCCTGTTTCCCACTAAGCAGCCTTATCTAAGCCATATGTTAGTGACCTGTAGGGCATATCTTGAGACAGACTTCTGTTCTTGGAAGTCTATGATAGACTGCTTGCAAAATGCCATGGTTATGCACATGCTCATCTTTTGTAATCTGGCACCCTAGCTGCTAGGTGATTATATGTTCTGGAAACAACTGTCCTCAATTTTATATATATATATAAACTGGATATTAAATGTAAGTGAAACTGACAGATGTACACAACCAGGCAAAAAGACTTTGAGTGTTTAGTTTAAGGCCTGTGGGCCAGATCTGGCCTGCTGTGCAATTTTGTGTGGCTCTACCCCAAGGTCATTCAATAAACAAAAATGGCCACCCCTTTGAAGCTGATGGGACAAAATGGCTGCCCTATCGTGCAGGCAGAACAAAATGGCCATCTGGCTCTCAAAGCTGACTGAGAGAGTGTGACCCAGCCCCTGGCTTGAAAAGGCTGGGAACCCCTGGTTTAGTTTTTCAAAGTCTGTGTCCCATTAAATTTTCCATGTGATGATGGATGTCTGGTAGTTTGGTTCGGTTTGTTTTCATAAGAACTTTCCAAAGTTTGAACATGTCTTCACAAACATTTGACTGTTATACCCCTTCCTTCGCCCCTTACACGTAAACATCATAGAAGGTTGAGATGAAGCTGTCTAGAGGGGCAATGTGAAATTATTTAGAAATTCAGCAATCTGTTGATGTGAAATTATTTAGAAATTCAGCAATCTGTTGACATAATGTTTCCAAATTCTACTTTTTGGTTTTCAAGCTATCCATTAATATCAAAGACACAAAACAAAGTTTGACTTCCTACATGTGTGATATCATAAATTAAACACTATTTGCATGTGTACAACCAAGTTCAGGATAGTCTAAGCCAGCTAAGCCTGTCAAAAATGAAAAGGTATTAGTGTGAAATTCCCAGGTAACAAACCATGGACGTGTCAAGCAAGACGTCTTTCATCCATCAATTTCCTCTTTCCTGCCCTTTCTGCTCTCTACAGGTTTCTTCGTTCCAGAAAGACAAAAGAACTGATGTTTGTTTCCAGCTCTATGTAATGTCATGCTCCATTTGTAATCTTAAGAGCTCCCCAAGGTTCATGTGAAATATCTAAGTGTTACCATGCCACCTTTCACAAAAACTGTCTACCAGACCTAATTAATAGTGCATCCTAGTTAACTCATGCAGACTTGGCATTATTAGTCTAATTAAAAGGGTTTTAGCAATCCCAGTTGCCCTGCTTCTCTCCCGCACAATCCGTCCAACATATGCAGCTCAAAGAAATTAAACTCATTAATCACCATTGGAGCAAATGATATACATTCCAAATGCACAGTCGTGTCCCTGAAAGAGAGTCTCTAACAACCCTCATTATGCTTTATTTTCTTCCCCAGCCAAGTCTAATAAATATAAATTGTAACATCACAATAAAACATTTAATTATTCAAGAGTAGGTATGGAATGTTATAATTAGCATTTTGGTGTGTTGTCTCCACTTATACAATAATGGAAGCAATTTGGGAGCTTCAGCATTTTCAGTCTGAAGAGTTTGATAGAACTTGGATTGATTAAAACAATTTCTAGAGTTGCTGTGGACAAAAAGTCAGCAAACTAGAATAATTAAGGGGAAAGGAATATTAGGTAAACTACACTTCGATTCATTCTATTTACCCTAACACACTGGCTGCTGGATTAGGACTTGGGAAACAGGGATTCAAATTCTGATTTGGTAATGGAAACTCATTAGGGGTGGCAATAGTTAACTACTCATCAAACATCTTATGTACCTCAAAAACCCTACTGAAGTCTGCATAAGTCAAAAGTGAGTTGATAGCTCATAACAACATAGATATGATTTAAAGTAGGGGTTCCCAACCTACAGCTTGTGGGCCGGACCCAGACTGTGATGTCATTCCATCCAGCCCATTGCCACCTCCGCCACACCTGGAAATGGAAGTAGGCATGTTTACATCATCCGTAAACCGCATCTGCGCATGTGCAAATGCACCCATGGCTGTCATAAACATGGACGTGGGCACATTTACAACAGCCATAAATGTGCCCACTTCCAGTCCAATAGACTTTGTAAAGAGTTTGCTGATAAAACCTACGTATGGATGTAAGAGAATGAATTGCTCAACAAATCACGATCCTGGCTTTTGGTAATTATGTATCTTATGGGACCTCAGGCAGCTGAAGAGTAGATTAATTCCAGGCGAACATCTGGATTTAGAAATCTACTTCCAGTTCATACAGCAAACATTGTTGCCTTTATTAAAAGAAATATTCAGATGGCTCGTGCCAGAGGTAAGCAATTGAATGAAAAACGTTAACTGTGAAGATCAAACAAACAGCATAAAGCAATTAGTTAGGAAGTTGAATGGATTCCCTTGTAACACCCTATACAAATTGAACAGGAAGAGAAAGAAACAAGAAGAATAGGGAGGAGATATGTTTACAAGGTTAAGGACTGCCATTTGGAATAAATTGAGATTGCCAGCTAGAGCAAGAATCCTCAACCTTTTAAAGACAGGAGCTGGGTCATGCCCCCTCAGACAGCTTTGAGGGCTAGACGGCCATTTTGCCCTTCTTCCACCACATGGCACTTTGTGGTGGAGGTGGGCCACATGAAATGGCACAGTAGGCTGCATCCGGCCCATGGGCTGCAGGTTGAGAATCCCTGAGCTAGAGGGTATGTCCAATTCTTGAAAACACATTTTTCTGTATGGAAGAGATTCTTACAGCTTATGGACATGAATAATGATGGTGTTTCTAAACACACAGCTGAATTAGTCTAAGAAAGTATGAATGTGAAGAGGCAATCAATATTACAAATGTGATATAGGTGTTATTTCCACCTCTGCTTAATCCTTCCAACAAGATTTACCATCTTTGGGAACCCTCAAAATAAATTAAATATAATTTGAACTAGATACTTGTTCACAGGGAGCACTCAGTTTCAGAGCTCATTAATCACTAGGTTAAATCCTACAGTCCTGCATCACCCTAATTAATGGGGCATGCCTGAACTTTAGGAACACTGGAACATCAAGAGAGAGAAAGAGAGAGAGCAATTCGTAATCTTGGCTAATGGAGATCTTGTATTGTTTCTGTTTTGGAATAAGATTATGTTATCAATTTAAATTAGATTCCAGGAAGAAGGACAATATTCTGAGACACATCTGTTGTGCCATTTCCTCCTTTCAGTTACTTTTTACGGGCCATTTATGTCTGCCATCTAACCATTTTTAATAATACAGTCCTCACAGTCTCGAAGGTTCCTGATACAGCTACCAGGATTCTTAAATGTGCAGCAATCCTGCCTATAGTTTTGGCAAAGTCAAGTACCTGATCAGTTGATGTGAAATGAGAAAATGCATTATTTGACCAGAAGCTCTAATTTTCATGCTCCATATTCTCATACATCTGGGCTGCAGACATAATTGAGAAGCAGCCCCTTGCTCCTTTTTCCTCAAAATTTATTTTATTGTTCTTCAGCAATATAAACAAGCAAAAAGAACCACAAAACAAATAAAAAAGAACAAAAACCAGAAATCAGCCACCACTAATCTCTGAAGAAACTTGTCATAAACTAATCATAGATTAAACAATATGTAACACATAGCTGAAGCACACACATTTTCTTGCCAAAATGCAGGTTATTTTAAACCACCCACCGGGAGTCATTTATTTTGCACCAATTTCTAAATTGCTGTATTCTTCTTTAAGTAAGGTTGTGTTAAAATGTGTGTCAGTGTATATTGTGTCCCTTGGTTCCCCCTCCCCCCGTAAAGATAAAAAGGCAGGAGACATGTTACCATATCACCACTGTTGTGTTTCACAGCATGTTCCACTCTTTGAGGCAGTGGTGCTACTAATCACTGCATCCTTGTATTTGTAGGGCATAAGCTGAACACAGAAGCACTGTGGTGACTTAGAGGTTAAGACGCTGAGCTTGAAGACTGGAAGGTTAAATTTCGATACCTGAGTGCTGCATGACAGATCTTGGGGACATGAAATGTGCCCCATGCAAGCATCCCTTGAGCAGAGTTTCTCCATAAAAAATCCTTTCAACCCAGAGTAATTTCTGGCATGAAATTTTTAGCTGAACACAGTCCCTTCCACTCTTCTTGGATAGGTGAGGAAGGTTAATGGCATTCTTTTTATCCTGAAAGGACCAGCAGTACAACAGGATGCTTGGGGATGGTGCTGTGTCTCCCTGCTGAAAAGATTGCACTCTGAATTCTTTGCTGTCATCCATTTAGGCTGTCTTGACTTGAGCCCAGCTCAACAAGAAATTTTCAGGCTCTATAGAAGGGCTGTTACTGTTGTTGTTTTGGTCAAGGTCTCCATAATGCGTTCATTTTTAAAAAGCATAGCATAGTGAAAAGGTTATAAACACCTCCTTTGATGACTGTCTTACTAGAAAGTCCAGGAAATGAAGGCAGCAGCCATTGTCCCTTAGCACAATGTGCAGTATTAATGCAGTTCTGCTCTAACTGTCTAAAACCCCATTCTCCTTCTCTTAGCCTTCTCTTGCTGGGAGTGCCATGATATACCTCATCCTGGTGTAGGGGAAGAAGATTAATTTTGCTGCGCTTTTGTCCTTGTTGCAAAGACAAGGAAGCAAAATGTTACATCCCCAGGGATGTGTATGTACATTGTTGCCTGTGAAGAATGCAATGAACTGTGCGTTAGATTTACAAAGGAAGATCATAACTAGCAGCAATTTGTAAAAATGGCAATGTACAAAAGCAACATTTTGTATAACAACAGCTCTGTTACTATCTGAAGTTTTACTACTCTTTGAAATTTTCACTGGCATGTGGTCTGTCAAAAGCCTTAAGGGGGTCTTTTCGTAACATCACCACTTTTCCTGGCCAGTGTCATCATATACTCGGTTCAAGATCATAATCCTTGCTCCTCTGAGCATCTCCACCAAATGAAGTTTAATACCTACTTGGAGCACTTTCCAGGATGGTGCAATGAATTTGATACCTGGCTGCAGAGTTAGAAGCTGGGAGGGCCATTCTCCCACTATTTTTTCTGAGAGAAGAGCCAGTTTGTGTGGCCTTGGGCAAGCTGCACAATCCCAAAACATCCCCAGAAGCAGGGAATGGTAAATCATATGAGAGTGCTTTTTAACCTAGAAAAACTGGGAAAGGTTCACCATAAAATGAAATCAACTTAACAGTATGGAATTACAGTAAAACCTCGCATAAAGAGCGCTTCACTTAAAGACTAACTCGCTTAAAGAGCAGAATTTTCTCTGAATGGTCACCTTGCTTAACAACTAAAGCCAACCAAAAACTCGCTTAACAACTAAATCGGGGTTCACAATCCCCCCCCTCCCACCAGAAGTCACAATTGGTCTCTTACAATGGTGTTTCACTTAAAGAGCAAACTTGCTTAAAGAGCAATCCTGTGGAACGCATTATGCTTTTTAAGCGAGCTACCACTGTATTATTATCTACTAGAAACAGTGTCATTTGCATGAAATCATATAATTATTGTGCTGGTAGAGACAGAAAGAACCTTCTAGTCTATCCACCTGCCAGTGCAGGAATCCGCAATTGAGTCAACCCTGAGAAATAACCATCAAACTTTTGTTCAAAGCTCTGCAATGAAGGCAGCTGTTACTATGGAAAGTTCTTCCAGTTTTGTTTGGTAAAATTATGGAGTTAGAGTTGTCCTCAGAAGAAGAGAAAGGTATACTAATTCTAAGTATTATCTACCAAGAATACCCTGGAAAGGGTCACCATAAGCCAAAATTGACCTGATGGTAGGCAATTATTATTATTAAGGAGTGTCAAATGGGCCACTTCAGTATTGTTGACACTTTCCATCTGCACAAGATAAATCAGGACAAGATAAGCCTGCACTGCAATGATAGAAAGATTGAAAAGGGCAGATAATAATACAGTACTATGTTTGGCTTCTGAGACAACAGCTGAGCTGTTAGGACAGCAGATCATTCTGTTCCAGAGTCAGCAAGAACAACAATTTTAGAA
This sequence comes from Furcifer pardalis, assembly GCA_030440675.1. Taxonomy (NCBI): domain Eukaryota; kingdom Metazoa; phylum Chordata; class Lepidosauria; order Squamata; family Chamaeleonidae; genus Furcifer; species Furcifer pardalis. The sequence continues at coordinate 143,640,485 of CP126893.1, forward strand.
ATGTAAACTGACCAAATTTAAGACAAAAACAAAAAATTGAAATAGAGCAAAGCAATCACACATATATACCACCCCATAGCACTTAGTGTACTCTCTGGCCGGTTCACAAGTTAATTAGTGTTTGCCCCCAACATGCTGGGTACTCATTTTACCAATCTTGGAAGGATGGAAGGCTGAGTCAACCTTGATCCCTGAACAGGATCAAACTCACAACCTTTTAGTTGCAGTACAGCAATTTAACCACTGTGCCACCAGGGTTCCTGGTGTTCGGGAATTTCAATTATTCCTTTATATAGTTAGCAGAGTATAAGATAAAACACAAAGCAACAGCAGCAGCAAAGCACAGCAACCTCTTCTCATAGACCAACCTCTTCTCATAGTGAGTATCCCTCTGAATAATAAAAATCACACAAGAAGCATTTAGGTAGAGGGGGAAATGATATCTTTACTAACAGTTATGATCAGTAGTTACAATCAGAAGAATAAAAGGGCAGGGGGAAATTGGAGTCCCACCATTTGAGAGAGATGTCCTTCCATGCCTGCCACAGGGTCAGGTAAGAGACAGAAAGAACAATGGAAGCAAGCAAACAAACTGGATGAGGGGAGCAGAAAGCCTGACACAGGGAAAAATAACTTTTAAAATGGTTTAGTGGCAAAGGACAATCGCTTTAGGCCAGGGGCTCACAACCTACTGCCCCCGACCTAGCTCCAGCCACCACCACCGCTGCCTGAATTGGCCAAGGACTCATTTATGGCAGTGTAAATGCATTTACGTGGTCATAAATGAGTCTGTGGCTGTCATAAATGCCATGGATGTGTTTTACGACACCAGTCTGGCCTGCTCAGCTGTCTGAGGGGGCATGGCCTGGCCCTTGGCTGGAAAATGTTAAGAACCCCTGCTTTAGGTAGTAAAAGGCCCCTCCCACTTATACCCAATGTTATTGCATGCAAGATTGTTGCCATGCCAACAATATGCCAGAAGGGAAAAGCCCAAGAACAGCTCACTCACAGAGACATTCATAACACTGGATCACATGGCAGTGACTTGTTATGTGTAAAATGTAATATGTAAAATAAATAACACACTAGAAAGAAAAGTCCTCCAAATGAAAGAAAAACAAAATAGTACACTCAGCCATAAAAAGAACTGTGGTAAGAGTTAATTAGGAAGGGTATTCAGGCAGTGCAGTGTGTAAATCTTTGCCCCCTGTGCTTCATAATCAACAGGATTTCAGTTTTATAGCCTGTTCATAAGGCTATGATGTCAATAGGGTAATTTTTGCTCAGCTCTTAAAACTGCTGCACTGCACTCAAAACTCTGCTCACGTTGTGAGGTTGATTCTGACTGGCATCAAAGTTGACTCACCCTTCTGTCTTTCCAAGGTCTGGGAAATGAGTACCCAGCATGTTGAGGACAAAAGGCTTTGCAAACCACCCCGGGAGGCCTTGTGAACTGTCCCGAGAGTGCACAGGGGGCAGGTGTATAAGTATAATTACTAAGTTATCTGTTTAATATAATTAAGTACCCTGAGACTGGGATCTGAAGACAGATCAACAGTTGACAACCCAAACCCACCCACCCTTGAAACAGATCATTTTCATACGAATTGGGAATTACTCTTTATCAAAGGCCATTTTGGTTTCTCAAAGCCAATCTCCAGGACTTCTAGTTTGAGGATTCATTGCTTTTATGTGCCATCTAGTCAGAATCGACTTGCAGCCAACCTAGGGCTTTCAAGGTAAGTCACATATTTAAGCATATCAGAGCGCAAACAAAACAAAACAAAAATATTGTAGCACTTTAAAGACTAACTGATTCTGTATTTTAATGTTAGCTTTCGTGGCTCAAGTTCACTTTGTCTAACATTAAAATACAGCAGTTAGTCTTTAAAGTACTATAATGTTTTTGTTTTGTTTACTCTTGGATATGCTTGAAACACAAACTAACATGGCTACTATTCAACAACAACAACAACAACAACAACAACAACAACAACAACAACAACAACAACAACAACAACATATTTAAGGAATGGTTTTCCCATTTCCACACTCCCACAGAGGATGAGCAGGGATTTAAATAAAGGGTCTCTTGAGTTCTAATCTGTTGCTGTTTGCAATCCCCCCCCCACACACACACACAATTGGTCACTTTCAATGGTGTTTCATTTAAAGAGCAAACTCTCTTAAAGAGCAATCCTGTGGAACACATTATGCTCTTTAAGCGAGGTACAACTGTATTATTTATATTTATCATCTGTGATTCTCAACATTTTCAGGCAATGGGCCTGATCACACCTCCTGGGCAGCTGATCATACTGGTCATGTGGTTCATCCAACCTGGAAGCAGAATTAAAACATGTGCCACACATGCACATAATGCGTTTTGCTTCCACTTCCGGGAGCGTCGAGGGCTCTAGGTGCCAGATGTATTGGTATCAGGGGCCGGATCTGTAGGTTGTGAGTGCCTGATCTGGTACATTCACATCGCAGTTCTCAGGCATATTTTGATGTGATGTGATATAGGTAAAGGTCTCCCTTGCTTGAAAGCCAGTCTAAGGTGCAGTGCTCATCTCTGTTTATAGCCAAAGAGCCAGCACTTTCTAATCACTGGGATTAACTGGCTGCTGTAACTTCAAGGCTTCAGGTGAAATCAAATGAAATATTAAAACAAAAGAAATCAAACATAATTCAAAGTAGAAAAATAAAAGATTCAGCCAGTATCCAGCCAATTAAACCATCTTTCATCGTACACCATCTTATACAGTAGATGAAATTGGCCTAGATTTTTAAAAAAGGTTTTGCAGCTCCAGATCATGGAAGCAGTTAATGACACTGTCCTCTTTCATATGCCCATAAAGCTGGATTTTTATGGTGGCAATAAGATATTTTCTACAGGAGACACACTTCTTAAAATCTTAAAATCTTGCCAAACCTTAGACTTACTCCATTACATGTCTCCAACTTCCACCTGTGTTAGCACACTGGGCTAGTGAAACAAGAATTCCTTCTGTCCGTCCTTCCATCCATCCGCCCTTACAACCACCCATCTGTCTGTCCTTCTGCCACTCTAGATTCTGATTCTGTTAACAAAGCTTCATTTCAACTGAAGAGAAACAGTGTTGAGTCCTGGCTTCTGAGGTTTCCTGAACTTAAATAATCTCATACTAAAACTCAACCCCACAACCAGATCCAGAAATACAAGCTACTTGGTGACAAAGTATTTCTATTTGACAGTCATTGTCCTTATCTTCTGGCTGGTACTGCTAGTGACAAAGGGGATTTCACATCCCTGTGCTTTGGCACCACTTGTGTTTTCATCAGCAAGAAACAATACTGATGCTCTCAGCACTGCAGCACCAAACTGGATCCAATGCCCAGCAATGTAATGCTAGCATCTTAGCACATGAAATATGTATTCAGCTGCGTGGAAGACTGGTGCCAAAATTGCATTTATGTCTTAAAATGCTGGCACTTACAGTCTCTCTCGCCCAATTTCTGCCTTGGGTACATAGCCACAATTACTCTAATGCTCCACAATCACCCTCTTGGGCTATTGTCAGAACCAGGTGGTACTCCTGCAAAGATAGACTACCTGATCATCATCCCAGACACCTATGGAGTTTAATACAAGTCAGAAAACCATGAAACTGTCCCAAGACCAACACTTGGGAATGAGGTTCCACTTGAGAAGGCTGTAAATGTGGGTAACCAAACATATCACTTGCTTCCTTCCCTATTTCATTTGAGGATCCTCCAGCAACAGCAGAGTGGGTTTAAGAGGCTCAAAAGCGAAGGAGCACTGCACATTTTCTAACACAAGAGTTTCCATCTCAACTCATGAAGAAGAAAGTAGGACCAAAAGGTGCTATGAATCAGGCTTCGTGTGACACTCTAGAAAATGGTAAGCTATTAGGTTGCTCAGGTGGAACACTTTATTATCTACACTAGGGGTTCTCAACCTTTTCCCACCAGGGGTCTGACTACACCCCCTCAGACAGCTGAGCAGGCTGGTCATGTGGTTCCTCCCGGCAGCAGCAGTGGCAGCATGTGCATTTGTTTTTCCCACCTTGCCACTTTCCTTGGAGGAGGGATCGTGGGCAAAACATTTTTGCACTATTTTGGGGAAAAAATTCTACATTTTTGCCTCATTTTGGCACTTGGAGAGAACTTCCAGCAATGGTGGCAATCCTGCCCATGGCCCAGATGATTACATCCCATGGGATAGATCTGACCCACAGGCCGTAGGTTGAGAACCCCTGCTCTACACTGTTGCAAAGCTCACTAGGAAGATAAGAACAAGAGTGTGTACAAAGGCAACATGAGTAACAGAGAAGTGCATGGAGATGTCCTTTCCATGTTTTTCTTTCCTGCTCCTATTACAACTCTTACATTATTCCAGAAGGCAACATACCAAGTTTGGACATAGAATGAGGGAACACAATCATAGTCCAGGAGAAAGCACAACTGGGTACATCCTGGTCTTCTGGACACTTTTAGTTGTGTTGTGTTTTGTCTTGCTTGTTACTTGCCACAATAGAAAACACTGATGACAAACGTTTAAATCTCAGGTCTGTTAAAAAATGTATTCTTACCTTGTTGAAGCTTGAAACAGTGGCTAAAATGTTGCATGCTGTTCTTTTATCAAAATTGATTTCATTAAAATAGGTTATGTTTCCTGATTATCTGTCTATAATAAAAGATCAGGGAGAATTGAAGTATCCCAGTTACTAAATCACCATTCTGTTACTCTTTTTAGGGTTTGGATTTGTACATTTTTCTCAAGCCGGAAAAGCAATAAGAACAAAACCAGAGACAAATGAAGGCTCCCTATTTAAGAAGAAAATTCTAGTAAATCATGTCATTTCTGAAACGTTTGATCATGTAATGTGATATAATGTTTTTACTTTGACATATCTGGTTCATAGCTCCATTGATGTGATGGACATTTCAACAGGATCTCTTCTGATTTAGAATGGAAAGTAATTAAGAAATACCAGTGTTTCTTTCCAAAGAACAGAATGTAGAGCACCATATGGAATGAAGTTTTTTTTTTCAGCATTCTTTACAAGGCTGCAACCATTTGAAGAACAGAGGTTCCTACTTCTATTATGTTTTACATACAAGCATTAGTGCTATGGAGTCAGGGTTAGCTGGCTCAAAGGCCTGGCACTTCTGAAGAAGCAGATACAGTACCATGATATGATCTGCCACCTCATTCAGGCCTTCCTGTTCACTTTGAGTTTAGCTACAAGTCTCTCAATAATGGAAGAGAGATAGATTTCCTCCAGAAACAGTGCATTGTTGCAAGGTAGGTAAAGGTCGCCTTTGCTCGAAAGCCAGTCATATCTGACTGTAGGGTCCGGTGCTCATCTCTGTTGATAGCCAAAGAGCCAGCACTGTCTGCGTCTGCAGACGTTTCCATGGATATGTGGCAGGAATGACTAGACACCGGAGTGCACAGAACACTATTATCTTCCCACCAAAAAGGTACCTATTTATCTACTTGCAATTTCTTGCTTCTGAACTGCTAGGTTGGCAGGAGCTGGAACAGAGTCAGGAACTCACTCCATCATGCAGTACTTGGGTCTTGAACTGCTGACCTGCCAACCTTCTAGTAATCAAGTTCAGCATTTTAACCACTAAGCCACCACAGTCCCTTCAAGGTAGTTTACAAACTTTACAAACTTTTAAAACAATGAAAAGAGATACATTCATAATTAGCTAAAAGATAAAATTATACAGTAGTGCAAATTTTTAAATCTCCCCCCTTCCCTCCGCACATAGTCTGTATGCTTTCAGGTGCAAAAAATGAACGGAAAAATGTCAGGAAAGCCATTACAAGTTTTCAAATGTTATTATGGGCTTTCCTGAACTAACAAAAGTTTGGAGCACAGAACACATATTTTATTGAAGAGCAATATGGATGGTATTGCTGTGTAGGAGGTTTTTTTCCCATTGTGTTTATTGATTTGCATAAAGCTGGCCAAGTGAAGAAAGGCCTTTGGTTTAACTCCAGCATTTATTTGCTTGTCTATGATAACACCTTTGAACACCAAGAACACTTTGTCTTTGTGTTCATAATAGATTCTCAGGTCCAGTGGACCCTTTTTTAAAAATGAAACTAGTCCTGGCAAATTCTCCTTTCTCAGCCCCTTGAATAGCTTCTTTGGCTTTCTAAAAGGTCCTCTCACACTCATTTGAATAGATTTAGGAGACTGCAAAGAAGGAAAAAGCAGGGATTGTCTAGGAATAGAATGGACACAAAATTGTCTACAGATAGAATTGATTAGAATGTCAGTGGCTTAAATACTGTTGGAGCAAGTTCCGTAGTGTACCACAGGTGATGAAACCATCCACCTGGGGCAAGATAGAAGGCAGGAGGAAATTAGGGAGACCAAATGCAAGATGGATTGATTCTGTGAGGAAAACCACAGACTTGAGTCTACAAGACCTGAGGGGTGCTGTTGAGAACAGAACATTTTGGAGATTGCCCATTCATCCTAAGGTCAGAGATGACTTGACACCACATCACAACAAGCTTCTCTACATCTGCTCAGTATTCACAGACCACAACATTCCATTTAGTCCCATTTGTAGTGGTGCAGAAGATGTTCTGATATGAACTGTACTGATTTGGACAGCATTGAGACTCTTGGGGACCTGGGATTTCAGGTTAACCTGGGCTGTGATTTAGAAATCCATAAAAAGGTTGAAACATTTTAATAGAATGAAGTAGAATTTACATGCATTCTACAATGCAACACATTTTTATAATGTGTATTCAACAACAACAACAACAACAACAACAACAACAACAACAACAACAACAACAACAACAACAACAACAACAACAACAACAACAACAACAACAACAACAACAACAACAACAACAACAACAACAACAACAACATGTATAATCTGCCCAGCTATGTTCCTATGTGTTGGTTGGTTGGCTGGTTGGTTGGCTGGTTGGCTTGGATTCGTATTTCACCCAACTGGTGCAAGCACCACTCTGGTGGCTCACAAAATTAAATAAACAAAAATCATAGATAGAAAACGAATTACATCAATCAATACATTTCCAACTAACTAAAGTCACATGACAAAAATAAAATACCTATCTAGATGGCATCCATAAATAAATATCAGAGAAATATGGCCGATTTAAGCACATTTACACTTGAAGAGTGTATTGTTTCAAGTATGTTGGTACATGAGCACACAAATATAGGTGATGCCCTGGATACAATAAGTGGCAAATTTAGAGAAAGATTCAATAGGGCAGGGGTTCTCAACCTTTTCAAGCTGTGGGGTGGGTCACACTCCCTCAGACAGCTGAGCAGGTTGGATGGCCATTTTGTCCTATCTACACGATGGTGTGGCCATTTTGAGGTAGCCATTTTATCTCAACATCTTCGGGGGGGCATTTTGTTTCCCCCTGGAAGAAAGTAGGGAGCCGCCAATCATCAATGGAGGCTTCGGACCGCCATCCTCTCCCCGACTGACACTAAAAACGAAAGGGTGCTTTTAAGGAAGGTAGTTTTTCCTTGTGGGGCTGGAGGTTATCCTTGGGGCCGGGGTCCCGGGGGGGATTGAATGAGACAAGGACAGAAGCCCAATGGTTCTCCCCCACACCATTTCATGTGGACAGCTGCCCTTGCTTCCACACCCACTGCCACCGCTGTGCCATGTGAAATGTTTTTTACATTAAAAAGGAACCACACATGGCACAGCTTCCAGTGGAAGCAAACCTAGATGGAGGGGGCAGCGAGTTTGGTCTTCGCCCCAGGCGGCTGAAGCTTGCGTGACACCGCTGATATAGACTGTTGTCCGAAAACACTCTAACCAGCATCTTCTCAGTGTATTGCTTTTATAGTATACTTTGACTGTTTGTAATAGAATCTCATGTTGAGGTTGCAATAACTTTTGAAAGGGAGGACGGTGTTATGTTCACAACATGAATTCCTATTTTATGTTGAATTCACCCTCTTTTGTGTATATGTGTCTTTAACTTTGTATAAAAGAGTGGATCCAGAATTTGCCTTCTGAGGATGGGTGTGCACGTAGAACCTGGAGTAGGTGGGACACTCCTAGCTTACAGCTCACTCTGATCAGTAAGGCCCCCCAGTCATCTGTGTACCTTTTCCAGGAATTGAAAGATAGTCACAGAAAGCTGAGGGGAAGTTTACATCAACTGGCTCAGTTTCCTATGCTAAAATCTAGATCAGGGATTCTCAGCCTATGGCCCATGGGCCAGATATGGCCCACAACACCATTTCATGTGCCCACCCCACCGCCTCCACCACACCAGGAATTGCCATGTGGTGGAGGAAAGGCAAAATGGCCGCCCGGCCCCTGAAGCTGTCTGAGGGTGCATGACCTGTCCCCCAGCTTTAAAAGGTTGAGAACTCCTGATCTAGATCTATCTGGCAGAATGGAGAAATATACAACCTGAAACATTGAGTTTGGGATGTATTTTGGTCCACAAGAGCAAACTGTAGCTCAGGCTGTTCCCCAGTTCCTTCATGGCTGTTCTCTTACCAAGGATGGAGGTTTCCTTTTGCTGAGCTTTCAGTCTGATCACACACTGCTTAATTGTGTTTGGGGGGGGGGGGGAATAAAAGAAAAATGAATGTGAACAGACAAGGTAATTGCCTAGCTCTGAAGGGTTTGGCCAGTTCCCCAGACGCAGAGACATTGGAACAGCAGCAGACAGGAACATTTCTCATTAAGGCAGTGGGGGGATGTCAACAATTTTACTACCCCACTGTGACATCATCACAGTATGGGTGGAGCTAATGTCATGACATCATGACGTCATGGGCAGAGCCAACGTCATGACATTGTGGGCAGGGCCAAAGAAAAAAATAAAATATAATATAATACTAAAATAAAAATAAGCACACACACACACACACACACACCCTTCAACCCACCCACCCACCCACAACACAAACCCGCAAATAAATAAAATAAATAACTAAAATAAAAAATACATTAAAATACACCCAAACAATCACCCACCTCAAACACAAATCAACTAGCTTTTAAACCAGAGCTTAAAGCTTATTTTGGCTAATCTTTCTCACACTAGGTCAGATGGAAGGAACTACAGAATGAACTCACCAAAAGATGGTTTCATTTTGGCACTTTTCAACTTTTCAATAGTTAAAGAAGTTAGATATTAAGTCTTTGCCTAACCAGTTCTCTAGGATAATATGCCTTAATGTAAATGTAAAACAGCTGTACCTCCTTAAGGGTTCTCCAATTGGAACAGCACTTGGAACAGCACAGGTGTAGCTTATTGATGAGGTAACTCCAAGAGTTTGCTTAGAAACCCCAACCAGGTTCCCAGGTCTGACAGCTGCCAGGCCTTTTTAGAAACTCTAGTAGTACGTCAATATAGGTAAAGGTATTAAATACACATTAAAATACACACAGATACACCACATGCAAAGGTGAGTCACTTACCCTTGGGAGCAGGCTATAGGGAGCTTCAGGCTAGCAGCTTCTCTTCCTCCTCCCCGCTTGGGAGGACAGCAAGGAGGCCGTGCATATGCACCAAGCACTGTAGGCATGTATGCACACCAAGTGCTTGGCGTGCAGTGAAAAGATAAGCCCCAAAGGTGGTTCCCCCAAAAACCTGCTACCGGTTCTCCGGGACACTGGGAAAAGTTACTACCGGTTTTGGCGAACTGGTGCGAACCTGTTACATCCCATCACTGCATTAAGGAATGGGGGATGTTTTTCAGCTCTTCAGTTGAGTTGTTGAGGAGACAAACAGGGTAACATTGAGGCAGTTCTCAGCTAACGCTTGCCTACTTGGTTCTCTGTATGTGTATGTGTGAATGATTATTTGCCTGGCTATGTGTGTTTGCTTATGAATACAGTGTTATGAAATGGATCCTTAGGTTCACAGAAGGCTTATTCTGAAGACAAGTGTGGGTAATACCTTTAGTAGACAAATGAAAAATCACAAACATAAACTAGCTTTCAATCCCACATCAGTCTCCATCAGGCTAGGCACTGCAGAGCCGCAGGTAGTGCAGAAGAAACATATAAGCTCCAAAACTCACATCCAGAAATACAAGCCAGACCAGTGGTATGCTAACTCACAAGGATACAGGGACTTATCCTGGTGCACCCCGGTGACTAGTGCCCCAGAGGCAGGCAGAATTATGTCACCGGGTGACATAATTCACCCGGCCACAAGATTTCTCCAACTCCACCCCCAATAGGTGCCCCCATCACTCCCTGTCCACCGCCTTCCCAAGGTGCCCAGCACACTCCCGGGCCGGACTCCTTTGTTTAAACAAGTTTCAAAACAGGGCCTACAGGCCTAGGTTTCAGACTTCACTTCTGATGATATTTATTAGACTATCTCTCCTGATCTCATTATACAAAATTTTGCTAGTTATTTGTGTAAGTCCTGTGGTGAAAGCTGATGATGTCATCAGTCAGGGCAACACTATTTGTGTTGCTGTTATGTGCTGTCAAGTTGTCTCTGACCTACGGTGACCCTATGAGCGAGAGATCTCCAAAGTGCCATCTGTTCAACAGCTCTGCTTTATTCTTGCCGATGGAAGCCTGTGGCTCCCCTCACAGAGTCAATCCATCTAATATTTGGTCTTTCTCATATCATGCTGCCTTTCACTTTTCCCAGAGTTATTGCCTTTTCCAGAGAGCCTTGTTTTCTCATGATGTGCCTAAAGTAAGACAACTTCAGCTTCATCATTTTTGCCTCCAGTGGCAGTTCGTTTGATTTGCTCTAGGACCCATTTGTTCATCTTTCTGTCAGTTCAGGGTATCTGCAAAGCTCTCCTCCAGCACCATATTATAAGTGAATCCTTTTCTTATTCCTGTCAGCTTTCTTTACTTTCCAGATTTCTCATCCATAAATGGAGATCGGGAACACAATAGTTTTAATGATCTCCAGTGACACAGGTACAAAATGTACTTATGGAAAAAGCAATTCTAGGTTCACCTCAGCTTTGCTGGCTAATGGATTCTGGAAGTTGTAGTTCAGGGGGGGAAAGTCATTTCAAAGTTTTGCTTGGAATACAGAAAGAATACCACAGCTTCCATTGGTGGCATTTCTGTTTGAAGCGTGGAGCAGGATGCAACCTTATGCTTGGTGACAGAATAAATAAAAATGAAAGTCAAATCCACCAATGTCAATTTAATATAACATTCCAGATTATACTAAATTTAAACTTATTTAATGAACATCTTGCCCAGGAAGTCATTATAAGAAGGATGTACAATATACTCGGAGAGTTCTCATTGATGCCTCTTTTTCAAGCTGGGAGGGGGTAACAAATGGAGTACCACAAGCCTCGTCCTGGGCCCTGTGCTCTTCAACATTTTCATAAATAACTTGGATAAGGAATGGAGGGAATTCTCATCAAATTTGCAGATTGCACAAAACTGGGTGGGATAGTTAGTACATTGGAAGACAGGAGCAGAACCCAAAAAGATTTTGCTAGCCAACAGAATGACTTTTAACAAGGAAAAGTGGAAAGTTTCGATCAATGATAGGTTTCAATCACTGGCTGTTTATGTTTACAAACCAGCCAGATGAGGAAGGACATGCAGTGTGGACTAGCTTAGTATAGTATTGCCAATAAAGTGTGAATTTGCTTAATGTAGCATTGCAAAGAAGAAGAAGAAGAAGAAGAAGAAGAAGAAGAAGAAGAAGAAGAAGAAAGAAGAAGAATTAAAGGAACTAGAAAATCTCCCACCAGCTTAAACTCTGTGTAATATGTACATCATGTCTTCTGTATCAATCAGGTTTGTTTACATGAAAAATTAAAAACTTCAGGATCAGGTACAAAATAGCAAAAAGGAATACTTTTATTTTCTCCTTTCCCAGAATAAAACAAAAAAGGCATATGTAGCTATATTTCCTGCTCTAGCCTAGGCAGCTACTACATTGGATTACATTTTTCTACTGTTAACTCACAAGCATGCTCTTTCTTGCTAGGAGCACATGCGACACATAATCAGAATCATAGCAATCATAATCGTGGCACTTCTTCACATTCCAATATAAGAAAACAGAATTTTCATTTCTTTTCCCACCTCTTTCTGGATCTTAACCAATAAAATCACAGCATACTGTACAATGTCTATCATTCTTAGTTCCATTCTCAGTTTTCAGCCTGTTTTGACTATTTTCAAAAGTAAGCTAAGAAGCACCTGCATTGAACGTCATTTTCCAGGCTTCTCCATCCCCTGCTCAAAGAAGAAAGAACTCAACAAACTACTTTAACTCACTAAAAGCAAAAGCCCCATTTTAATTCATTACAGTTTAGCCTTGAGAAAAGGAGACTGAGAGGGGATATAATAGCACCCTTCAAATACCTGAAAGATAAGAAGAGGAGGAGGGACAGGATTTGTTCTCCATCATCTCAGAGTGCAGGACGTGAAATAACGGGCTGAAACTACAGGAAGCCAGATATAGTCTGAATCTCAGGGAAAAAACTTCTTAACAGTTAGTGCAATATGACAGTGGAACCAACTGCTTCGAGAGGTGGTGAACGCTCCAATACTTGAAACTTTCAGATCTGCTTTGATTCAGATTTCTGCATTAAGCAGGGGTTTGATCCAGTGCCCTAAAAGGCTCCTCCCAACTCTATGATTCTTTGATTCTATTATTCTATATCTGAATGAAATTTCTAACATACAAAATACTTAGACCAGTGCTTGAAATTAACATGATTTTTAAATATATATTCTATGTTTTGAGTGACTGGTCCTTTTATTTACCTCTGCCTGCCCTCCAACACCCATGATTGTAAACATGGGAACAGCAAAGCAGCCGGAATAAATGCAGATGGTTGCAGAGGCTAAGTCAGGTTTTCAAGAATTTATGGCATATGAAAATCCAGTCACAATCTTCTCATAAAAATTAAAAAGAGAACAGACTGTGACATAAAAATCAATCCACTCTCATGGAAAGACCATTAATTAGTACAAGAGAAAATATATCCTTCACTCTCACTTATTAAAACTAGAAGGTAATCATTGAAACTTATGTCTATTGAAACTGAGTGGAAATTATGGTTTAGGATTGGGAAGGGAGGTAGGGAGAATGATGAACCAGAAATAGTTGTAACTCTTATTTGGTTAAATGCTTTTATTTCTGTCTACTCTAGAAGGTTGCCCTTGCTTGAAAACCAGTCATATCCGACTCTAGGATGTGGTACTCATCTTCGTTTACAGCCAAACAGCCAGCACTGTTTGGCTGTGTCTGCAGACGTTTCTGTGGTCATGTGGCAAGCATGACTAGACACCGTCATGTGGAACAGTATTACCTTCCCACTGATGAGGTATCTATTTATCTACTTGCAATTTCTTGCTTTCGAACTGCTAGGTTGGCAGGAACTGGGACAGACAACAGGCACTCACTCCATGATGCAGCACTCAGGTTTTAAATTGTTGGCCTGCTGACCTTCTACTTGTCAAGTTCACCATCTTAACCAGTAAGCCACAACAGTCTCTTCTACTCTGCTTTAGAAACATCCCACACATTTCACGGAAAAACCAAGTCAAGGCAAAAGGTCTAAGCACACATTAGGTAGTGTGTTGTAGCACTGCGGTGGCTTAGTGGTCAAGATGCTGAGCTTGGAAACTGGAAGGTTGGGTTTTGATACCTGAGTGATGCATGATGGATCTTGGGGACATGAAAGGAGCCTCATTCTGGTGTCCCCTGATTGGAGTTTCTCCAGCAAAAATCCTTTCAACCCAGAGTAATTTCTGACATGAAATTTATTTATTTAGGTAGTGTGTTTAGGAGTGCTTCATTAGTAAACTAGGTTCTGTCCATAAAGTAAAATTAACAGGAAAGAGAAAGCAAATGTTGTATATTCCAGATTAAGATCAAGAGGTATAGGTTCTTAAATCCAAAAATTCTCCCTTTCTTCTAATGGCCCTTAACTGAATGGGTGGTTTGTAGGAAAAATTCCCATGTCAAAGAAGTAGTCTCTTTAAAAAAGTTTGGCTGTGTGGAATACGTTGAGATACTTGTGGCTGTAGGGCAATGTAAAACCATGCTCCATGTACTTCTTTATTTTATAAACAGATAAACATGAGTTAAAGCAATTTTACTCAAAAACCATGTATAATCTGATCCATAAAGTAGAAAATGCAAACTGTAAGTTTTGATCAAACAAACTGAACAACTTGTTATAAAATATTTTGGAACACAAAATCTATTCAGCTGTTAGGAAAATCAGTTTGTACATCACATGTCAAGAGGAGCACCTCATTCCATTCTATTTCTGGTTTCTGGAAGATGTCTTCCTTCCTTCCTATTTCTATACCACCTGTCTAGCACAAAATCTATTCAGGCCACTTTACACAAAATTAATGCAAGTTGCTTAGCAGCTATGTGGTAGATTGGCCTGTATCTTTACAAACCTACCTTTCACATGCAGAAAAAGTAAATGAAAAACTGAGTCTAAATTGTACTAAGAGTAGGAAGGTGTGGGGAATTTTGAACCACTGCGCCCAAATCCTCTCAAAGTCCACCTATTTTGACAGTTTTGACTTTCCCCTCTGTTTAAAATTTGTGGGTTGTCAGTGCAGACTGCAGTCTTAATTCTAAATACTGTACAATTCCATCACACTATAATGTTAATAGAGTAGACCAGGGTGGCCAAACTTTTTGTGGTGCAGGCCTGTCACGTGGATCCTCCTGCCAAAAACCACATCTACTGCTGTAGAAATGCATTTACAACAGCTGCAGGTGCATTTATGGCACCATTATGCACAGGCGCAGGCACATTATATGCGTGCATGGGCACATTTTACTTCCACTTCTGGTAGTGGCAAGGGCAGCACGAGCTGGATGATTTGGCACTGCAGGCCATAGTTTGGCCACCCCTAGAGTAGACCCTACTGCCAGTGTCTCAACGTCAATCATCAAGTGGCCATTAACTAACCTGACAACCCTGAGGACTAACGGCCTTGGATGAAGAAGTCCACAGGGAAGGGTGATGGTCCCCAAGTGTATTAAGTCCCACTTGAATCCATCTTGATTTTGGGCAGCAGTTTAAGCACCCCAGCCGTTAGTCCTCAAGGCTGTCAGGTTAATTAACTGCCGCCTGACACTCGGTGTTAAGTCGCTGCCAGTATGGTCTACTCTATTACCATAGCAGGATAACCTGGCCAGACTGGAAAAAAGGAATCTAAGGTACTGATTTACTTTCCCTTTGATGTCAAGGGTGAATTATGTGCTGACACTCCTAAATAATGCTGGAGAGAGCGTTGCAAAGGGGATTGCATAAGTGTACAGTAATACCTCGGATAACGTTTGCATCAGATAACGCTAAAACCGCATAACATTAAGCAATTTGGGGAAGGGGGGAATTGCATCACATAACGTTAAATCCTATGGGATGCATTGGATAACGTTTGCTAAAGTCTGTGCTGGTTACAAAGTATCTCTATAGAGTTTTAATGTTATCCGATGCATCCCATAGGATTTTAATGTTATCCAATGCATGCATCGGATAACATTAAAAATCAGATAACACTATGATTTGTGGAACCAAGTTTTAGTGTTATCCAAGGTTTTACTGTATTAGATAAATGTATTTAATAATCCCTATTAAATCTATGAGTCAGTGTGATGAGCATTGACTGTGAATATAGCAGACTTGGGTTCAAATGTCTGTGTAGCCATAGAACTTAGCTGATTTAACTGTGGCATTGTCAAACTCCTTGAACATTTCAAACATTTTTTAAAAAGCTGTGTCACAGTAAGTAAGAAGTAGGGATTGCAGTGGCTCATGTGGTTAAGACACTGACTGGAAGGCAGCAAATAAGCAGTTCAATACCTGAGTACTGCACAACAGAATAAGCTCCTGTCTCTGTCCCAGCTCCTGCCAACCTAGCAGTTCGAAAGCAAGAAATTGCAAGTAGATAAATAGGAACCATTTTGGTGGGAAGGTAAACAGCATTCCATGCACTTCAGTGTCTAGGCATACCTTCCACATGTCCATGGAAACATCTGCAAAATGCAGACAGCACTGGCTCTTCGGCTGTAAACAGAGATGAGGACTGAATGCTAGAGTTGTATACAGCTGGCTTTCAAGCAAGGGTGACCTTTACCTTTAAGTAAGAAGTGGCATGACATAAAATAATTACTATTGATGTTGGTGTGTCATATGTGAAACATTTTTCCTAATAAGGCTCTGGATTGACCAATTCAAAATCCATCTTGAATAGCTTGATTCGGATAGCAAATCAGCAACAAGCAAGCCATTTACAAATTCCGAAGCCCACTTTCCATGCTAATTATAGGTCTTAATGGATTTAAGAAGGAAAGGAGTAATGAAGTGCAAACAATGACCCTCATGCCCTGTTGATCCTACACTTCTGCGTAATGAGATTTCCAGGTCAAATGGAAGTGCTACAATAAAGATGTGTGGGGAATACTTCCAAATCAGGAGGGCAACCAAGCAATCTACAGATCAGAGGAATAAACCCAGCCTCAATTCCTGATAAGAGCCCATAAGATGGAATCACTTGGAAAGGGTTTCAAATTATCTGTTCTGGAATAGGTATATATTGTTCATCATGTCACACTGAACAGATGCAGTTCATTTCAGAGAAGACATCTGGTGCTGTCAGAATATGTAACTGGTGTTGATTTGTAATGTGAACTGAATATTTGGTTGTTATTTATGAGAGATTATAGCCCTTACTTACAGCCAAGTTGCCTCTATCATTATATAACATTTGTAATCTGGGAAGTTTATGGCTCTCTGTGGGCTTGGAATAGAAAATGAAAAGAAGCAAAGAATCAGATTTTTTTCCCAAGGATAGATTTGAGTTTCAGATGACACAAACTGAACAGGAACAAGTATTATAAGTACTCTTGTACTGCTAATTCAGAGGAGTAGCAAGATTTACATCTGTACCATTGATATACTCATTAAATGATTAATTTTTATTCACAAGGTGAATCATACTCAGAGATACTCTGGAGCCCTCTGATGTGCTTTCTAGAATAGAAACAGGATTTCCCCCTAAGAGAGACAAAGAGTTTAGGAACAATAGTTGGTCCTGACAAAATGAGATGGCCATCTCATCTTTGGCAGCAGATTTTGACCACAATGAAAGAAATGGGTCTCTTAATAATTTAATTGTGATCTATCTCTTTTCTTTCTAGGTAGAAGTAATTGATACCAGAATAAGTTGTCTGACCTAAGATGCTGATGTCCTCTCACATCCTAGCTTGACTTGTGGGGAGGGGGACAGCATTTACGGCTTTGCCTCTGGTATCAAAATGTATTAAGTCAACCAAGGCCAATAGGATACTTCATTTCATAAGAGGGGTGAGGGTACACTTCTGGTTTTGTCTCATTTCCACTCCTCTCTAAGCTACATAAGGGCTGCGGTGGCTTAGTGGTTAAAATGCTGAGCTTGACGACCAGAAGGTCAGCAGTTAGAGACCCAAGTGCTGTGTGATGGAGTGCCCATTTTATGTCCCAACTCCTGCCAACCTAGCAGTTCAAAAGCAAGAAATTGCAAGTAGATAATTAGGTACCATTTTAGAGGAAAAGCTAACAGTGTTCTATGTGCTTTGGTGTCTTGTCATGTCTGCCACGTGGCCATGGAAACGTCTGCAGACACAGACAGCACTGACTCTTTGGCTATAAACAGAGATGAGCACCATCCCCTAGAGTTGAACATGACTGGATTTCAAGCAAGAGAGACCTAAGCTATATAAGATCTGACCAGCTGTAACATTAATTGTGCAATTGCATTTAACATAAGTAGTTTTTACTATCTAAATTATAGCTGATTGATCAAAAGTTCTGAGAATTGTAGTGCTGCTGGTGCTTTCCCATTGGTGTCTGATTATCATATGTGGAAATTCAGTGCTGAACATGAGGAGCCTATAGCTTGACCCAACAGGTCTCTTTTTCTGTATAGTCATACATGTACACACATAAAGTGTATATATATGTTACAGTTAAAACCCATTTTTAGCTAAAACTAGCTTTCCTAATCAAAATTAGTTTTTACAAAGTGCCTTTGTGAAAACTAAAATTTAATGCCAATGACATACAAAGTTCAGTTAAAACTAGTTTTCACTAGTTACTAGTTTTCACAAAATGGCTCAGTGAAAACTGTGTAGGATATGTGGCCCTTTAAATTCAGTAAAGAATATGCATGATTTAAGAAAGGGAAAAAAACAGTATTAACTGATAAAAGGTTTCAACAGTGACCAAACAAAAAGAGAGAAGGAAATTGGTCATAGAAGAGGAGGAATCTGGTGACATTTTAACCACTAAGAGGTTTCAATTAAAAAAATAATAGGTTTTGACACCGTCAAAACCTGTTTTCAATTTAAACACATTTTTCCTATCTTAAATCATATGGTTCTGTAGATGACAGCTCACTTCATCAGATGCATTGAATGTGACATCGTGGGCTATTGTCCAGTAACCTAACGCAAAATACAGTACAGTAAAACCTCGCATAAAGAGCGCCTCGCTTAGAGACTAACTCACCTAAAAAGCAGCATTTTCTCTGAATGTTCGCTTCACTTAACAAATAAAACCAACCAAAAACTCGTTTAACAACTAAATCAGAGTTCACAATCCCCCCCCACACACACACAAACACCAGAAGTCATAATTGGTAACTTACAATGGTGTTTTGTTTAAAGAGCAATCCCATAGAATGCATTATGCTCTTTAAGCAAAGTACCACTGTATTTGTATCTGTTTAATTATTGTGTCAGTATATTTTATTGTTTTAAACTATTTGATTATTATGCTATTTTTGTATATTATTGGTTATTTATATAATGTTGTGAGTAGCCAAGGTAGTGCTTCTGCACTAGCTGGGGTAGAATACAAATCAAATGAATGAATTAGTGAGTGAGTGAATGAGTGACCTCATAACACAGGTGACAATATTTAGCTGAAATTCTATGCATAATGACTTCAGAGTAACCCTCATTCAAATAGAGCTGAGCTGAAACTGCTCAAAAAGACAATTTTAAGGAGAAAGCTGTCTCTTACTTACTTACTTACTTACTTACTTACTTACTTACTTACTTACTTACTTACTTACTTACTTACTTACTTACTTACTTACTTACAACATGTATACTTGCCTTTCATATAGGGAGTTGAATATGGCCCACAAAACAAATCATACATTTTTCTCTCCTCTACCTCACATATTTACTTGTTTGTTTATATTCCACTGTTTTCCTCAAACTGGATATCAAGTTGGCTCACAACAAGATTGGAAAAACAGGTGCAGATAAAAAAAGAGTAATATTAAAAAAACAATTTTAAAATGGCCCGAAATCCAATATAATTACAATGCAATGAAAAACCCTCGATGCTGCAATGAACATGGATTACGGTGTGCACTAAAGCACCTGCCTTAGAGTTACTGTCATTGTGCAGCCATGGAAGGCAAAACGGCTTTCCCTGATATGATATTGGATGACTTCTTGTTCAAGCTTAGAAATGCTTGGCAGTTAATTGATAATAATCCCATGCTCTCAAGAGAAGTCTGACTTGTGGTGACCTATTCCAGGTTTTTTTTTTTAGTAGAAAATATACAGAAGTGGTTTATGAGTCTTTCCTTCTGGGATCATAGTGGAACTGTGCGGCTTATCCAAGAATACACATAGGCTGGTTCTTCCTATTGGAGGCACAGTGG
Source organism: Furcifer pardalis (assembly GCA_030440675.1). Taxonomy (NCBI): domain Eukaryota; kingdom Metazoa; phylum Chordata; class Lepidosauria; order Squamata; family Chamaeleonidae; genus Furcifer; species Furcifer pardalis. The sequence continues at coordinate 143,660,186 of CP126893.1, forward strand.
AGGCTGTTAGAGGATGTAAGTCTTTGCCTCATATCCTAACTGGTTGCAAGACATGTTGTGTCTCTGATGCCTTTAAGACCCTACTGCAGGGGCACACAGGTTCTGGGACTTTTCCCTGATCTGCTCCATGGGCCAGCGTATCATAGTTAGGTCAGAACAGGACTGCAGGAGTCCAGCTACAATGCTACACTTGCCTGAGCTTTAATGCTCACCTTCCTCTGCTGACAGTCTGAACAAAGATTCCTGCATTTTCCAGAACCTGCTATGAGTACTGAATCTTTGATGGTTTTTGCCTGACATGCCATCTGTGCTTGCTGGACAAAGAAGGACTACTTGGAGTAAGCCTCCACCAGGAGGACAGAAGCTGTAGCACTCTTTGGCTTTGTCTGTAATTACAGCTTGCATTTACCCTGCTGGACTGGACAGCTACTGAACTGTATGGACTTGTATATAGCACAACTGAACTGTCTCAGTGAGGTCAACTGAGCAGCCCAAGAGAATATATCTGTTTTGTGTTACAGTTGTTGCACTGTATATACTTGCACCTTTTTACTTCCTGAGTAAACCTACATTGAGTTTTTGTTCTGCACCAAGATCTGTCTGCCTGTTTTTCTCACAAGAGACCTCCTTGCCAGGTGTGAACCTCTTGCTGGCCACTGCATACCACTCTGCTAACCGTTTACATCAACAGAGGCACAGTGGAGAGTCCAACACCCAACCTCTGGCTCTGCAGCTACATACCTAAACCAAAAGCAAAGCAAAGCACAGCCATCACACTTCTATGTGTGTGCTTAGCGCACTCTCTGGGTGGTTCACAAGTTAAATAGCATTTTGCCCCCAAGATTCTGGATACTCCTTTTACCGACCTTGGGAAGGATAGAAGGCTGAGTCAACCTTGAGCCATGGTCAGGATCGAACTCACATCCTTTTGTTTGCAGTACAGCAGTTTAACCACTGCACCATCAGGGCTCCTTACATTGTGGCATAAATTTGCAATGGCAGTGGTACAGACCAGCTCAGGAACCATTGTTATCAGATTTCTTTCAAGTAACACCTAAAATAACTTTGATTCATAACTACATTCTGTGAATACAAAAACACCCTATTAAAAAAATTACATTTTTGTAAATAACAAAAACAAGTAAATATATAGTGCCCTTTGGCTTAATGAAGGGGGGGGGGGATACAGAATCATCACTGGCTGCTACTCATATCCAAGCATACATTTTCCCTGGAAGTGATTTTCTCCATTGATGGATGTGTCTCTGGTGACTCAATAAACCAATTCTGGCATGAAACATGTGACCACACACATTACATTGAATAGATGGTGGAGGGCGTAGTTGAGTTTGATGAAGCTTACGTGCTTGTTGCTTAGCCTCTTCATGTCTGTGGTGTTCTCCTTCGAAGCGATCAGTAGTAGCAGAGATGGTTTGGCAAAGTGGACGATCTATGGCTGAAGCCTCCCAGATACGTGTTTGTAAACCTGACACCTTCATGATTTGTTTCAGCTGGTCCTTAATAACATTTCAAAGGAGCTCCATGAGCTCTGGGTTTCAGCCAGTTATCTGCCTTTGACCTAAGTTCCCCATACAGAATTTCATGAGGAAAACTGGAACCATCCACATGGCGGACATGCCCCATCCATCTATGATGATGGCCTATGATGGAAGCTTAAATGCTATTTGTGTGCCTTCTTGAGAACTGTGATGTTGGTGACAAAGTCATCGCACTTGATGTTCAAGATGAACCTTAGCTTCTGTTGATGAAAACGCTCGAGCTTTTTGACGTCTTGACAATGGATGGTTCATGTTTCACAGCCATAAAACAACACTGAGGTAACAACAGCTTGGTATACCATGAGCTTTGTATGAACTGTTAAATCAGACCCGGTGTGACAGAGGACCAAAGGTAGAATGGACAGCATCAATTCTCTTCATCTCATCCTGTTCACAGGTGCAGTTTTTAGGTAGGATTCTACCAAGGTAAGAAAACTGGTCTACCTGTTCCAGTGTCGAATTTGAGATGGTAATACTGATCTCTAGAAGGGCTGTTCTTGGGGCAGGTTGTGCAAGTACCTTGATTTTCTGAGCATTTATGGTGAGGCCAAAATGATCATGTGCATTCTTGAAACAGTTGACTGAATGTTCCAGCTCCTCAGGTGTGAGAGCAGGCGATCCAGTATCATCGGCATATTGCAGTTCCATTATCCTGTTAACACTTGTAAGTCTTCAGGGGTGTAGACTAGCCAAATTAAAGAATCCTCCATCAAAGTGTTATTTAATCTCTATGCCTTTGTTGTTATTATATGTTTCATATGTTACTATATGTTTCATACTGTATGGCAGCCAAGTAAAGGACAAAAAGGGTTAGAGCAAGTACACAACCCTGCTTCAATCCATGGGTGATTGGGATGGCATCTGATACAGTGGTACCTCAGTTAATGTAATTAATGCATTCTCCAGGATGTTTCTTACAGCAAAAATTATTTTAACCAAATTTTGCATAGGAATGCATTGAATGCAATTTCCCATAGGAGTGCACTGAAGACCAAACTACATTAACCGAAACGTGTTTTCCCATAGGAATGCCAATTAATCCATTCTGGGAGGAAATTATGTAAACCGAGCCACTATTTTCTATGGTTTTCCTTTTGTTATGCTATTTTTATGCAAACTGAGCTACTTGTTAACCGAGGTTCCACTGTATGCTGTTTTGACCGAGAATGCTCCTAGACATGCCATCATGAAGTGCCTGGACCGTATCTACAAAATTCTCAGTGCAACCAGAGACAAAAAACAAACCCAAAACACAGAATAAACTACTGGGTTTCAAACGAAGTTATCTGCCTTTGACATAAATAGAAAATGTGTTTTTAATCATTTAATCTTGTAACTTTGTGATTTTTTATCTTTTTACTTTTGCGAACCACCCAGAGTCCTTGGAGTGGGGCAGCGATAGAAATTTAAATAAATAAATAAATACATAAATAAATAAATAAAATATAAGTTAGTAGAACTCTTAATCACTGAGTTATACAGTCAGCTACTGAATAAATACCATTGGCAAAGGCACCAAAGAAAAGGTTTGCACCCACTCACCTGTTAAGAGCCTCTCTCTTGGCAATCTAGGAATCGCCAGCCACCCAGCTCTACCCTTTAGAAACACCTTTATCTTCTAGCAGAAAATTAGAAGGGCATCCACACCAAGGGACTGACCCTTGAAGACCTTGAGGAAACGTCCAATGGCATAATTTTCATCAAATACTGTCTGCCTCTTCCCCCCCCCCCTCCATGGCAACCACTCTTTTTTGTCTTACCAGAGTAGGAAAATCTCCTAAATGGGCAGAGTATTAATATAATAAATAAATAAATATTACCACCACCACAACACACATAATGCTTTAGAATGGTGCACGAGGGCTTAGGGGAAATCGAGCACTGTCACCTGAAAGAGTAACTTTTCCAGGGTTTTAACTAGCACGCAGTTATCTAGAATGACAATCCAGTTTGGACCTTCACTTCCATGATGGTGTGTTAGCTATTAGGATATTGGCCTTTTCTACCATTACATAACAACATAAATCAGAAGAACTGATAATATATGCCTTTCACAGAAGTACTTTTTTGTCACATGCCAATTTTTTTAAATTTGGCTGTTGCTCACATTCAATACTATTGACTCTGAATTTTAGAAGTGACCTTTCTGATGCCAGATATGACCAAATTACTGTCATTTCTCATTGAAATGTGTGTCAAAATATGTTCCTAAAAAGGCTCGAGGGAAGAAAACAGGGGCTTTTTTATTGTAAGGGGTGGGGTGGGGGAGCAAAATACAATGCTACTGACCTTTTGTGGGGACTTAATAAGATATTTGCAGAGTAGGATGAGATTTCTGTGGGCTGGTTCTAATCATGACAAAGAGTGGCTGTTTGCTTTATTGTCTGGGTTATGGTGATTGGGCCTTCTTTCATTTCTGAGGGATGGTGTTTGCTTTTAACAGCTACACAGATATAGGTGCACGATGTGTTTGGTGGTGTGGTTTATTGTGACGTATCAGATTTGACAGGCAGCATCTGCCTAGGGTTTCAGGCATCTGTGGTATTCCCTGAAATCAGACAACATTATGTGTGTCTGTGCTCATATGGTACTTGGGTCTTGAACTGGTACTTGGGTCATCAAACTCAGCATCTTAACCACTAAGCCATTGTGGTAGAGTGAGATAAAGGGCCACTGTGGCTTAGTGGCTAAGATGCTGGGCTTGATGACGAGAATGTCAGCAGGTTAGCAGTTCAAGACCTGAGGACCTCTCTGCCCTCGCCTCTGGACTTTCCACTGGACGGAGAGGCTACCACAGCTGTGGGACGCCAGGGCCATTCCATTGTCAGCTCCCCACCCAGCCCCGGACTGGCTTAAAAGGACGCTGTGGCAGTGGACAGTTTGACAAAGCTTTTGTGCTTAGCTTCTTCATGTCTGCGGCGTTTTCCTTCAAAGTGATCAGTAGCAGCAGAGATGGCTTGGCGCTAAAGTGGACGATCTATGGCTGCTGCCTCCCAGGTTTGTGGGTTTATACCTAAACCTTTATGGTTTGTTTCAGCTGGTCCTTATAACGCTTCAGAGGAGCTCCATGAGCTAAGTTCCCCATAAAGAATTTTATGAAGAAGCCAGGAACCATCCATATGGCGGACAATAGAGGATCCATGTTTTACAGCCATACAATAATGCTGAGATAACAACAGCTTAGTATACCATGAGCTTATTCCGGATAGTTAAATCTTTGTTCATGAAAACCCGGTGTGATAGACGACCAAAGGCAGAATGGGCAGCACTGATTCTCTTCATCACATCCTGCTCACAGGCAAAATTTGAAGACAGGATGCTACCAAGGTAAGAAAAATGATCTACCTGTTCTAATATCGAATCTGAGGTGGTAATACTGAACTCTAGAAGGGCCGTCCTTGGTTTTCTGGGCATTTATGGTGAGGCCAAAATGATTACATGTATTCTTGCAACAGTTGACTGACTGTTGCAGCTCCTCAGGTGTGAGAACAGGCGATGCAGTATCATCAGCATATTGCATTTCTGTTATCCTATTAACACTGGTTAGTCTTCGGGAGCATAGTCTAGCCAAATTAAAGAGTTCTCCATTGAAGCGGCATTTAATATCTACACCTGTGTTGTTATTAGATGTTTCATATTGCTTCGTAGCCAAGTAAAGGGCAAAAAGGGATGGAGCAAGCATGCAACTTTGTTTCAATCCATGGGTGATTGGGAAGGCATCTCATATGCTGTTTTGATGCAGAACCCAGACATGCCATCATGGAGCGCCTGAACCAGATCTACAAAACGCTCAGGGCAACCAAAGTGACTCACCACAGCCGACATGGCAGGTCTAGGGACAGAATCGAAAGCCTTTTCCAGGTCATAAAATACTAAGAAGAGCAGATTATGTTGTTCTCTGCACTTTTACTGAAGTTGTCTTGCACAGAAATTTATGTCCGTTGTGCCTTTGGGAAATATGGAAACCACATTGAGATTCTGGGATTACCCTTTTGGAGATAATTTGCAGGCGACTGAGAAAGATTCTTGACAAAATCTTTCCACTGATAGCTAACAATGATATGCCACAATAGTTGCCACAAGTACTATGACCACCTTTCTTAAAGATGGTGATAATGGTGGCATTCTTAAGGTCTTCAGGCACTTTTCCAGTTTCCCAAATCAAGAGAATGAGTGTGAAGAGTATTTTTGTGATTAGCTGTTTGCCAATCGATATTTTGAAAGAAAATAAAATTTTGCAACACATATTTAAATATAGTTCTATGATTTTAAGGGGAAAAAAGAAAGATGACAGACATCTGGATGAACACATGTGGAATTAATGTGGAGCAGAAATGGATTGCTTGTCTCATGCTGAAGAGCATGTTTGCATACCAAAGGGATTCAAAACAGCCTACTGAAGACTATATTGTTTACCTATTTACCATAGGCAGAGTGAGGCAACATCATGCAGCAGATGTTCCTCCAGCTGTTCCTCTTAAGCCCCTGCCTTTGCTGACCCTCTCACATTGACAAGTGAAGTTTAAAAAAAAAAAGCAAGCTGGTGAATACTCAGCAGATGATAAAGGTTCTTGAACACCCACACTTCAATTAGATAACTGTAAAGACTGTGTTTGACAAATGTATTAGGCTGTAAACTTGGTCATGACTGGATCAACTGGTTGTAAATGTGCACATAAATGCAGAAAATATTTGCACCATCAATTTTCTGCAGTGTCTTCAAGAAGAAGAACCAGCCTGTGTAGTCATAGGCAAACGGCATAGTCCCAAGGGCCCCCCAGAAGAAGGGATGCACAACTGGTTACAGAATCATACTCAGAGAGTACTTATCAGTAGTTCCTTTTTCAACTGGGAGGAGGTAACAAGTGTGGTGCCACAAAGTTCAGTCCTGAGCTGTGTTCTCTTCAATATTTTTATTAATGACCTGAATCAGGGAATGCAGGGAATACTTATCAGATTTATGGATGACACCAAACTGAGTGGAATAGCTAATAACTTGGAAGAGAGAAACAAAATTCATAACGATCTCCACAGAGTTGAACGGTGGCCTGAAAACAACAGAAAGAAATTTGACTAGGATAAGTGCAAAGTTCTATAGTTAGGTCACCCCCTTGCTCAAAAGCCAGCTGTATCCAACTCTAGGGTTCAGTGCTCATCTCCATTTATAGTGAAAGTGCAGATGTTTCTGTGGACACGTGACAAGCATTAGACACTGGAGTACACAGAACATCATTTACCTTCCCGCCAAACTGGTATCTATTTATCTACTTGCAATTTCTTGCTTTCAAACTGCTAGGTTGGCAGGAGCTGGGACAGAGACTGGAGCTCATTCTGTTGTGCAGTACTCAGGTATCGAACTGCTGGCTTGCTGCCTTCCAGTCATCAAGTTCAGTGTTTTAAACACTAAGACACCACAGTCACAAGGAGGGGGGGGGGGACAAAATGCAGTTACAAAATGTAATCAGTAATACTGGAAGCAAGAAGGATCTTGGAATTGTTATAGTTTACATTCTGAATATGAGCCAACAGTGCAATGTGGCAGCAAAAAAGGCAAAAGCTGTTTTAGGTTATATTAACAAAAGCAGTCTCCAAATCCCATGAAGTACTAGTCCTGCTCTCTTTAGCCGCATCTTGAGTACTGTGCACAATTCTGGACACTACATTTTAGAAAGGATTCCAGTAACTGGAATATGTTTAGAGGAGAGCAACAAAGATAATTAGGGAGATAGAAACCAAGCCCTATGAAATAATTGGGAATGTTTAGCTTTGAGAAAAGAAGGCTGAGGAGAGAAAGGATAGCACTTTTTAAATACAGTACCTGAAAAATAATCAGATAGAGAGGCTGGATCTGTTCTCAATCATCTCAGAATGTAGGACACGTAATAATGGTCTTAAATTACGGAAGCCCAGATGTCTGCTGAATATCAGGGACATTTTCTTAACTGTTAAAGCAGGACTACAAAGGAACCAATTATCTGAGGAGGTAGTGAGTGCTCTAACATTTGAGGCATTCAAGAAAAAAAAATAGACAGCCATCTTTACTTTGATTTGGATTCCTGCCCTGCCCATAGCTATTCTATGATTCTATATTCTCAGAGCATCTATAACAGATATCCATGAGCTGAGTGCATCATAAGTACGCTCAACCCACAGGACTGTGTAGCACTCTGGCTATTTAAAAGTGATATATTTTCTGGTTTGCCTGTAAATCACCTGTAATGAGGTTTATGGCAGTTGCACTATTCATATACAATAATTGATATGATTATCATTCTAGAAGCCATAACTACATTGGAGAGAACTGGTAAATTAAGCAAATTAGATGTTAAAAGCCAAAGGTCATAATGTGAATTAAAGATAGCTTTCCAATAGCAAAAAAATAAGGCATCTAGTACAGCGCAAGATTGACCTCTAGTGGCTAGAGTGAAACAATGCATGCCCCTGTCTCGTATCTTCACAAAACTGGAGATGTTTTCAGAAGTTTCTTCCAGGTGTTTAAGAAGAAACAAAGCAATTGTTAAAATATAGCTAAAACATACTCAAGAGGATAGGGGCAATGCAAGACACAGGGGTTTTTATTGATAACTTTTCAGGTAGAAACCAAAGATGAGTATACTTAAAAAGCATATTACTGTAGTCTGCATTCTGTTCAGGCATTGTTGAATTCACTTACTAGTTATATGCACTTGAAAATGCTATTTTCCCCTTGCATATTGTATTAGAAGGGGTTTTTTTTTACCATTATTCCTTAACAAATCAGTCCAATTCACAGATTTCAAGTACAGCAGCAGACATCCCTTACTCCCACACTAGTGTATCTCTCTCTGTCCCATACATAAAAATATTCTGTGTCTTCAATGGTGACAGAACAGGCGACCTAACAAGAGGGAGAGTTAGAAACAGACATCTGACCTAAATTTGTAATCCATGGGCCATTATTAAGTCCTCCTTGAACACCAAACCAGTTGAGGACATTTTGCTGCCCATAAAAAGCACACCCAATCAGTATGGGAAGCCGACAACATTGTTTAGAGATGGGAGGCTGACTCTCTCTTGAGTAACAGTTCCTCATTGTGGCAGTAAAAATACATTTTTTGCCTTGTGAGAGCTGCATTCCCAGGGCTTCCCCAGAAGACCTATATGGTCTTCCATCTAGTGTTCTTGGACTTCAATTCCCAGGAGCCCAAGTCAACACACTTGTTGATCTGGGAATTGAAGTTCAAGAACATCTGGAGTGCCAAGGCTGATGATCACTGATCTAGGAAGTGTCCAGCCCTAGCTTCAGCAAGGCAGGCACATTATGTCTTGCAGTTACTGTATATACTCAAGTATAAGTCTAGTTTTTTAGCCCCCAAAAGGAGGTCCAAAAAGTGGACTCAACTTATACTTGGGTCAATGACTGTGGTGGTTCAAATTCAAACATACAGTAAAAAAAACACTAGCACTACCATAAGAACTCAAAAACATACCCACACAAATGTCTAGATTAATTAATTTTACCATATTTTCATGTATTTTAATTATTAAAACTCACTAGCAGCTGCTATATTTTCCACCCCCGACTTATACTCGGGTCAATCTATTTTCTTAGTCTTAGATGTCTAAATTAGGTACCCAGACTTATAGTCGAGTATATAAGGTATCCTAATCATGTATACTCTTTATACTATAAAATGATACTGGGTTGACTGATTTCATTGCTTAAATAAAACAAATTCTGTGGCAATTTTGTGTTTCATTGTATGCTGCTGTTAATTGTTTGGTTTATTGTAGGATAAAATATATTGTCTGTTTGAGAAAACTGGGTGGAAGGGGGGGGGGAAATCACATATTGACCAGTATCCCAATCAGTTTCTGTAGAGTGGGAAATCTCACCTGTATAGTAATGTGGAATTGCCCCACTTGTGCAAATGCAACCTGTTGCACAACTGGAAGAGGGGTTTTCTTCACAGAAGGCACCATTACTTGCTCTGTGGCAACACTTGCACAAGCAGTACAATTATGTGTGACTACACTGGTGAAACTTTATACTTCATGAAAACTAAATCAGTAACTAAGTAAATAAACATTCAGGCATATGCAGAAACAAGGGATTTGAGTGAAACTGCTTTCGATAGAAAGAATTCTGAAGAGATAAAAAAAATTCTGAAGTTGAGATGTAATAAATATAAGAGAACTGAATAGCATTTGAATGGTCAGCTCTCTTGACTTCTCTGTAAAGTAAGATTAATCTAAAAAATGAATAGTTCCTTTAGCCCAGGGATTCTCAACCTGCGGCCTGTGGGCCTGACGTGGGCCCCGGCACCATTTCATGGAGCCTCCCACTGCCTCCACCACACCCAGAAGTGCCATGTGGTGGAGGAAGGGCAAAATGGCCCTCTGGCCCCCGAAGCTGTCTGAGGGAGCATGACCCGGCCCCCGGCTTAAAAAGGTTAAGAACTCCAGCTTGAGCTCAATGCAACAAAGGGAAAGAGGGAGGGAAGTAGAGGCTCACACAGGAATTAATTTATCAGGCCCAAATCATTAAGTGAAAATGTATCATCTTTATTAGGTTCTTAGGTGAGCCGGAAAGACTCATTCATCTTAAACATATCAACTAGCTAGTTCCATTGTCAGGGAGAATAACGACAGACATTATAGAGAACACAACCTGTCAAGAAAGAATATATTTGCTCATGTCAGACAATATAAATATACACATCCTTACTTTTACAAGGTGCTAAAGAAGTAACATGAAGTCTCTTTCTTGACCCAGAGAAAGAATGCATGCCATGATCCGTATATACCAGTGTTTCCCAACCACTGGTTTTTGGACTACAACTCTCAGAAGCCTAAGTCAATTTCCCAAACCATTGATCGGCCAATGTACTGACTTAGGCCTCAGGGAATTGAAGTACTTTGTGGGGCCTGGGCCCCACATTGGGAACCACTGGTATATACAGTATTTGACAAGGAAGTAGGTCTTCACCGTAAGCAGAGGGAGAATGAAGCAGCTAAATGACTAACTTACAAAGTTGAGTGAAGTGTGCCACTTGATTCTTGAGACGCTGGAGTTCAACTTTAATGTTCCAAATAACCTTAGCTGGATTTAGGGAATCTTGAATTATCTACAACGGGTACATTGTGGATGTATGTTGAGTTCAGATTACAAAATTTATGCAGTTGTTAATATTGTACAAAGACTTTGCCTTACCTGACATGTGTGTTAGGACATTTTTCATTTGGGGGTATTGTACAAAGATTGCTGCCCAGTGGAATAGTACAACTTTAAGGCCCTCCATGTGTTTTGAACACAGGTGTACATAATAGAGCCTCAAACTGATTGCCAGGCTGTGCATGCTTGGTCCATGTGCTCATGTAACAGCCCAGCTGTGGCTGATTAGAGAATCTGCCCAGCAACACTAGGGTATAACTGTGGCCCTCTGGGAAGGGTCTATGGAGGAGATTATCTGTGAGGAGGTTGCTATTCTGAAGGAGTCTATATACTGAGAAGGACTGAGACACTGAAGGAGGTGATGCTGTTGAGAGCTTTTCTTCAACTGAGAAGAAAGAACTGCTAAAGGATCACCAGGACTCTTTTGAGTGCTCCTGGAGTTGGAGCCAACAGAGGAATCCAAGCTGTCTACCTACTGTGGGGCTTGGAGAGAGAGAGAGACTGTTGTATATAGTCCTGTGTATGTCTGTCTTCCCCTCACTGTAAGTAAAGCGCACCTTTCCACTGAAGGCATATGTGTGTGTGTTATTGCACTAAGGCTTTTGCTGCGTAAGAGCTTAAAAGTGCTACTCTGCTATCCAGCCACACATATCGCTAGGGGAATCCCTGATAATGTGTAAATGTGCTTATCTGTTCCTGGATGCCATTGTTCTCTCTGAAATTCCTATTTCTTTTTATCTCTCCACCTCCCCTCTCCAATAAATTTTGTAAAAATATCTGCCTAATCATTCAGCTGCTCTGTCTCTCACCCTCTACTTTGTTTAGTCCGGCTTTGCTACACGTTGCTTAGCCTTTGTATCACTCAGTCATCAGCTATAGCAGAAATGGTGGACCTGTTACCCAATATGCAAAACATGCAGGAGGAAGGCAATATCATTATTGGGGGTGGTATGATAATATCAAGAAGCCTTTTGCTGTTGTTCAACATGCATTTCTAAGAGGAGTACCTGGCAGAACATCATGCCATGAACTTTCATTAATAATTTTATACCTGCCTGATGAAGAGATTTGGGATCTCAAAAGCTCGCACGTTTTAATTTCTAAATGATCCAGTATAATTTGAGTATGGATCACACGGCTAATTTCCTTTCTTTGCCTGTTATCTGATGTTAACACACACTTTGCTAGAAAAAAAAACCCCATCTTAACCAGCTATAGAGTCCTGCTTTCGTTTGTGAAGTTTTTTCAACATCATTTTTTCCTCCCACTCTTGTCACTAGTATGCATACAATTGTGAAGGGACATCAAACTAGACGCCACCTGCATGATCTTCACAGGAAGGTTTTTGTGTAAGCATTCTGTTCCTAAGATATCAGCTATCATCCATAATGATAGCTAGCATTTCACTCAAGGTTGTCTTCCTGGTATAAAAACATATGAATAAAATAAGAAAAGAGGGATCTGTACATATCATAAGATATGTATGTGATTTTGTTTTCGAGGGCTGCTCAAGAATATGGCAGCTGTCGCTTTCTTTGAAGCCTCTTATTTTGGCCTTTACTCAAACCAGAGCGCTGATTGATGGCTGGGGAGATCCATTTTTCTCTTAGCAACTGACAAACATTTGCATAAAGATTGAAATCCTAGGTAACTATGCAAAATACTTTATGGGACATATCTTACTTAGTATAATGGAATTTACTCCCTAGTACAGGAGTTCTCAACCTCAAGCCAGGGGCCGGGTCACGCTCCCTCACACAGCTTTGGGGGTCAGATGGCCATTTTGCCCTTCCTCCATCACATGGCACTTCTGGTGTGGTGAAGGCAGTGGGGGGGGGGGGGCACATGAAATGGTGCCACGGGCTGCATCCAGCCCATGAGCCACAGGTTGAGAATCCTTGCCCTAGCATTTGCACACAGTATTGTTCCCCGAGATTTTTACTAAAGACTGGGACTTTTGTCCTGACAAAGGAAAATGAGAACAAAATCGAGACCCACCCATAGGACATTTGAAGAACATATTACCTGTGGAGGTTGCTAGCAAATTAGTGGTCAGGAATTTTACTAGTTAAGATCACCAACTCTCTCAGTGGTGGAGAGGTACCCTACCTAGGCTTGCTCCCGTGCCTTTGATAAAATTTTGATTTCAACAAATTAGCAGGTGAAGCTTTCTCATCTAGTCATATTATGAGACATAACTCCTGTAAAATGTAAAGGAAATGATGCTGGAACAAATGTTAATAGTCCCATTTATTTAGGGATCATATTATATGAGATGGAAGGGGCGAGATGGAGGGGGCGGCCAGGTAGGCCCGGCTGCAACCCGGCTCCTTCTCCACCTTTGTTCCAAAGCTTCCATCATAGGCCCATGATGGCAAACCTTGGAACTCCAGGTGTTCTTGGACTTCAATTATCAGAAGCCCAGGTCAGCACTCCCGGTGATCACGGCTTTTGGGAATTGAAGTTCAAGAACACCTGGAGTGCCGAGGTTCACCATCACTGTCATAGTCCATCATCTTAGATGGATAGGGTATGTCCACCATATGGATGGTTCCAGGCTTCCTCATAAATTTTTTTTTATGGGGAACTTAGTTCTGGTACAAGACCTCACAGAGCTCCTTTGAAGTGTTATAAGGACCAGCTGAAACAAACCATGAAGGTGTCAGGTATAAACCCATAAACTTGGGAGTGGACATAGATCACCAACTTTGACACCAAACTATCTCTCCTGCTACCGATCACTTCGAAGGAGAATGCCACAGATACGAAGAGGCTAAACCGCAAACACAAAAGCTCCATCAAACTCAGCCACGCCCTCCACCATCTATTCAGTGTAATGTGTGTGGTTGCATGTTTCATGCCAGGATCAGTTTATTGAGTCACCAGAGACACATCCATCTGCTGAGAAAATGACTTCCAGGAAAAATGGGCAGAAATGAGTAGCAGCCGCAATTATATGAACACATTTTAGCATGGCTCTCTGTTCTGTATATTTATCAAATGCATTGTAAGTAAAAGATTGTGCTTCAATGTCAACTAGGGCTTCTTTAACCTTAAAGACCTCAGGGAAATGCAAATAAAAGGATAAGTACAAAAATCTATGTCAGTGTGGCTTGTAAATGAAATCATTTCTGGTGATAGAATTTGCAGTTGTTTCTAAAAGCTATGTCTCACATAGAAATCAAAATTGCCTCTTAGGTCCTTCAGAATGTCCCTGGAGGAAAAGGTGTGTGTGTGTAAAATACTTCAGAATACCCTGCTTAAGCCTGCACAATAGGCCTAGCTGCACTCCTGGGCAAAGGAAACAACAGCAATAACACTTATATACCACCCCATAGCGCTTAGTGCACTCTCTGGGTGGTTCATAGGATAATTAGCATTTTGCCCCCAACATGCTGGGTACTAATTTTACTGACTGTGGAAGGATGGAAGTCTGAGTCAACCTTGTCTCCCTCAGGATCGAACTAACAACATTTTGTCTGCAATAAAGCAGTTTAACCCCTACACAATCAGGACTCTTAAGCAAGTCAACCCCACAGCCCATTACCTGTTCTTCACAGTCTGAAGAGTAGCATGTTTTCCGTATGTCCAGCTTTTCCATAAGAGCAGGAATCTGGGTTGTGCAGTGTTCTGGACCCTATGGAGATCGATCATGCTTAGCAGAAACTGTCCTTATTAGACTATTTAAGATCACATGACCTGTATAATTTGCTGTGGCATTTTGCAAATGTTTCTTCTATGTGTCTTTAACAACGTGAGAAGCAACCTCAGCATGGGGGCTTTTTCATTTTAAAAAAGTGAGCTTATACATGCTTAAGTAGATCTGCTGGCAACAGTATATATTTATCTCACCAGCTTAACTATAAAGAGCAGACAAAATAGATTTAGAGATAGAAATGTGGTTCAGAGCTGTTGATATGTCTTATTTTATTTATTTTCTGTGTCCTTTCCCTTTAACATTCCCTTGAAAAGATGTTCATGCTTCATTCTTAATTTGAACTACAGTATATTCAAGCCAGTAACCCTGTTCAATATTTACATACATATGGAGCTCCAGTTGTGGAAAATACTGCAATAATCGGAACAGGTCATGATTAAGCACATAACAATAAATGATCAGAACTAGCAATTTTGACTGGCAATTAGAGTTGAACAGCCTATAAACCTCCAAGACTAACTACATATTACAGTCAAATCTCGCATAACGAGCATTTCGCTTAGCGAAAAACTCACATAACGAGCAAGTTTTTTGCTAAGCGGTCCGACTTGCATAACGAATTTTTCGCTATGGGAGTTGGACTTTTCCCTATGGAAAAACTCGCATAACGAGCGTTTATATGGAGAAAACTCACATAGCGAAAAATTTGTTATGCAAGTCTGACTCACATAGCAAATTTTTCACATAGCGAGCAGCCTCGCAGAACGCATTAAATTCGTTATGCAAGGTATGACTGTACTTGAAATGCATTTCTTCGCCTCCTTTGAGAGGCAATCTGATAGCATAAACCAAGCATTCACAACCTACGGCCTGTAAGCCAGATATGACCCGTGTAGCCATTTTATGTGGCCCTCTACACTCATACCTGCCACCACAAGCGACTGAAGCACTTAAAATGTGGCGAAAATGCAAGTTTTTGCACAAGAACTCAGCAAAAACATGTTTTTCCGTGAGAACTTGGAGAAAATGCATTTTTACGCAAGAACTCGCCGAAAATGTGCAAAAACAGCAAAAAATTGCACTGAAAATGCACAAGAACTGACCAAAAAAATGCATGTGAACTAGTGTGGAACCACACGAAGGCCATCTGAGGGGGAGTGATCCAGCCAGCGACTCAAAAACATTGAGAAAGCCTGGCATAAACGCATAACATGGGATAATCTTCAACGAAAACCTGCAGGAAGCCTTTGTGTTTTACTGCTTTATTGAAATATTGTTTTAGAAGCCAGGGACGTAGCCAGGATTCTAGATGTGGGTGCAGGAATATTTTTTCAGGGTGGGCAACAAAGCCTCTTTCCAATGCATTCCTATGGGAAAACACGCTTTGCAAACTGCTAACTCAGGGTGGCCCAAGCCCACAATGGCCCCCCTCTGGCTACAGCCCTGAGAGAAGCCCTGGTGACACAGTGGTTAAACTACTGTACTGCAGCCAAATGTGGGTTTGATCCTGACCAGGATCAAGGTTGACTCAGTCTTCCATCCTTCCAAGATCGGTAAAATGAGTACCCAGTATGTAGGGAGCAAAATGCTAATTACTGTACCCGCAAAACCACACTGAAAAGGCACTATATATATATATATAGAGAGAGAGAGAGAGATCTACCAGAATTTATTTTGAATGTAGTCTGCAATTCATCTCCTGAAATATGTGATGTAATAAAAACAATAAAGCATGTCTCAGTGTGTGCTAAGTCCCTTTTTGCTACAATATGCCTTGAGAGAGGGGAATATGTTTAGAGAGCAACTGCAAACGAAATACAAAAACATGGCGAGTAAATTAATCAATTAAACTCAAAAAACTTAATAATATTCATAGTAACAACACAAATAGTATATTTATTTGTAACAAGCCAGGCTCACAGTCTTTATGGTTACATAGAACTTTGTTGACTGATTACACTGTTTTTAAAAGGAGTCACGTGGTTCCTCCCACCAGAAGCAAAAAGTGCATGCACATTATGTGCATGCGCATGAACGTTTTGCTTCCGGGAGCGGTGTGGTCCAGATTAATTGGCGCTGCGGGCCTTAGTTTGGACACTCCTAGAGTAGAGGGACATATTAGAGTATACATTTCTGTGGGAGGTAGGAATGGTATTAAGTTCAGTTTGCAGATAGATTCAGGCATACAATAAATCTGGTGCACATTCTTGCAGCTGATAAGGTTAAATTGTGTCAGGATATATGAAGGACAACAAAGAAACATAATTTATTTGGGGAGAAATAAAGGAGATTGAAAACAACCTGTACTGTAGTTATCCAAATCTACCACTCTCAGTGAATGGAAAGCACAACTTCCTTACAAGGAAGACAATGGTAGGTAAATTGATGTAGTATCAGAAAATTGATTAATTTAAGTTTTTTAAATGTGTTAGGTACATAGTCCTTTGAAACTGAACTGGATTATACAATTTGGTAAACATAATCAGTGGTGGGCTGCTGCTGGTTCAGACTGGTTCAGCCGAACCGGTAGCGGAAATCCGAAGGGGTTCGCCGGACGGGGAGTAAACCCCCAGGTGACCGGTTTGGTCACCTCTTCGGCCGCCCCCCGAATTCCTTTTCCAGGCAGCCCAAAATGGCTGCTCAGAAGTGTGCATGCGTCAAAACACCATTTGATGCATGAGCACTGAAAAATAGAAGTGTGCATGCGTCAAATGGTATTTTGATGCATGCGCACTTCCGAGCAGCCATTTTGGGGTGCAAGGAAGGGTGCAGTGGCCTCTTTGGAGGAGCGGCAGCGGCGGCCTTTCCTCGGCGCACCACCGGGCCGGGCCAGGCCGCGCTGCCGGGCTGGGCCAGGCCGGGCTGGGCTAGACCACGCTGCACCACCAGTCCGCCAATTCGCCACGCTGCTACTGTTGCTGCTGTTGCTGCCTGCTTGCTGCTCCCCGACCCCAGGGTAAGTGATGAGTTTGTGTTTGGGGTGGGTGGGTTGAGATATGTGTGTGTTTTATGTAGTTTGTTTTTATGTGTATTTAATGTCTATTTTAATTTGTATTTTTATGGTTTTTTATTTATTTATTTATTTAAATTTGTTTATCGCCCTCCGCCCCGAAGGGACCCAGGGCGATTCCCGACACAACAGCATATTGACAACAATTTAAAACCAGTTCAGAAATTAAAAGTTTTAAAAGTTTTAAAAGAAGCTTAAAAACTTAGCATTAAAAACTAGGCATTATAGCTAGGCATTGTAGCTAGGAGGAACTGGGTGTCAAACCATCCAGCCAGCTGGGGAAACTGATCCATCCATTCCCCAGACCTGACCTGCCAGCCAGGTTTTCAATCCGTTCCTGAAGGACAGCAGTTCCGTTTGCAGGCGTAGTTCTATTGGGATGAAGTTCCATAGGACCGGAGCGGACACAGAGAAGGCCCTACTTCTAGTGCCAGAGAGGTGCACCTCTCTGGCTGATGGCATAACCAGAGAGCCTCTCCGGTCTGCTCTGGTGAGATGGACATATGTCCTTGGGACGATGTGGTCTCTTAAGTATCTTGGTCCACTACCATGTAGGACTTTAAAGGTAATAAACAGCACCTTGAATTGCACCCGGAGGCAAACTGGAAGCCAGTGCAGTTCCCTCAGCAGCGGTGAGGCATGGGCATAATGCCCTCACCCCAACACTACTTGTGCAGCCGCGTTCTGGACCAGCTGTAGCCTCCGAATGGTCACAAAGGGTAGCCCCATGCAGAGCGCATTACAATAATCAAGTCTGGAGGTGACTAAGGCATGTGTGACTATTTAATGTCTATTTTAATTTGTATTTTTGTTTTTATTTCTATTTAATGTCTATTTTAATTTGTATTTTTATGCGTTTTTTGTTTCTATTTTTATGTGTACTGTATTTTTATTTATTATTATTATTATTTTACTTTGGCTCTGCCCACAATGACATGACATTGGCTCCGCCCACACTGTCATGCTGGCTCTGCCCATGACATCAGCTCCGCCCACAGTGTGGTAGTAAAATTTTTGGCAGCCCACCACTGATCATAGCTATATAATGTTCTTTCTTTGAAAAGTTTTATAGCCTTTAATTCTCACAGGCTTAACTACATGTTTCTGCTGAAAGCAAAGGGCACATTTGCTTTATCCAAATGTCAAGTACAGTAAATTTTCTCCCAAAAGATATGCCAACAGTGAAATTTTAGCTATTCAATAATCCCAGATGTCTTAAATTATGTCTCACTCACAGTAGAAGCCTAGGATCAGTCCACAGCATCCCATGCTTAGCTCAACCACACAACAGGTATTGAATGAGGTAAACGAATGAAAAGGAGATAAATGTATATCGGTCTCCCGTATACCAAATCATATAATTGGTCCATGTAACAACTGTTGGCTGAAATCTACCAGTAAATGGCAAGTAAAATAGGCCCATTAAATCATGTAAGTGCACATGAATGCCTATTAGCAATGGAATTTCTGAAAGACTTGATTGACCTCTGATTTTAATGGGTCTACTCTATTGGTCACTTAGTACTGAATTTCAGTCACTATGTCTTAAACATGCTCCCTTTTTTTGCTGGAAAAGCTGGAGACTAAACCTGGAATCTTCTGCATAATGAGGCATAGGCTTTCCTAGCAAGCTACAGCTTTTCTCTAACACAGGCCTGCGGATGCAGCCCACAGAGCCATTTGATATGGCCCTCCGCCCCTGTTCCTGCTGCTGACCTGCATGTGGAGGAAGCACCGAAAATGTGCAGAAAATGTAGTGAAAATGCACATTTTTGTGCGATAACTCACCGAAAACACACTGAAAATGCTCAAGAATTGCCTAAAAATCATGAGGATACACACAAGAACTTCCACGGAACCACATGAGTGCCCCACTCAGCCATCTGAGGAGGAGTGATCCAGCCTGCGATCAAAAAACATATTGAAAAAGCCTGCATTAAGAAATGTTGCAGGTGGCTTCTTCTTCTTCTTCTTCCACATCTAGGCCAGACCTAAAACCGCTAAAATTAAGGCACCGTTGGGTCCGTTCATTCTGCAGTTCCTTCCACCTGACCCAGTGTGAGAAAGATTAACCGGTAACACATGGTTGTCATTGCCCAGGATACACCTGATTCTGGGTCAAAAATACTACAATCTTCGAGGAGGCTCTATCTCTCCACAGTCCAAATACGTTTACACTGATCAATGGATGTGTATCTGGGAACTGCCCAGACTATGCTAACCATATAGAACTGGGCTTGTTTAGTCTTAAACTGTTCAATGACAGGGACAAAGTAATATATAAAAAGGCAGAATTGAAAGTCTGTTCCATATCATTTTAATTACTTTAAGGGGAAAAAAAACAATTTCCCATTGAGAATATCTTACAAGACACTTACAACGCTGTCTTCACTTTTTTAGAGTTCTTCATTACCACCCTTGTCTTCCATTTCTTTTTCATACTTTTCTCTTGCCTCCTGTTCTTTTGCAAGCATCCGGTAGTTGTAGAAATTCATAATAAAGAGGAATGTCCCAGCCGTGACCATTATTGACCCACATATAATGAACATGTATTTGTAGTCTCCAAAAATATCAATAATAGTTCCTATCAATACAAAAAGAGAGGGGGGAAACTTAGTAATAGCAAATCAAAGTGGTCCTATTTGATTGTCTCTGAGTATTCTGAAAAACAAATCTAGTACAGTGGTACCTCATATGATTTTTAATCCGTTCCATGGGGCTCATTGTTGTATGAAACAATTGATATACGATGCATGCATCGTATAGTGATTTTCCCTCTGGGATGCATCATACAATGATTTTTTCACTAAATGGTTTTTCCCATTGAAAAATTGTACAATTTTTTCCATAGAGAAAATTGTTATGTAGGTCACCATTTCCCCAAAAAACCTAATTGTTATACGATTTTGTTGCTATACGGGGTGATTGTTGTATGAGGTTCCACTGTATATTGATTTTATAAAAAGGACTATTAACTTAAAAAATGAACAAAAGTTGACATACAGTAAAAACCCCAGGTTAATACAGAGGTCAGTTCTAACAGCCGAAACATTCATAGAGATGCATTGGGGGGGGGGGGGGGGAATGGTCCTGAATTGATCATTGTAAATTGAAACAAATACATTAAAAATTTGTAAACTGGGATGGCATTTCCGTAGGATTTGCCATTGTAAACTGGAGCAAACTTAAACCAAGGCAGTTGTAACCCGGGGTTTTACTGTAATTACACCATTTCACACAAAGTTTGTGCTGCACATAGTAAGGGTTCATTGAACAGGCATGGCTCTGAAGCTGTGTTGCCCAGATCTTATGAAATCACTGGTACAAGGTGATCTATTATTTCTGAAAAATCATAGGCTAATTCTGATTCTATATTTTCAGCAAAAGCTTTTGTACATTTTTCAAAATCACATGTCAACTATGTATTCCAGAACACTCTTCTTCTCCTTGTGACAAAGTGCCTATAATGATACAACGATAACCTACTGGAACTATGCTGATTATTTATTTGACTATCTTTCTGTGAGCTAGGAATCTGAACCAGGGAGGACACTGTCACACCTTAAGGCAAAAAATATAATTTCACAGGGTCCACCTAAAAAATATTACTCCTAAGAGCAACTTTCCCTATGCTCATGAATTTGGTTAATGCAATGCTATTAATGAAACATCAACCTGAGGCTAATTGCAGCAGTTCTCACTTTCTGCTAATCAGGATGACCTGGAGGTCTGCTTAGCACATTTCACTGAGAATTTTAATGAGGAAAGTATTGGAAAATTCAACAGCAAAAGACTCTTACCACTAGTCCCGTGGAGAGTAAGAGAAAGTCATAAAACACAACAGGGGAATTTTTTTTACTTCGTTCATTAAACCAAAACCCAGCAGTGGTTTATTAAATGCCAAAGAACCAATCAATTCCCTGCTTATTAAAATGGGAAAGAATAGTTAGAAGGCATATAGTAAACTATTTCACAGCTCTTTCTGGCCTCTATATCAGACACTTCAGCAATTAGCTTAATACACTTTTGTAAAACTGCAAATATCTTGGTAAATAGCTGGGGTAGACGTTATTCTGAATCACATTCTCTTCCCTAAAGAAAGATAATGTGTTGGTGTTCCTCCCACACAAAGGACAAAGAGAGAGAGATTGAGCAAAAGTGAGTTGCTCTTAAGAATAGATGAATGATAAAACATTAATTAGGTCCCCCCCCCCCTTTCAAATTTCTGTTTGTACGGTTTTTACCAGACTACTTTTTTTTGGCTCAACAAATGTTGCAACATTAGTCATGAATCACCTCTGTTTTAATGACTATCATCTAATAAACCACAAACCAACTAGACTGCAACAACTGGTCTGAAACTATTACTGTCTCAGTATGGTCAACAGAGGAACTGTGGTGGCTTAGTGGTTAAGATGCTGAATTTGAAGACTGGAAAGATGGAGTTCGATAGTAGTGGCTAGATGTGAATGCCTGGTAATTCTTTGTATACTAAGACTGGGAGAGACATTCCAATCAATACCACCAGAAGTGGAATCCAAAACCTACACCTCCAATATGAGCCTTCCGCTCCCATTTTGAAACTTGCTTTAAAAAAGGAATCTGTACAGGAATTTGAAGTTAATGAAGACTGCATTTAATTCCCCATGTTCAAACATTCTGTCATATTGACACAACCCCTGCAGAGCTGTTTTGTAGAGAACAGATATTTTTTTTTGCTATCAGAAGCTTTGTTGTTGTTTGAAGACAAAGAGCATTTAATCAAACAGCTGTATCTCAGAAGAACAAAACCCAAGGATTATGCTATAAGAACATGCTGAGATTCCAAAAGGAGTACAAAAAGGCTGTATATTGTCACCCTGCTTATTTAATTTATAATTTATTTAATTTATATGCAGAGTACATCATGTGTAATGCAGGGCTGGATGAATTATAAACTGAAATTAATGTCCTGGAGACCTGGAGGAAGTGGATTATCTGTACCCTTTCCAGTCAGGCTTCAGGCTGGGTCATGGTACGGAGACTGCATTGGTTGCGCTGGTCAATTATCTCTGGCGGGAGCAAGATGGAAGGTACCCCTCCATTCTCACTTTTCTTGACCTCTCAGTGGCTTTTGATACAGATGACCATGGTATCCTTCTGGACCAGCTCCAGGGGATGGGGATCCAGGGCACTGTGTTGACCTGCTTCACCTCCTTCCTGAGTGGCCAGACCCCGTCGGGGGGGGGGGGTCGAGCCCAAAGCATCTTACGTGTGGGGTGCCACAGGGCTCGGTCCTACTCTTCGACATCTACATGAAACCACTGGGTGAGATCATCCGATCCCACAGGGTGAGAGATCATCAGTAAGCTGATGATATTCAGCTATATATCTCTGCCCATGGTGATCCCAGCGATGCGGTCAAGGTCCTGACCAGCTGCCTGGAGGTGGTTAGGGTCTGGATGGGGGACAACTGGACTACAGCTGAATCCCAGCAAGACTGAGTGGCTGTGGGTGAGGGGACCCGGTCTTCATAAGGCGTTATCGCTACTGGTTTTGGATGGGACATTGTTGCCCCAATCCGACCAGGGGCGCAACCTGGGGGTCCTCCTGGACTCGTGGCTCCTGATCCAGGAGCAGGTTATGGCCGTGGCCAGGAGGGCCTGTGTTATTAATCAACTGCAGCCACTCCTGAACAGGGAGACATTTCTCATGGTCACCCATGCCCTCGCCATCTCCTTCTGGACTATTGTAATGTGCTCTACATGGGGCTGCTCTTGATGACAATCCGGAGACTGCAGTTGGTCCAGAATGCGGCAGCCCATGCAGTGCTGGGGATGTAGTCATTTTGCCCGCACCTCAACATTGCTGCGGGAGCTGCACTGGCTTGCCTATATGTCTCCGGGTGCAATTCAAGGTGCTGGTTGTCACCTTTAAAGCCCTTCATGGTAGTGGACCAGGATACCTCAGGGACCGCATCGTCCCTAGGACATCGACCCATCCCACAAGAGCAAACCAAGAAGGCACCCTTCAGATACCATCCATTGAGGAGTCCCGCCTCTCCAGCATGAGGAAAAGGGCCTTCTCGGTCATAGTCCCCACATTATGGAACCACCTTCCAGTAGAACTATGCCTCCAGGCCCAGATGCTACCATTTAGGAAAGAGCTGAAGATGTGATTGGCAAAATGTGTCTGGGGGCCGGGATTGTCAACAAGCTTCCCTTTCTCTCTCGTCAGAGGCTTCACCCCCTCCTGTAACCAATTTTAATGTTAATGTTATGCTGATTTTATATTTGTTTTTAGATAGCAAAATGACATAGCGGTGGGCAATATTGCCAAATGTTCTTAAGGATTTTTAATTGTTTTCTATTGTTTTTAATTTGTTTCACTGTATGGTCATTGAGGTGCTTGCTCGCCTATGTACACTGTCCAGAGTCCACTGGATTAGGGCGGTATATAAATCTATTAAATAATAAATATCAAAATACGCAGATGACACCACCCTAACACAGAAAATGAAGATCTAAAGACCCTCTTGATGAGGGTGAAATAAGAGGATGCAAAAGTTGGTTTGAAACACAACATCAAAAAAACAAAAAACAAACCCAAGATCATGGCAACCGGCCCCATCACTCCCTGGCAAACAGAAGGGGGACAAATGGAAACAGTGAAAGAATTTACCTTCTTGGGATCTAAGATCAATGCAGATGGTGACTACAACAAGGATGCTTACTTTTTGGGAGGCAAGTTATGGAAAATCTAGGCAGCATAATAAAAAGTAGAGACATCACCCTGCCAACTAAAGTCGGCAAATTTAAAGCCATGGTCTTCCCAGTGATGATGTATGGCTGTGAGAGCTGGACCATAAGGAAGGCTAAGTGCAGAGGAACAGATGCTCTTGAATTGTGGTGCTAGAGAAGATTTTGAAGAATACCCTGGACTGCACGGGGATCACATCAGTCAATCCTAAAGGAAAACAACCCTGGATCCTTTTTGGAAGGACAGGTACTGGAGCAAAAGCTCAAATACTTTGGCCATCAAATGACGAGAGAGGACTCACTGGAGAAGGCCCTGATGCTGGGAAAGAGAGAAGGGGGAAGCAGAAGGTGAATTGATTAGACAGCATCATTGACTATCACAGTACTAGGACAAGTAAGACAAGGAAAGAAGCCAGAGAGACAGACCCAGGTGTTAGGAGGAGAGGATTCAAGTGACATCCTGTTTCTTTGTTGCTTTGTCTTATGGAAATTACACTATGGATTTCCACAGGATTCTATTTTATTTCCCTCATGATTTAATATCTATACGTAACTGCAGGTGTAGACTGTTTTTCATTTGATTAAAATGAATGTGTTCTCAAACAATATGCAATACGATGAATAGGAAGCATTAAGATATAGTCTAGGAAAGACAAAGGAGATGGGTGATTCTGCACAGTGAGTATTGGTTAACTTATTCTGGAAAGTGGAGCACATTCTGTAAAGGATAGCAATAGTGATTACACTTATATACCGGCCAATATCACTTTTGCTCAAAACATGCTGGGTACTCATTTTACCAACCTTGGAAGGACGGAAGGCTGAGTCAACCTTTATCCCTGTCAGGATTGAATCATGTCAGCAGTTTTGGCTGCAGTATAGCAGTTTAACGACTGCCCCACCATAATAGATAAAAGATAAAGCCCTCCCATATAGATCTATAAGAACTTTGTGTTTTTTGTCCAACAATCACTTGAGGCCCAAATGTCCTGTGCATCTAAGAGCATTTTCTGTCAGCTTTAGCCACTATATTAGCTATGTCCCCATCTGAACAAAGACAGCCTTGCTACACTATTCCCCTTCTGGTAACCTATCCTTTGCATTACTGCAATGTTCTGGATAGTAAAAGAACAAAAAAAGTTGCAAGTAGAGTCTAAGGACAATACCATCAGGGATTTAGTGCATGAATTCAATGTGTTGAATTATGCTCATTGGTTCATTTATTTCATTTGTTAAGGGTGATGTTTCAAATGGGGAGAAATAAAGACATTATGTTCATAAAAATAAGGTTTTCATAAAATGTTCATAAAATCTAAGGTTTTCTGAGCTAAAGTAAAGGTCACCCTTGATCGAAAGCCAGTCATATCTGACTCTAGGTTTCAGTGCTCATCTCTGTTTATAGCCAAAGAACCAGTGCTGTCTGTGTCTGTAGACATTTCCGTGGACATGTGGCAGGCATGGAACGCTGTTTACCTTCCCACCAAAGTGGTCCCTATTTATTTTCTTGCAATTTCTTGCTTTTGGACTGCTGCGTTGTGTTAACCCAGAACCATAAATCCCAATTTCATTTGTGTTTATTATTTTTTATATTTTATTTTTCAATAAAGATGCTTTTAACCTTTATTTTCCATTCTCTCTGACTCTACCCACTATGCACACGTGTACATAAGCAGACCACTGTACACACAACAATTCACTACAGGTGAATAACTGCAAAGGATCTATTTTTAATAAATATTTCAATAGTCAAACCGCAAAGAAAGTTTTTCCTTCACAATTACTTGAAAGCAGTTCTTCAAAAAGAGGGAAAGCCAAAAGGGGAAGTGATGACTTCAAAGGAGAAACTTGCTACAGTGTATCCACTCTTGAAACAATGTATCTATTCTGGTGTGGAGAGATACTTTTTTTGAAGGAAAGAAGGTTAGAAAGAGGGTTTTTTTTTAAACCTTCATAGATAATGTTTCTGAAGTCCGATCCAAATTGTATACGTGTCAAAAGAAAGGTTATTTTGTCCTCTTTCAAGCACGCTTTGGATAATTTCAAATAGTCGATTGGGGTTTTTGCTGGATCACCGTCAAACACACACACATGGAAATGTCATTTTAACAAGTCATATTTTTCCTCAATATCTTTTTTGTGGATTCCTGCTTCCATGTCATTTTTCTCCACATGTTGTATGCAAACTGTATCCACCTTGGGAAATTGTCATATTCAGTTTCTAAATTGGTTTTCATGTCTTCTATTGGGTTTTTGTGACCTCACTTGAGTGGTTTTTTAAAATGCTTCATAGATTATTTTTCCGAAGTCCAATTCCAAATCTGAAAGTGTCCCCACAAAGATTAATATTTCCTCTTTTAAACACACTTTGGATCATCTGAATTGGTTGGGTAGTTTTTTCACTGGCCCCCAACAACCAACCCCCTATAGTAAAACTGTCACTTTTCCAATGTTACTTCTGAAAATGATGGCATCATCACTTTGCATTTTTGGCTTTTGGGTTCTACCAATTCTTAAAGTCGCCAAGACGATCTTTCAAATGACATAACCCTTATTTTCATAGGTGCCTTAGTTTTGGTGTTGCAGCTTCTCAAAAGTACATGATTTTTGTTACATTGCAAAAGCTGCTAGACCACCCAAACAGAATGTAAGACGTTCACAGAATTCACGTCAAAACCTGGTTAATGAAATTGAACATGTTTATTCTAGTGCTTTATTATCGGCACTGACATCCAGTGCATTTCCAGGTTTAATACAGAATGTTGATAATGACCTTCATAGGTTTAACTTGGCTTTTGGGGCTCTTCATAGGATGTCTCTGCAAACATGCTGTGGTGGATCAACAAGACCAGGGTTCCTTAAACTTGGTTCTCCAAATGTTCTTGGACTTCAATTCCCAGAAGCCCTGATCAGCAGGTGTGCTAACTTGGGCTCCTGGTAATTGAAGTTCAAGAACACCTGTTTGAGGAACCCTGAACTAGACAGAGGTCCTTTTTCATTTGGTGTCTTCATTGGTAGCTATTTTGAGGGGCACCACATGTTCAGATATTTTCAGTCTTTCAGAATTAATTTTTAAAAAAAATTCACATCCTTGTACTGCTGATCTTTACTACTGTTTTTTTTTTATTTTTATTTTATGACTGCTTTACTTTCAAACTGCCAATTATGTAACATTATATTATTCATTTCCTAGATTTACCTCTGCTTTGGGAACTGTCCAGAGAGATTTGGCTGGGAGGGCAAAGAAATGCAATCAAACAATTGGTTAACAGAGCAATAGAAACCATCTTCCATTAAACTTGTCTTTGTAGGATGCAGCATAATTTTCACACAATAAAGATATTTTAGTATTAATTTTCTAAGTTATTGCCCTTTTAAACATGCATGTGTACACATGCCTTGAGGTGGGATGTACGCAAGGATACAAATAAATATATCATTTGTTCTGTCACTCTTTGTTCTAATTCCACTTTAAACATCAACTTCTTGCCTTGTTGTTGTTCAGTCAGACAGTCAATCCGACCCTTTGCAACCCTATGGACCATTGCCCTCCAGGCACCCCTGTCCTCCACCATCCTCCTCAACCCACCCAGCTCTGTGACCATTGCGTCTACAATACCATCTAACCATCTCATTTTTGGCCGTCCCTTCTTCTTTTGCCTATAGTGATGGTATTTGGCCTTTATCCCATTAGAGCAGTGGTTTTCGACCTTTTCAAGCCAAGGGCCAAATCACACTCCCTCAGAAGCTTTGGGGACCGGACGGCCATTTTGCCCTGCCTGCCTCACATGGTACTTCTAAGTGTGACAGAGGCTGGAGGGGGTACATAAAATTGGTGTTGTGGGCCGCATCTGGCCCCCAGGCCATAGGTTGAGAACCCCTGCATTAGAGGGAAAGAAAAATAACAAATAATGACAAAAAAAAAGGTTTCTCCTCCATGTCCCCTGCTCTGTAAGGAAGCAGGAGGAAGTTTTCAGGTTGTTGGGATTTTTTTAAATTCTAAGTGGCATTGCATATCAGCCTTGCCTTTTAGGGGCTTTAAAATAACTTTCTCCATAGAGAAGCAGGAGAAAGTTTTCAATTTTCTTATATCATCAAGTGGCTTATGCAAAGCAACAGTTTAAACCATTTGGTTTCAGTTCCAGAGATCACACATGCTGCCCGAGCGAGGAGTCTGCGCACTGGTAGATCTCTCTGCGACTATATTCCACACATGCAAATAGACTTGAATAATCAAGTCAACCTGCATATGTATTTTTAGCCATTTGGATATCATGTCACCCGCTAGCTAGGCAGACCATGACGTGTGCCCTCCACTTTCACCTTGCCCAGGGGATCCGACAAAGGATATTTTTGTGAGTTTTAGTCCTGGCCTAATATTATTGACAAAAGCTAGGCAACATTGCCTAGTTTGACCGCTCAAGCCCCCACACCCAACAAGGTTCTCACCTAGCGGGGGGTCACACATGTTGGAACTGAACCAAAATAAAGCAATCCTATTATTATTTATTATTATTTATTTAGACTTGTATGCCGCTCTACTCAGTAAAAACTGACTCAGCCCCCCCCCAGTAGCCCCTGACAAGGACCAAAATCAGGGATTGACATGGTAAACCATCCCATCCCAAACCAAACCGCAGAAAAAATCCCTATTTTGTGCTCTCAGCCTGAAAATGAAGCTTTGAAGGGTTGAAACATTTTAAATAGCGTTGCAGAGGACCTGAACCTTTCTTGCTTTGTTTTAATTCGGGGAGGTGGTTTTAGTGGGTAAAAATCCCACACACTGTGAAGCCGAAGCAAGGGCTCACAGTGTCTTTTGAAGATTTCCACCTGCCCTTAAAACACACAATTTCCAGAAGCCTAAGTCAATTCCCCAAAGCACTGATCAGCCAATGTACTGATTTAGGATTGTGGGAATTGGAGTCCCCCTATGGGGGATGGGCCCCAAGTTGGGAAACCAGGGCTGTAGCCAGGGGGGCCAGGGGGAACAAAAAATATCCTGAGCTAACAGCCCCCTCCCCAACCCATCCTGTGGTGCCAATGTTATATATGTAAGTGTGACATTGTTGCCCCTCCTGAAATTTTTTTTGGACCCTCCTGAAAAAATCTCCCCTCCCCAATTTAGAATCCTGGCTATGGCCCTGTGGGAAACACTGGTTTAAAATGAAGCCAGGGCTTCAAACTTAAAATCTAATACTTTCCCACTCAAAGTCAAAGAATTTGTACGTCTTCCTGCACCATAACCAAACAATTCAGTGAAGAGATGTAGAGCAATGTCCTTACCCCCCATGGGTGGTCCAAGTAATATGGTAAAGCATTCCATGATGGTCACCAGGCCTACAGCACTTGTGAAGCGGGCGGCACCAACGAGGTCCATGAGGGTTTCAAACAGCATGGCACAAACCATACCAAAGGTCAGTCCATAAAAGGCAGCATACACCACTAATCCTGAATAGCCTTTGGCTAAGGGGCACAGGATATGACATACACCATTTAAAATAATGGAGAAACTGAAGAAATACTGGATCTTGGGCCTGACCCATTTGCTGTTTGCAACAAGACCCGTGGTGGGTCTAGCGATCATATCAACAATGGCAAGAATTGAAAGTAGAAAAGCTGCTGAATATTCATCTATCCCCAGGTGCTTGCCATATGGAGTCAGAAAGACAATGGGGGCAAAAAAGCCTAAAAACATGAACACATTTCCAATCAAGTAGATCAGGAAGCCTCTGTGCTTAAAAAGAGATAAATCCAGGAGTGTGCTGAATTTTGACCAGCAGCCTTTGTCTTCCTTGTCTCCAGCTCCAGGATCAGCTGTTTCAGCTACGCCTGTCTCTTCTTTTTTTAAAATCTTGGGGGGTCCAATCGGCCTGAAAAGTGATCCCGCCACACAGCAGTTCAGAAAAATTCCACCAAGAATGAAAAAGCTGCCTCTCCACCCAAAGTTGTCAAAAAGGAGTTGTTTCAAGGGTGCAAGCGTAAAGAGCATAACAGGGCTTCCTGCCATGGCAAGGCCGTTAGCCAGAGGCCTCCTTTTCAAGAAATATTTCCCAACTATGATCACTGAAGGCTGAAGGTTGAAGGATAGGCCGAGTCCTAGAACAGAGAGAGCGAGAAAAGGAGTCACAACAATCTGTCATGCAGAAAAGCACCTTAAACATTTAGTGGCCCAATCCCACAAAGGATTCTGAGATTTGTAGTCCAGAAAAATAACTAACTTTTCAAAGCTCTGAGCAAAACTGGCCAATTTCTTTATTTATTACATTTATTACAATTTATTTATTTATTACGACAACAATGATGACATTTATGCCCCAACCATCTAGGTTTCCACTT
This sequence comes from Furcifer pardalis, assembly GCA_030440675.1. Lineage (NCBI taxonomy): Eukaryota > Metazoa > Chordata > Lepidosauria > Squamata > Chamaeleonidae > Furcifer > Furcifer pardalis. The sequence goes on from CP126893.1 coordinate 143,690,637, forward strand.
GTGGAAATTTAAAGGTTAACACAACTATTATGGTGTATGTATTCCTTAATTATTATTATTATTATTATTATTATTATTATTATTATTATTATTATTATTATTATTATTATTATTATTATTATTATTAATTGCATTTGCTACCCTGCCCCAATCGGGAGAACCCAACTCTGAGCGGCTTACATCAAAATAAAAACATAGAACAATCTATATCAATAAAAAATCATCAAAAGTTAAAAAATCATCAAAAGTTAAAAACTAGAAGAAAGTTCATCAAATGTCTTAAGTATTATCTTCTGCTAACTCTCATTGATTGGTTGGTTGGTTGGTTGAATTTTTATGCCATCTATCTGGGATATTTCCCACATACAAATAACAAAATAACACAATAAAACAAACAACAAAATAAAACAGAATAAGTACATCAGAAAATTAAAAAAATATCTGGCATCATCCTCAATATATATGTTTCCAAAGAGGTAGCTGTGTCAGTCTGTTTCAACACAGTGGTTAAAATAAAGAGAGGGAGGGGAAGGGTGGAAGCAAAGAAAGGGGTATATATTGGGGCACCTTAAAGCAGGAGTTATCAACCTTTTAAAGCTGGGGCCCAGGTTATGCTTCCTCAAACAGCTTTAGGGGCCAGATGGCCATTTTGCCCTTCCCCCACCACATGGCATTCCTGGTGTAGTGGAGGTGGGGGGCACATGAAATGCTGCTGTGGGCTGCGTCCAGCCCCCGGGCCATAGGTTCAGAATCCCTGTCTTAAAGGCTGACTGTTTTCTCCCAATGTGAGCTTTCATGGAGCAAAATCTGAGGGGAGTCTGATGGAATGGATTTCAATCCATGAAAGTTCACACTGAAAGAAAGTTTGCCTTTCAGGTACTACTACATTTTGTCCATCCCCCCACTCAGTGGTGGACACCAACAGGTTTGCACCAGCTTGCTAGAACTGGTAGCAGAAGCTCTTGCTGGCTGCGCCCATCCAAGTTTCAAAATAAAGGACAGTAAAACCCCAAGTGACATAAAAAATGGGTTTCATGGCCTTTTTCGTAACTCGAATGTTTTCGTAACTCAAGGAATTGCCATTGGGATAAAGAAAAAGCCCCCCCCAAAAAAATCCCCACCACCCTCCAAAAATCAATCAAACCACCCACAAACAACAGCAGCATTGAAAAGAAAGCATGCATAAGCAAAAACACTGTTCCTTACCTTAAAGAAGCTTTGGAAATGGACAGAAAACTCAGAAAATCCAGCAACAAACAGCAACAGGCAGCCATTTTGGCGCCAAAAATCCAGACAAAGAAATCACTCCAACTCCTCTCCAACCACTCTACTGCCACCTACAGTGCTCAGAAAGCCTGCATGTGTTTTTTTTTTATACACCTCCCAGGGCACATTGCACTCTGGGGAATCAGATTATGTAACCTGAAGCAAAACCCATAGGGGAAATGGCGTTTTTTGCTTAATTCAGAGGAACACAGAGGGGAAAGGATTAATTTGTAACTTGGGGCATTTTCGTAACTCAGGGCATGGATTTCAGCACAGAACCATTTCGTAAGTCAATTTTTTCATAAGTAGGGGTTTTACTGTAGTCCTAATCTGGGTGCAATGCAGGGCTTTCCCCCTGGCCACACCCACTATACCACACCCACAGTGTGGTAGTAAATCTTTTTGGAGCCCACCACAGCCCCCACCTTCCTATTTTTCCTGTTCTACTATTTTATCTAGTTAATATACAGTGGACCCCTGCTTTAAGGAAGGTCCACCTACAGGAAAACTCGCTTCAAGGAAAGGAATCCATTGGAAAAGACGGTCCACTTTGAGGGGGGGGAGGAAACACAATTAAATGGCTTTATAGAATGGGTTTCCCCCATGGTTTTCAATGCATTTCTATGAGAAACCGCTTTGAAGAAAACCTTATGGAACGGATTAATTCATTAAAGTGGGGATCCACTGTATATGTAATGTGTATTCACATACATCAATATGCACACATATAGAACAGGGGCACATAAATTAAAATAACACATGACATGCATATGGATGTGATCACATAGAAATGAAAATGTAAACGTTTAAATGTATGGGGAAAGCACAATCACTTTTTGGAGCAGCAATATTTGTTGGTTATACAAATCAGTCTGGGTGAGAGTTTCACCTTCAACTATCCTACCTCAAACATGGAATTTCATAGGGGATTCAAAAAAAACTTCCATTTCTAACTCTCTCATGCTTTCTCACCATTTCCTATATGCTTTTGTTGTTCTTTTTGTTACTACCTTTTAAAAAAACTATAAAGGAAAAAAGACAAAACTGGCAAACAGTGGTCCATGGGGTCGCAAAGGGTCAGATTCGACTGTGCGACTGAACAACCAAAAAAAAGCGCATAATTCATTCTGATTTGTAGGTCTAGGAATCTGGGAATACCCAAGAATTGCTATATTAGTTAACATCTCTTGGCTGAAATTCTGTTGCTTAGTGTAGTAAATTGCACTAAGCAGTGGTGGTGAACCTATGGTCTCTAAAAGGTTCACCATCACTGCACTAGAGTATGCCCACTGAATGGGACTGTGGAGTTTGACAACTGGAAGGTCAGCAGGTCAGCAGTTTGAGACTTGAGTGCTGCACAATGGAGAGAGCTGCCATCTCTGTCCCAGCTCCTGCCAACCTAGCAGTTCAAAAGCAAGAAATTGCAAATAGATAAATAGGTACCACTTCTATAATAATAATTTTGTGTCAGAAATTATTCTGGATTGAAAAGATTTTTGCAGAAGAAACTCCGCTTAGGGGACGGCCAAATGATGCTCATTCCAGGGCATCATCATAGTAAAAATAAATGTTAGTCCTTGTCCTAAGGCTGGCTTAGAGAGCCACTCAACTGTATATCTGCTAATTATCTTTATACAGACTTATCCTGTGAAATGGTCATTATCTTTTGATTCCTTATTTAAGCTGCTAGACATCTAGCAAATTATCACATCACACAGAATACACAGGAGCTGTTTACATCTGAAGGTTCTTTGATATGTCTAGTCTCTTTAAGGTTAGCCTCTGGCTTAAAAGGTGTGGGGAAAAACCTTTCTGCTTACTTCTCCAGTTCACTTTTCACTCTCACTTTCATAAGAGTGTCAGAAGTTCAGCCCATGTTTTTGATCCACACTTTGATAATTCTGGTTCCTTGATTATTTTTTTCACAGTCCTCCTCCTGCTTAATAACATCGCATTCACCTGAGAATCCTGAACACTGCTGTACACTGGAAAGACTCAGACTTTTCTGTTAAAGGCCAATAGTCCCTCTCAAAAAAAAAAAAACAATCTCAGGAGTTTCCTGGCAACAGAGAATAATTAATATCACTTTAAGCATAGAGCATGGGTTTCAAACAATTTCAAGCCAGGGGCCAGATCATGCTCTCATCACTCCTGGAAGCAGAAGTAAAATGTGCCCATATGGGCGTGTTTTACTTCCACTTTTGGGATCAACATGGGTGTCAGGGGCTGGATGAATTGGCCCCCTGAAATACATGACTGGCCCACAGCCTGAAGGTTGGAAAGGTTGGAAATTCAATTCCCCATGCAGCAAACTAGAAGATCCAGCCTGTGTATATTTGACAAGTTGCATCCTTCAGGGCACCCCCCGCCCAGAAGAAGGGAGTGGTAAATCAATTCTTATTATTCTCTACCTGAAAAGGGTCACCATAAGTCAGAATTGACATGGTGGCACTTTATTACTATGTATATACAGATCCTCCCATTCCTCTACTTAACTCAAGGCAGAGTATTTGGCTCTCTTTCACTCCCATCCCCAGACATGTTTGAAAATTGATTAACAATGTTTACCATCACAACAAACTTATGAGGATCTGAGAGTGACTGACTCAAAGCCACACACTGAGTTAATTTCACAGCTGAGTAAGGAATAAAATCTGGACCTCTCCGTTTGTGGTCCAGCAATTTAAATATTGCACCACTTTAGTTATTAACAATTTCCAAAGTACAAATTGTGTTTCCTTCTTTTACTTTCTTGTTAAAATTCTATTAGAGCTTATAATTTTCAATATACTGTAGTAGAGTTAAATTGCACAACCAGTCTCTTTTTGAAGATATCTGCCATGTTACAAAAGCAGGGCACATTCACAGAGCACCAAAACAAATAGATGGCACCCCACTGTGTGTGGCTTGTAAAATACCATCTTTACACTGCATTCAGGGGCCAGATCTTATTTTGACTGTTTGACTGAACAACAACAAAAAAGGAAAGTCAGGAAGTCATTTTGCCATTACCTGTAATGAATCCAGCACAAAGATACAGCTGAAGAATGCTTGTACAGAAAGATGCTGAAACCATCCCTATGCTACATAATAGACCTCCACACATAACCACTGGCCGGCTGCCGAAACGCTTCACCAAAGTACTGCTAACTGGACCTAAAGAGATTGGGATGAAAAATATAAATATTTGTGAAAAAATATTTCTCAATAACATAGGCTTCTAAATTACACAGTGCAAAATATATATAGTGGTACCTCTAGATACAAAATTAATTTTGTTTCTCTGGGTTTTTCATGTCCTGAGAAATTCTATCGAAGCATTGTTTCCCGTAGGAATGCATTGAAAACTAAATAATGCATTCTTTTGGCTGTTCAAAACTCTTTTTAAAGTGGTGAAAACACAGCAAAAAATTCCAAAATGCAGTTTGCAAAGAGTATTGAACAGATAAAAGTTGATTTTTCATTTTTTCCGACCTCCGGTTTTCAATGCATCTTCAATGCACATTTCCAACAGCGGCCTCTAGTGGCCAGCTTTGATAATTGTCGGACTAGTCCCCAACAATCAGTTGTCACAGGGAACGGGGAATTTTCGGCTACTTCCTGGTGGCAGGGGAAGCTTCTGGCGGTGTCAAAATGTGGTGAAAAATACCAAAAACAGAGTGGAAATGCGCCCAACACCCTCCCACTGCCATGAGAAGCATCAGAATTCCAAAAAGAACTTCTTCTTTTTTTTTTTTTTTGGTATCTTGAAGCATTATTTTTCTGAGATTTCCTTTCATATTGTGAGATTTTCATTACTTGAGGCAGTCGTAACTCGAGGTTTTACTGTATCTCATATTTATGCTGTTGGGAATATCTTCAGACCAGGCCTAGGTTGTTCTTTGACTTCTAAGTCAGTGATACCCAATGTCGGGCCCGTGCCTCACAGGGGGACTTGAATTCATGGAAGCCTAAGTCAGTACATTGGCTGATCTGTGCTTTGGGGAATTGACTTAGGCTTCTGGGAATTGAAGTACAAAAACAGTGGGAAACACTGTTCTAGGTGAATGGCTTAAGATCACTCAGAGATACTGTATATGCAGGACTGAAGGGGGTTAGGATCCCAGGGGAAAATAGTCTCAACATTAAGAAAAGGACATGAGAACTGCTATAGTTCCTCAGAAAGCAGCATGTTTTATCAAGAAGACACATCTGAGAACAGCATGCTAACACACCGATAATGACAACAAAAAAAATAGTGCTGTGACATTAAAAAGACCAAAAAAAATTATAGCATAGGGCATAGGCTTTTATTTATTGGAATGTATTTAATCAAACAAAATAGCAGACTATATACAGTTTTACTATAGGCACGAGGGGAGATCTAGCCAAAAACCCTATAGAAATGCAAAATATCCTCTACGTGTATGACATTGCTATGAAAGGACAAAGATGTGATAGAAAAGTACTCGAGACCATTCACAACAGTAGAAATTAGCAAAGCTTCTTCTTCTGTGCCAAGGCCAGATGTGAAACTGTCAAAATGAAGGTACCTTTTGGTGAGTTCATTCTTCAGTTCCGGTTACCTGACGTACTGTGAGAAAGATTAGCCAGCAGCACAAGGTTGCCATTAGCAGGGTATGCCTGATTGTGTTTCAAAAATACCACAATCTTCGAGGAGGTTCTTTCTGCGTATGAGTTGTTAGTAATTAGGAAGTAATATTGCAAATGCTCCTTCTGCTTGTATTATGTACAATTGAGATTAGCACAGATACTTCAGAGATCGGCCCTACTTTTAAGCACCTTTGGCCTCACTATTTCTATATTTATCTGGAATTATAGTTCTACATACACTCTGACAATAGAGAGGACACATTTCATAGTAATAATGGTCTCAAGTCAATTCTGACCTATATTGACGCTTTTCAGGGTTTTCTAGGTAAAGGTTGTCCTTGCTCGAAAGCCAGTCATATCCATTTCTAGGGTTCAGTACTCATCTCCGTTTATAGCGAGAGCCAGCTTTGTCTGCGTTTGAAGACTTTACCATGGACAAATGGCAGACATGCCTAGACACCGAAGTGGACAGAATGCTGTTTACCTTCCCACCCAAGTGTTACCTATTTATCTACTTGCAATTCCATGCTTTCAGACTGCTAGGTTGGCAGGAGCTGGGGCAGAGATGGGAGCTTAGTGTCATGCAGTACTCAGGTATTGAACTGCTGACCTACCAACCTTCCAGTCAAGTTCAGTGTCTTAACCACTAAGCCACTGCAGTCCCTGGTAGTTAAAGGATACATCGTAGTGGTTTACCATTCCTATTTTTGTGCACTGGGATGCCAAGTGTGAAATTGAACTCCCAGCATCTAACTCCACAGCCACCCACTTCTTCTTCTGTGTCTAGGCCAGACATGAAATTGCCAAAATGAAGGCACCTCTTTTTATCATGCCCCTTATGAAACCAGATCTTAAAATAATTAAAGCTTATGCCACAAAATATTAATATTATAAGTGCTGTGAGATATTTGATGTTTAACCTCCATTTTGAGATTGCAAAAAAAGAGAACAGGTAGTTCTTATTGTTTTGACTGCATATAATGTATCCTTAGGTTAGTCCAGGGATTCTCAACCTGCAGCCAATGGGCTGGATGTGGCCCACGATGCAATTTCATGTGCCCCTCTGCCTCCACCACACCAAGAAGTGCCATGTGGTGGAGGAAGGGCAAAATGGCCATCTGGCCTCCGAAGCTGTCTGAGGGACTATGACTCAGCCCCCGGCCTAAAAAGATTGAGAACTCCTGGGTTAGTCACTGGATCAAACTTTGGGGTTGTCCTTCTAGTGTCCCATTTTTTCCTTGTAAATGGCTATATTATTATTTTTTAAGTAATGGCTTTACATTTCTGCTTCTTAATTAAGAGGGTTAGGTGAAAATGAAGTGGAAGAAACAGCTGCCAAGGAATTGGCACACTCATAAAGCTGCCACTTACTTTCCTTGACCTTGCCAGGGAAGTGGCAGAAGCGTTGACAGTTCCCCCCTGAAAAGTTTCAGTACTGAGGAAGTAGCCTCAGAGGTCTAGTCAACAGCTGCTGAAGGTTTTATCAATACAGCCTGCAGCTTTCTAAAGTGGAAAAAAAATTCCACTTGAGAACAATCATTGCTAGCCTAGCTCATTGTGTGACTCTTTGTAAAGGGGATGTAAAGAGTAAAATGGGAACATTTTGGTTCCTTGTTGTATCCAAATCTACTAACGACAGTGGTCTGCTTAACTTCGAAAAGTTGGTGAGAAGTTTTAACAGTTATTAATCTGCAAAATTAAAAAAATACGTTTATTTCAGTCCTGCCACCAATTATACTGCCTCCCCCCCCCCATGACCTTTCAGATTCTATAGTCTATTAATCATTTGTCATGTCAAAAAATGGTTGGGAAAAGCAGGGGGGAAATAAAAACTGGCTTGTTTTTTGAATGCCAGCTTTAACGGGAGACTGCTTCCATTGTCTGAGAGGGAGTGGCCCGTCCTGTGATCTGAAAACGTTGAGAACCCTGATTTAAGTTATGTTGCTGAAGGAGAGCTCTGCAGATACTTTTAGATACAGCTCTTTAAAAATGTATTTAGGGAAGCTTTCAGGGATTTATTTTCTGAGTAGTTTCTTTGTTCTGAGCCATCATTATTCTTTCACTGATTGAGAATGATATTATACATGCCACTGTATAAGTTATTTTTATACCCATTGTCTTTTTGACTTTGTATTTAATATAGTTATATTTCTTGTTTGGATTTTTAATTATATTATGTACACTGCTCACAGCTTGCTAGTGGGAAGTACAGTTGTACCTCGCTTAAAGAGCATAATGCGTTCCACAGGATTGCTCTTTAAGCGAGTTTGCTCTTTAAGCGAAACACCATTGTAAATGACCAATTGTGAGGGGGGGGGGAATTGTTAACCCCTATTTATTTGTTAAGCGAGTTTTGGTTGGTTTTATTTGTTAAGCGAGGTGAACATTCAGAGAAAATTCTGCTCTTTAAGCGAGTTACTCTTTAAGCGAGGAGCTCTTTATGCGAGGTTTGACTGTACAGTACTATATATGAATGAAATTGTCGTTGTTGTTCAACTTATATGCTGCCCACTCACAAAGCAACTCTGGGCGGCAAACAAAGAAACAATATATCACAATTACAAGATATCACATCACCAAAAAAAATCAAAGACATTTTAAAAAATCCCCAATCACAAAACATCAAGTCATCATAAAAAAAAACCTTTAAAAATACTTCAAAAACAATACACAAAAACCTCCCAAACTCAACCCCACCCTCTATGTCCATTTCCCTCCAGGCCGAGCTGGCTAAGGGAGCGTCCAGTGGTGGCATTGTTTTTAAAGCTGCCCGGGCCGCACAACTGCTACTCCTTTCCTCCTCAGCCGGACTGGCCGAGCCGGCAGGGCCACGCAGCTGCTGCTCCTTTCGCCTTTCCTCCTCCTCCTCCTCCGATAGACAGACAGACAGACAGACAGATACCTTGAAGTACAGTAAAACCTCAAGTTATGAATAAAATCAGTTCCATGGCCTTGTTTGTAACTCAAATTTGTTCGTAACTCAAGGCATCCCCATAAGAATAAACAAAAAGCCCCCACCCCACCCACCAAAAATAAAAAAAGTCCCCTCGGACTTTCCAAAAAATCAATCAAACCACCCAAAAACAACAGCAGCATTGAAAGGAAAGCATGCATAAACAAAAACGCTGTTCCTTACCTTAAAGAAGCTTTGAAAATGGACAGAAAACTCAGAAAAATCCAGCAAGAAACAGCAACCGGCAGCCATTTTGGTGCTGAAACTCCAAAGAATTCCTATTTAAGCACTCTACTGTCACCTACAGGGCTCTGAAAGGCTGCATGTGTATAAAATATAAACCCATAGGGGAAATGGCGTGTTTTGCTTCATTGGAGGCAACACAGAGGAAAAAGAATTAATTCATAAATTGGGGCATGTTCGTAACTCAAGGCATGGGTTTCAGTGCAGAACCAATTCATAAGTCGAATTATTTGTAAGTAGGGGCATTCGTAAATCGGGGTTTTACTGTATCTCTGGAGGCAAAACTCATGAAGAGTGTGACAATTTGGGGTGCATCATGAGATGGCCAGATTCTATGGAAAAGACATGCTAAGACAGGTTAAGTGGAGCAAGAAAAGAAGAAGACCAAATATGAAATGGATTGACTTTGTGAGGGAAGGTACAGGTATGAGTTTGCAAGAGTTGAGCAGTTGTTGGGGATAGACTATTTTGGAGATCTCTTATTAATAAGGTCATCGCAAGTAAGAGATGACTTGATCGTACATAACAAAAAAAAAACAGGAGAAATAAATCAATATATGATATCTTTAGGATTAAATGGTAATTTATTTATAGCACTTTCTTTCTTGATATGTTTGGTTTATTCATCACTTCATACCATTGCTTGTCAATAAGTTAGCACGATGCAAGTCTAACAGAAGGCATTTTTTGCTTCTAAAGATGACAATGTTGCTTACAGTACAGTAGTACCCTGCATAATGAAAAGGCTCTGTTCCACAGAGCTCTTCGTTATGCATCCTTTTTCGTTATGCGGTTCCAATTGGTGATACACCGCAAAACGGGGAAAAAAATTGTTATACGAGGTTTACATTAAGCGGGGTATACCCCCGGTTAACGAAAACCCTGTATAACAGGAAAAAATGTTGTTATGCGGGGTATCACGATTGCCTAACGAACATTTCATTATATGAATTTTTTGTTATATGAAGCATTCGTTATGCAGGGTCCCACTGTAATTTCATCCTGCATCCCCATTTTAAAGTCTATTTTGAGCAAGTGAAGGCAGCTGAAACCCTGGCTTTCACATCCAGAATTAACATACTTCCTGGTTGTCTCTGGAAAGAAAAATCGTTCTTACAAGCCTCTTCAAAGAGCTCTGCTTAAAACATTTGATACTGATTTTCTGCAAAGGTTGGTTTATATACATAAGAGACATCTCATTTTCAGCATGCCATTCCTCCTCATATATGAAGTCATAAGGAGAAAATGTCATGTGAAACAGACTACATCCTGCTGACAGTCATTTCCATGATCGCAGTGGCAGGTTTCCTAGCTTGTGTCATCAAGGAAATTATTGCTGGCAGTCCTGGTGGTATACATTTACATTTCAATGCACATAATATTTTCTCCACACAATCCTCTCCTGAGAAAGGCTCATGAGGAGAAATATCAGTAGGGAAATTAACCAGCAAGTATGATCTGTATATAATCTGATACAGAGAGGAATGTATATTCCCATTAGCCCATAGAATCAAAATATAAAATCAACAAAAGATCTCTGATCCAGTCAAAAAGTGCTGATGACAAAGTGATTCTAGCTAACGAGGCTCAGAATGTAATTACTGTCACAAAAGGGGAAGTTTTTTTATGAGATGAAGACTTTTTTTACATACATAGCCTTTAAAACAAGACCAAATATATTTCATATTCCACAAAGTTCTTGAGTGAATTACTTTTCTTGCAGTGATAATTTCATGTCAAAGATTACTTTGGGTTGAAAGGATATTTAGGGGATGCCCAAATGAAGTTTTTTTATGAGATGAAGACTTTTTTTACATACATAGCCTTTAAAACAAGACCAAATATATTTCATGTTCCACAAAGTTCTTGAGTGAATTACTTTTCTTGCAGTGATAATTTCATGTCAAAGATTACTTTGGGTTGAAAGGATATTTAGGGGATGCCCAAATGAGGCTCCTTTCATCTCCCCAAGTACAGCCCTCGAGTATAAAAACCCAACCCTCCAGTCTCCAAGTTTTAACCACTAAGCCACTGGAGCTCTAAAGTAAATCACTGCGCTTAACATATAAATCACACCAGTTTAGTGCCTGCTTAATGGCTGTTTTATCACAAGAGTGACAGATTTCCATCCATTGCTTGCAGATACATGAAAAGCCATGTCATCAAGTCAGATTGTAGTATTAGGCAGGTATACAGTAAGTTGCCTATGGGGTGCCAACTGCAGCACAAGCTCATCTGTTATGCTGTTCAATTATTTTTCACCTTGAGATGGTCTGTAGCTTACTTTTTCTGAACTAACCCAACTTTTACTACTTTATCAGCATACTGCTGGGAAAGATCGAAGGAAAAATGAGAAGAGGACAGCAAAGGATGAGATGGTTAGATGACATTGTTGACGCAATGGGCGTAGAACTGAGCGGACTGTGGAGGATAGCGGAGGATAGGGGTGCCTTGTATGCAGTGGTCCATGGGGTCGCAAAGGATCGGACTCAACTACATGACTGAACAACAAAACATGTTACTATTCATACAGAAATGTATTCCTGAATTGCTTAAGAAATTATGAATTCAAGTATTAAGTGAAATACCATATTCACATTTTTATCTACAGCCATGTTTGTTTCACCTCTAAATGTCAGTCAAACAAGAAACAGGTTCTTGAATGTTAAGCTGAATCCTTTGGCCCCCACCCCCCCCAAAAAAAAGAAGTTGAAGAATGAGATGCATTATTTTTAAAGCTTTATTTATTCTCTACTTAGAATGGACTTTCTGTACCTGCCACTTTAATTTATAGTAGTAGCTAAATAATAAAACACAAGCTATAACATTTTAGATGAAAATGTTCAAGGTCAATTGTCTAGTTCCTTCTTCCTAGGCACAGCACGATGACCTATAGCTCTCTATTTGAACAGATGTTCTTAAATTGAAAGATTACAAACTCAAGAACAAAGTCTGCCTGTTTGAAGAACTGAAAATAAAGTAGCTTCAGAATTATATTTTTAGAGACATCATACAATTTTAAAGGATAAATAGTAAGTAAATAATAGTGATAAACACTCCAAAATTTCAAAGATCAAAGTCATATCACCATTCTCATTAGATGCACCATATATCAAGTTCAATCCAGAGGACTGCATGTACATTAGCTCTGTGTCCAAAATTATATGGGTTGCATTTGTGTCTGAAATTGAGTTGTTCAGTATGCAAACCATTCTGACAATGACACCAATTAAAATATACACAGAGAGAGTATCAAAGCAAATCAGCTTCTCTAAGTATATTTATACAACTAAATCAACTATGAGAATGGCTAGTCTGGACTGAACATCTACTAAGGAAGGGAAGATGCAATGTGTGCAATGCCCTTTAACTGCTATCATTAAGACCCCCATTAACATAAGTACCCCATTCAGAGTAGAGATGGGGCCTTTTAAATCAGCGATTCTCAATCTTCAGTCCTGCATATATTTTGGTTCTGATCTCCCCAAAAATCCCTATTAGCAGCTGTACAGCTTCTGAATGTTGAACGTCAAAGGTCAAGAAAGACTAATTTAGATGGGTAAGAAGTTCAATAAATTTCCTCAGGTCAAGAACAATGAACAGATGTAGACTCTCTTCATGCAAATGTATATTTAATGTATAACTTGTGCAAAGTCTCATGGTTTCAATGTAGTTTATCATGTGATGAAATTAAATAAATTTGATAATGAAACCCCATTGCTGAAACACTTGACTGAAAATATTTCATATAGAAAAGTACATTATGACACAGACAGGACTTTGTTAACTGTTTTAATTACACTGGTGAACAGCTTGGATACAAATGGCTCATGCGGGTGGAAAGCACTTATGTTTTGCATGTGGTACACTGTCACTGCACCACCACCACCACATCATCATCCTGCACTGCACTGCAAGGCATTACAGTCATCTGGAGAGACTCCACAAATGGCTCATCAGGGCAGTGAGGTGCTGCTGTGGCTCAGTGGTTAAGAAGCTCACCTTGTTAGCTGGAAGGCTGGCAAGTCAGCAGTTCGAGACCTGGTACTGCATGACAGATTGAGTGACCGTCTCTGTCCCAGCTCTTGGGGACATGAAAGGAGCCTCATTTGGGCATTCCCTGAGCGGAGTTTCTTCCGCAAAAATCCTTTCAACCCAGAATAAATTCTGACACAAAATTATTATTATAGGGCAGTGAGAAGGGGCTATACTGGGAACAGGACAGCTCTGAGATGCATATGTGGTTCTTTGCAGCTAAGGCAATATATTTGAAACACTGTACACAAAGGCTTAATGCAGGAGTAATACTTGCGAAGTCTTCATATGGAAGGGAAGGGAGGGAATACATGATCCTATATGCTTCCTCTTTCCCAGTCTAGCAGAGGTTTCTCTCTTGAACAACAGTTTAGTAATACAGTACAGGTTAAATCCAATTTAGCATCAACTAGACTAGACCCATTAAATCAATGGAAGTTAATACAGCTATTGACTTGACTCTCATTTGTTTAACTGGGTCTATTCTAGCTGGGATTAACAAAATCCTCCTTACAGATAACTATGTTTCTTTTTCAACATGGTTTACACAGACACTTCAAATGTTGTCCAAGACAAGGACCTGCAAGCGATAACAGCTTCAAGCAAACAGAAGTGTCTTGCCTCATTCACCAAACAAAAGGAAGATCAAATATCCTGTCATGTAAACAATATGATCCCAAAATGGAGTACTTCTTAATGAGTATCACGAGAAAGAAATGAAGAAAAGCTGATTTAATAGATCTGTATTAGACAAAAACCATTATTATTTCACATATCAGTTTTTCCATATACTGTACAGTAAAACCTTGCATAAAGAGCAACTCACTTAGAGACTAACTCACTTAAAGAGCAATTTTCTCTGAATAGTCGCCTCGTTTAACAACTAAAACCAACCAGAAACTCGCTTAACAACTAAATCGGGGTTCACAATCCCCCCAGCCAGAAGTCACAATTGGTCACTTACAATGGTGTTTCACTTAAAGAGCAAATTCGCTTAAAGAGCAATCCTGTGGAACGCATTATGCTCTTTAAGTGAGGTACCACTGTAGTTCTATCAAAGGCAGACTAATATCAGTCAACACAGCTCAATGCAAAGGTACATTAAAGGAGTGTATATGGACACTAATGCTACTTTTCTTCATAAAGTTTTGCTCTCCAAAAAGATAAGCACCTAATAATTGGACGGTGGCAGGGACATTCTGCTCCTTAACCACCCTGCTTAAAAGGAACCTTACAACATAATTATACTGCAATGTCCACAACAGTTTTGCTTAATTATCAATCTTCTTTCTTCTCTCTGCAACTTTATCAAGCATCTCTCTGACCAAAAAAGGATGGTGTCCTTGGACCACCCAATCAATGAACTCTTGGTACATCAGAAGGTCTGCATGGGAAAGCCTTCTTCCAAGGACAGATTCATTTTGTTTGGTCAGGGTCACTGAATAAACTACTTTATATGCTTTACACTTGAAATTGCCTTCTGCATATACATATATAACTATATTATCCCAGATTTCTATTCTCAGCACAAATGGCTACAAAGTGTTGTAATAATCCCTCTTTAATCAAACATTAACTCCACAATCTTATACAAACCAGTGCCTAGCTGCACTTCCAAGGTCTCTTAAATCAATGAAAAGGCTAATACAAAACAGCAGTGGTTATTTTAGGCACAGTGCTTGTTAAAAGAATTATAACACACCCACACACACACACACACACACACACACACGTATGTATGTATGTCCTTGTATCATTCAGTTCTGTTATTATTGGTACTAAGCATTATTTTATTTTATTATTATTTATTTACACTTCTATACCGCCCTCCTTGCCAAAGGCGACCCAGGGTGGTTTAACACATCATAAAAACATCGGAACAATATAGATTAAAAAATTTAAAGTTCTTAAAATCTACAATTAAAACCATCCACTACACCATGAGTTTGGAAATATTTACTTAATTTGAGATAAGAGAGCACTCATGTGTAATGGTTAAGTTTCAGTGCTGCAAACAAAACTCTGTTCATGATCTAAGTTTGATCCTGATGAGCTCAAGGATGACTCAACCTTCCGAGGTTGGTAAAATTAGTACCCAGTTTGTTGGGGGTGGAGGCAAATCACAGCTTATATAATTGGTTTGTAAATGACCCAGAGAGTGATCTATAGGTTGGTATATAAGCAGCTATCTTTTATGGTAATTTTAATACTTTCAGTGGTTATTAGGTAGAATAACATTACTGTATTATAAATTCATAGTGCTTTAATGGTATGTAAGGCATGAGTTACAAATATTAATCTTTCTCACTGTCATGATGACCTTTGAAATAACTGGATGTGATTCCCATTTTACTATTCTAAAACCAGGGCCAATATTGTACTCAGTATTTATATGTACAGTATGTGAAATTCCGAGTGCAGACGCTGTTGTAGTTATCAGATGAAGTGCTAGTCATAAACAATGATTCATATGACTGACACTATGTTAGATTTCTGTGGCAGCTTCCTCCAGTGGAGTTACCTGTGCATAAATATTGAACAAAACACTTGCCTAGGTATTTGGTGCATCCAGCTGAAAAATCAATGCAAAACACAAAACTGATCTTTTTTGAAACACAGTAAAACTGCCCTGGGTTACATTTGCCACGAGTTACAACCTCACATTTAATTTTAAAAATTCCCCAGGTTATGACTGATTTTCGGGATACGATCATTACCTAACGCCACAAAAGCAACAGAGCAATTTCCCTACCTTTTCCACACCATTTGGGGTCCTTATCTGACAACAATGATGACACCTCCGCAGCAGTAAGCACTGCATTGTGACTTCAGGTGGAGGGGGTGGCCATCTTAAATTCAAAATTGGTGGTGTTGGCCATTTTGGAATTCAAGGCTACATCTAACAGAAATCTTGGTAGTTCAAAACGGCTACCGCCACCATTTTAGGATTTAAGATGCCCCCCCCTCCACCCAAAGTCACAATGCAGTGCAACACATCAGGCAAGTTCCCAAAATGGCGTGGAAAAGGTAGGTAGGGAGATTGCTCCGTTGCTTTTGTGGGGGACAATCGTGTGTCATGTTTTGTACTTTTTGTGCTTTTTTGTATTTTTTAATATTATTTCTGTTCCAGTTGGGACTTTATTTTAAAAATTCAATGCATTCCTATGGGAAAACATGATTGGGTTTACATTTGCTTTGAGTTACAGCGGAGGCTGTTGGAACGGACCTCCATCCTAACCCGAGGTTTTACTGTATTACTGGAAAGGAGCTCACATCTGAGAAAAACTTCAATTTACTATTAGTCAAACAACATGGTCTACATACAGAACACAGAAAAAAGGTCATCCGGGAATGTACAAGAAACTTCCCCTCCCTTTCCTTCATATAAACTAATCTCCTATTCCTACTGTCTTATATTGCAATACTGTATAACTTTTCCGTGTTTCATTGTTATCCAACGTAATGTACATCTGAAAACTACCGTGTTTCCCTGAAAATAAGACATACCCATGAAATAAGCAGTAGCAGGATTTCTCAGAAGTTATGCAATAAAAGCCATACCCCAAAAATAAGACATTATGATAGGCATGGCTATGCAGCATCCCAGCGTGGAGTGGTAAAGAAGACGGGCAGCCAGTGGCCGTAATAAAAATAAGATATCCCCTGAAAATAAGCCATAGTGAGTCTTCTTGAGGAAAAATAAATATAAGACAGTGTCTTATTTTCGGGGGAAATCTAAAATATTTTGAATACCATATGATGGTCAAGGGCAATGTTAGGTAATTTTAATACAGTCAAACCTCATATAAAGAGCACCTCATTTAAAGAGTAACTCAATTAAAGAGCAGAATTTTCTCTGAATGTTCGCTTTGCTTAACATATAAAAACAACCAAAAACTCGCTTAACAAATAAATCGGGGTTTGCAATCCACACACACACACAATTGGTCACTTACAATGGTGTTTCGCTTAAAGAGCAAACTTGCTTAAAGATCAATCCTGTGGAACACATTATGCTCTTTAAGCGAGGTACAACTGTATTTTTTTAATTATTTAATGCCAAACCCCCACCAGTGCACATAAAGGTCTACTTTACAAGCATTTGGACACTTTTCAAACTTCAATAATTTGGATTTCTCAGATACTTCCTTGGACAATCTTGAATATTGTCAACCTGTTCATAGGACAGATCACAGAGGGAGCAGAAGAAATGAACAAGAGAACATTGAGTCAGTTTTTGTCCAAGTCATTTTGCATTTGTGTTTTTAAAAAGGAAAGAAAAACAACACACAAGCATATAATTCTTTCTACAGAAAAAACATATTTGGAGTCTCTGTTTACAACCACACAGGTAACAAGTGAATGTCTACATCTGGAAGCCTAGTTCTGTGTTTTTCTACAGTAAAATACAACTCAGTAGGACTCAACTCTGACAAACTAGAACATGAAATCTACTCATTGGTACTACTGGTACTTTCACACACCATTAGCATCTTTTCTCTGAAGTACATTCAGTTATTTCCTTTTTCTCTCTCAATTAACTTGGAAGTGGTTTTTCTTGCATTTCTAAATCAAAGCCAACCCAAGAAGATAATTCAGTTTTACTCACCTAAAGCGTACATAGTAGCCAACATAATTGAAGACACCCATGCAATCTCACTGTACGATGTGCCAAAGAAATCCTGGATTTCTTTGAAGAAGACTGCTATGCTTTTAGGGAAAGCATATGAAAATCCAATGGATATGAATGCTCCAAGTACCACTGCCCATCCCCATCCACCATCTGGAGGGACATAGCCTAGGTTTGTTTGTGCTGGAGGTGGCATGTCAAGGCTAAATTAAGGCTCTGTAAGCACTTTTCTGGACACCCTGAAAAACAAAGGCCACATCCACAGTCAGGTCATATCACATGCCCCATAGTTAATTCACTTGAATACACATTCTCCCGTTCTTTCTTTCATACATTCTTAGAGAATGGGGTCAAAAGAACATGGCTGGTGCTAAAAATGCCAAGTTACTTTAGGATAAAGTTTTTACTATCAGTAACTAAGCCTTAAGAGAAACATTTCAGTTGGTGGTTTTTGTTTTTGTTTTTTGTGTGTGGGGGGGAGGGATATATACAATCTGGGAAACCACCAAATACTGGAATGTGATCATTTAGGTCAAAGATGGTGAACTTTTTAGAGACTGAGGGCCCAGAGGGGCAGTGCGAACTTTGTACTGGGGGAGGGAGGAAATACTCCCATTGGGCTACTGAGCAGAGGGGTGAAGCAAACTCTGTGCTGGGGCAACGGCCACACATGAAAACAGAGAGGCCTGGGAGTACTCCCTCTGGCACTCGTGCCATAGGTTCGCCACCACTGATTTAGGGGAACTGAAAATAATAGATTCAGCCTCAGGGCCTGAAGTTCCCAATCCAATCACCACTGTATAGACAACCAGGGCTATAGCCAGGATTCTAGATATGGGTGGGAAAATATTTTTTCAGGATGGACAACAATGTCATATATATGTGTGTGTGTCATATATATAAGCAGCCGGAAGTTTGATGGTGAATAAACTGTTAACTCAGTTTGCCCACCCTGGTTACCCCAAGGCTATGGCCCTATAGGCAACTATATGTGGAGTTGCCTTTGAAGATGGTTCAGACAAATGTCATCTGTCCCAAAATAAAGTTAAACTACAAACTTCCATAAGTTGGGTGAAAAACACAGGTTTCCTTGTTAAAGCTTTTCATGGCTACTACCCAGTTCCCGGACACAATCCAAATGTTTCTATATAGATAAGTCTATTACCTAGGTATCTGAAGAGGATCCTGTCCAATCTTCAAGATACTCCTCAAAGGCTAGGATGTCTCTAACCAGATATGTACTAATAAATTATCTGCATATTTCTCTGATTCAAGTGGTATGTTTCAATATATGCTGTGTAAATATACCCGAGATTTTTATTCACAGCCTATTGATTTCTGAAATTTTTAAAACTATATAATTCCCCACACCTTTTAATTAATTTCAGAGATGGTTATGACTTAAGACTCAAGTTCAAGCCCGTTTTCAGACTCTAAAAAAGAACTAATGTTGAACAAAGGTGACAGATTAAAGTTATAAACCAAGGCAAAAATCTGATCTATTCAGTTCAGTTTTTCTGATAGATTACCTCCATGGTTCATTTGTTTATACAGTACTTTCAACTAAAGATTCATGCACACATAACAAGAGAAAGGCCATACAAGATTATTATTTTACTGTAAATATTCATCCTCAACCAAGCCACCTCCTTATCTTTTGCAGCAAATAACACAAACATATGTTCTCTTACTATGGGATTTAATTAGTTATGTGCTGTCAAGTCAGAACTGACTTACAATAACCCTAATAAGGCTTTCAAGGTAAGCAAGATATTTAAGGAGTAATTTTACCAGTTGCACACCCCAAGTGAGCCACCATGGCTGAGTGGGGAATTGAACCCTGCTCCAGAGTCCTAGTCCATCACTTTATCCACTACACCCCACCAGGTATTCCACCATGGTATTTATATGCATTTTATTTATGGCTTTCAGATAAAACTGAAAGGTAATAACTATGATACGCTTTTGGGGTGCACATTCCCAAAAACTTCTGCAAACAGATGCAATTGTTTGGGAAAACACTAACACACGTTAATATACAATCATTATACAATACATACCCTCATTTAAAATGACACCTTTATCATGCCATTGCCCACCCAGATAATTTAGATAATATTCTCAATTCATAACGTTCCCTCATTCTCCCACCATTTTTCCCCTTATGGCAGAAAAATCTGTTGATAATGAAAAGACAGAATTGCCACGGTATGTCTTCCTAACTACTAGCCTAAGAAGCCCTCCAGAAATGCTGAGAATTTCTGTTCCGTACATAGAAATAAATTCATATAGAGATACAGTATAAGGCTTATATGGCTCTATTTTCAAAAATGGAACAATAAATCTACACAGGAGGTGTGTGTGTTCATGTGTTCTGTGTCATCAAGTCACATCCAATTTATGAAGCTCTTGGTAGGTCTTTCAAGGCACGTGAAATATGAGATCTCACTTTTGTCTCTTCCAATGAACTTCTATGGACAAGTGGGGATTTGAACAGGTCTCCAAAGTCCCATCATTCTACCACTATACATCTGTCACGGGCTCACTCTTAAGTCCACTTTAAGCCTAAATGTGAATTCTATCCAGGGACTTCATTCTAAAGGCAGATCCAGGCTTGAATCCAAGATTTGCATTTTACAATTAGACCATCCCTTCTTTATATTTGTGGAAGGTTCCTACCCCAGAAGTAGATTTCTGCCACTGAAAGAAGAACATTTTTGTTACTCTTCCATCACTGCCTGTACTAGTCATTCTGTCACTGTGACTCCTGTAAAACTATTCTGGAGATTTGTGGGGCCCTCCAGCGCACTGGGGGAGACAGCACTGGGGACCGGAAACGTGAATCAGCAACGATCATGTCTCCTTTTATTTATTCCATACATTGATACCCCCTTGCTTTCTTCCACCATGGAGACTCCACAATAGTCTCCCATCCAAAAGTCTTCAGTTCAAGCACTGGCCATATCTGGAGCTCCTCTGCTTTGACCTCATTTGCTCTTTGACCATTGGACTCTGGTTAGGGATGGTTCCTACCAATGGCAGAAAGAAAGCCAATGACCTCTGTACCAAAGTGCGTATGGCACAGTCTGAAAGTAAAGAGTGCCTTGATTGAACAGAGAACACATATATGCTACCAAGCTGTACCTCTCTGGAAAGATGACCTCCTGGTGCATCATGTTGTACCCAGCATGTGGGAGGGGGGTGAGGGCCAAAATGCTAACTATAGAAACAGAGAATAACTGAGTTGGAAGGGGTCTATGAGACCATTGGGTCCAACCCCCTGCATAACGCAGGAATCCAAATCAAAGCAGATCTATCAAAATGGTTGTCAAATTCTCTCTTGAATAATTCCATTATTGGAGCGCCACCACCTCTCAAGAGAGTGGGTTCCACTATTGTAGTGCCCTAACAATTAAGATATTTCTCCTGATATTCAGCCTATATCTGTCTTCCTATAGCTTCAGCCCATCCACTATCTTGTGAACTGCCCAGAGTGCACTAAGCACTATGGGGCGGTATTTAAGTTGTAATTGCCAATTGCTATGTGTTACACAATATGCCTGGCAAACTCTTCTGATCAGGCCCAAGAGATTATTGATCTTGCCTGGAAGCTCAGGGCCCATGGAGAGAAGGCAAAAAGCAGCCCGGTCTGCCCACATGAGTGACCTGCAACTAAGATCCTGTGGGGACCATTGTCCTCACAGGACCTCACAATATAGTTTCCGTACTACAAACCCCGGAGGCACCAGGACTTCTGTGGGGATTTAAACAAGCTGGGCAGAGCTGCAACTTCTGCAGGAGTCCAGGTGCCCTGCTTCAGTGCCAGGCAATCACAATTACACTTATATACTGCCCCACTCTTTGGGTGGTTCATAAGTTAATTAGCATTTTGCCCCCAACATGCTGGGTACTCATTTTAACTAACTTCGGAAGGGTGGGAGGTTGAGTCAACCTTGATCCCTGGTCAAGATCGAACTCACAACTTTCTGTCACTACTAATTATGCTTAAATGCCACCCCAGAGCGCTTAGTACACTATTTGGATGGTTCACAAGTTAATTAGTCTTTTGCCCCCAACATGCTGGGTACTCATTTTAACTGACTTTGGAAGGGTGGAAGGCTGAGTCAATCTTGAGCACTGGTCAAGATCAAACTCACAACTTTCTGGCAATACTAATTACGCTTAAATGCCACCCCAGAGCGCTTAGTACACTATTTGGATGGTTCACAAGTTAATTAGTTTTTTGCCCCCAACATGCTGGGTACTCATTTTAACTGACTTCGGAAGGGTGGAAGGCTGAGTCAACCTTGAGCACTGGTCAAGATCAAACTCACAACTTTCTGGCAATACTAATTACGCCTTAAATGCCACCCCAGAGCGCTTCGTACACTCTTTGGGCGGTCCACAAGTTAATCAGCATTTTACACCCCCCCCCCCCCAAACATGGTGGATACTCATTTTAACCGACCTCGGAAGGGTGGAAGGCTGAGTCAGCCTTGTGTCCTCGGGTCAAGATCGAACTCACAACTTTATAGCTGGACACGAGTGGCGCGCACACGACACACCAAGAGGACACACATTGGCGTCCGTCGTACACGTGTCTAGAGAGCCACCAAGGAGGGGACGCTCCGGCAGAAGTCGCGCCTTTTTCTTTTTACTGCCCAACCACCACCACCGCCCCGTTCCCCCCCTTCACCAGCTCCGGGGCACAGCTCGCCAAAATAGGGCTGAAAGGTGCCGTTTGGCGGGAAACGTCCTTACCTGGGCCTCCCCCGGCCGCCGCCTGCGCTCTCCTGAGGCTTGGGAGCTGAGGGGGTGGGAGCGGAGGGAGAGGCCCGCGGGGAGGTGCCACGCCGTCGGGGCAGGGAGACAGGCGCGAAGCCAAGCGGGGAATCAAAACATTTCATTTGGGTCGGAGGAGGACTCCCCTCCGCCTCGGGCTGGTGGCGCAGCGCCCGGGTCGTAGCGCGCCTATACAGGAAAGCGGCGTGGCTTTCGGTTAACTTTCACAATTTGCTTCTCACGCTTGTACCCCCTACACCGGTTTGGCCAGGAAAAAAGGGGTTAGACGCTGACTGGAAGGGTGGAGGTCAGCAGTTCGATACCTAAATGCTGCAGACGGAACGAGCTCCCGTCTTTGTCCCAGCTCCTGCCAAACTAGCAGTTCGAAAGCAAGACATTGCAAGTAGACAAGTAGGGACCACTTCGGTGGGAAAGTAAACAGCGCTCGGTACGCTCCGGTGTCTAGTCATGTCTGCCGCATTTACCACGGAAACGTCTGCAGCAGCAGACAGCGCTGCCTGGTCGGCTTTGAAACAGAGATGAGCACTGAACCCTAGAGTCGGATACCACTGGCTTTCGAGCAAGGCGGGAGACCTATGCTTGTAGAACAGAGGTGCCCAAGCCCCAAACTATGCCTGTGGGCTGGATCCGGCCCCCAATGCTAATTCATCCACCCTGCAAAGCCCTAGTTGCTCCTGGAAACAGAAGTAAAACGTGCCCATATGGCACAGATCCTAGAAACTCACATCCAGCTTGGTCATTGTGGCATCCAAGGAGCTGTTGTTGTGTTCCAAAGCTTCAGGTAGGTGGGATTTTAATTAGCAATGAAAAGTCATTAGCCTTAGAAAAGATCTGCTTCCTGACATCATGTCAGGAAGCAGATCTTTTCTAAGGCTAGTGACTTTTCATTGCCAATTAAAACCCCACCTACCTGAAACTTTGGATTTTAATTAGCAATGAAAAGTCATTAGCCTTAGAAAAGATCTGCTTCTGACATCATGTCAGGAAGCAGATCTTTTATAAGGCTAATGACTTTTCATTGCCAATTAAAACCCCACCTACCTGAAACTTTGGATTTTAATTAGCAATGAAAAGTCATTAGCCTTAGAAAAGATCTGCTTCTGACATCATGTCAGGAAGCAGATCTTTTATAAGGCTAATGACTTTTCATTGCCAATTAAAACCCCACCTACCTGGAACTTTGGATTTTAATTAGCAATGAAAAGTCATTAGCCTTAGAAAAGATCCGCTTCCTGACATGATGTCAGGAAGCAGATCTTTTCTAAGGCTAATGACTTTTCATTGCCAATTAAAACCCCACCTACCTGAAACTTTGGATTTTAATTAGCAATGAAAAGTCATTAGCCTTAGAAAAGATCTGCTTCTGACATCATGTCAGGAAGCAGATCTTTTATAAGGCTAATGACTTTTCATTGCCAATTAAAACCCCACCTACCGGAAACTTTGGATTTTAATTAGCAATGAAAAGTCATTAGCCTTATAAAAGATCTGCTTCCTGACATCATGTTCTGCCTGGCTTCCTGCAGCCTCAGAGGGTGGGGGAACTTCAAAATTAGCGCGCATTGGGTCTCCCAATCAATTTAAAATCAGGAATTACACAATGCACAGCTATAATACTGTAAATCAATTTTGACTTCCAACTTATACCAATACAGTAATACCCCGTATAACGTGAGTATCATATAGCGCTAAAACCATATAACGTGGCCAATTTTGGGGTTTCTGACCCCCCCCCCCCAGGCGGGTCCAGGGAGGTATGGGGACCCGATCCAAGCTGTTTCCAAAGTTCTCCCACCTCCCTGGAGGCTGCAGCAAGGCAAAATGTCAGGATTCGAATCCCGACATTCTGGCTTGCTACAGCCTAAAAGAGGGTGGGGGAAGTTCAAAATTAGCGCGCATCAGCTCTAGGGAGGTTGGGACACACACACACACACACACACACACACACACACACACACACACACACACACACACACACACCTATTTCTCTCCCCCCCCACACACCTCTTTCTCTCCCCCCCACACACACACCTCTTTCTCCCTCTCCCAGAAGAAACTGCTTGTAATCCTGGACACACACACACACACACATCTCTTTCTCTCTCTCACACACACACACACACCTCTTTCTCCCTCTCCCAGAAGAAACCATTCCCCCCCCCAGCCCTGAATAAGCGGAAGGCAAAGACAAAATGGTGGACACTTACTTTTAGCTCCCGGATGGCCTCAGTCTGTCTCTCTCTCTCCACTCTTAACAGCCAAAACACCTAGGCGGAGGGATTCAGCAATTCTAAAGTAGATTCGGCAGAAGTCCTAGTACTAAGCAGGAGAAGGAAGGAACTAGGCAAATCACTGTCTTTCACTGATTTGTGATCCCTCCGCAAAAAAAAAAAGTCCGCAAAATTTTTTTTAAAAAAATAAAATAAAATTATAAGAGTTCCTATACCATGTCGGGGGCCGGATAAAATGGCCTGGTGGGTCGGATCCGGCCTGCGGGCCATTGTTTGGGCATGCCTGGGCTATAGTAACCGGTCCCCTGAATCACATGACTGGCCCATGGCCTGAAATGTTTGGATACCCGTTACAGAAAGAGAGGCTTATCTTAGTCTTCCCTCAGGGCCACCAGCTTGGCTTTTGGTCTCTGTGAAGTGGTGGCTTCCCCTATTTAACAAAACAGAAGCCACACCTTTCAAACTTTTAAGTAGCAATTACTACTAAAGGGGCCAATGGTTATGGGCAAATGAGCCCCTTTAAGTGGGGTGATGGTCCCCCTCAGTGGAGGAAATGCCACTGGAAACCATCCTATTGGGACCCAAAGGCAAAATGAGCGGGGGAGGAACCCTGATTCCCATGGTCATGGAGGCGGAAGAGGCCATGCCAGATGGACTGGCTGTGAAGGCACACTTTGATAATATCCTCAAATGAACTGTGGCAGTCCATTGCAGGCCTGGTGTCAAGTCCTACACGGCTCATTCTGTGTGTGCCGCAGGGGATAGCTCCAAGGTCACAGTGTGTGGGTCACTTCATGGCAAGCTGGGATCCACCTTAAACAAATTCACGCCAATGACATTTTTCCTGCTTCTGGAGGAGAGGCATTTTCGGATATGAGTTGCAGTCAAAGACAACGACACTTATATACTACCCCATAGCGCTTTGGACGGTTCACAGAGTAGTGAGTATTTTGCACCCAACATGATGGGTATTTATTTTACCAACCTCGGAAGGATGGATGGCTGAGTCAACTTTCGAAGTGGTAGCTGGGTTAGTCTGTGCAAGCATATCAGAGTAAACAAGACAAAAAATGTGGCACCTTAAAAACCACAACTGTATTTTAATGTGGACTTGGTCCACGGAAGCTAACATTAAAATGCAGGAGTTAGTCATAAGGTGCCACAATGTTTTTTTGTCTTTTGTTTTGTTTACTCTCTGATATGAGCCAAGTTTGAGCTCGCCAGGATTGAACTCACAACGTTTTGGGTGCAGTACAGCAGTTTAACTACTGCTGCACCACCAGGGCTCTTCAGGATTATTTATTTTATGGCACAAGAAAGCCCCACAATGGCCAGAGGAAGGTTTTAATTCTATTAAACCACTTCACAATACTGTACAGGTATTGCAAAAATAATAATAATAAAGGAAGGCTTTTGGTTCATTCCTAGCTATCACATGTGTTGGGAATGGACAATAGAGAACAATCTTATCCATACAAATAAAAACCAGAAGCCTCTGACAGGGACTAAATTGTGTGGATAGGCCCCACACTGGTGGTGGGCTGGTTCAGAGATCCGAGTGTTATGTGATGCAGTGAGCTCCCGTCTCTGTCCTGCCAACCTAGCAGCAGGGCCATAGCCAGGATTCTAGATGTGGGTGGGCAAATATTTTTTCAGGATGGGCAACAATGTCGTGTGTGTGTGTGCGGCGCGCACGCCATGAGCCCGCCTTGGCCACCCCTTGGCTACGGCCCTCCATAGCAGTTTGACAGCAAGAAATTGCAAATAGATGAATAGGTACCCCTTCAGTGGGAAACGTAACAGTGTTCCGTGTGCTCTGGTGTCTAGTCACACCTGCCACATGTCAAAGGAAGCATCTCAGCAAAGAAATCTGTTCACCATCTTTAGGAGCAAATCAGCTCATAACCAGAAACATGTACCTATGAGGACTTAATGTTGGCAATGACAAAGCCAAGAAAGTGGCTTCATTTGGGCAGTTCAATGTTTGATCTGGACACAAAAGAAGGAAGTTCATCCCTGCCGTGGATTAAATGTCTGTATAGACAGCCTCTAACTTGCAGAAACAAACTGCTGAGAACAGAAGTTCCACTTCTAATGTTTTTACTATATGTAACTGCAAAATAGTACACTTTCAAACCATGGCCAAATCTCATCAGTCGCTCAGCTGCCGAGAGTAAGGGGGGGGAGCATGATGTCTGGAAGATATGTAACCTTTGGCTCTGCAAAATTAATAAAACAGTGGCAAATTTGAAACAGAATGGGAAGCCCTTGTTTTCCCTTTTCTCAAATGCGAGAGAGGGTTAATGTAAAAGTCCCTCACTCACGCCTGGCTGCAAATATATCTGCTTGACCCATAATTTCAGAGCATGTGCAAATACATGATCTTTCTCACAAGGCTCATTGACAAAGTGTGCAGCTTGAATTGATATGAACTGGATCTATAGTCCCCTTTCCCCATAAATCCACAATCCCTCTCTCCACACATCCGTACCTGTTAGCCTGTTTCCCTTCTATGTAATCTGGATTCTTCTTATTTCAATTTCCACACCATCTTCCTCCTCACTCTGATGTCTTTCCCCTTTCTCCACATTATCTCCACCCCTTGCCTCTTTCCCTGCTGTGGAAAATACAGCCTTCACCACCAGGCGGCTCTTTTGTAAAGACCAACATCCAATTGCACTGGGAGCAAAAATAAGTTTCCAAGCAAGGGAAAATTACTCTTTAAGTGATAGGGATCACAGAAACAGAACTATGTCTTAAACAGGAGCACATAGGATATATCGGTGAGTTGTATTATTCCACTGATCTTGCCTCAGCTACTCTTCATTTTTCCTTCCTTAAATCATGTAGCTAAAGCAGGGGCTCTCAACCTACAGCCCAGGGGCTGGATGCGGCCTGTGACACCATTTCATGTGCCCCCACCACTGCCTCCGCCACACCAGGAAATGCCATATGTGGCAGGCAGGGCAAAATGGCCGTCTGGCCCTCAAAGCTGTCTGAGGAAGCATGGCCCGGTCCTTAGCTTGAAAAGGTTGAGATCCCCTGAGATAAAGCTTCCATATATTTATTCACAAGCAAATCTGCAGTGGCTCAAGTCACTAAGACGCTGACTGGGAGGCGGAAGGTCAGCAGTTCGATTCCTGAGTACTGCAGGACGGAATGAGCTCCCATCGCTGTCCCAGCTCCTGCCAACCTAGCAGTTCGAAAACAAGAAATTGCAAGTAGATAAATAGGGACCACTTCGGTGGGAAGGTAACAGCGTTCCATGCGCTCCGGTGTCTAGTCATGCCTGCCACATGACCATGGAAATGTCTGCAGAAGCAGACAGCGCTGGCTCTTCGGCTTAGAAACAGAGATGAGCACTGACCCCTATAGTCGGATACGACTGGCTTTTGAGCAAGGGAAACCTTTACCTTTACTAAATCTCTTAACTAAACTGACAGCTCTGAGAACTTGTGGCCTTGGCAAAGGCCACTTGAATCCATCTTGATGGAGGGCAGCAGCTTCATCAGTCCTGGCCTGGGGCTGATGAGGACTTTGTGTGCCAAAAGGGGTCAGGACCAGAAAGTGACTCACAGAGCTGGATCAGTAGTACTGCGATACGGAAGGCAGATGAAAAGCCATGGCGTTATATTTGCGGGACAATCTTCATGGCCTGATCGCCATGATGATTGCCAATATTTGGAAGTGAATGTGACACAAAAAGAACAAGAAGAAATAGGTACCACTTCAGTGGGAAAGGTAAGAGTTTTTCATGTGCTCTGGTGTCTAATCATGCCTGCCACATGACCAAGGAAACATCTGTAGATGCAGACTGCGTGGCTCTTTGGCTATAAATGGAGTTGAGCACCGAACCCTAGAGTCAGATGTGGTTGGCTTTCAAACAAGGGCAATCTTTACCTAAATCTCACTCAGTTCAAGGGGACACACTCTGAAGTAGATAGACACTGGGTTTGTTCAAATAACTATTACTTATTAACAATAATGATTTAAACACATTTAATATCATAATGGTACAGAATACCAGGAAACTGTTTAAAGAAGTTTGGAGGCAACAATTGAAATTTTAGTGAAATTATATAAAACATGACATTCGGTTGAAATAAAATATTTCATCTGAGCAAAAAAACCTGCCCAGATAGGTGGGTTCTAAGCTATCGAATCGTGCACAAAGCTTTCTTCAACACGCTGTTCAAAGAAATAGGGATGCGTTTCCCAATTGTATTTTGCAAAACCGAAGGTTCATTCCTCCATCTTTTGAAGAAGAAAAAATCCCAACAGTTTCATCTCACTCACCTCCTGCGTAGGTTGTGGCACACATGATAGAAGACACCAACGCCATCTGGCGATATGGGATGTTAAAAACACTCTGGAGTTCTTTGTAGTAGATTGTGAAAGACTTCGGAAAGGAGTTGGCAAACCCAGCAGTTATGGATGCTCCAAGGACAACTGCCCATCCCCATCCACCATCGGGAAGGATGTAGGCCAAGTCCGTATTGATTGGAGAAGACATGGCTCCCAAATCTATTTTCACGGCTGGACGAAACTTGAAGAACATAGACAAAAAAAAACCAGTGCAGGTCTGCATTAATATAGTATTTCCAGGCTTAACTCCACATATTGACACATATTAAATAAATAAATAATATTGATTGGCTATTTAAAAATTGGTTTATTATGCACAGCTGACAGGATAGCTCAGTGGTTTAGGTAACTAGCAGCTGGTCCAGAGGTTGGAAGTTCGATTTCTCACAGTGCCTCCTGGGAGAAGAGCCATCCTGTGTAGCCCTGGGCAAGCTGCACAACCCCTAAAGTGCCCCCAGAGAAAAGGAATGGTAATCCACTTCTGTGTATTTTCCACCTTGAAAACCCTACAAAGTGTCGCCATACCTCAGAAACAACAACAACAATTTTGGATTTACACACACACACAAACTTTACCAGAAACTGTCTATATCAGGAGTTCTCAACCTTTTTAAGTTGGGGGCTAGGCCTCACTCACTCAGGGGCCCAATGGCCATTTTGCCTTTCCTCCACCCAATGGCACTTCTTGGTGTGGTGGAGGCAGTGGGGGGCCACATTTGGCCCACGGGCTGCAGGTTGAGAATCCCTGGTCTATATACTTAGAGGCATTTAGGTTGGTTAATTTGTTTTTTTGGAAAAGGAAGCACAGAGATCTCAGAGAAGCTCTTTTTTAACTGGACACTGAACTGAGGAATGGAAGTTGAAATGGTGAGTGCAGCTTAATGTAAGTAAATAAAAAAGTTTGGAAAACAGGTGTGCAAAAAAAAATCAGCTGTACAGGATATTTTTGATAAATTTTATGTTTTCTAGTGTGCTAAATCCAAAATGACCTCCGAACACACTTTCGCTTTCCATTTTCTGTTTCCGGTTGAGCATCCAACAGTAGTCAGCTAGCTGCTACCATATTGACATTCCATCTTCCTAGTAGTGTCTCTCAATATCACAGACATCCTAGTGATATCTTTCACCCTGCTCTTCACTGTAGGCTCCCAAATTTTCAGGAAAATAATTGACATGGGAGTGTAAGAAATGAACTTTTAAACTCATCTTGCATCCTTGAGCTTTATACGCATTCAACATGCATTGTATAATGGTTTTGTATTGAGGGTCTTTAGTATTCCCTAAAAACTACGTCTTTGAAAGAGTCCCAAGCTTCCTTTTCTTTTTCTCCCATTGTTTCTAAAAAGAGGGGATAGGATTACAGTTTTCATATGCTGGGGCCAGTAAAAACTCCCACTTTCAACTTGCCTTCAGACAATTTTGGGAACTTGGAACACATATCTGAAATATTCCCCATCTTTTGGCAGTGATTTAACAAACTGTTTCATAAGCCCTAATTTAATATGAAGAGGTGGCAATAAAAACTTTTTTTTTGTTGGAACCAAGGTCGTATTAATGATGTTTTTTCACCAGGGATTAAGGCATCTCGAAGGCGCCAGTTGGTTTTTGTCTAATGGAGGTCTCTGGCACAACTGTCCCACAAACATAAGTAGCAGGGATATTTTGTATAACTTGCCAGCTGGCCTAACAACATGGTTAGTATTTTAAAGTCTTCACAAATCATCCGGCGATGCTCTTGATATTTGATTTTGTCAAGAATCACAGTTAAATCATTATAGTTTTCATCCAAATGCACCGAGTTTCCTATAGGAAGTTGATGTAAATTTATTTCCATTATGCTTTGAGGCTTGTTTTAGATATATCAATGAATAGGCACCACTCAGAAGAAACATTCTATTTCAAAACACTTCATTAACTCTTGAACATCACTACAATAAACAAGATTTCCATCTTTGGAGAAAAACTGAGTGAATTATTTCTCTCGGTGTCTGTACCACAAAAATGATGTTCCAAGTGACAGCAGGTTTTAGTCTTGACCCCAGCAATTCGGCTGAAACTTTGGAAAGGCCTAAATCTCTAACTAGGTCATTGAGCTCGCTCTGAGAAAAAAAATTGAGGTACCTCATCAACAGAAAAATCTGAGCTATATTCTTCCTGGGAAAGCAATGTGTCTCCATCCTCCGAATCGCTCAGGATATTATCCAGACTGGAAGGTGGGTGTGGAACTGGTATTTCAGAGCTATGAATCACTGGACGAATAGCTGAATTAAGGTTTAAGTAAGATATCTTCTTTTATTTTTTGTATTAAAGCCTTTTACATCTACCGAACAGAAATAGGAGTCAGTAGTGTGGTTTTGCTGTTCATGCCACATCATAGGAATATCCAAACAAAATGAGGGGATTTTTTACTTTTAAACCACAAACAAAGATCCTCACACCTTCTACACACCTTATGAGGAGCCCATGCTTTGTCTTGATCCCCAAGTTTCAATTGGAAGTAAGCAAAATACACTTTCTTCACAAAATTACTTACCGGTATGTTTCTTTGTTGACTTTTAATAGTGTATTCACCACAAATAAAACAAAAGTTGTTCAGAGAAATAACACAACCTCTTGGAGCCATAATACAGAACTAAAGACAAACACAGTCACGTTTGAATGCAGGATGTAAACTGAGTGTGGCTCATACAGCAACCAAGAACCTGAACTTATTTAGCATGTTGAAACATGATCAAATTTGACAGTAGGCGTGTTTATACTCATTTATAATACCCCAAAGAACATGTTGAAACATGATCAACCCAGCCAATGAGATTCCTGGATATGTTCACCTTTCGCTACAAACAAAATAACCCTGTTGGGACATGATCATCTGAGCTTCCTCACACCACTAAACCTACATTACACCCAGTGGTGGGCTCCAAAAAAAATTATTACCACACTGTGGGCATGGTATGGTGGGCATGGCCAGGGGGGAAGCCCTGCAGTGCACCTGAATTAGGACTATTTTATTTCAAAGCTTGGATAGGTGGGGCCAGCCAGATTTTCTGCTGCCAGTTCTGGCAAACTGGTGTGAACCTGCTGATGCCCACCACTGACTACGCCCTCCCCTACTATTCCTCTTATTTCCTCTTTGCATTATTCTTGATTCTAGCTCTAATAAATATTAAATGAAAGAAAGAAATATTTTTGGATAGGGTTTTTAGAATCAAGAATAGGATATCAGATTTTGGGTTAAAGGCAAACTTCAAGCTAAGTTAAACTAAAAACATGCGTTTTGCAAGAAAACTTGACGAGATGGATTTTTTTTAGGATTTTTCTCGGTTTCACTAAGTAAAAATCTATAAGAAATAGTAAAAAAATAATCCTATGCAGTTTTTTTGTTTGCAGACCTGTGAAATCTGTAGTATAAAAAAGAGTAACATTCCCAAGCTCTAATGTAAAGTGAAACACACCAGGCCCAATATTGCTTAGTTCACAGATATACTGATGGATTCTGAGTCATTGAGTGACTGGCTAGGAAATGGATCCTAGAATTGTGTTGGACACCTTAATTGACTTGGTCAACCTTAAGCAGATGCTGTTTAAAAATCAAATTCCATGCAAGGAGATCATTACAAAAGGAATAAAAAATAATTTTACCGTTGCTGTCAAGTCAATTCTGACTTATTTTGATGTGTTTCAGATTTTTTTAGGTGGACAGTACTCAGAAATGGTTGATCATTCCCTTCTTCTGGAGCAGTGATGATGAACCTTGGCACTCCAGGTGTTCAATTACCAGAAGTCCAAGTCACCACTCCTGCTGATCAGGGTTTCTGGGAACTGAAGTTCAGGAACCTCTGGAGTGCCAAGGTTCACCATCACTAATCTGGCATCATTCTAGAACTGCACAGTTTGCTGGAGGCTATAGAGCCTGGTTCTCTTGGGATGCACAGTGGGGAACTGGATCAGTGGTACAGGTGTCACACTGTTATGTGGAAGGCAGATGAAAGGCCACTGCTTTATATTCTCAGGACAGTCTTCATGGATGATTGCCAATATTTAGATTTGGATACAGCAAAAGAAGAAGTCTCTTTCTCTCTCTTTCACGCACACGCACACGCACACACGCACACACACACACACGCGTGCACACACACACACACACACACATACACACACACACCTATACTAGTAGTGTTTTCCTCTGATTTCAACAACTTTGATCTCCTGGATAGAAACCCATTGTTGATCTCCACCAGACTAGATCTATTGAATTGTTTATAACTTATGAGTCAATGTTACATAAATCCCATTGATTTAATGGATGTACTTTATTTGAGGCTATCAGTGAAAGTCTGGCTACTGCTCTGTAATAAAGAACTTACATGAGATACAGTTAAGGATGCAGCTTATATGGAGGAAGAGCAAACCTCTTCCTCAATTCCAAAGTGATATTCCAAAATCACAGATAAAAGAAGCAATTTCTAACTCAATATCCTCAAGATTTTATTGGGGAAATTTGGCATAGTTTTACTATACTCCCAACTGTTGTTAGGAGATGTAACATACCAAGAGCTGTTTGGCTATCTTAATGATGCACACACCTTAATGCAGTGCAACACCAATGAAAATACAATTGGAAGAAGGGGTTTCCTTTGCCAGAAAAAAAACTTACAAGGTCTGTAGTTTGGGGATAACATAGACTATTTCTCAGCCTTTTAAAAATGTTTGGTCATTTCCCTCTCAATGAAATAGTGTGTGCTTAACCAGTGAGACCAGCTGGCAAAGTTATGGAAATCGGGGTTGGAATTGGTCTGTTTGGAGTTCACATGTGAAAATATACAACAAGAAACAAAGTTTACAATGGTGCAAGTAGTGCTTTCTGGATTCCCACCCCACCAACCATCTACTAAACTGTGAACAGTTTCCTATGTTCTAATCTAAAACAGTGGAATTAAATGTTTTATTTCGGCAATATCCTTTTTCAGTTGACTTGCCTTCCAATAAAAGCCTGCACATGGTAGGAGGCTCTGATGAATTATTTTGCAATGGTGTATGCTTATTTTATATGGCATGCCTAGCCATGTTTATTGTATCTTATTGTGCATTAACAGTAGCAATAGCAATTCCACTTAAACAGTATATTGCCCCATACTGTTTAGTGCACTTTCTGGGCATTCATGAAGTAATTAACATTTGGTCCCCATCATGTTGATTACTCATTTTACCAACCTTGGAAGGATGGAAGGCTGAGTCAACCTAGCTTCTGGTCAGGATCGAACTCACAATATCAGCAGCAGTTTAGGCAATGCAGCAGTTTAACCACTGCACCATTAGGGCTCTTATAGCTTCAACCTTCTCAGATCCAGGCTCCACTTTAAACCAAAAAGCCACAATACATGTCCCACCATCTATTACAATAAAATTATTATCATTCTCTCCTCTATCTAGGAGGGCTAGACATCGAGGATGGGGGGTATTGATATGTTTTATCACATCTTGCTTTAATTCCCCTTCCTATGCAAAATCCTAGATGCACAATTGGGCAATACTTTTATTAGGCTAAACTACAAATTCACAAAATATACAAGCTTTTGAGTTCTCCAGAGAACTTCATGAGCCTACGTGGGGAACAATTGTAGAAGAGGGATCTTGGAAGTACAACTTGTATTTGTGACCTTCCTGTACAGTGTTTCAGTCTAAAAGAAGCTTAATTCTTCTTTTGCCCAGTTCCCTTCCTCTTCCATCTATGATTTTTCCACATTTTGTTCATCTCCTTTAAAAATGGCATTGGTTCTACTCATGTAGCAGGGCCTGTTCACTGAAGACCAATTGTTATTCAAACAAATAGGAATATTTATATTCATTGCTAAGTTTACTCTGTTTAGCTCACAGGAGTACCTGTGGATATGAGTTACTCTATTTTGCCTCACAACATCCTTTGAAGTAGGTTATGGTAAGAGAACATAACTGGCTCATGGTCACCCAGTGACCTCTATAAGTGAGTAGGGATTTGCAGCAAAATGACATATTTTGACTCCAGACAGAATTCAGTACTTTATCACAGCATTTCCCAGCCAGATATCCTCAAGATCTGTAGTTTGAGAATAACCCCAGTACAATAGAATAGTTGAATAAATAACATTTTTGTGTTTTCTTGAACCATTAAAACAAGATTCAGGACAACAAAAATTAATCTCACCCAGTGGTGGGCTGGCCCATCAAGCTATCGGGACTCAGCCTGGGCACCCCCCCAGACCCCCAGTACTATGGTGCCCCCCTTTGGGTGCCAATCCAAAGAGCCAAGCTGAGCTGCAATGCCCAGAACAAATCGAGCAAATGAGTGGGGGCTCTGTGTTCCTCTGCCTGCCTTCTCCTCCTTTGCCACCAAATATAAGGTTACAAAAACAGCCCTGCTTACAATGTATTCACTGTGGCTTGGAGGTTACAATTTTGCCTTGTAAGCAAGATGATGTTGGCTCGAATCCCCAGAGGGGAGTTGAAATTAGAAGGTGAGTGGGAATGTATAGATTTTGTTAGCATAACCAATAGCACATTGAAAGGTCATCAGAGAACAAGAATCTTGCAAGAACTTCCCCTCTTGTGCTCCTTACTAAAGAAGATTAATATTGACAATTGTCACCTGAGTGGACAGGTATTCTAGGTATGTTTTCCATCACTGACCTTCCTGCAGAATCCCAAAGTACCACCAAAACAGTTTAAAAATCTAACATATGCTAAGCCAGGGAACTCTAGGTAAAGGTTTCCCTTGCTCGAAAGCCAGTCGTATCCGACTCTAGGGTTCAGTGCTCATCTCTGTTTCAAAGCCAAAGAGCCAGCACTATCTGTTTCTGCAGACATTTCCATGGCCATGTGGCAGGCATGATTAGGCACCAGAAGGCACGGAATGCTGTTTACCTTCCCAACGAAGTGGTCTCTATTTATCTACTTGCAATTTCTTGTTTTCAAACTGCTAGTTTGGCAGAGCTGGGACAAAGAACGGGAGCTCATTCCATCCTGCAGTACTCAGGAATCGAACTACTGACCTCCTGCCTTCCAGTCAATGTCTTAGCCACTTGAGCCACTGTGGTCCAGTCAGGGAACTCTAGAAATGTGTTTAAAAGAGGTGGTAGAGAGAGGGAAACTTAAGCAAAAAGTTCCTGTTCCAGAAGAAAAAGAAATATCACCTACCTTGTCAAAGATTTTCCTCCTCACAAGGCAGGATATGAGAAAAGGCTGTTAGTGTCCTGAAGATTATGAGTCTCAAAGTCTGAGTGATAAGGGCAGGAGGTCCCCTCTCTCTTCTTACTCAGAGTCAACAGGAAGTTGACCTAATCTCCCACCTTAAAATGTTGTTCCAAAATGTTCTCCTGGTGAAATCTCTTTCGTTGTCTTCAGAGGGATTTAACTTTACCCCTTTCTAGGGTGAATTCTTACTCAATTGTTTGCAGTTTTCTGAGACCTCAGTCAAAAGCCCCTTTCACAAGGATAAGTCCATTGCATAAGCAACAGGTGATCAGCCCTCCAGTATCTTGGTGGGAGAAGTATATACTATCAGAAAAGAATTCAGGCAGTTAGGAGGGGAAGGCACAGCATCTAGAAACAAAAGCCCCCCCCCCCCCAAAAAAAAAATCAATTCCAGAATTCTTCCAGAGAAAATAATTGAACAGCCCCCGCACAATTCAGGAGACAGCCTGCCCTTTCTTGTGCCAGACTTCAGATTTGATCCAGGAGCAGCAGAGGCTGTTGCATCACTAACATTTCTGCCGTTTTATCGACTCATTAAAACAAGAACCCAGGGCAACAAAATCCACCTACTTTTTCCTCCCGGCTCCCTCCTTTTAAGATGAAAACTTAAATCAGTGACAAAGGTTGTTTTCTTGGTAAAAAAAAAAAAAGGAAAAAAAAAAGAATCATAACTACCAAGAGGGAAAGAGGGCAATCCTGGGACTGCTAGTAATTTCCACCCTTTAAAATAACTTTGTGGTATTCCCTTGCACTGCTATAGAGAGATGCCACCAGGACATAAACTTCAAAGGATGCAAAAACACCTGAACAGAACCCTTCAGCCAATGAGACTTGCTGAGATAGTGAAAAGGGGAGGAGTTGGAAGAACAGGTGAGAGCCAAAGTTTTGACTCACACCTTTGCCAGGCTCTTTAAAAATAACAACCATTCCCCTCCTCCCTGTTCTGTTTCCAGTAGCAAAGCAAATATAACTGTGGACAATATAAAGATAAGTAGAAGCAAAGGAGTCACCCTTTATTCTATGCATATCAGGCTATTGTTAAATTCAGTACATAGGGGGGGGGGAGTTTTCCCCAAATGGGAGAAAGTTGTTTGAGTTATTGATCACTGTCATGATAGCAGCTCCCCCAGGGGCTTAGTGGTTAAGGCACTGAGCTGGAGACTGGAAGGTCAGGTTGTAGACATGTTAGAACCAATTGTGATCCCAGCTATAGCAGATCCCTTGAAATAAATGGAACTTACATTATCTCTGTGATTGAAAAAGTTCCTTTCATTTCATTGGGTCTGCTCTGTTTATTTCCTCCTTCTACGCCTAGATCAGATGTTAAAACTGCCAGAATGAACCCCATTTGGTGAATTCATGCCATCATTCCTAGTTCGCCTGACCTAGTTGATTTAGATTAAAGTATAAAGAGTTGCCCTTGCTTGAAAGCCAGTTGTATCTGACTGTAGGGTTTGGTGCTCATCTCTGTTTACATCCAAAGAGCCAGCGCTGTCTGTGTTTCCAGACATTTCTGTGGTCATGTGGCATACATGACTAGACATGGAACACTGTCACCTTCCCACCAAAGTGGTATCTTTTTATCTACTTGCAATTTTTTGCTTTCAAACTGCTAGGTTGGCAGGAGCTGGGACAGAGACGGGAGCTCGCTCTGTCATGCAGCACTCAAGGCTCAAGCTACTAACCTGCTGGCCTTCCAGTTGTCAAGTTCAGCATCTTAACCACTAAACTGCTGCAGTCCCTAGATTAAAGTACAGTATAGTAATATTAATATTGCTTTGCTCTCCCAGTAATCTTTGCTCTGGGCTTAGAATTAACTCCCTTTACCACAGAAATGAAGCTGGAGTTTTATTTTGCTTTTATTGTCCAAGACAGGGATGGGTAATCATTGCCCTGCTGGTTTTATTGGACTGCAACTTCTATCACATCTGGCTAGCCAGTGTGGCCACCATAAACGATCACAGGAGCTCAGGCCAGAAATGGAGGGTCATTAATGACCAACGTGTAGATCCAGGAGTCAAATGGAACAGAATGATTTAGGGCAGGCACTGTTCAATGCTATTATAATTATGTTTGTAAATACAGTAAAACCCTGGGTTACAACGGAGGTCCATTCCAACACCCTCCGCTGTAACCCGAAAAAATTGTAAGCCAAAACATCCATAGGGATGTACAGTCAAACCTCGCATAAAGAGCTCCTCACTTAAAGAGTAACTCGCTTAAAGAGCAGAAACTTGCTTACCAAATAAATCCGGGTTCGCAATCCCCCCCCACACACACACAATTGGTCTTTACAATGGTGTTTCGCTTAAAGAGCAAACTCGCTTAAAGAGCAATCCTGTGGAACGCATTATGCTCTTTAAGCGAGGTACAACTGTATTGGAAAATTAAAAAATGGTCCTGAATTGATAATTGTAAACTGAAACAAATACATTAAAGATTTGTAAACTGAGATGGCATTTCCATAGGTTTCGACATTGTAAACTGGAGCAAACTTAAACCAAGGCGGTTGTAACCTGGAGTTTTACTGTAGTAACGTAGCTGGCTAATCTTAAACTCTGACTCTGGACGTTATGGTCTTTAGATGTCTGTTTTATATGTTACACTTACCACTTTACTTCTTTTTGCATTAATATGGCGTAGCGTGGGGGGGCGGGGGGGGGCGGATGCCCCGGGCAGCGGCTTTCAGGGGGCGGCAAAATGTCCCCACCACTTTGGCCTCCCTCTGCCTGGGGTTAGGAAACAGGACTTCCCAGGCGGAGGGCGGCCCTTTTGCTGGCGAGCGCTGCTCGCCTCCGTCCACCTGGCTGGCCGTCGGGGGCTCTTCGCCGCCTGCCCCTGACTCCGCCTCCGTTGCGAGTTCGATCCTGGCGGGATACCAGATTGCCTAAGCCATTCATCCTTCCGAGGCCGGTTAAATGAGTACCCAATGGGACGGAGGCGAGCAACGCTCGCCAGCAAAAGGGCCGCCCTCCGCCTGGGAAGTCCTGCACGCACGCGCGCACGCTGCCCACCTCTGCCCGCCCAGCCATCCACCCAGCTTGCCGTCAGAGGGGGCGCTCGTCGGGGGTGGGTGGCGCCGTGGCGCGGAGCCCCTGGCGGCTGGCTGGGTGGGAGGAGGTGGGCAGCGGGCGCGCGCGCGCGTGCAGGACTTCCCAGGCGGAGGGCGGCCCTTTTGCTGGTGAGCCCTGCTCGCCTCCGTCCCATTGGGTACTCATTTAACCGGCCTCGGAAGGATGAATGGCCCAGTGGTCAGCAAACTTGGCTCTCCAGCTGTTCTTGGACTTCAGTTCCCAGAAGCCTTGATCAGCAGGAGTGCTGACTTGGGCTTCTGGGAATTGAAGTCCAAGAACACCTGGAGAGCCAAGTTTGCAAACCCCTGGCTTAGGCAATCTGGTATCCCGCCAGGATCGAACTCGCAACGTTTTGGCTGCAGTGCAAGAAGGCTGGAAAGTCCATAGGGTTGGTGTGTGTGTGTGCGCGCGCGCGGGGCGCTCGTCGGGGGTGGGTGGCGCCCCTGGCGGCTAGCTGGGTGGGCTGGCGGGCGGAGGTGTGCGGCACGCGCGCGCGCCGCTCGTCAGCAGGGGAGCCACCTTCTGCCTGGGTCCTGGGGGGGGGGGGGCGGCAGCGGCGAGCTGGGGGGGGAGCGAGTTTGTTCTTCGCCCCCGGCGGCTGACCTCTGTGCGACGCCACTGATATGTGCCATGTAAGACCTGCTGGGTTGGCTTCCCTCCTGCTCATTCTAATGAAAGGAAACTCCCTAAGGCCTCTCCCACAGTCCTAAATACATTAAGGAGTCAAAAGCCCTATGCTGTCTCTGATACTGTGACATCAGATTTCAGAAGACAGGAACATGGGAAGTTGTCTTCTGCTGAATGGAATTCTTGATCGGTCTAGTCCAGGGATCAGCAAACTTGGGTCCCCAGATGTTCTTGGACTTCAATTCCCAGGATCCCTGATCAGCAAGTGTACCGAGTTGGGCTTCTGGTAATTGGAGTCCAAGAACACATGGCAGGCATGCCTCAACACCGGAGCACATGGAATACTGTTTACCTTCCCACCAATGTGGTCCCTATTTATCTACTTACAATTTCTTGCTTTTGAACTGCTAGGTTGACAGGAACTGGCACAAGACAGGAGCTCATTCCATCCTCCAGTATTCAGGCATCAAACTGCTGACCTTCCAGTCAGCATCCTAGACACTTGAGCCACTGCAGTCACTGTGTAACAAAGACAATAACCAGTGTTGGACAGCAACAGATTCGCTTCCCCCCAGAAGGGAGGGTAGCAAAATTGGGTGGCCTCTGGGCAGGGGGGTGGCAAAGTTGGGTGGCCACACCCACCTCCCAGCCTTGCCCCATCAGATTTTGTCCCTGCAAGTGGTTCAAGGTCTCCCTTGCTCAAAAGCCAGTCATATCCGACTCTAGGGTGCAGTGCTCATCTCCATTTAAAGCCAAAGAGCCAGTGCTGCCTGTGTTTGCAGATATATACTTGGCCATATGGCAGGCACAACTAGATCGCCCACGACGTAGGCTCTGCCCATGACATAGGCTCCGTCCACTGTGTCGTAGTGAAATTTTTTGCTGCCCACCACTGACAATAACCTATATTCTTGTATTCACAGAGCCTCATATCTGAGTAAATCTGTGCTTAAGGTTGTGTCAATGAACTCACCAAATATTTCCCCCTTCTCTACCTTTATATCCTTACCTCCTTCTTTTCAATTTTAGATTTCAAACTCATAATTCCTTACTGCACAAGAGGCATTACTTGCTACTCAATAGTAACATTGATGCACATTGATGATAGCAGAGAAATGAATGCACACATGTTCCAATATATGTAGGCCAAATTACATGATAAACTGAAAGAACAGAAATGGCATGCAATACAATGACATCAATCAACAGAGAATAAAACATGGGTTAAATAGAATTAGCCACTCCAACACTCTGCAGCAGTGATTCCTAATGTGGGCACAGGCCCCTCAGGGGGGACTTCAATTCCCAGAAGCCTAAGTCAATACATTGGCTGGTCAGTGCTTTGGGGAACTGACTTAGGCTTCTGGGAAATGAAGTCCAAAAAACAAAGGTTAGGAAACACTGATCTACAGGCAAACAGAGACTATAAAACAGGGATTCTCAACCTGTGACCTGTAGGCCGGATGTGGACCATGGCACCATTTCATGTGGCCCCCACCGTCTCCACCACATCAGGAAGTGTCGTGGTGGAGGAAGGGCAAAACGGTCATCCGACCCCCGAAGCTGTCTGAGGTCTGAGGAAGCGTGACCCAGTCCTTGGCTTAAAAAGGTTGAGAACTCCTGCTGTAAAATCTGCAATTTACAATTGAACTTCATGTGAGAGAAACAATGTCTTTGCTTAGCAATGAAAAGATAATAGTGTGGGTACCAGAGTTCCCTCCTTGGGGAGACCCCTTTATAAGCATCCAATCAATGTTCATTATGCTTTTGTAAAGAGCAAGCCTCTGTTTAGAAGATCCTAAATAGGACAAGTGAATCAACTAAAGATGTGGAGGGAGATGGATGGAAGGATAAGGATGAGAATAATATGTTATTTTGTCATTTGTTTATGTAGAGTAGGGGTTCCCAATCTTTTCAAGCTGGGGGCCGGGTCACGCTCTCTCAGTCAGCCTTGAGGGCTGGATGGCCATTTTGCCCTGCCAGCATGATGGGGGCAGCCATTTTGTCCCAACAGCTTCAAAGGGATGGTCATTTTGTTTCTCAAATGCCCTTGGAGGGGTA
This sequence comes from Furcifer pardalis, assembly GCA_030440675.1. Lineage (NCBI taxonomy): Eukaryota > Metazoa > Chordata > Lepidosauria > Squamata > Chamaeleonidae > Furcifer > Furcifer pardalis. Next base: position 143,732,748 of record CP126893.1, read on the forward strand.
GGGGTCACATGAAATTGTGCCATTGACCAGATATGGCCCACAAACCTTATGTTGGGAACCAATGATGTACAGTATGGAGACCAAAGGTTTGTGCCAAAGGCTTTATGAAAAAGCAGGTTGAGAAGGCCTTTGACAGAAGATTGAGAGCCAGGTTGCCCATTCAAACAAATAAATCTTTCCTGCTCTTAGAGCTTATGTCTGTGGACATTCGAATTTTCAGTGTTCTATACGTGAAGCATTATGCAAATAAACTGGTGATCAACAACTTCCTGCTGTGGTCAGACAAATGTACCAGGCATAAGGAACAGCAAAGGGGAAGACACTGCAGTGGTTTGAGGGTAGGAGACCTACTGTGATGTAAATAAATGCAGGAGACAGTCTTGTACTCAAGAGAGAAATTTATGTTGCAGCCCATACTTCCATTCTCTCTCAGCTGTGAAATCTGATGTCAGAAGGAATCTGATTCTTAAAAACTGAAGACCAATCTCCCAATAAAGAAAGCTAATCACAGATTGTCATGATACCTGGGTCAGGCAGGTATTCTATTCTCTTCCCCTGCTGTCCTTGTAGTCCTGAGTTGGAAATACTCAGGAAGGTGCATGAGGAGAAAAATTATTAAAGTTGAAGGGTTATTGGTTTCTACTCCCAGCTTTCTAGATTGTCTGGTAGAATCTTCCAAGGAGTTAATTTCTGTCTGTTGCTATCCAGTTTCTTTACTTCTCAGTTGAATATGAGGTTAAAACACTGAGATTAGTACCAGATTTTTCCCTTTCACACAAATCCAACTAGACCCAGCACAGGGCTTTAAAACTAAAGATGACGAATTTGTGCCAAATTCAGAAGTGGATGTGAAAATAGTATAGAAAATTAAGGAAAGTGGGCAAATGATTGGACTGAGAATGGTTTAGGCCAGGGAAAGGCAGCCAATAGCCATGGGCCGGATCCAGCCTGTGGCACCAAATCATCTAGCCCACACCCTCACTCCAGCAGCCACTGCTGGCGGAATTGGCCACATAATCATTTTCAGTGGCAGCAACCAGACAACCAGTCTCCCCCCCCCCCAAGTGTCTGAGGGAGTGTGACCTGGCCCCCAACTTCAAAAGGTTGGCAATCCCTGGTTTAGGCAGTGAAGTTCTAGGTGAGGGGTTGCCAAACTTTTTCAGTCAGGGGCTGGGTCATGCTCCTTCAGACAGCTGAAGGGGCCTGACTAGTGAGGACACACACACACACACACACACACGGCATTTACAGCTGTCATAAACACATTTGACTCCTGAATCATTATGTCATAACCAGAGATATATTGACATGTGGTTTGATCCATTATCTTACTTGCCCAACCCATTCCAGGAAAGGAGAGGTAAACCCTCACAATTACTATACAGCACCACTTGAATTTCTACTCAATGTCAATCTGAGGTGATCTGATTCAGCTATCCTGCAATATCATGAAAGATGCAGCCATTAGTGCTTGGAGATTCTGATATCCAATGACAAACTCTGTCAGTTGGTGGTTGTGGTTCCTTCATCAATTTTGCCATTGACTCATTCAATACTGTATAATGTCTGCTGTGTTGGACATACACTTTTCTTTCTCCTTAAGAGGGGTTGCTTCCTTCAAAAGGTTGGGCAGCAAAGGGGCAGCAGCAGTGACCAATGATTGGATATGGTCTACTGCTGCAGAAAAATCAATACTGTAAGGTTAAAAAGATGCATTTATGCTTAACAGCTTCTAGAGTTTCTAGTCTATCTGTAATATTCCTTTCCTCCTCTGTAGGTAAGGACACAAAGGAGCATTTTAATTGAGTTATCCAGGTTCAGGGCTATAGCCAGGATTCTAGATGGGGGGGAATATTTTTTTCAGGAGGGGCAACAATGTCACATCCACATATATAACATTGGCACCACGGGGTGGAGTTTGGGGGCAGGCTGTTATCTCAGGAGGATTTTCTCCTCCCCCCCCCCGGCCCCCTGGCTATGGCCCTGTCCAGGTTGTTTCCTCCCATGGGGAAATTATAGATTGATCACTCCTTCTCATCAGATCACCATTGTCCTTCAGTGTCATTGCCTTTGTTTTTTCTGAAACCCCTTTCCCTATTACCTGTTTCTTTAAGGTAATGCCTTTAAGAAGTGACTGAATTGTGAAAAACTCTCACAGGATATATAATAAAACCCTGACATACGACTGCCCTGGGTTATGTTTGCCACGGTTTACAAGGGGGATTGCTTCATCACTTTTGTAGGGGTGGGGTGGAGGACAATTATGCCTGGCATTTTGGGCATTTTTTTTTGCCTTTTTTGTAATTTTTTGGTTGTGGGTTTTTTTTTTGTCCAGTTGGGACTGTTTCCCTTTTTTGGGGAGGGGGGTGTCTGTGTGATCATGTATGGCATTGTTTTGGATTTTTTGTGTGTGGGGGTTGTTTGTTTTTGTATCTTTAAAAATTATTTTTGGTCCGGTCAGGCCTTTTATTAATTTTCAATGCATTCCTATGGGTAAACATGCTTCTGTTTACTATTTTTTCATGTTATGACAGAGGCTGTTGGAACGGACCTCCGTTGTAACCTGAGGTTTTACTATACAGTTGTACCTCGCTTAAAGAGCATAATGCGTTCCACAGGATTGCTCTTTAAGCGAGTTTGCTCTGTAAGAGAAACACCACTGTAAATGACCAATGGGGGGGATTGCGAACCCTGATTTATTTGTTAAGCGAGTTTTCGGTTGGTTTTATTTGTTAAGCAAAGCGAACATTCAGAGAACATTCTGCTCTTTAAGCGAGTTACTCTTTAAGCAAGGTGCTCTTTATGCGAGGTTTGACTGTATTTGCTTTTAAGCCAGACTGAGTCTTTGCCTTGCAAGCAAGGAGTGACTTCTGTTTGTCTCAAAAACAAGAATCCTCTTTTGTATCTGTGTGGGAGCATAAAGTGTCTGTACTTCTGCCTTCTGCATCACCCGTGATCTACTAATCCAGCTCCAAAGTAAGTCACTATCTGGTCCTAAGCCCTTTTAGCACACAAAGTCCTCATCAGCCCCAGGCCATGATTGATGAAGCTGCTGCCCTCCATCAAGATGGATTCAAGTGGGATTTAATCCACTTGGGGACCATTACCCTTCCCTGTGGACTTCAGTACCCAAGGCCATTAGTCCTCAGGGTTGTCATGTTAGTTAACCACCACCTAACACTCAGTGTTGAGTAGCTGGCAGTATGGTCTACTCTATTACCATAGCAGGATTAACCTGGCCAGATTTTGGGGAATTACAGCTTTCCTAATAATACAGTACTTTGCTATTGATCATGCTGACTGGGACTTCTAAGTGTTGAAGTCTCAAGCATCTGCCAGACAAAAGATTGTCCATCATTGCAATAAAGCATGTGATGTGAAATATTTGATGGGCACTTCACACAATGATTGGATGGAGTAAGGAGATATGGAATATAGGAGCTGCTGCAAGTGATGGGTTTTATAAATTCACCCAAGGCATGGTGTGTTGAGGCAGAATGACAGAGAATAAAGAATACATAGCTAAATACTCTAATGGAGGAGTGAAAAGAAATATTTATTTATTTACTTAGGTTTGTTATCCCACCCCAATCAGGCGAACCCGACCCTAGGCGGCTCACAAAAAAGAAAAAAGGCTACACAAATGAGTGCAAACCAAACCAAACAATCCCACCACACCTCCACAAACCCAGAAACCGAACACCAATGTTCAAAATCAACTTCAAAAAAAAATTAAACTATAAATTTACCAAAAAAAAAAAACCCCACCTCAAAAATTTAAAAGATTTAAAAGTTTAAATGGTTAAAAAACTTCTCGTATGCAAATATTGAAAGAGTAACAACACAGGCTGCCTCATAACTACCTGAAGATTAAATCACAGAGATTTAGGTTGTAAAACAAATGAAGCTACAGATTAACAAGTTTGTACTTAAGTTACTGCGAGGCCAAGATACTGTAGATGACTTTTGTGCTTGACTGTAATAGGACCATCAGTGATGCTGGTGAAGTAGTGAAGGAGGAAGTTACTTTGTAGGGTGTGGTGTGAGAAACTACATGAGATAAAACAGTTTAAAATATGTGGAAAAAGAAAAATATTGCCAACTAGGTTTCAGGTCTCAGAGTGCTGGCTGAAGATGTTGCTAGGCTTCTGCAAGTCTCCAAGTAGGGAGATAAATCTCAATATAAGAACCATTGAAGGCAGAGAAAGTTGGGATCTTATATGTGTGGTACCTCTAAGTATAGACATTCATAACTAGTACCATGAGTTATTGGTTCAGGGTGAAGGAATCTTTGTCTGATCGTATCTGTGTTGCACTTGCTCTTTTCAAGTAAATACTTCGAGGACATAATTTTGGGAAAATAAAGAGGTCAGTCATGCAAAGAAATGTCTGTGTCTACATAACATTACCACACCAAAAAGCCAGGAGCAAGTAAAAGATAATGATCTACTCATGCCCTTGGACATACTGTGCTTCTTGTTGCAGGGGGGCGGGGCAACATCGTCGTTGGCTGCTACTCGTGACGGAGTATACATCCCCACCCCCGAAAGCCATTTTCAGGGAAAATGCCATTAGCATTAATTTGTTTAAAGTGGATCCCAGCTTGCCATGAAGTGACCCACATATTGGGATCATGAAGCCTTCTCCTGTGGCATGTATGAAATGAGACGTGCAGGATTTGGCACCAGGGCTGCAGTGGATTGCTGCAGTCTTGAGGTTATTGACAAGATGTGCCTTCACACCCAGTCCATCTGGCATGGCCTCTTCCTCCTCCATGACCATGGAGAATCAGAGTAGTGAAGTGATTCCTCTTCTGCTCATTTGGCTGTTGGCCCCATTATGATGGTAGTGGACCAAGGTACTTAAGAGACTGCGTCACTGCCCATCCCACCAGAGCAGACCAGAGAGACTCCCTAAAGGTGCCATCAGCTAGAGAGGCTCACCTCTCTAGCAAAAGGAGGGCCTTTTTGGCATCTGCTCTGGCCCTGTGGAACCTCCTGCCGACTGAACTAAGTCTCCAGGCAGAGCTTTTACCCTTCAGATAATAAAACCTGGCTTGCACAGCAGGTGTGAGGTGCTGCCGGTGTGGTAGCCACTCCACACTGGCTTATATGAGGGCCACCCAGGCTTTCAGTTTTTAAATCTAATGTGGTGGTTGAGGAGGGTATTTTGAGATTTTAATAGTTTTAATGGTTTTTTAAGTAAGGTTACTGTGATTTTATTGTTGTATGGTCTTTTTATATTTGTGAGCCGCCCAGAGTCACAAACATATAAGTAAATATATTTCCAGTGGCATTTCCTCCACTGAGGGGACCATCACCCCACCTAAAAGGGCTCATCCACCCATACTATATTACACTGGCACAAAGCCAGAGTTTGAGGATAATCCACTTTATTGAAACATCTGCCAAATTATACAGTTGTGGTTTCTCAGAAGGTAACTCCCCAGGTTGGCCTCCCAAAGACACACCAGGAAGAGAACAAGCATCTTCTGAATTGGCACAAGACATTTCTCACAGTTTCATTACACAAGGGAATATATAGAGAAGGAGCAAGTCTTTCCTAGAAAGGTCACAGAATCATTGAGTTTAATGGGGCCTATGAAGCCATCAGGCCCAACTTCCTGCTCAGTGCAGGAATTCAAATCAAAGCAGATCTGACAGATGGTTGTCCAATTTTCTCTTGAATGCCCCCAGTGCTGAAGCACTCACCATCGCCTGAGATAATACACATGCCCGCCACGGGTTCCCCTGCCCCCTGCAGGTATACACACACCCCTCCACAGTTCCCCCCAAGGGTGCCTCTGCTCTCATGGGTGTGCAGGCCTCCCCATGGGTTCTCCCCTGCCACAGGTGCAGAAGCCACCCTATGGGTTCCCACACACACGTGCATGCACCCTGCACATGAACTGCCTCTGCCTCCTAGGTGTTGGTGGTGGTGGGTGACTGGCCACCTCACCTCTTCCCTTCCACCACCTCCCAGGTGGGATTTCAGCCTCCCTCTCCCCTTCCCATTGGTGGAGAGACCTGGCTGGGGAAGCGGTGCTGCCATTGGTGCCGGCTGCATGTGAAGAGGTGAATTATAATCTATAAACATTAATACTGGATTTCAGCCAATACTGTACTTCCATATTAGCTGACAATTACAATAGTTCTGTTGAACATAAATTGTATTGTCATGGTCTCTATAAGACACAAAGATAATAAATACCATATATACTCGAAATGAGGTCTAAAAATGCGACTCGACTTATACTTGGATCAATGTAAACACTCAAAAACATATCCACACAAATGTCTAAATTAATAGATTTTACCATAGTTTCATGTGTTTTAATTACTGAAACTCACTAACAGCAGCTGCAATTTCCACCCCCGATTTATACTCAGGTCATTCTATTTTCCTAGTTTTAGAGGTCCAAATTAGGTACCTCAACTTATATTCGGGACGGCTTATAGCCAAGTATATACAGTGATAACATTAGAAATACAGTAAAACCCTGTATGATTTTAATTCATTCTACAAGTCTGTTCACTATGTGATTTTTTTCACTCATCGGTTTTTCCCAATGAATATTCATTGTACGATTTTTTTCCATAGGAAAAATCATTATGTGGGGTGCCATTTAAAAAAAAAAACATATTCGTTATGTGATTTTTCTGCTATAGGGAACATTCCTTATACGAGGTTCCACTGTATTACTGAAATCTGAGGGCAGTTCACACAAACCAGTAGAAACCAAGAGTTGTGACAGAATCCTTTGTTGTATATGCTGTACCAAAGTAACACCCCCAGAGTCTGTTTCCAGAAAAATTCAACCCAGTTCATCACTTTAAATTCTACCAAGGGTTGCATGTTGTATGGTATCTTTCTTGTGAAAAAGACTCCAGGAGTTCTCTTGAAGCAGAGCTCTAAAAACTGCAAAGTGGGAGAGTTAGTGTAGCCAGGTTTTTACAAACATATCTTCAGCAGACACATATTTTGAATGTTTATAGTACAGCTTTCCATAATGCATATACAAACTGAACACAAGCAAATAAAGACAAGAACAGCCCTAGAATGAGCTATATTTGAACAACAGATTTATTATAAGAAAAATTAGCATGACATTAAGTAAAAATGCAAAATTGTGCAATCATGGCAAAATGTTTAAAAATCCACACATTTGCCCTCGGAGGACTACAGTACTTCTTACTGTCATACCTGAGCACTGACTATCTGGTGCCATTCCTTAACAGGTTTTGGAACACAGGGAGTTCTGATGTTATGAGCAACACACACACTGTATACAGAACACGGCTGGCTGTGGCATTCACAGAGCAAACCATGAGGCAAAGCCCTACTTCATTTCCATGGTGTGTACGCAAGGCTGTGGATAACAGGCAACAGCAACATCTGGTGGAGTGTCCCTTCAAAGCAACAAGTACTAGTAGAGTAAAAACCAGGAGCAGTTTTCCAGTCCTGCTTCCAAAATTAGAAAAGGATAAAAGTTGGAAGAGTGAGGCCTCCAAAAGCTAAACAAGAACAGCAAAAGGCGGGGGGGGGGTGTAGATGGGCAGAAAGAATATATATGACCCTGCATGGGTTACTACAATTCACAATTATCGTACTCTCAGTGTTCTCAATATGCACATGGCTGTTTAAAATAAGATTTTTCAAAAACAAGTTTACACTAGCAAATTTTCACTGGATAATTTAGAAACATGTAAACAACTAAAGTTCCTTGGTTATTATCACTGCTTAAATAATTATTCATGCACAAGACTCAATGTATTCCACCTCCATGGTAAAAAAACATTAAGAGTCTTCTTTCAAGGACATTACAGTTAAACCTTGACACCCCACCCTACCCCCACCCCCCATCTCAGTGTGAATGGTTAGACAAAGTTCTTTGTATTTAGTGCAGTTAAAAATAAAAAATAAGAACAAACCTACTGCAGAATTAACCACAGCTTACAGTATTTCTATACATCACATGACAGGGCAACTCACTAATTTCTAATTTCTTAAATTTCAAGTTAAATTGATGTCTCTACTAAATAAATACAGAAGATTGTCAAAAAGCAGCAACAACTCTTGTAAAAGGTTTTCAACTGAACTTGACTGAAAGATACATAACATCTTTTAGCAAAAAACAAACCTCTTATTCAACATTTAAGGGAGGGTGCTTCAGAAAGTTTGCAGCCAAGCTTACAACAGCGCCTATTTAGCCAACTAAGTAGTAAAAAATGTTAAAATACATGGAAGCAACTGAACAATCAGGCATATGACCAGCAACTTCAGGAAACCATAACTTATTTAAAAATGCATCCTCAGCCTTTCATTCACAGAAGCACTAAAACTCACTCGTAAGGTAGCACTCATGTTCATCCAGTGCATCAGACCGTGCATTGGAGACTATTTGAGGAGTGTAGTCCTAGGCATAATCCTATGATAACTGGTCTTCTCACTTTTCTCCGTGTTACTTAGTGAAACTATAATGAGCCATTCAGTTGCAGTGCAATACCAAGTTACACCTCCAGCTGGCTGCAAGGTCAGACACTGCACTCCTGTTTCACTATGCAATCTTGCAACTTACAAAATTGACAAGTGCTGTTGAGATAAGAGTTAAACGTTTACGGTCTTCGTAAACAGCAGGTGAAGAAAAACAATGGAATTGCAGCTACTCAGAAGATATTATTTTAAAGCCTGATACTGTATCTGAATACCATTACATGGCAAAACAAAGGGAAATTAACCACATCATGTCAGATATTCACAGACGTTTTATCTCAGCCCAACCTACTATACTCCAACACAGTATATGAAGAAGCCAAAAGAAAAAGCTACTTGCTGAATTTCTGAAATATGAGGTATGTAATAGAATGAGCCTTTAGTATCCTTGTAGTTTCACAGTTGTACTCAATACATTGTGCAAGATTTGAAACACAAACGGTCAACTGGGATCATACTTACATAAAATGTTACTGGGGAATGTAGTCCAATGTTTAATAAACCAACATGACTCTAAATTTAAGTTTTCTGACTTGATATCAAGTTCAAAGTAGTGACCATTCTTGGATATAACTCTTTAGAGCAAAACTTTAAACTGAACTAAGATGAAAGCAGGCCTATATTGTTTTTCAACAATTGTGCTCCCTTACTTCTTACTTCCTGGCCATAAATAAATAAATAAAACACACTAGTAGTTAAAACACAGTTTTAACCTTTTAGATCCATCATAGACTACAGAAAAATGTGGAACACAAAAAAATCTTACTCATTCCCTTCCATATATTCTTAGAGCTATTGTCACAATGTGCTGGATTTTTACTTTGTTGTGAAAAGTAACTGTCTATGCTTCCTGAAACTAACTATCCTTGGGTCCCAAAAAATCTTCAGTGGTGCAAATGTTTACATTATCCCAGAAACAAATAGAATTGAAGTGGCCAAGCAAAGGGTAGGAGAATTTAGGTATACTGATAACATCTAAAACATTTTTATCCTAAACCGACTGCATCAATTATTGCTTTATAAGAATAATGCACATGAAACACTTTTCAGAATGGCTCCAGAAGAGAACACAAGGTGATGAATCAGCATGTCACCTTTGTAAAACAGCTAGTGTTATTACTTAAATCTAACAGCTAGTCCCAAAGAAAGCAGAATGAATGGCTGAAATCTATTAGTAAGTCACAAACAGAAGAGGCGCACTGAATCAATGGGCATCTGGTTAGTCAACACCACAGGTTCCACTGATTGAATAGACCTATTGTAGTTGGGATTTACTACTAGAGTTCAGTTACTGAAGCAAAGGGATTGATGTAAGTCTTCATCTACTATTCAGCAATTTGTTTAATTGATTTTTTCTAGCTGGGATAAGAAAATAGATTTTGGCTAACATCCTAATGGTCAGCTGCACCACAGTGCAATCCTATGTATGTGGAAATGGCCAAAATCTGTTGCTTAGTTACTCTTGCAGAAGGCAAACAATGTAACTTGGAGAAGCTTCTTCTCACTGACAATTAATAAGTCCCCACTTTAATTTGTGGCCATGTGCCAAACTAGCAGCTAGGTATGAACTCCAAAATTTGATTCAAGTTACATCATTTGCCTTTTGCAGGCACAAGTACACAATAGGGTTTTAGCTAATAAGTCATTCCATGTTCAACAATGCTACTCCATGGTAAGTAAGCATAAGAATATAGCACAATATAGCCCTTTTGGGGCAGACAGGGGAAGTCTAGAACTATATGATCAGAATTACTTGAGGATAGACAAAAATATATTGAGTGCTTAATTTTCTAAAAGATGGAAACACACCCAATCTCCCCTCTACCATAAGCCGTAGCTCTACAAGTTCAAATAAAACAAGGATTTGGACACAAAGCAGCAAGATACATGTTCAACCCTTCAGATATATTAACACCAAACAGCTACCCTCAATTAGCAATCCCATTTGACCATCTCATGTTTACAAGTATTAAAAATGTACTAGCACCATTGGGTTTAAGCCCTTAATGGAGTGACCAATATATTCAATTGTTTTGGGAACAGAAAATGACTCTCATGACACTACTGGACAATTCAGAGCAGCTTACAAACACTAAACTCACAGAGGAAAAGCAATACAGCCACCTGAAGTAGGCCTTCTTTTTTGACCCAAGTGGCATATTCTTATGTTCTGCTGCAAATATTTATTTCTTCAACGTATAAACAAAAATATTTCAGTATCATTATACACATGGAAGAAGTGTAAGGACTGGATATTGTCTACTTAGCTTCACTGAATCTAAAACAGCAAACTAGTGATATTGCCTCAGATTTTACCCGTATTTTAACTAAGTCACTTCAAACTTGCTCTCCTCATTTTAACATGTGTTAGATTTGCTCTCACTGCAGTGCATAGTTACCCCACTCACCCATTCTTGCTTTTAGTCAAACTATCACTCTAGAACAACATGATGAAATAACTCAAGCAGTGAAAATGCTGATAATTGCACTTTGTAACCCCTTCTAACTCCACAGGAAAACATCCTAAAGAACTAAACCACCAATTCCCTTCTCCCCACTGCAACCTTTAAAGAGCACCCATCCCCATGTAAAAAACAAACAAACAAAGCCATCCACTTCAGTTTATATTAAATAGTGACAGATTTGTTTCCTTTAAAAACCGATTTTTATGTTAGCATTAAATACCAAAGTCACTAAGGCCTTTTTACCAATGAAAGGAAGAGGGGAAAGTCAAATAACTTTCTGAAGACACTGTGGATACAATTTAGCAACAGCACATTCAAAGTGACGTCCAAGATCCCAGAGCTTATCTGGGGTCTCATACACCTTCTGCCACTGGTCAGTAACTTCGTCATACTGATAAAGAGAATTCTTCCTGCTGGTTCTGAAGACGTGTTCTTCAACAGTGACTTGAGTAGCTCGAACAAACAAATGAAGTTTATTTTTGAGGACTACAAGTTTGATGTATGGATTAATGGACTGGTCACATGGGAAGTCTCTCTTTCGAGTCCACTTGTTCAATTCAATGTCATAGGCCTCTACGGTAAACATACGTTGATGGTTCCCACAAGTTCCAGCAATATAGTAGATGGAATTGTTGTAGACAGCTGCCAAACCCTGGATCCTAGGCACAGTCATGGGAGTTAAGAAACCCCAGTAATCTTTTCGAGGATCATAGCAGAGAAAAAATTCCCCTACAAATAGAAAGAGAAAGTGTAAAAAATATGTAAGAAACTGACCTGTTAAATACATTCCTGAAAGATAACACCAAACAAACTCCAGAATAATAAATGTCACCTTCTGGTTTTCTTAATCTTATCTAGACTTTTACTACAGAGCAGGGATGCACAGAAATAGCCTCCTCGAAAATAGTGAATACAATCACGCGTACCCTGGGTGGCATCCTTGCCAGCTAATCTTTCTAACATCAGATCGAACTAAAGGAACGGACTACAGAGCAACTCTGTGGGTTATTCTTCAGTAACTGCTGCTTTTACAGTATATTCTCAAATTCATATGTGAGGTATGGTTACAACACACCGGATACAATCCTGTTTAGCATAGTAAACTGCAACTAGAATAAACTCACTGAATTAGAATAACTGCCAAAGAAGTTAACTAAATCCCCACTGATTCAATGGACACACTCCATTTGCCAATATGCTATGCAACAGGACTTCAGCCAATGAATCTTCCTGGAAGCTTTTATACCAATAAATTGTAAGATGTTATCAAATTAGTACTATAATGAGAAAATCAGTTCTCTACATAAAGTGTTTCTGCAGTGAAAGGGGGAAGTATTTTCACTTCATGACAGCAGAAAATAATTTCAGAAACTATGTATCACTTGCATCAGAATTCTCAAAAACACAAAACCTACCTAATCATAATTTATAGTAACAATGTTATTCTCTATGGCAGGGGTAGCCAAACTTTTCAGGCTGTGGGCCAGTCACATGGTTGAGCAGGCTGGTCACGTGGTTCCTGCCACCAGAAGTGAAAGTTAAATGTGTCCACACATGTGCAAAATGCTGTCATAAATGCATCCGTGGCTGTCATATAACACATTTACAACAGCTGTGGGTGCATTTATGGCAGCGTTTTGTGCATGCATGGGCACGTTTAACTTCTGCTTCTGGGAGCGGCATGGGCCAGAGTATTAGGCACTGCAGGCCGGATCTGGCCTGTAGGCTGTAGTTTGGGAACCCCTGCTCTATGGTGACTTTTCTATCACATGCACTCCAGCATTGTCCATGGCAAATCTGGGCTGTCAACTTCTAGTGAAAGTTACATCATTTACCTTTTGCAGGCTCAAGTACACAACAGGATTTTATAACTTACTTGCAACCATATTTTTAATTTGAGATTTGAATGTGGACTGGTAAGGTCAGATGTACTGCTTTAAGAGAGTAAAGTAGACAATGAGCCCCAGTTATTAATAATGGCCTAATGCATTGGAAAATATATTGTGATATATCAATGGTTTTTTTTTTTTGGGGGGGGGGGGGAGGATTGTTGACATTGCTACCATGTCAGATTGAACAATTCAGTGGATTAAGCTGTATATGAACATCCTAAAAGAGATAACTAGAAAAACACAGTAAAAACTATCACTTGGACAAGAGTCAGTGAGAACAGATTCATACTGTCGGGTATTGAAAAGAACTTGATATAAGTTACTAATAGTATAGCAAACATAATGATTTCCTTCTCTATTAAAAGAATTTGGCACAAACTCACTCTCTCCAAATTTAAGTGACAACCCATTAAGTGGCAAGATGTGAAATTTCAAGTGAGTACAATGCTAAAATAATTAAGGAGGGTTAAAAAAGGAGACATTGAGCATGTACATTGTAGTTTAAATAGGGGGTTTGAATAGCAGTTTATTAAAAGTCACTGCAAAACAATCAGCTGAGACTGAAAGCAAAATCATTGTCTGATAACATTGTCCAGCCAAGAAATCTCTTTCATGTTTGACACTTGAATGTATTTACAAATGATAGCTGTAAACAAAGGAGTATTGAAAGCATAATGAAATCATTGGTGGAGCATTGCAATGTACTAACATAACCATGAGATGGTGTTTGCAGATTCAGCCACTTGTTCTACCTTATTGTGTTAAACCTTCTATGAGTTGCTATTCCTAGATTTATAGCCAGTACAAACTACTGGGTTATGACTCTGTTAGCCAAAAGAATGGTGCTTATCATCTTAGTGACAACATGGCAAATTATGCTTTGCAGCAGCTATATTTTACAGGAGAAATGTAAATATCTCATAGAAATATAAATACGGAGAAAAAACACACAACACAACTCCATACAATGCCACACAACAGACACCAATAAGAAGGAGCATCAGCATCATGTAGCAGCAACAGTGGTAGCAGCTGGGGACAACATGGATATTCTGCCTTGTTTGCATGATCACTTAGACTAATTTTCCCTGTGCATTATTCTAATATGCTTAAAGCCTAAAGACTACTCAAAACTATGTTTTTCACTTTTAAAATGATGTCTTTTAGATACTGTACATGTTATCTGATTTTTCAATCTCCCTTTGTAGGCTACAAGTTCCTACATTCTTAGAATGAATGGTCTTGTAGATTTGAAAACATGACTGAATGGTGACCTAAGTATTTGCCTGCAACTTTAGTTCTCATTTATTTATAAACATTTATGCCTATAGATTTTCCATAGCTTTAAGACAGTTAGATGTTTTCAACAACTTGTTATATTTTTGAGATAGGGAACATATAAACAATGTGAATAAATCTTGTAGATATAGACAAGCATCTGTTGCCTGGAATTACTACAACAATGAAAAGATCTATACCAGGGATTCTCAACCTGTGACCAGTGGGCCGGATGCAGCCCATGGCACCATTTCATGTGGCCCACCACCTCCACCACACCAGGAAGTGCCATGTGATGGAGGAAGAGCAAAATGACCATCCAGCCCCCAAATCTGTCTGAGGGAGCGTGACCCAGCCCCCAGTTTTAAAAGGTTGGGAACTCCTGATTTATACATTGATAACAAACTGGGTTTTAAAAATATATATACATAGAACAGTAGGATAATGGAGTTGGAAAGAATTTGTAAGGCCACTGAGTCAAACTCCTTACCCAACGCAGGAATTAAAACCCAAGTAAAGTAAAACCTCAGGTTACGAGCAAGGTCCATTCCAACAGCCTCCCTTGTAACCCAACAAAATCATAAGCCGAAGCACATTTTTCCATAGGAATCCATTGAAAATAAAAAAATGTCCTGACAAGAGCAAAAATAATTTTAAAAAATCACAAAAACATACAAAAAATGTCAGACATGACTGCCCCCCCCCCCCAAAGGAAAACAATCCCAACTGGACCAAAACAAAAAAAGCCACCCCCCCAAAAAAAGTCAGATGCAATCGTCCCCCCCACCCCCACAAAAGTGACAAAGTGATCTCCTTAACCTTTCCACACCATTTGGTGACCTTATCCACTTGGTTCCAAGCTGAGGGAAGTATGCGTTGAGCTCATTTTCCGTCCCTGCTGGCTCCAGGAGGGTCTGGGGACTTTTTGCCCTCGGTTCCCGCCATCTTCCAACCTCCGTGGGCAGTGCTACAGGTGAAAATGCACACCTCTCACAGGCGGCAGCCATCTTGGAGCTAGCAGCAGCCATCTTGGAGCTTCCAAGATAGCTGCCGGTGGTTCCAAGATGGATGCCACCCAGGAGAGGTGTGCTTGACTGCTGCTTGCTACAAGATGGCTTCCACCTGGGAGAGGTGTGCATTTTCACCTGTAGCACTGCCCAGGGAGGTTGGAGGATGGCGGGAACTAAGGGAGGGGGGAAGTCCCCAGACCTTTCCAGAGTCCACAGGGGCTGTGGACAGTCCAGAAATAGCAGCAGAAATGCCAACACCACCAGCCCCTCCACAGTGGCAAGTGCTGTGGAGGGATGGGTGCGATTTTTGTGCAATTTTCGGTGTCATAAACCGAAAATCATCGTAACCCAGGGAATTAATTTAATTAAATTCAGTCGTAAACGGCAGCAAACGTAACCCAGGGCAGTCATATGCTGGGGTTTTACTGTATATCTGACAAATGGTTGCCTAATTTTTTTTTCTTGAAAATCTGCAGTGTTGGGAGAGTTCACCACCTCCTGAGGTAAATGGTTCCACTGCCATATCACTCTAATAGATAGGAAGGTTTTACTGATATTCTACTGAAAGAGAAAGGGAGTTCTGTTCCACACTGTGGCTCCATGACAGAGCATGGAGTGAACCTTGGATAATTCATAGCATCTTCCAGTTCTACAGTTCTAAGACAATGATGATGAGAAATATTTTAAGTATTTCTTGTTCAGTCACACAGTCTGGCCTTTTAAAACTAAGGCATATTGTTATAATGTTGTACACTTTCAATCTTACTAAGATGAGCTCAGTAAATTAGGCTATCTGGCTATAAAGCAAGAGTTTAAGAATCTAATTCCCCACTGGACCTCCTTGAAAAAGATCTAGTCTGTGTTGCCTTGAGCAAGCTGCAGTTCCAGTCCCCTAGAAGAAGGGAATAGTATTTATTTATTATGTATTTATTTATTCATATTTCTCTACTGCCCTTCTCACCGAAGTGACTCAGGGCAGTTTACAAGTAATTAAAAAAACCCACAAAACAACAACAACAACATGACAATAAAACACAAACACTACCTAAAAACCTTAAAACTTTTAAAATTTAAATTTAAAAAAGATTAAAAGCACACCAAATGCTACATCTTACTAATTAAAAAAGTAGAGGGGGAGAGGGGTTCAGATCATCCAGCGAGCTGGGGTCATTATACCTCCCGCACCCCATATCTGCCCTGCCAGCCATGTTTTTAGTCTGGGGTTCTTAAATTGTAACCTACCAGATCTATTCAGGTGTTCCATGGAACCACTATGGTCAAGTTAAAAACAAGTTAAGAACAGCAGCACTGGTTATTGTAATCTAAACACCATACTCTTTAGGAATTTGTATAAAAACACATGCCAATTATTGTTAATACTGAAGTAAAAGGATAGATGTTGCAAATATAGATGTAGAAATCCCTACTCAACAATATGTTCTACCAATGAACTATGGCATAACCAGTGCTGCTACTAATACTTTTACTGGCATCACATATATTTCATGGTAGAGGCAGCATTCAAATCAATTCTGTGACAATTCTATAAGGGGATACATTATTCTTTCTACTGAGCAGTAATGAATTCTGTTCTGAAATACTGAACGTCGGAATAGCTAACTAGAGCATTATCATTAAAACAGGCAACTTACTATGAAGTGACTTAATTTTGCTTTGTCTACATATATAGGAGTAAAATAAACTCACTGCATAAGATAGATCTTTCACAGAAATGACTCAAAGATACCTGTATACATATTATTTTTTTCATGTAATACTCCAACTAAAGAAGCTGCTGAAAAAATAAAGATCTTACCCTGTAAAACATAGATATTTTCTTTATATTCCACAGCATTATGAAACTCCATTGCTACAGGCATCGGACATACAGCTGTCCAGCAGTTCTCTTGGCTATCATAACACTCCACAGACTTCAATGAGTTGCGTCCATCTCCTTCATAAACCCTACCACCTATTGCATACAGTTTTCCACAGCAGTGAACCAGCTTGCAACCTATCCTGGCACGAAGCAAAGGAGTCTTAGCAATCCATCTGTTGCCTGAATGATCATACATCCAGAAGTCACTTTCTGCTCTGTGATCAATGGAGACCTCACTGCTGCTCGGTCTGTACCCTCCAGCAATGTAAATGTCATTATCTGGTGAGACAAGAATCCCCACTTCTCTCAAATCATTGGGTGGTTTGCATAGTTTGAAAACTCTCCCTGTGACACAATCTAAACAAGGCACTGTTTGCTTCTTTCCTGAGTGTTTGTGGGCAGCATCAAAGCAAATTATCATTTCTGAAGCGGTCATTCCAAGCCGCTGGGTATAGCCATTGGCACTACTTTGTCCTTTTGGTACACAGTTTTGGGCTATAGCCTGTGCAAACATTGGAGGGATTTGTTCTATAAATGCTTCTTCCAAAAGTGGCATGCGGATGCATTTGGCAAAAATTTCCGGCAAGTGGTCTTCTCTCTTCTCAGACTCATGTTCATACCATCTTATAATACTTTCATAGACATGCTCTTCCTTATCAACATTTAAGTCATTGCTGTCTAGTATGCTTATGAGCTGGTCTTTCTTCAGCTGGAGAAACTCTTGCTCTTTGGTGACACTCAAGAACTTTTTACGAATGTAATCTTGTGATGTGACCTGCAACTCCTGATGCCCATAGTGATCAGCAAAGATAAACACTCCAATTGAATTCTGTGGGTCCAAATGACTTATCATGTATTTAGCACATTGGTCCTGGATGGAAGGGATCTGGAAGATACTAGCTGCAGTGAATAAAGCTTGGACATTGGCCTCTGTCAGCGTTACTCTGGAGGTATAAGCATAGTTCAATATTAAATGCATGGACTCTGCTTCAACACCAACAATCCGAACCTCCTTCTGGGTACTCTCAGTAAGGCCACTGGTGAACATCGATCTACCAAAAGGAAACAAAAGGCATGGTTACTAACAAAGATCCACTTACAACAGTAAGCTTTTTATTTAATTTTATTAAATCTTCTTGCTGTATTGAATTGTACTATGAAAACTAAGCAATCAAAAGAATGGTGACTTTATTCAACCATCCTCCATTGAGTTTTTATAACAATCACTAACAGCTGATTATCATTGATCATTTGCATACATCCTATTACTGTATTTGGGGGAGAGATTGCAACATATAGTAATCAAAGTGTCTTTTACAACTTTGGAGAGAATTTGAGGTATTGACATTAGTCTATGCTGTATAGTTTGTGGCACCTTGAAAAGTTCAGTGTTGTTTTATATTTCATACTGACTGTGGCAATGTAAAACCTGGACAACTACAAAACTGTATCGAACAGAATGGGCAAAACACAGACACATACATACCTGATTTAAAAACATTTTTATAGAGGTCACAAATATACTACCACTTTGTAATGAAAAATAACTTTGCATGTAAAAGGTTTCTCCATTCTTAAATTTTGTCTGTAAATGTGCAAATCTATAAACATCTATATGAGAGTCTCACTGAACACTACAGGGTGTATTTCTGAGTTGCCATTTATAAGATTGAAGTAAAGAAGCAGCCACAGGTATTTACTTTATAAGCTCCATGAGTTTTGATGGAATGTAGAGTTATATTTGGATCATAAAGTAAAATCATTTCACTGACTATTTTCCACTGAATATAATATAACTGTTTTTCTTTTAGGAAGGAAGCATGTGGGATTGAACTGTGCCTCCAATGATATTCTGTATTACTGATCGATCTGATTTGTATTCTGCCTTTCCCCAAAAAAACAAGTATAGATTCTACTACAGGGGTTCCCAACCTTTTCATGCCATGAGCTGGACCATGCCTCAGACAGCTGAGCAGGCCGGTCACGTGGTTCCTCCAGCTGCAAACGCTGCTGTAAAACGCGTCTGTGGCTGCCATAAACACATTTACGACAACCATGGGTGCATTTACAACAGCATTTATGGCAGGCACAGGCACGTTTACACATGTGTGTGTTTTATGGCTGTTGTAAACAAGTCCACTTCTGTTTCCGGTAGTGGCGAGGGCAGCAGTGGACCACATGAAATGGTGCCATTGGCTGAGGCCAGCCCATGGGCTGTAGGTTGGCCACCCCTATTCTAGTATAATAAAAAAGTACAATAAAATGATTTGAGTATAAAAACAGAATTAAGTAAATTACCCTATTATAGCAAAACAATTAAAAATGTTTAAATACAATTCTGTGAAAACAATTACCGTATATGCCGGCGTATAAGACGACCCCCCAACATTTCCACTCAAAATATAGTTTGTTATATACTCGCTGTATAAGACTACCCCCTCTTCCGCACACCTTCCACACACCAAATAAAATGTAAAAGAACATCAGATTTGATTTCAACATGTTAATTTATATTCAAATGCTTATGACATGCAGAAAAACTGTCACAAGGCTGTATGTTATCAAACATGTACAGTAAATATAAAACAGTGCAAGTGCAAAGTGGTACTTATTTATCTACCATATATACATTAATATAAGCCGACCTGAATATAACCCAAGCTACCTAATTTTGACCTTGAAATTCAAGAAAATGGACTGACCTGAGTATAAGCCAAGAGTGGGAAATGTAGCAACTGCTAGTGAGTTTCAGTAATTAAAATACAGTAATATTAATTATTTTATTGATTTTTTAGAACTGTACTTACACCACCCACCAGTGGTGGCACTGCAGGTACAGTGGGTGGGCAGGTCAATTGCACTGAGGCAGGAAGTGTTGCTCTAGCCTAGCCTCTTGGTTCCCCTGCAAAGAAGAAAGCATGGCTTTTTCCTCCATTTTGGGCAGAAGGTACCAGTAAATGAAACCCTTTCTTTTTCCCCACCAGTTTGAAAAGGAGACGCAATTGTAATGTAGAGCTTCTTTCTTCATCTGGATGGTATGTAGAATGAGGTGGGCGAGCATCAGGAGGCCACTATGGGCAGCTATGTCTATCCCAACTGAAGTGCACCCGGTGTATAAGACGACCCCCCCATTTGGAGGCATGTTTTTCAGGGTGAAAAAGTCATCTTATACAATACGGTACTACTCACAATAGAAAACCCACAGCATGCTTGACCCATTATTCTATATACCAAACATAAGCTTTTATCAGAAGCTAACAACCATAATACAGCTCTGCAAATCATTTCAGACTGGTTGAGCCAAACAGCAAATGAGAGGAAAATAGGAAGAAAAAAGAAACTTCTTGCCATCTCTCCCCCCCCCCCCCCAGGATAAAAAATTAGGGTAAAGAAAGGACTCCTCCAAATTCCATCAAAAATGAACTAGTAATGATAAAGGTGGAGCACAATGTACTCTCTCGGGCACAAAGAGACACCACTGCAAATCCTCAGAAGCAACAAGTATGCACCATTGGAACTTTGCAGCTCACATTGGGATCAATTAACTTGTAACAATAACTGAGGCTGACTGATTTGGAACAAGCCAGAAAATCAAACCACCTTAAAACCATCATGTAAGCACCAACAGAATTACAAAATTACACTCCTCTCAAAATATCAGTCAAGCAAATTAGTAATCCTGTAACTCTGTGCAGACTACCTGAAGTAAGGACTGATTGCAGCAAGAATGTTCCGATGACAGGAAAAGGTTTTCCCATGATCCACTTCCACTACAATATCTGTCAGCTGTCCTTCATCACACATCATTTTGAGTTGCTGTAGAATGCTGCAAGCATGGAAAGGATCCATCCAACTACTTGTTGTGCTTGAAGAAGGCGTTCCATTTGATGTTTGTGAAAACTTGCTCTGTTCTGATGAGACATAAGTGGACTTAGCATACAGCTGAAATAAATGACTGTTTCTGGATCATGACACACAAAGAATGCTTCACAAATCACAAGCATTAAAAGCTGGCTTTTAAGCCAAAAAGGAATCTAAAACATATTAATATTCCACCCCAAAGTCTTCCACAGACTGCACCACATTCTAGGTCAGGGGTTCTCAACTTATAGCCCATGGCGCCATTCCATGTGGCCTGCCACCCTCGCTCCCACCATTGCCGGAAGACGCAGAAGTGGTGAAAACAGCTGAAAATGTGCCAAAAACGCACCGGCAGCTGTAATAAACACATTTTATGGCAGTGTTTATGGCAAGGGGAACCACCAGTCTGGCCCACTCAACTGTCTAGGGGAGTGTGACCCAGCCTGTGGCTTAAAAAAGTTGAGAACCCCTGTTCTAGGTCCTAAGGAGGGGTTTTACTATAATGGATAGAATCCTCTTGGCACTTATGAAGTGTTAAAATTTCTGCAAATGTTGAACTTTTTGTAATTTCCAGATCACCTTGGCATGAAGAATTCTCCAAGCTTGCCTGCCTACTATAATGATAACCTTTCAAGTACAAAACTTTAAAATAAATGAAGCAAGCAGGCAGGAACTTCAAGAGAAACAGATAAAGTGTTTGCAAGTACAGATACTGTACTGCAAATCGGGTTTTGTTACTGACCAAGCTAGAAGAGTAACAACACAAGCCAGTACAACATGAATCCCAATTAAGATTCCTGATACTACTGGAAGTTCTGGAATTCCTTACCCTTTGACCATACCCAGCATGATGAATTACTGATCTTTCCAGCTTTTATGAACTTGCTACACCACCCAAAATGTCAATCCTTAATGATGCAACACAACAAAATACCAACACGAGATTAAATCCAACTAACCAGAGTGGGATGTACAGCTAACAATAACATCCATATAATTGTGCTAAGAATAAATGAGTCTATGGTACTAAAGTAACCAAAAATCCAGAAATATTGTCTATGTTTGGGAATTCAGTGAAAACTAAGTAGTCAACAGACAGGGTTCTCTCTACAATATCACACTGACATATAAAGTTTGAGGCCAGCCTACCCCAACCCCAACTCTCTATATAAAAACTCACACAGAGAACGGAGATTGATTTTGCTCACTAAAAAATGTGGCAAGCACATTTACACCCTCTTAACAGTAATGGAATACAGCAAACTTCACAGTCAAATAATGCTCAGGAATATCCCATTAACTAGCACACACATTTCTGCATGTTCAGTAGCAAGTCTTGTAAGGAAAGAAAAGTAAGGAATGCACACTGGGGATTGGATTTAATGACAGTTGAGTCTCTTTGATTGTGCAGTTCTATGTTTCTATTAATAGAGATTTATGATTAGAAGTTGAATGTACTCACACCACTGGTAAAATGCTAGACAATTCAATACATTTAACACAGAGTCCCCGAACTGGGTATCCCTCAGATGTCATGTACTAAAATTCCCACCAATCTTGACTACTGACCATGCTGGATGTGGTTTGTGTGGTGACTAGTCTAAAACATCTGACAGTCATCAGTTTGATCAAAACTGATTTGGGCATGCACTAATTCTGTTACTGAAGACTTCCTTATACTACAATTGTAGGCTTTGCATCTTTACAATTCTGAACTCAACAGATACACATTTGTAACTATTTCAACTGTAGTAACCTTTTCAAACTCCAATTCTTACAATGACAACTATGGGGTACACCTAGATTCCATCTCCCTTATTGTGTTTCTTTTACCATACTCCAAGACTCCCAATTCTCTTCAAGAGACAGATGGAAAGATTCTTCTAAGAAACAACAACTATAAACCATATACATGACAGCAACAAGAGAAGCAGCAAAGACAGTGCTTTCCTCTTCTTTAACCATTTTCTTTAAGTCCTAAACTCATTCTGACACAATTTTAAACTCATGTGAGGAACAACAGAAACTGTAACCCTACACATACTTAATGGTAAGATTCCTCACTGAACCCACAAAGACTTGCCACAAAAGCCCCACAAAGTTTACTCAGGAGCCCCACTGCAAGTGCAATGGAGCTTATTTCCCAACATTTAGCGATGTAGCATTGTTCCTAAATAAACACACTTGTTTAATGTCCATAAGATGTGCCGATTTGGCGACTGCTCTGCATACTAATAACTAACCAGAGCATTTGCTACAAGGGAAGAAAAAAAGAAATACCATATCTCAATTTAACAACCTCTATAATCCTTTTGTTGGAAAAATCACTTTTTAAAAGTTAAAATAACACACACAGACACAAATTAGTGTGTAAAGTCCTATCAGCACCACCACAACCACTAGTAGTACTAGGTGTTCCTCAAAACCCAGAAAGGAACTTTTCCCCTACCACCATCCCTATCTCTTCCCATCCCACCCCTTCCCTGCCACTGATGCTGCTTTTGCTGTTACTACTGCTACTACCTGTTCCCCTCAAACCAGAAAGCATCTTTCCCCTGCCATCATCCTTATCTCTCTCCATTCCACTGTTTCCCTGCCACTGATGCTACTGTTACTACTGCTACTACCTGTTCCTCTCAACCCAGAATGCACCCGTTCCCCTGCCATCATCCTTATCCCTTCCCATCCCACCCTTTCCCTGCCACTGATGCAGCTGTTACTAATGCTGTTGCTACATGTTCCCCTCAAGCCAGAATGCACCCTTTCCCCTGCCATTGCTGTCAGTTATTACTGTCACTGCTGCTGTTGCTGCTACTACTACTACCTGTTCCCCTTAACCCAGAAAATACCCTTTCCCCTTCTATCTTCCTTATCTCTTCCTTTCCCTGCCATTGCTGTCGCTGTTACTACTGTCACTGCTGCTGCTACTACTTACTACTACCTGTTTCCCCTCAACCCAGAAAGCACTAATCTCTCCCCGTCCCACCCCTTCCCTGCCACTGCTGTCACTACTACTACTGCTGCTACCACAGGACTACCTGTTTCCCCTCAACTCAAGAGAGCACCCTTTCTTCCCCTGCCCTCACCCTTCCCCACCCCTGCCCACCACTTCCACGACCTCCCTCCTTCCCCCTCCCTCCCCCCCCCGCGCGCCCCCCGCAGCCCCGCCCCTTCCAACGGCCATTAAGGGGGGGGGAGGCCGAGGAGTGCCCACCTCCCACGGCAGCCATACTGCGGGGCGGGCGAGGGGAAGGCGGACCCGAGAGAGAACGTCAGAGGTTGTCACCCTTCCAGGGGAAAAAGGGGAGGGGGATTGTCCGATTGTTGGGCCGCCACAGGTTTCCCCCCCTCGTTTTCCTGCCCGCCGTCTCCGTCAGTCGCGGATCAGCGCCGCCAACGCGGCCTTCCCCCCCACCCCCACCCGCCGCTGCCGGCTGCGCGCGAGAGCGCTGATTGGTGGGCGCTTCCCTCGGTCATCTCTGGGAGTTGTAGTTTTTTTTTGTATGTGTCTCCCTAGTAGTTCACAGCGGCCGCTCTCCTGGCGAAGTGCAACTTGGGAGTTGTATTTTTTTGGGGACAGTGGTCCATGGGGGTCGCAGAGGGTCGGAATCGACTGTGCGACTGAACAACAACAACAACAAAAAAAAAGCCGTGTTAGTCTGGATCTGTCCTTCAGCGCCTGTCCGATTTGCGCAGATATATGGACTGCGGTCGCTCAAGTAGAAGGCGGAAGGTCAGCAGTTCGAGACCCGGGTGGTTGAGCGTCCGTCTCTGTCCCAGCCCCTGCCAACCCAGCAGTTTGAAAGCAAAAAAAAATTACAAGTAGATGGATTGCAGTGGCTCAAGTGGCTAAGACGCTGACTGGAAGGCGACAGGTCAGCAGTTCGATTCCTGTCTTTTTTGTCCCAGCTCCTGCCAACCTAGCAGTTCGAAAGCAAGACATTGCAAGTACAACAGTAGATTAAATAGGGACTACTTCCGTAGGAAGGTAAAAACCGCGCTCCGTGCGCTCCGGTGCCTAGTCATGCCTGTCCCATGTCCACGGAAACACGTCTGCAGACGCAGACAATGCTGGCTCTTTGGCTATAAACAGAGATGAGCACTGACCCTTAGAGTCGGACACGACTGGCTTTCGAGCAAGGGCGAACTTTACCTTTACCAATGGACTATCTTGATTTCTGTATTTGAACACAGCAGCCCAGGTTTTTCTCTGCCTTCTTAGAGGCCTGTCCTTCTTTCCAGATTCAATTAAACTACAAATTGTGTAACAAAATACAGTGTACAGTAAAGACCTCAGAGAGAAAACAAAACAAAAAGACAAACGTTTTTTGTCTTCTTTGTGTTTTGTTTACTTACTCTGATATGCTTGAAACACAGACTAACACTGCTACCATTTCAGAAATATCAACTACATATTAGACATATGTACCCAGTCAGCACATTTAGAACTTTACTCATCTTTGCACATGCAGCATGAGCGACCAGGGTGGTGATCGATTTCTAATGTAAATCCTTCTATTCCTTTGATAGCAATCTCCCCTGGAGAAAGCCCTGCACTGTGTTGATTATTTCTATGTTGTATGTGGTCGTCTTAAAGTCTTTTTCTCAGACTTTCATACAAGAATAATATCAATGTTGCAATATTATAACTTGAATACTAAATTTGAACATCAATTATATCCTATCTAGCTGTCTGCTCACACATTTGCTAGCTCTGCAATCCAGCCCACAGTTACCTAGCAGTAAGCAACATTCAACACAGTAAAGGTAAATGTCTCCCTTGCCTGAAAGCCAGTTGTGTCTGACTCTAGGGAATGGTGCTCATCTCCATTTTCAACCATGGTCACAAGGAATGCTGTTACCTTTCCTGCCAAAGCAGTCCCTATTTATCTACTTGAAATTTGTTGCTTTTGAACTGCTAAGTTAGCAGGAGCTGGGACAGAAGATGGACGCTCACTTCATCACACAGCACTCAGGTCTCGAACTTATGACCTGCCAACCTTCCGATCTTCAAGCTCAGTGTCTTAGCCACTAAGCCGCCATGGCCCTCTTTCAACACAGTAGGGCTCCCAAATAAATATGTGAGATTTGTGTCTGTGTGATCTTTAGCCACAGCATTTTAGTTTGACATTTCATTCAGTATATTCAATAATTACATTAGAACTTCTGGCCAAAATTTTGAATTCCCACTATGCACATCATTTATTTCAACTGAAATAAATAAGAAGATAAATGGTAGTATAAGCATCAATTACATTTCACGTGAAGCAAATATTTAAACCAGTGTTGCCTC
The DNA here is from genome assembly GCA_030440675.1 of Furcifer pardalis. Lineage (NCBI taxonomy): Eukaryota > Metazoa > Chordata > Lepidosauria > Squamata > Chamaeleonidae > Furcifer > Furcifer pardalis. The sequence continues at coordinate 143,758,919 of CP126893.1, forward strand.
ACTATGCAACCTTTTCTCACCTGAAGCTCACAACACAGGAGAAACTTGTATTCTCGTCTCTTAAAGAGACAGGAATATGTACAAAACAGGATTGCTGACAAATCTGCAATATCTGTGCACCTGCTCTAGTATCCACCCCCCCCCCCCAAGCACATTCAAAGGGCAACAGTTAGACCTACCCAAGAAGAGGGGCTTAAGAATACCCACAGATTTCTATATTACCCATTGGGGAGGAACCACAATGAAATAGAAGATTTCAGAACCTTGTAGAATTGAGAACTGCAACATTAGTGAATAATAGCTGTTATTAAAAGGTTGCTGGGTGGAGAAGGAATAAACTTAATCTCTACTTATAGTTTCCATGAGCTAGAGATAGAAAAAAAATCTCATCAACCACAATTATACCATCATATAATTGCTACCTAAGGGAAACCTTTACCTTTAACCCAAGATCCTTTGTACACAGTTCCATTGAGCTTTCCTCTTTTTTCTCCCTCCTTCATTATTGCACCCAAGCCCTGACAAGGCATTCCCATAGACATAGCAGACCTCATGAGCAGACTTGAGTCACATATTGAACCTGACCCTGGACTCATGCAGCACTTTAGCTGGGAAAGGAGGATTGGAAGGTCTGATCACTCAGTACAGTAAGATGACACAAGAAAACCAACTGCTTAAAGAAAGAATGTAGGGAACCTCTGCTACAATGGAATAAAGAAAAGTTCTGAAACTGGAGTTTGTCCCAGCACAAGCTTACAAGGAAGCTTTCACTACTTCGTTATTAGATTTATTTTAATGCGGGAAGGAATAAGTAAAATAATTAGCTGTACCCTATGTTCTCAAGTAATTCTAGGGATGCAAACAAGGATTTTAATGGGCTTGATTCCTTAGAAGCTGACATAAAACCTGAGTGATGAGCTAGCTATTGGGCTAGTAGAGTCCAACATTCAAAACAGAAAAGAAATGTTAAGGATACTCAGATAGGCTCACTGAACTGATAAGTAAGAAACGCTTTACAATTGGATTACCAATCCCACTCAGGTTTGAATAAATGTGAATAGATCAGTGCTTCCCAAGTCAATTCCCCAAAGCAGTGATTAGCCAATTTAATGATTTAGGCTTCTGAGAATTGAAGTCCCCTGTTGGGAACCACTGGAATAGATTAATATATAGGTACTGTCTGGATGATGGGGACAAGACTTTCAGGTAAACATCTGCAAGTTGTCTACATGAAAAAAGAACACCCTCTGTCTTCTCATGGAGGACAAATTCCATGTACAGTATACTGGTTTCTAGCTGTGCTGCATTCCAAAGCCTCAATCTTGATCCCAGGAATAATATAAGTTGTGAACAGAAGAAAAAGATTCTCAATCCTCAAATGTCAAAGCAATGTCAAATCATTTTTAATCTGTGAACAGAGGGTCAGTCTATTTAACACTTCTCTACAACAACACATTAGGATTTCTTTAAACAGGGGCTAGAGCAGTGGTTCCCAACCTTTTTTGTCCATGCCCCACAAAAGCATCTCTAAAATCCTGATGCCCCTCCCGCCCCCATGACACATAATTCTTATTATTCAATAAGTGAACTCCGGCAGATTGAGAGAATCATAACACTGCCCACAAGATTTTTAGAAAACATGGAACACTGGAATGTTGTCCAAATCAGATGTTCATTTTTATTAGAAAACCACAGAGCATAAATAGAGTTTTGATATGTAGATAATAATAATACAGTATACCATATCATAACATAGAACAGAAAAAAACATGAAGAATTCGATGTCCACTGTTCCTTTGTGTCCTCCCTTAGTAGAACTTCTGAAATGTTGTTTAGTTTGTCTTATCATCTCAGACCCTGTGTCTCAGACCTTTTATTTATTTATTTATTTATTTATTTGTTTGTTCCAATTTGTTATCCCGCCCCAATCAGGTAGCCCCAACTCTGGGCGGCTTACAACATAGATTAGAAAAATACACAGCTTAAAACCACAGTTCATTAAGTCAATATAAAACCAGTAGGGCAGTCCCCACGTGCCCCATATATATTAAGATTCCCTTAACTGTTAACAATTTAAAATGTGATTAATACAATACTAAACATTAAGCTAAAAAACATTAAACTTTACAGATTACAAGAGTTTTAAGGGGACGAGGGGCAAGAGCAGGGAGGCAAGAGCAAAGAGGGTGGCTGACTCCTTAGATCAGCCACCCAACATGAGATCCAACATTTTTTAATCCCCAAACTTGTCCTGCCAGCCAGGTTTTAAGGCCTTTCCGGAAGGGCAGGAGCTCTGTCTGTAGTCGTAGCTCGATTGGCAGGAGGTTCCACAGGGCCGGGGCGGTCACAGAGAAGGCCCTCCTCCTAGTGCTAGAGAGGCGTGCCTCTCTAGCCGATGGAATTACAAGAGAGCTTCTCCGGTCCGCCCTGGTGGGACGGACAGATGTTCTTGGGGTGACACGGTCTCTAAGCTATCCTGGCCCACTACCATATAGGGCTTTAAAGGTAATGACCAGCACCTTGAATTGCACCCGGAGACATACTGGCAACCAGTGCAGCCGCCGAAGCAGTGGTGAGGCACGAGCATAGCGCCCGCACCCCATCACTACCCGAGCAGCTGCATTCTGGGCCAGCTGTAGCCTCCGAATGGTCATCAAGGGCAGCCCCATGTAGAGCGCATTGCAATAATCAAGTCTGGAGGTGACCAGCGCATGTGTGACCCTGAGCAAGGAGTCCCGGTCTAAGAGTGGGCATAACTGGTGTATTACACGAAGTTGTGCAAAAGCCCTCCTGGCCACGACTGCCACCTGCTCTTCGAACAGTAGTCGTGAGTCCAGGAGGACCCCCAGATTACGCACCGTGTCTGTTTGGGGCAAGACTTTTAAAGCCCGGGTCACGCTCCCTCAGACAGTTTCGGGGGCCGGATGGCCATTTTCCCCTTCCTCCACCACATGGCACTTCCTGGTGTGTTACAGGTGGTGGTGGGCCACACGAAATGGTACTGCAGGCATCATCCAGCCTATGGGCCACAGGTTGAGAATCCCTGCTTTAAGACATCATGACTCTTAAGAATTGGTCAGAGGTTAAAGCTAAATCACTGCTCCTAATAGAATGGTTTTCTAAATAGAATGGTTTTCTAAAAAGTTGCAATACTTTCATAATAGTACATTTAAAAATGCAAATAAAAATACAGTAAAACCTTGCATAAAGAGTGCCTCAGTTAGAGACTAACTTGCTTAAAGAGCAGAAATTTCTCTGAATGGCCGCCTCGCTTAACAACTAAAACCAACCAAAACTTGCTTAACAACTAAATTGGAGTTTGCAATCTCCCCTGCCAAAGGTCAGAATTGGTCACTTACAATGATGTTTCGCTTAAAGAGCAAACTCGCTTAAAGAGCAATCCCATGGAACGCATTATGCTCTTTAAGTGAAGTACCACTGTACAGGTAAATCATCATTTTTACAATACCAGGAAGAAATCCAGTTTACTGTACTTACTTTTAAAAATAAATGTCTATTTCCTTGGACCTGTGAAACAACAACTATCTGTCCTGATGCTTTTAACCGTCTGCACTTTCTTGTAAGTGAAGATTGGCCAAAAGCACATGCCTGGTTTAGAGGAGGTAGAAGGCCCTTAAACATGTGCCATTTTGGACAGTCCCTAATCTTAGTCAACCTGTCCGCATATTGTCAAGAACTTAAGGAAACATTAAGACCTGGCACTTTCGGAGTGAGACAATGTGGTTTCATTTTCACTTTCAGAGAATGGCTTCAGCCTCTGATGGCAATTATCAGCTATGCCTGGGCTGCTTTCGATAATAATGCCACATAACACAGGAATGATAGCAGCTCTGATGAGAGAGCTGTAAAAGAAAATAGACCTTCACTTCTGCAAATCGATTCTGCAGGTTTCCAATTTCCCCATTCAGTATTGCTGCGGGCTGTGAAATTGACCAGCGCTGTTTAAAAATGAAAGTGGAGGAAGACTAGGGCAACGACAAATGACATTCTTGGATATTTGTCCTTTTCAGCCAGCAAGCCCCTCTTCCTTCCAGCTCTCTGCTTCTGATTAACAGCTGGAGAGGCTAGAGAGATTGGTGGTCTATCAAATGAAGCAATGGAATGGCAAGTGTTTTCTAATACAGTATAAAGATACATATAATTTCATCTTATATCTGAAGCAAAACTTTTCTTCTGATTCTGGATAACATTTGTAACCCTTCCCTTTAGAATAAATGGGAAATGACAGCCAGTGCCTACATTTTGTCTCTTCTCTGCTCTTCCTTTGCCATCCATTAGTACAGTACATAGAAAAGGATAGGTGAGGGAGAGGGCCATAAACAAGATTCCCAAGGCTGCTCCGCTTGACAAGGTTGGCCCAAAAGATTGTGCTGAGAAATTTTGTAGAGAAATTTCTTCTTCTTCTTCTTCTTCTCCTCCTCCTCCTCCTCCTCCTCCTTCTCCTCCTCCTCCTCTTTTCCTAGGTACCTTTCTGGCCAATAACTTGAAACAGAAGACTAATGAGGGAGAATCCTGACCGATCGATGTGCAAGGCCACCAATGGCAAAGCAGAGGATGGGGAAAACAGTGGTAGGAGGAGGAACTCTGTTCTCCCAGATTGACCAGTGCTTCGACAATGGGAATGTTAGAGATATGGCGGAGGGAGTCAATCGTTGGGCGGTCAGGGCAAAAGAAAAGTAGGCAGAGAAAGCAATATGAATGAAACCCAAGCAGGTTGCAAAAAATATACCAAAAAGATGCAAAAGAAGGGGATTTTAGGTCTAATTTGTCAGATCTCAGACAGAGATAAAGCTTATCAAGTGAATCTCACACACCTCCAGTATTTTGTCCCTAAACAGAAGAGCTGCCTCTCCGTAAGATTGTCATTTTAGGAACCCCTTCTTCACATCTCACCCCCGTGATGATGCCTGATTTCCACTGAATCAAATCACTTAGTGCAAGTGGACCTTGTCAATTCTGACCAGAAGCAGGGCTTCTGGAGTACAGATGGGTTTTATGAGGCCTCAAATCTTTGAATGTCCAAGTGGTGGTAGTAGTAGCTACAGATCTACAAGAGTAACTTTTGAAAACTTTGTGCAAGGCAAAAAGCCAATAGGGTAGCAATGGCTTGCAGCAAAGGACCTGACATCTGCAGCTGTTACCCCTATTCTTTGGGACAGAGATGTTTATTTATTATTATTATTATTTATTAGTTCAAATTTATATTGCCGCCCACTCGCCACAGCAACTCAGGGCGGCTTACAAACAATACATTATATTACAATACAAATTCCCATAATAAGTCTGGCAGACTCATTTTGGACCCATTGGAGTTTGTGTACTAGCCTAAAGGGTAGCCCCACAGACAGAGTGTTTGATGATAGACAACCCCCCTCTATTTTTAAAGCGTCCCCACTAGGCCTGTGCTGGCCACCTTTGGAGCGCAGGGGACAGAAGTCATGACAGCACCTATGGGGGGAATGGAAGGAATGAATAGAAATGGCGCACACGGCCCCCATCCCACCTCAGGAAATGGAGCGCCAGGCAGGAGAAGGCAGGTGGGAAGTGGTTCTTCTGAGTCTCCCTTCCAATGGACAAAAGGGGGAACTGGTGCTCCTCTTCTTGCAGCTGGGCGGCTGCAAGAGGCCTCCCCTTCTCCAGCTGAGCTGGCCTTCTTTGGCAAGGCCTGCAAGGTGTGTGTGCACGCCCATGCCCTCAGCTCGGCTCTCCTTGGCTTCCATCCCTAGTGCTGTGCACTGGGCGGACCAAGCGAGAGGTGGCAGCCAAAGTAGTGTTTCTCAGGGGCCGTCAGGACCCACATCGTCAGAGATGGGGGAGAAGGCAGCACCCGCACTGCCCTGATCACCCACCCCACCACAGAACAAAGCCAGAGCCATGGCAGAGACCACTCTAGAAGTCCCGGCTTTTTGGGCTCCTGGGCTCCACAATCTTGCTCCTGAGTGAGCAAGCTGCCATGGCCCTGTCTTTGTTCTGCAGTGGGGTGGGTGATCAAGGTGGTGCAGGTGCTTCCTTCTCCCCCATCTCCTGCGATGTGGGTCCTGACAGCCCCTGGGAACCACTGCCTTGGCCGCCATCCCTTGCTTGGTCCACCTGGCACAATGCACTCAGGGATGGAGGCCGGGGAGAGCTGAGCTGAGAGCATGGACGTGTGCACACATCAAGCAGGAGGAGCTGGAGAAGCCACCTCGCCATTACTGTTGGTTGCAAGAGGAGGAGAAGCACCAGGCTGTTTTTTTCCTTCTTCAAACCAAAGTGTGCCTTGGTTTAGGGGGAAAAACAGCCTGGTGCTCCTTATCTAACAGCCAACAACGATGGCAAGGCGGCTTCTCCAGCTATTCCTGCTGGGTGTGCCACTGGTGCTGGGGGGCTATGGTGCCCCAGGATGAGTCCTAGTAGCCCAATGGGCTAGCATGGGCCTGCTCCCCACAACTAAACTGGAAGACACTATTCCATCATCACTGTTGAAGTCTATCTGATTTGGTGGTAGGAGGTCCTCTTACTTAGGTAGAAAAATAGCTTGTGCAGTCCTGACTACCAGTAAGGTTTCTTAATAGAGATGTTTCACAATTCTGCTGTATGAGCTTTCTAATACAACAAGCAAGGGTCAACCTTTCTGCAGGCATATCGTGACCAGACAATGACTCCTTTCCTATACAGATCTCATTTAAATTGTTCTACAATATATAAAGCTACATTAGCCAAAAGGCGCACATCAATAGTGGAATTCCTCTCTTCTGATACTCTTCCAGCTTGGCATCAGTAATGGTCACAGAAGGACTAAAAAAATTGATTTAAATGTTCTGTGTGAAAATGCATCTATTTCTTATCACTCAACATCACATGTCTATTTATGGCAATCCCGATGCTCCAAAGAAAAGGGGGGAAATCCAAGAAAAACAGATATGCATCTTTCCCCCTGAAGGGTACAGCCAGGGTTTTGAAAGGTTACTCTTAGAAACATTATAAACACAAAGCCTTCACAAACCATTTTAACAGCCTTTCTTTCTAAGTGTTTGTGATCACAGAATGTGAACTTCATATAGAACAGTATGGCAAAGAATAATTATTTCTGCCTTCTTTAAGAGTTAAAATAAACTATTTTAGCTTTTGAAGGAAATTAAGAGGCTTGAACTCAATCCTCTTCACATTCCTTTATTTGTGGCTGGGAGGTTTCAAAAGGACATAAAACTGCAGAAGGAGCTTTCTCTACTTTCAACACAATTGTCAAAACAGAATTGAAAGTTCAGTATGAAACCACATTTATCAGATGCTGGATCAAGAAGTTAAATAAATACTTTTTTTTTAGCTTGCTGTGCTACATCCTTTTACCAGGGAGCAATCTACATTGAACTCAATAGGGCTATTAAGCTTTGACTTGAGTGCTCGACTGCAACTACTATCTGAGAATGCATACCCCCTCCCTCAAAGCAGGAAAAATGTCACTGACATGAATTTGTTTAAGGTGGATCCCATCTTGCCATGAAGTGACCCACACAGTATGATCTCAGAGCCATCACCCATGGCACACATGAAGCACGACATGCAGGATTGAACACTAGGACTGCAATGGACTGCCGCAGCCTTGAGGATATGGACAAGGTGCGTCTTCACAGCCAGTCCATCTGGCCTGGCCTCTTCCACCTCTGTGACCATTGGGAATCATAGTTCCTCCTCTGCTCATTTTGCCGTTGGGCCCAATATGACTGACTTGAGTACATAGCAAAGTAACACTGCAAATCCCATCTCATGCCTCAATGTGGCACAGCAGTGACCCAGGCTTGTAGTCAGCTGTGGTGGCAGGTGTATATTCCCCGGGCAGGTTCAACCATGCCACAAAAGGTGTTGGCTAGTGGTCCAGAATGGTCCAGGTTGGCTAGTGGTCCAGGTCAGCTAAGTGGGGTTGGGTACTCAGGCAGTGCACCTGGCCAGTGCATTTCTCTAACATGGCCAACTTCAATATGAGCCCAGCCAGCTGTGTCATCGTATTTAAAATGGCTAAAGGAGCGTTGAAAACATGGGCCTCAGCCCCCCATGCACCATTAGACCCTGCTATGGTAGCAGTAGGATCTCCTGATGGTGAGAGCCCACTAAAATCTCATGGGAGACAATGCTTCGGTCCACCATATCAAACTAGACATGTGAAGTATGGATAAAACAAGTAACACATGTGTGCCATTGTATTGCTAAGATGTTCAGGTGAAAATGTTTTCTGAGTGTCACTTGCTTAGGTTCAAAAAGCACAACGTGTGACGGAAAGCCTAAAATTTTAAAAAGTAAAAGAGGGAATTCTTGTAACATTTTCACTTTTTTGAAAGAAAGCACTGACAAAAGAAAGAACAACAATACATACACATACACATCTTGAGGATGTGGGCTATCTTTGGACAAATATGCAAAACCAAACTCAACCAGGGTGTTTGTGGCATTCCACAGTGATTATAGGGCAGGATTCCCATGGATCTTTCATATTGCATCAGGCATGTCTGCAGTTTAAATATTTTGAAACAGTCCTATCAATCCCCTGCACAATTTGAACTAAGAAAGTGAAAAGATGAAAGATTGAGCTGGCCAAGCACACTTAAGATTGCCGATACAGTGAGGGAGTTAAAGCGGGTTATTTACAATGAGGCCGGAGAGGAAAGAATCGCTAGGCCATTCAGAGAGAAGCGGACTTCTAAGACTAATCTGCCGGAATATCTGCAGCCAGGGGAGGAGGACTTGACTGTGTTTAAAGATGGGAATATACCTCTCTGTCTGTGGGAAACAAGGTGGAGGGCATATCATCAGGTACTTAATGTAGGAGCAACCAACCCATGGAAAAAAGAAGAAGAACAGCAGCGCAAGAGGATAAGATGTCAGAATGTTAGAGGTGGGATAGCAGGCCAGAGACCCCCAAGAGAAACCTGTTATCATTTTGCAAAATAATGTCCTTCATCGCAAGAAATTTGGGAACTCTGGCAAGTAAATTGGACTGGCCTTATTTAAAGGAATAGAGAGCAGAGGCGATTCTATTGGGGACAGAGCCAGGAAAGAGGTGGAAGGGACCAAGAAAGAAAGGGAAACTGGAGAACTGGAAAGCATCCTGGTCCTTGGTTAGATTAATTAATCTGTTTGCCTTCAGCACTCTGATGTTTCAAAGGAGACAGGAAGGGAAGACGGGAAAGGTGGCAGATACAAAAAGAGCAGTGGGCAGTGTGATGGCAAGGCTCAGAGTATATGCTAAAAGAATGATGGTGAGACAGAAGGAACCCGACAGATACAAATGGTGGCAGTGGTTGACAGAAAGAAATTTGGGAATAACTTAGAATGTTAAAAGTTAAATTTCATGTAAATGAGAATATAATTGTAAATATTATTGTTCTTTTGATATTGTATATACAGTACTGTATATTTCCCTCCACAATCACTATATATGTAACTATGTTTACTGAGCAATGTAACTATATTTTTTTCAAGTTTTTGAAAGTGATAACAAGTTTATGTAGTTCACCTCGACAGATGGTACTGTAGTAAGAATTTTATCAATAAAATAGTTTCCTTCAAAAAAGTTTCCTCCTCCTCCTCCTCCTCCTCCTCCTACTTCAGTGTGCTGCTACATTTGATGCTTCTTCCCATTCCCAGGAGACTTGAATATTATTCATGTCTCCTCTAAGAATCATCCTCCATATTTCCTTCGGTCTGTCTGGTTTCCTTTTACCTCCTTGTGCCATCCCATTCATCACTATTTTCAGGTGCCACTGTTCGGACTATCTCAAAATATGTCCTGCAAACCTCATTCTTCATTTTGATATAATCTGTTCCGTATCAAAGTACTGTATGTGATGCCAAAAATCTTTTTCAAGCATCTCTGTTGGAAAGCAATATGAAAATCAATATGTGCTGACTTTTAATTATTTTTGTATTTCTAGAATTTGTGCTCTTCCCTTTAATAGGAATAGGGGAACACAGTGGTCACTACAGGAAATTATAAAGGTAAATGTTTCCCTTGCTCGAAAGCCAAGTTGTAGCCAACTCTAGGGGTCAATGCTCATCACTGTTTCAAAGCCGAAGAGCCAGCGCTGTCTGCTTCTGCAGCCGTTTCCATGGTCATGTGGCAGGCATGACTAAACACCGGAGCACACGGAACGTAGTTACCTTCCCACCAAAGTGGTCCCTATTTATCTACTTGCAATTTCTTGCTTTTGAGCTGCTAGGTTGGCAGGAGCTGGGACAAAGACGGGAGCTCATTCCATCCTGCAGTACTCTGGAATTGAACTGCTAACCTTCCACCTCCCAGTCAGCGTCTGTATTGTTATGTGCTGTCAAGTCAAAATCAATTTACAGCAACCTTAACAAGGCCTATGAGATAGGTGAAGTATTTTTTAAAAATGGTTTTACCAGTTCCTCATCCCCAATGCCTTTCCATAGCCAAGCAGGAATTCGAATCCAGGCTTCCAGACTCCTAATCCATCACTCCATTCACTACATCCTACTAGGGCATCACACAATCTTTACATGGAAATGTATAAGATTCAGGCCTGTGTAGATCCAGAGCTTAGAAAAGTTATGGGAGAGGAATTTCTTATTGCCTTGTCCAAAATCCTTCAACCAGGAGGCAGAGCAGGATTTTTGGAACTGCAGCAAAAAAAAAAAAAAAAGCTATTGTAGTTCTTTGTTCTTCTTTCGTGTCTATGTCAGACTTTAATCTTCCAAAATGAAGCCACCTTTTGGTGAATTTATTCCATAATGCCTTTTAGCTTAACCTAGCGTGAGAAAGATTAGTGGCACAACAAGGTTGCTGTTGCTTGGGGTACACCTGTTTGTGATTAAAAAACACTACAATCTTTGAGATGGCTCTTTCTGTGTACCTCGTGTCCTTTGCTAATGTAGAGGAAGGCATCAGGCAGACCATCCAGCTTTCATGGCTCTGTCTTCTGAAAGGAGGGGATAGCCAGGGTTCAGCCAAAAAGGCCTTATGTGTAAAAATGAGATTTTATTTCCCATTCTCATCTCTTGCTGTCCTGCTTCTAGCCCAGGAGTTTGCAGCCTTTTAAAGCCGGGGGCCGGATCATGCTCCCACAGGCAGCTTCTGGGGCCGGACAGCCATTTTGCTCTCCTCCACCACATGGCACTTCCTGGTATGGTTGGGGTGCACATGAAATGGTGCTGTGGGCCGCATTCAGCCCATTTGCCACAGGTTGAGAATCCTTGTTCTAAGCAGTAGCCTCTCCTCAGGCTGTCTAAAGAGCAAGTGAAAAATGCTTCTACCCAGAATGGCTAGTCACACAGATTCTGAAAAATGACTAAATCCTGCCAGTAGCATTATAGCCAACAGGGAATAGTCAAGGTTAAAGATCTGAAGTAATCAGGCAGGATAAACACAAATAACAATGGGTGGAGCAGAGGACAAAATGATGAAATGTCCAGATTTGAAGGCAGGTCTCCTGAGTTCTAGCCTAGAATACAGGCCACTACACTGCATAGGCTCTCAATGTATGATAGGTGATCTACAGTATAGTATTGAGAAATGTCAACCACTCATCAGCCCCAACAGCAACAGGCAACATCTAGATCTGCTGAGTCTATCCATTAAATGGCTGAGGTGCAAAAGCTAGCAGAATCTTTGCACAATTCCTTGTTGGAAATTAGTATTTCTGATGCAGATGAAGCACAGAATTTATTTCAGGACACAAACTTATTAAGTAACATTACAGCAATCCAAGACACCTAGAGCCCTGTGTAACACTACATGTAGGGGCTTTATTTTGAATATTATTCTCTGGAAGAAAACTTCCCTTTATGCTGTTCATTCCTGGCAGTTAGCTTGATCAGAGGGAAAGAAAGAAAGGCAATCAGGAGGGGATGTTGTCCTTGAAAGCAGATTAATCTTATCACACTGAGCTCAGAAGTATGTGACATCAGAATCGATCAAAGAATGGCAGGGGGTAATTAATGGGGCAGATACCAGATTGCTATCTCTGATTGCCCCATGCTGTCTAGTGGATTCAATCTTGCTGAGACAGGCTGGAGGAAACAAGACCCCTGATGGGCAACATTGTTGGTAATGTCAAGAAGGTCCCGTCCTTATCACCAGGAGCCATTTTGTTGGAACCATCTGTTGTTCTAGGAAGAAGGAAAAACCCAGTCACCCAGTACTACTTTCCGGTACACATTCCATCGCTGCATTTGCATTACAAATATTTTCTAGCCCCCCCCCCACCCTTTGCCACCTTGAGTTTCTGCTGAATAGAAAGATGAAGTAGAAATAATCTCTCCTGAGATGTTACAGCTCTATAATGGAAAAAGGGGTCATTTACGAGCCACAGCATTCATCAAAGACACAGGCAATTAAAAGCTCTTTAATCAAATCACCAAGACCATCACAGAGAGATACAAAATTTAGTAAATACTGGAGGGACTGAGAGGGAAAGGACAAGAAAGATCTTTAAATCCATGGGTGTTAGATATTTAAATGTCCTAGCGGCCGGAAAATCGCCGCTACCAATTGGTCAGTGGGCTGGGTCAAGCAGGGTATTTAATCCCCTGCTGACCCAGCCGTTGTCGTTGTTGTCTGTGCTAACCACAATAAACAGACGTGTTGTTTGGTTCACCCTTAATGACTGGGAATCCTCGTTCCCGTAGACCACGCTCAGTGGGAGACCCCCATAGTGACCCCCATCAAACCGGACGGGTCAGTGCGCATCTGTGCAGACTACAAATGCACGATCAACAAGGCATTAGAGCCGAGCGCGTACCCGGTTCCCGTCATAGACCACTTACTCCATTCACTGGGCCCTGGCAAGATCTTTGCCAAGCTGGACCTGGCCCAAGCGTACCAACAGCTTCCGGTGGATGACACTACGGCCGAAGCCCAGACCATTGTCACACACCGGGGGGCATTCAAGTGCACGAGGCTACAGTTCGGGGTCAGCATAGCTCCGGGACTGTTTCAGAGCACGATGGAAAGGCTCCTCCAAGGACTCCCGGGGGTGGTACCCTATTTCGATGATGTCCTGATAATTGCGGGGGATCCCGGGCAGCTCAAAGACAGGGTCGCCGCTGTCCTGGCTAAATTCAGGGCCGCTGGGCTCAGGGTGAAACGGGATAAGTGCCTGTTGGGGGTCCCCTCCGTGGACTTCTTAGGGTTCCACATCGACGCCAAGGGCATCCACCCAACGAAGGGAAAAGTGGAAGCGATTCGGAACGCCCCGGCCCCGAAAAACAGGCAGGAGCTGCAGGCGTTCCTGGGACTCCTGAATTTCTACGCGACCTTCCTGAAAGGAAAGGCCACCGCGGCTGAGCCCCTACACAGACTGTTGGCCGCGAAGGCAGAGTGGGTGTGGGGACCCGAGCAAAAGTCAGCTTTCGCTGCTGTAAAAAATCTTCTCTCCCAGGACAGTTTCCTGATACAATACAACGCAACCCTGCCACTGGTCCTCGCCTGCGACGCGTCTCCCTACGGCGTCGGCGCAGTCCTGGCCCACCGACTGCCCAACGGCCTCGAGGCGCCCATCGCCTATTACTCCAGGACCATGTCGCCGACGGAGAGGAACTATGGCCAGATCGACAAGGAGGCGCTGGCGGCAGTGGCAGGGGTAAGAAAATTCCATGACTACTTGTACGGCCGGGACTTCGAACTTGTGACTGATCATAAGCCCCTATTGGGACTCCTGGCGGGCGACCGGCCTACACCCTCTGCCTTGTCCCCCCGGATGCAAAGGTGGGCCATTTTCCTGTCGGGGTACTCGTACACCTTAGTCTACCGGCCCGGGAAACACATGGGAAATGCTGACGCCTTAAGCAGATGCCCCCTCCCGACCCAGGAAGGCGCGGAACGGGGGGAAGCATCGGTTCTTGCCCTGGACATCCTGGACTCTGCCCCCACTACATCGGCCGAGGTTGCCAGGGTGACGGCGCGGGACGCCGAACTTCGGGCCGTTTCCAGCTGGGTTCAGCGGGGGTGGCCGGACAAGGGGGAAGGGGAGTTCAAGGTATATTTCGACAAGAAAGACGAACTGTGCTGTGTGGGGGGTTGCTTGCTGTGGGGGGACCGGGTAGTGGTGCCCAGGAAAATCCGCCCCAAGGTCCTAGAAACACTGCATGCCAGCCACCCGGGAATAGTAAAGATGAAGGGGTTAGCCCGAAGTTACGTGTGGTGGCCTGGTATTGACAAGGACATAGAGTCGTGGGTGGCCAAATGTACACCTTGCCAATCATCACGACCCAATCCACCAGCAGCCCCGGTCAGAGAATGGGAACAGCCCTCGGGCCCATGGCAGAGGATTCACATCGACCTCGCCGGCCCATTCCACGGCCAAACATTCCTGATTGTAGTGGATGCCTACTCGAAATGGTTGGAGATCCGACTCCTGAGTAGCACCACAGCCAGAGCAATGATCCGGGAACTCAGACAACTCTTTTCCACACACGGCATTCCCGACACCCTAGTCTCTGACAACGGGCCTCAGTTCACGGCCACTGAGTTTGAACAGTACCTGGCATCCCTAGGAACCAGGCACGCTCTAACATCCCCGTTCAGGGCGCAAGGGAATGGGCAGGCCGAGAGATTCGTGCGCAGCGCAAAGGAAGCCCTGGAAAGGCTAGGACCCGGGGACTGGCAGGAACGCGTAGACACGTTCTTGTTGGCCCAACACAACCTTCCCTGCGCTGCCACGGGAAGGGCCCCCGCAGAGTTACTCATGGGTAGGAGACTCCGTTGTCAGCTTGACCGGTTACACCCTAGGTACTCTCCAGACAAGTTCAGGGGGGACCAACCACAGGGCCGGACACTGGCCATTGACTCACCAATCTTCGCTAGGAACTACGCGTCGGGCCACCCGTGGGAAGAGGGAACCGTCAGCGAAATGCTGGGCCCCTACACCTACAAGGTTCGCCTCGCTGATGGTCGGACATGGAAACGCCATGTCGACCAGCTCAGGAGGCGAACGAGTCCCGACACGGATAGCAACCTCCCCCGGGGAGTGCAGACCGGCGCTGAGCCAGACATGCACCCGATGGACGAACCGGTCACCGACCCGGTTCGGCCAGAAAACAGCCCCATTCACGCAGCACCATCACCGGCCAGCTTACCGTGTGGAACAGGCTCACCCCCGGTCACCGCGGAGCCCGACGCTCGTATTCCGGATCCGCTCCCGGCCCAGCCAGGGCAGAGCGAGAGCGACAGGTCCGCTCTGCTCGATGCCCCAGCGCCGACTGAACTGCGCAGGTCCGATCGAGTAAGAACACGCCCCCGTCACCTGGAGGATTTTGAATGCAAATAGCAGACTGGGGCATTCTGGGGGGAAGGGGTGTTAGATATTTAAATGTCCTAGCGGCGGGAAAATCGCCGCTACCAATTGGTCAGTGGGCTGGGTCAAGCAGGGTATTTAATCCCCTGCTGACCCAGCCGTTGTCGTTGTTGTCTGTGCTAACCACAATAAACAGACGTGTTGTTTGGTTCACCCTTAATGGCTTCCGTGTCCTCACTCCCGCGCCCTGATCTCCGGATCTAACAATGTGGAAGTGCTTTACCAGATTATGCCTTGATAGCCTTGTTTTGCTCCTTGGGGGAAAGTGAGTAGAGTCCTGTACTATTCACACAGCCTAGAAAGTTGATCAGTGATTCAGATTCTTACTCATCCAAGTGATCTAGCTGCTTCTCCATCATAACTATGTAACCAGAATAAAGACAGGCCACATTCACTGTATCATTCAGTTTGTTTCATTTTTATATTTGTTTAATGTTTCTCTATACATTCCATTCAGAGCCACCAATAGTAGCTTAATAAGAATCTGCAATTCAGTGCTACAGTTATTAGGATCAGAGTAAAACTGTATAGGCAGTAGATTATTGAGCTTCCACTGAGTGAAGAGTCCTGCCATGTTAGTAAAGAAAACATATGCTGTGTGTGCAGGTATTTCCTTTGCACAAACCACAATCTCCACGAAGAAAGGTAAAGGTCACCCTTGCTCGAAAGCCAGTGGTATCCGACTCTAAAGTTCAGTGTTCATCTCTGTTTCATAGTCAAAAAGCCAGCGCTGTCTGCTTCTGCAGACATTTCTGTGGTCATGTGGCAGGTATG